>JALAZF010000222.1:6295925-7517900 GCA_022829125.1 Lathyrus tuberosus | reverse complement strand
CCTTCAACATACTTCGTTTCTACAAAAGAAATATCCTCGCACGGTTTGGGGTGCCCCAGGCCCTCGTGGCCGACAACAGAACTCAGTTCACGGACAGAAAGTTCCAAGACTTCGTCACCAAATTATGCACGAAGCAGCACTTCACTTCCGTCAAGCATCCCCAGACTAAGGGGCAAGCGGAGGCTGCGAGCATGGTGATCCTTCGCAGTCTAAAGCGAAGGCTAGGCGAATCCAAGAAGAGATGGGTCGAGGAGCTACATAGCGTGTTCTGGGCCTACAGGACAACACCGCAGTCCACCACCGGGGAAACCCCTTTCTGGCTAGCCTACGGAACCGAGGCAGTGATACCGGTAGAAATCAGAGAGCCTTCCAGACGAACGGAAGCTCCCCTCGACGAGGAAATGAACGACGAAGCCTTAAGAGAAGAGCTCGATCTGGTTGAAGAAATACGAGCAGGAGCAGCTCTCCGCGAGGCCTCGCTGAAACAATAAATAACCTTGCGCCACAACGCTAAGGTCATAAAGTGCGACTTCCCCGTTGGATGCTTGGTCCTGCGCAAAAACCAGAAAGATTCGCGCGAAGGGAAGCTGGCCGCAAATTGGGAAGGACCCTACAGGGTCAAGTCCAAAACGGGAACCGGAGCATACTACTTAGAAACTCTGGACGGAGAACCATTTGCTCGACCATGGAATGCTAAAAAGCTCAAACAATACTACAGTTGAGCCCGACCACGAGGTTAAACTAACTGCCGACGAGATCACCCCAAACGGGGAGACGGCGCGGCCACAGGATCCTGCCCTGGTGAAGCATAATCCATTCTACAACGCCGGCCAGCTTCTTCTCATGGGACGGGCAGATCCTGCACACAATGGGGACACCTCAATCGAGCTCCGCTGTTGCCACACCAATCAGGCAGGACACCCAGCTCGCGATGGGAACAATCCAAGCCTATGAGTTTAGTACCTCAACCGAGGCCCTAGTCTCATCACCGGCAAAAACACCTTTCCCTCCTCGACGAGTTTCCCAGCCTGTCGAGCATAACAAAAACAAGTCTAGCAAACGTCCATTCAAACAAGCATACATAAATAAATGCGACAAGAAATTTCTAAACATAATGTTAATAACATCGGCTACAAGGTCGGAATAAGTCAGGGTTACATCAAAAGGGCAGCGCCCAACAAAACTACATCAAAAGGGCACGCAGACCCATAAAATACATGTACATTCAAAAATATCTGAGTCAAACTAAACAACCTCGCTAACACCTTCCGGGGGAACCACCTCGCCGTTAACGACCACATTAAGCAGACCCATTCCCTCGGTCAGCAACTGGACGTCGGAATTGAGGGCCTTCACCTGCTCCAGAGCAGTGTTAAAGCCAAACTCGGCTGCCCCCAGGTTGTCCTCCCCGAGGACACTGATCTTCTGTACCAGATCCCTCCTCGTCCTCAAGGCCCTCTCATCTTCAGTTTCATCGTCGCCCGCTGCCGACGACCACTCCAGCTCCGCAATCCTCGCCTTCAAACGGGCATTCACATCATTAACGTTCTTCACCTCCTCCTTCATTTGGGTCACCTCCTTTTGAAGTAATATCTTGGCCTCTTGGTGACCCCGCAGCTTCTTCAGCTCATTGTATATCCCTACGTTCTCGCACTCCAAGTCATTGATCCTAGTCTTGGCTTCCTTGAGGTCGGAGCGATGAACTGCGTCTGCATCTCCCAGGACCAGCGCCGCTTCCAATATTCTGATCATTTTGGCTGCGTCCTGGCAAAGGAGCTTCCTCCGCACCTGTGGATCGGCGGACAAAATCGCCGAGACATCCGGATCCAGGATGAAGACGGAGCTCCCCTCGTCAAACATCTGCCCCTGTTGATAGCATGCGGGCAGTGCGAACTCCCCTCTAGGAGCACCACCCGGGCAGCCCACAGGGGAGGCCCTAATATCATCCCGCTTCCTCTTGTGGGATGAGTCAGGAGTTGGTGGTACAGAGGTCACCCCCGGAGTAGGACTAGCGCCAGACACAAATTTCTCTATCGTCGCCTGCTGCGTCGCTCCGGCTTTGGGCATCGAAGGCACTTTCTTCTGGACCTTGGCTGCCTGCGACCTCATTAAACGATCCCTCGTGTCAGCCATTTTCTCTGCGAACACAAAAGACAAAAGTTGGCAGACAGAAAAAGCTCAACAAATACAAACACAAGAGCGAGTTATACCAAGAAGCTGAAAGGTCACGTCGTCGTTTTCACATTCGAGGAGGGCCTTAGTATTAATATAACGGCTTGCTCTGACGGGCACCCCATCATCCCCGATCAGTTCCTTGCCATCTCTGTCCACCACAAAGGTCGGCGTAAAGCTTTCCACGTAGGCATGAAGCACACGATATGACTCCTTGTCGGCCTCACAGAGCTGATCATGCTTCACCAAGAACTGGTCGGTCCTGTATTAGAAGTGGGCGAACACCTATTCCAAAAGAAACTTAGACACAGGCTTTTTAACCTGCCGACCATCGACGGTCACCGTTTCAAGTGTCGTGATGGACCTCTTGGCCGCCTCAGAAACAGGCTTCACGACTAAGAATTTATCCTTAAAATGACGAACAGACTCGGAGTACGGCCAGAAGAGCCTGCTCTGTTGTTTAAATGACACCCAGCTTTGCTTTGTGCCCGTAGTACTTCGTTGAAGCTGAAAGATGAAGAAGAAAAGGTCGACAGTCGCCCCGACGTGGGGAAAGCGACACACCATCTCAAAGGCACGAATGAAGGCCAACGCGTTCGGATGGAGCTAAGCAGGACACAACTCTAGATGACGAAGGGGCGCCTCCTGGAAGTTGGTGAAGGGAAGCCGAAACTTGGCCTCCACGAAGGCGAATTCATACATGGGGAACCACAGCCCCGGGTAAATCGAGCAGATCCTGTCATTCTCAGTCGGGCGGATAACCCTCCATTGTGTTGGCGTACCCTCTTCCCGATTTTCCAAAAAGAGGAACTCTCGAACCTCTTCCTCAATAAATGTCGACTTGGTCGTCAGCGACTCGTGCGCGATCCATTGAAGGTCCCCCCTTGCAACTTGAATGTTAGCATACTCGACGGCCTGCTCCGTCTCCTCCTGCGCGGCCTGGGCATCGAGCATGACGTCATCGCGAGGATCAGCCATTTTCACCTAAAAAGCAGAGGAAGATAAAGTGAATTCGATGACTAAGTTCAAATCCACCCTTCCACCACTAGTCAAGTGAAAGGGCGAGGAAGAAGTCGAGGACAACCTTGAGCCCACTTTGACCGCGACTTGATACGACTACGAGGACGAGTTTCTGCGACTTAACAAAAGAAACTAAACTCTCACAAAGCAAGCTCGTCGCGCAAAGCCAGAGCTCTGCGTCGAACATGCCTAGTGCCCGACTACAAACCTAAAACTAATCCTAGCTAGGATCTAGGAAAATCTACGCCAAAAAAGTCCAACATTTATTATAGGATCTTTGCGTTCTTCATGTTCTTCATAGATTTTCCAGAGATTCATATGTTCATCGAAGAACACATGAATCTTTCACCGAAAAACTCATAAGTCACCGGAAAACCCATGAAGGAACCCAAAAAACGAAGAACCTCAGAAAAAAATGCAGAAAATATGGACAAACTTACTTGAATATGAAAAGTTGGAGATGAAGGTGTGAACGGAGACGATGAAGATCTACGGCGATTCCGACGAGGGGACAAATTGCAGAGCAAAAGGGGAGAGAAGAAATTTGGGAGAAGTGGACAAATGAATCCCTCATCCCTCCTTTTATAAGCATTTGCTCGTGGGGAATCGTAAAGGCCATCATTGCCTAGGCGACTCTAGGCCTGACAAAGAGGCTGCATGCTCAACACATGTCAAAAGGTCCATGCGTTTGACATTCCCAAGTGTGAACGTTACATACACCAGACCTTTCGCTAACCCGCGAACGTATCTCCTCACCGACAAACACACCAAGGGTCCCCGACACAAAAACGTCATTGTAACGGGCACCTCCACGAGAGCGCTCTCGATAGAATGCATCTCCATAATATGTCCTTTGGGCGACATCACTTGGTCGGGAGGATCAAATCACCAGCCCCGACCAGATCTGCCCTGTCGGTGATAAAGAGATTCTCCCCGAATACTATCCAAAGATAACTTTACACGGCTACCTTAAGTCCTCACTCTTCACTAGAGCAAGGACTTGGGGGGCTCTTGTTCTTGGCTGGGTAGGCGTTGTGCCCCCAGAAGAGCAAGGCCCAATCCAATCCGGCCATTGGACAGGCCCAATAGCTAGAAACTAGTTGTTGGGTAGAAAGTAGTTGTTGGGCAGAAACTAGTCGTTGGACACGTCCCCTTCACTCGCTAAGCAGTTCACGCGACCAACTGTCTCCCCGAATCTCTCAGAGACAGCTGGACCTGGTTAAAGGGCCACACGCTTTGCCCTTCACTTGGCAACCCCTCATTGGTCGACCAGGCACTTTGATCGCATGGACTCTCCCCATAAATACCCCCTCAGTTGAGAGGGGCAGGTATCAAATATCCAATACTTGAAATCTCTTACTTGCTTTCTCTCTTTTGACCAAACACTTACTTTGGCATCGGAGTACCTTGCAGGTACCACCACCCCCTTTTCCTCCTCTACAAGCATCATCACCTGTCCTACGTGAAGGCCACGACGATCCAGTCTGATCTGCTCCGATCAATTTATATGTATATTATTTTAACATTTTTAAAATAGAGAAAAAATAATATACATCACCAGGGTGTGTATATCATTTTTGCTAGCTTATATAAATGTCATTCAAGACATAGAGCATAAATAAAAATAAAAATGTAATAAGAGTTTACCAAGACTAGAAAGTAAGGAGTGGATTTAATGCAACACTTAGAATTTACTATTGTTCTTCTCATCTACATTCATCACTAAAGTCTTTTATTTATTTTTGGCTTAAATGCACTTTTGGTCCCCCTAGTTTGGGGTTTTAACACTTTTGATCCCCCTATTACAAAACCTGTGTTTTTGGTCCCTTTAGTTTGATGCGCCTTGCATTTTGTTGGTCCCCCTTCCAAATATGATGATCTGGCTTTAAATTGGCTGATGTGGCTGGTTTAATGATATGCCATGTCATTTAAATGTTATTTGTTACTAATTATAATTGTCAAAAACTAATTAAATGACTAATTACCTCCTAGATGATTAAAAACCTAATTATGTTATGAAGATCATTTATAAATTAGGGATTTATGTTCCTCTTTCTTCTCACTACGCATGTTCTTCTCAGTTCATCATTTTCTTCTCAGTTCATCATCTTCTTCTTCACTTTCCAACAAACCAGCTTGGTAGTCTTGGTTTCTATGCCTCGTGAATGTGAATCTGGATGTAGCCATGGAAGTAGGTCATCAATTCGTTCAAGGCATGTCTGCAAGTGTGGACTTGATGCTTCGTTGATGACGGCATGGACGGATGCGAACCCGGGTCGTCGTTTCTATGGATGTGGGATGTATAAAGTACAAGGATACAAGAAATGTTCTCACTTTGTTTGGTTGGATGAAGAAATGCCTCCTAGGGCAAAAGAGATAATATCATCACTGTTAATGAAGTTGAATGAGGAGAAGGACATTGTTAACACACACAAAGCAAAGGAGGAGGAATTGAGGATGAAGATGAAGATCATGAAGAAACCATTGAAGATTAACTGGATGTTGTTATTTGTAGTTTTTTTTTTTTTGCGTTTGTTGGAACAACAATGATGAAGTAGATTAGGTAGAAATGTAATTGTATTTTGGTTGGTTGAGATGTAATGAAATGCAAGGCTGCGAATTTTGAGATGTAATGTGTGTTGATTGTTGAAATGAAATGAATTGCAATGTTGAGAATTCTGGTTGTAATTTATGTTGTAATTTATGCAGCTTAAATAGTATTCCACATATATGAGCATGTGCACTAATTCTGGTTGTATTTTATGTTGTAATTTATGCAGCTTAAATAGTATTCCACATATATGAGCATGTGCACTAATTCTGGTTGTAATTTATGTTGTAATTTATGTAGCTTCTAATGTTGTAAACCAAATATATGACAGTAGCATGTGCACTAACCCAACCAAATAATATTCCACAACACAAACCTTATAATGTATGCATTTTGACAGCAGCATTACACAAACCAAATATATGACAGCAGGCTGCATTCTTTGTAATAATTACTACATTGTAATACATTGTAATTTAACTTGTCTACATTACACCAAATTACTTGAAATACTTATATATTGATCAAACCATTAACTTGTCTGCATTACACCAAGTTAGGATTAGATTTCAATATTTCATTCCCATAAGATCTCAAATGTGAAAATTGATCAATACCAGCCCCTTGAACCAGCTCCATTGCTTTCCTCTTGGCCCTATATGCTTGGTGTACTGATAATTTCACTCCCCATTTATCAACTGCTTCAGCTATGAGACCAGCTGGTTTCATATTGGGGCTATGCCTAAGAGTGTTGGCAAACCTTTTGGCAAGCCACTTGGTCTTTGCACTTTTGTTTCTAGCAGTTCTATGACAAGTATGTTTTTCAATCAAACTTACTACTTGCCAAAATTGGTTCCCCATTCGTTTACTAAATCTCAAGTAAAACTTACATCCATATGTGCATCTCACCACAACTCTTTTAGAATCATTCTTCTTAATGAAAACATTCTTTTGATTCTCCATACCATACTCCTTGATTGCATCCCTAATGGCTTCTTTGTTGGTGAACATCATGCCAAGCTGAAATGCCATCCCCTCACCAGTCTTAAATGTGGGAAACTTAGTACCCTCCACCTCATCATCACTTCCAGGGGGTGTATACAAATGGTCAGAGTCCTCACTCTCATCATGTACAATGTCAGCCTTGTCTACATGTTTTTGACAGCTTCCACCCTCACCTAATGTCTCTTGTGGCAACACCTTAGTCCAGTTGATCTCACTAACACCTGAATCATCACTATAATTGTAATCACTCTCCTCTTCACTACTTTCACTACTAGCAACATAGTCATCATCCATACTATCATTAACTTCTTCAGCATTTACTTCTGGTGCAGCATTACCTTCAGTGGAATTACCTTCAGTAGCATTACCTTCAGTGGAATTACCTTCAGTAGCATTACCTTCAGTGGCATTACCTTCAGTAGCATTACCTTCAATAGCCTTAACTTCTGGTGCAACATTACCTTTAGTAGCATTACATCCAGTGGCAACATTATCTGTTTTTGAACTCTTAAACCATGTACATTGTATCTCATCTTCCTCATCATCCTCAATGTTTACATTAGCTTCACTATCCTCAATGATATCTGGTATCCCAACACTATGCTCCACATAAACATCAACAACATCATATCCTACAACATCTTTTTCAAACTGCACCACATAATTGTTATTGTTCAAAGGTCTAAGACCACGAGAAAAGCTAAAAGTTGGGTTCCAATACCATAAACACTTGATATTCACATAACCCTCAGCCCTGATCATATCCTCTATCTCCATATACAACATGTAATCTACATCCCAACTCCAATTCATCTCAGTTACTAACCCATTCACGTACCATTTAACAGGAAAATCAACCAACTGTCCCCTATGATGGATTCTCAACCTGACCTTATTGTTCTTAGTTGGCCTGACAAAAAAAACCATTAAGCACTTTAGGGTCCCACACGATGTGAATAACATTAGAAAATGCTGAAAGATCAGGGACCACACGCACTACCACGACAACAACGAAACATTGCAAAACCCAATACTTAGTAATCATAAACAAATGACCACAAAACAACAAAAGGGACCACAAAACCCTAACCGGATACAAGGGACCACAAAACCATAAACTGATACAAGGGACCACAAAACCCTAAAGGGAACACATTACGTACCTTACGCAGTAGTTGAACCCTTCGCGCGTTGCTTCCTTCGTCATCTTCCTTTGACTTGCTGGAATGGAGGGAAAACACAAAGAGCAGTGTTCGTGTACAGGTGAATTGGGGAAATGAATGGAAACTAGGGTTAGATGCAGTGATAATCATCTAGGAGGTAATTAGTCATTTAATTAGTTTTTGGCAATTATAAATAGTAACAAATAAAATTTAAATGACATGGCATATCATTAAACCAGCCACATCAGCCAATTTAAAGCCAGATCATCATATTTGGAAGGGGGACCAACAAAATGCAAGGCGCATCAAACTAAAGGAACCAAAAACACAGGTTTTGTAATAGGGGGATCAAAAGTGTTAAAACCCCAAACTAGGGGGACCAAAAGTGCATTTAAGCCTTTATTTTTTTAATGTTACACTTATAAATGTAATGGCTCTAATGCAACACTTTTGATTTTATTTAGAATAATAAAAATGGTAAGTTGTAATTTACTTGATATTACATACATTTGCTTTTAGTGCAAAATATAATTGTAATTAATTATGCAGTTGTTGATACGAGATTTTCTATTTAATGGAAAAAGTCAAGTTATTACTGCATTTTGTGAAGTATTAAGTATTAGTATTGATGGACAAGAGTTAGCAGTGATGACATGTTGAGTGGGACTTCTCGACTGATATCTTGAGATGTAGTTTGAGAGATTCTCAAGAGCATGTATTGAGAATTAGATTGAAGGAGTCTCAAAAATAGACTTGAGTGACTACTTGACATCATGTCGAAGAGGGGCCTTCCGACAGACTCTAAACGAGTTACATGTATTAGAAGACGTGTCAACTTCTGTAGATGTAAATTGTCGAAGACAGTTATTTTTAGTTTAGTATATGTAGCAGACTCATGTGTTGTAATAATGGTCGCAAAATTTCACATACATTCTCTATAGAACTGGAGTACCTAAGCTAAAGAGCGAAACAGTTTGTGAGAAATGATGTGAGTTTGCGTCCCTTTTTTCTTTCTTGTACCTTTTCATAATTTCTTAATTGAAACATCTTTTATTCTTGTCATTTAATGCATTTCATTTAATGTTGTTTATTTCAAGTGTCTTTTACTCTAGTTTAAACTTTATTGTCTTTAAAGTTCACCATTACACTTTCTGCACTCAGATATTTGTAGTTACGTCTTACACTTACGTCATAGTAAATTTTTTTGCACAAAACCATTCTCGAGATTTTTCGAGTTAATCTCAAAGACTTTCAAACTCGTGATTAACATAGAATTTTAATGAGTGTATCTTGACTGAATTGTCAATCTTAGATTTACCTTGCATTCTTTCAATTGATTGTGGATTAATTATGCAAAATAGATGATGATTATGATGATGAAGTTAGTAGAAATGAATATCAACATTGTATAACCTGCAAACCATGTAAGTTTTGACATGAAAAAAAAAAACTATTTTGTATTATTATTTCTATATGTTTTTACCTCATGGTTTTTTTATTTAAGGGGCATCATGAGCAGCTCTACGGTTGGAAAACTTTAAATCGATGAAATTGATGTTTAATGTATATTCAGTTTGGAAATCTCGGCTTTTTGACAAAATACTATCATTACAGACCTAATGAATTAGTATAATTATTTATATGATTTAGTTTAATTATGTGTTTGTTTTCCTATGATTATTTATTTAATACAAACATTACATGATGACTATTTAGTTCATTTTCTTAAGCAAGGTGGAGGAATTAGTCTTATTTCTAATTATTTTTTATTTACAACATATTCAAAAGAAGACTATTAAGGATTTATACATATGCTTCACAAAACATGTAAACCTTGTATGTTGCCACTGCAATGTATGGTTTTAATATGTATCTTCTATTTTCATAATAATAAAATGTTGTCCAAATTTATCTATTTGTGTTTATGAGTTAATATTAATGTTGGATTTACCTTTTTTCCTTCTTTTTGTTACACCAAAATATTCAAAGCAATGAAATATCATCATATCATGAGATGATGTAAAAAATGAGCACAAAGCATAGCAAAAAAAAATGAGAAATACACACATGGAAAAATGGCCAAGTATTTGCGTTGGGTGGACAAAAGTGTGTGTTAAGTATAAGGTCAAAGAAAATGATATTGTGTTGCATGAGGAGAAAATAATAGAAATGATAAGGGTGTACATTATTAGGAAGGTTAAGAATGAATGAAGAAAAGAGGGAACAATGTTAATATTAACGTCAAACTTACTTATCTGAAGAATATTTTTGGGAGGTATCTTTTTATAAATCTCTCAGTGCTCGTTTAAAAACATGTTTATCCCACTTATACCTGACTAATAAATCAATTCAAGCGTCAAAAACAAGTTGAATTTTAAGCTTATATTCCAAGTTTTTCCGTTAACTAAAATGTTTCTACTATTTTACTATACAACACTTTTATTTTATATTATTGTTTGTCCATTATATTCTTATATCGAACATGCTTATGTTATGTCAAGTAGGTTTCCTTTTTTTATAATTATCTGGTAACTTATTTTTCTTTCCCTTAGTTGTTAGAGATTATTCTTTCTCTTATTTTTCATTTATATTTTTATTCAGTTGTGCATTAATTGGTTTGTAGTGAAAGAATTTTCTTTGCATTTTCGTTACATGAACAAGAGAATGAGTTAGAGGATGAACTCAAAGGGTGAAAAGAAATAGTAAGAGGGTGTTATCTGTGTTTTAGAAGATACAAATATGTATTTCATTATTTGAAATGACATTTCTATCGAATGATTTAAGATATGAATGAACTTTTTCGTGCGGACACACAAATCTTTTACTAGTTTCTCACTATAAAAATAATTTCACTTAAAATGATGGGATTTATTTAAGATGGTGTTTGTACAATGGATTCAAATGGTATTTTTAGAACGTGAAGTTGTGAATCTTGGATCACGTTTCCTTATGGTCACATTTTCCCGCATTCACGCATTTGACATGTTCTCCATCGTTGGATCAAAATCAAAAGGTTAAAATTTAAATTTAAGATTTTTGTTTTAAGATAAACTAAAAACAATATTTAAATATAAACCGTATGACCTTGATCCGCTGGCCGAGAATAAGCCGAATGCGTGAATGTTAGGAATATTTGACTACATTAAATCTGATTTGGTGAAACTGACATTCTCATGTTTCAATTTTTAATAAATTATAATTAAATACTTTTTAATATAATTTATTTATAAAATTTTAAATATCTATTTTTATGTCAAAGGTGGGAATCTTATATTTCTACGAGAATAAAATGTAATCAATTATGTCTATCCACTTTTATATTATTTTAACATTTTTTTATTTATTTTAAAATTTTAAAATTATAAAGAAAATAAAATTTTAAAATATTCCTAAGAATTTAAATAACTTGCCAAACAAATTGATAGGAATTAAACTTCCAACAATAACATTTTTAAAATTAATATTCTCGAGATTGTAAATTTAATTCATAAAAAAACACACTCTGAAGAGTTTTAAAAATTGCCTTGAACCAATAACTTAATAAAAATTTAAAATAGATAAATACATTTTAAAAAATAAGATTTAAAAAATAGTAAAAAAATAGAAATTTTACATTTATCCATATTCATGAAAAAACCTTTAATAAACATAAAATTGATTTAATCTACAATACCAAAGATCATCTAATTTAACCATATTTAATACATTTAACTTTGTTATCAAGACTAAATTAAATGATTGAATAATATGATTTCATCCAATGTTTTAAAAACCGGACCGAAGCGGTCGGTTCAACCGGTTGGACCGGGAACCGGAGATGAATCCGGCTGGGTCAACCGTTCAAAACCGCTAGTAGGTCAAAACCGGGGTTAAACCTGAAAAATCGGATTTAACCGTCCAAAACCATTCGAACCAAAGAACCGGAGTCAGTTTTATAAAATCGCTCGGTTAAAAAAAACATCAAATTTTGGCCATTTAAAAAAAAAAATTAAAAATTTTAATATGTTAATATCAAAACTTAACATACATTCCCCAATCACAAAAACGAATTCCGTGTGTTTTTTACAACATACAAACTTCTAAGTTTTGTTACTCCATTATAGTACACTCAATCATTATTATGTTGTCTCTTTCAAACATAGTCACAATGTCCGACTCTATTGATTGTCGTTCAAGTCAATATTTTCCGTTGTTGTCTATTAAGACTTGTTTGCCGTAGTTCAACTCAAATTTGATTTTTTGTTGTTTAATGAAGTATATCGTATTATTTATATTTTGGTATTCTATCTTATTTAATTTAGGCATTCTTAATTATTTGAACTTTATTTTAGTTATTATATTCTATTATTTTAATTTTGGTTTGAATTAGTTTAATTTATTTTGTTGTAATTCTTTAGTTTGGTCAAAATATTCTTAAATGATGGTTGAAAATGAAGTGTAGAACTATGTTAATGTTATGTATTATTGATAGTGTTGTATTAAATTTGTAATGGATTTTTGAAATATTTATTTTATAAAATTGAAAACATATAATAATGTGTGACATATCTATGAAATTTAGTTTCATATTATTTGTTTATTTAATAAACGGTTCGACCGTAGGTTTAACCAATTTAACCAATTGAACCTTAAACCTTAAGTTTTATCGATTCGATCTCCAGTCCGGTTTTTAAAACATTGATTTCGTCCCATAGAATAATGAGTTTTAAAAACGTGTTTCAAATATTTTTCTTTCATGTGACTCTAATAAGTTCCCTAATAACATATTTTAAAGAAATTTTTATACAAACAATTTTTTTTTAAAAATATTGTCAGGGAGACTAGAGATCGTCAGAATCCTCAATGTGATAAACGTCCAAGACCCAAGAGATATTTACACCATATATTCACCCAAGAGATATTCATATTTACACCAATACACCACTTTTCTTCCATCTTATGAATATAATCAAAACTAACATTTTTAGGGGGCAATTGTTAGCTTGTGATTTTTGTAGCACCCCAAAATTTGCCCTACCTTTTTCTAACTTTTTCTGCCTTTTGTTTCGCAATCATCTGCATTTTCCATTAGGTCATAACGCATCGTCATACATTTGCATTGGGCTCCTAAGACGTGTGATCAAGGCATCTTCCTTTGGTTTGAACTTTCCGTATTCAGAAGATTATCAGGGTGCATTCAAAGTGGTTATTTCTCAGGCGGTGTGTATAAAGTCAAGTTGTTGTGGGTGGAAGTCCTCAGGTCAATGAACAGTGGGCCATGTGAGGCGTAGGTTCAGAAAGTCAGGTTTTCATTGGTCAGAAATGCGGAGGATGTTTGATTCAGATGTTTTATTTCAGTAGCATGGGTGAAAGAGTCAAGATTGGTTTTTATCCATAATCCATTTTCTGTCCGTCATTATCTATTTAATCACCTTTTCCTAAATTCAATTTCATTTGTAAATCCAATTACCCAATATTCATTTCCCAAATCTAGTTCTATCCAATTTCATCATCCATATTCAAAATAAAAAAACCACATCCATATTTCAAGTCCATTTACAGTCCATTCTTAAATCCATTAACCATTTACAATATCCACTTTCATAAACCAATCCCAAATCCAATTTGAATCCATAACCATTTTCCAAACCATGTCCAATTTAAAGTCATTACCACTTTTTCCAAATCCAGAACCACCCTTCTGTTGAATAGTGGCAGCTCGCCTCATGAGTTTTTGACTATTTTTAAGGCTAGGAACTGTGGTTGTTAATAAGGAAAAGATACTCCTTGGACGAAAAATTTAAATGCAGCGAATTTTGCCTCAGCATGTTGACAATAAATGGCTTGATATGATTCTTAACTGTTCATGGAAGCCTTTGGATGTCTCAGCTGCAGTTAAAATGCTTGGCTATATAAAGCAAATTTCAAAGGTTCATCTCTTCCCGAGGATTATCTTGCACAAGGCTATAATGATGCTTTTAAAGATTCGACCAGCTCATACCATGAAAAGGAAAGTTTAGGGTACAATTTTGATAATTGTACAACAGAGAGGCGCAAGTATTATAACATTGCTAAACTCTGAGTGCCAGAGGATGGTTTCTTATGGGCTATTTAATGGACACAATGGATCTGCTGCTGTTATCAATTCTAAGGAGAATCTTCTAAATAATGTTTAAGTGCAATTCCTCCCGGTCTTAATGGAGACGAGTGGTTAGCAGCATGGCCTAAGGTTTTGGTTGCAGACGTTGTAAAAATTGAATAAAGATTTTGCATAGAATGTCCATAAAGCAGGAAAGTACATAGCCGAGATTCATGGCCGAGATTACAAGTAGAAGAAAATAACAGCAGAAAGTTCTTAGTGGCAGAAAAATAATTTTTATAACAGAAGCTAATATCAGAACAGAAAATATAAATAGCAGAATTCATAATAAAAAAACTACTTCTTAACAGTTACAAACTAACTGCTAACCAATCCATAACAGTTACCTCTCCTAACCAACTTCTACAACAGAACTAACATAACCACCCTAACCAATTCTAACCGCTAACCAACTCTAACAGAATTTGGATCAGAAATATCCATTCTACCCTCCATCTCCCCCCTATAAATTAGAAACACCATCTTCATTCTTCGCTTCTTCATTCATTCTGCAACTTTTTTTTCACTCTTCATTCTTCTTGATTCTCTTCCAATCTCCATCTTCTTGGAGGATCATCCTGCATAATCGCTCACCATCCACATTCTTCATTTTGCTCCAACAAGTTTTTTCTTCGCCTATCACCTCCATTCTTAAAACCGCATCATCACGCACCTCAACTTGATCTTCAATATGCAACTGATTACAATTTATCTCCGATTTCAATTTCTGCATCATCTTCATCACCGCATCTTCATCATTCTCAATAATTTTCTGCATCGATTTCAAATCACTATCAAACCTGCAACAAAAATTTTCATCAATGATTCTTCACTACGACATTGATTCAATCGCAAGAATTCAGAGATTCAGCAATATGTGAATAACACGAAGAAAATGAAGAAGAAGAACTTAGAAATTCAGCATCTCAAATTCATAGAAGCAGAGGAATAAGAAGAAGATTTCGCAAGGTACCAGTACGATCACGCACAACGAACAGAGGAAGAAGAATATTATCTCACCTCTGGTTTTCTGTTTCTCATCGCAAACTTGAAGAAGCACCGAACGTTTCTCCGGTAGGTAAGCTCTAATCTATCTGATATATATTTGTTCGTCGTTGTCGTCGCTTAATGCTTGTTGTGAACTCTTACTCCACGATTTAGCTTGCTTCAATCTGTAATTGTCGTTTACGTAGCCTGCTCCGATTTGTATGTTTTGTGGCGAATTTTGAGTCGAAGTAGAACGGTTGATGACAATGATGTGGAGACATTGGAGAGGAGTGAGCGCAAGCTTCTGTTGAGTTTTTTTTTCGTCGCGGTGAGGTTCGGATGATGGCGAGTAGGAATGAGTTAGACAGAGGGAGGCTGTGGTTTGTCATCGGAGAATAAGCTTAGAAAAAGTCACGTTGAGATTTGGAAGGAGTTTAGGTGTTGATCACGCTTTGTTGTTGAAGATGGAGTAGAGATGATGATGGCGGCGAGGAAAATAGGAAAGGGAGAGTTTGAGTTGAGACGGAGAAGAAGAGGTAGGTTGAGAGATTGGAGAAGAGTTCCGGCGAAAAGTGAACGGAAGGAGAGGGTTGAACGAAGACGGGAGGCAGAGTGAGGTTACGGCGGCGACAGGTTTAAGGAGAAGAGGAGGAGTTTGGAAGTTGTTTTGAAGCAGGTTTAGGGTTTCTCTTGACCGTGGCAACATCATGGACCGGGCCTTGGGCCTTGTTTTGTTTTTTCTCCCTTTTCTTTTCCACACCGATTTTTTACTTGTTGGCACCCCCTGCACATGTTCAAAGGAGCTTGGGCCTAGACACCTTAAAGCCCGCTCGCTACGTTCTGCACTCCCAGAAGTTGGTTTATCACTATCCACCCCTCCTAGAATCATTTACACACCTCCCTCTATTTGTTTTTTTAATTGAATTTTTGTTCATTAGTTTTAAGTAATTGGTTAATTGTATTAGAATTTTAGAATTAGATTTTTTAATATTAGAATTAATCCTCTAGTATTAGCCTTCTTTTGATTTAATTTTAGAATTAGATTTTTAATTGGAAATTAACTCTTAATTAGGTTTTTATTAGGATTTTCATTTAAATTTTAATATTAGTCTTTCTTTAGAACTAATTTTCTTAAGAATTAGTTTATAGTTTAGAATTAGATTACTTCTAAAACCTCATTTTGATTAGAAATTAGTTTCTAATATTTTCTTTTAATTCTAGATTTAACTTTAGGATTAATTCTCTTTAGATTTAATTTTAGATTTAGTTTAGAATTACCTTGAATTAACTTTAGGTCTAATTTTAGAATTAGTTTTTAATCTTAGATTAACTTTTCTTATTAGAATTTAATTTTGATTTGTACTTAGCATTTTAATTCTAACTTGGTTATTGTTGATTAATTGTTGACCATAATTTCAATTGCTCATTGTTGATTAATTTCTGATTTCTCTTTTATGGATAGCATGATATAATGCTATGTGTAAAATTTTCTCACATCCCTTTGGGATCCTAGCTCAACTTTAATCTTTGATTAAAGTGAGGTAGGATATGCATTAGGTAGTGTTATCCCTATTTTCCTTTTAGACGTAGGTTTCTCATACCACACTTAACCATAGGAACACCATGTATGATAACATTAGGATTGAGTCTTAGTCTTCCCCATTAGATTTCACCCTTTGATCCTCCTTTGAGTCTCTTCTTCTCATCTCAATAAAAATAAAACACACTTAAAAAAAGGACATAACATGTATTGTATTTAGGCCTTTCATGTGGAAACAAGGAGGTGTGGGGTCTTCTCTCACTTTTTTGGAATGTTTAGCATGCGTCCCGTCTTGGGTCGATATGCGAGGCATTCGATCCTACATGAAGGACTTAAATACAATACGTGTTACAAAACATAAAATAACCAAAACACTTCTTTTCTAAAATACAAAAATAAACAAACAATTCTCTTTTCATCTCCTTCATTCTATTCCTTAAGGATGCGTCATGTTCGTTCTACCGCAATTAGGTAACGCCTAAGTCTCCCTACAGCGAGCTGCAACACCTAACTGCTGGAACGCGCACTCTGACGTTTCCACTAAAAAACACAAACAACTTTTCCTTAGGTGAGGGGAACTACGTCGCTCTGATTCTCATGCTCCCGATGAAATACGTAGGCAGTGGGGTAGGGCCCATTCGAGCACTTCTTTTATTTTCCCTACATTTGTTTCTCTTTCCATTCCTTTTCCAGTTCATTTTCCAGTATCCTTTCATTACACCCTTTGATCGAGACAATCAAGCGTGGATCCCATTGGGTACGATGGACGCGTGGGGGTGCTAATACCTTCCCCTCGCGTAACCGACTCCCGAACCCAGTTCTCTTGGTCGCAAGACCATGCTCTTTCCTTTCCCTCAGGTTTACATAGTGTTTCCTTTCCCTCTCTTGGGATAAATACACATTGTTGGCGACTCTGTTTCGGTGCCACTTTCGCGTTTGTACTTGGATGAAAATCCCGGGAGCGACAGCTGGCGACTCTGTTGGGGACAGATTGACCTCCTGCTGGTCCATCCCTAAGCGAGTCAATCCTAACGCTTGTTCGTTTTTTCTTTTCTTTCATTGGGTGTTTACTGTCGTGCTTTATTTTGCTGTTTACTGTACTTTACTGTATTTACTGCATTTTAGCATTACATATCATATTATTACTGTTGTGCTGGACTGGTTTTCTGTTTGGCGGGATGGGATTTCTGAGAGATAAGCCCATTACACAGGCTTGAGTATACACTTAGAATTAGAGTGGAGAGTAGTGGGACTTACGTGCCGTCTGGAGTGCGTTGGGTATTCTCGAAATTCACAACCAGACGAGGCTATCTTGGGACGCATTCTGACGTGTGTGTCTTGCACATGTCAGGGTGTTGATCTAGAGAGCTGTCGACTCTGGTGACCGTTTCCCCGAGGACTCAGTTGTGGCACTCCTCCCGAGATGTGACAGTGGCAGACCACGTTCTGTGGCAAACCCATTGCACATTCTCGATCCGAGGACCCAATGCTGGGAACTCGCTATAGGATATCCTTTTTGAAAGAGAATCAGTGGAGGCACTCCTCGATTGGCGATAGTATTGTACCCCAAGGGATGAATGTACTATTGCTTCTCGACCTCAGTTCCAGAAGCTGAGGACCTTTCGTTTTGGAGAATCAGTTGAGGCCTCCTCGATTGATGATGATGCCAAACCAGAAATGGTGAACGTATCATCATTTCTCGACCTGAGAGTCCGGGATATTGAAGATCCTAGTACCCACATGTGAGAGGGACGGGATGTTTACAGGTTTACAGGTAACCTTGACCTTCTACATACCCGGTATTCTGGATTTCCTATCAGTGTAGACTTATCAGCCTGGTATTCTGGTTATTCTGGTTATTCCGGTATTCTCTTCAGAACAGACTCGTAAACTTATTCAGTCATCAGCACAGCACAATGATTATTCAGATTATATGGAAGCTTTGATCCCATGTCTTATTGCATTCATGACATTGCATTTTCATAATCATTTGCATAGCAGGTGTTCGAGGCTTGGTTATTTTTATCCTGATCTTGTTTTCCGCAGAATTTCAGACTTAACTGCTCAAGCCATTCGGAAGTTGACCATGGATCTGGTTCAAGCAGAGTTGAGGTTAATGCGAAGCCAAATGGGTCAGTTTATGTGGGACATGAAAGCTCTAATTCAAGACCAGAAAGTGCTGAAGGAAGAGGTCAACCAACTGAAGACTCAGATGAGTCTGGTTATAGAGGTCGTGAGAGGTGTGCTAAACAAGGATAATACTCCCATGCCTGAAGCTGCGTCTGGAATTGTCTCTCCTCCAGTGTTTAAGGGATCCCTCCCAAAGAGTGAGCAGATTGCCACTGTGATCGTCCCAGCTGTATCTCCGCAACGGGGTAGTGCTCCTCGTCGGTATCAAGATAGACCAAAAATGAACCGACACCTTGAGACTCCACCGGTACCATATTCTCATCTATTCCAGCATCTGCTTCAGTGGCAACTGGTACAGAAAAGGACTCTGGCTCCTCTTACTGGTACTCCCCCACCGGGTTATGATGCAAGAGCTCACTGTGATTTCCACTCTGGTGCGCCGGGGCATAATGTGGAAGATTGTAGGGTATTTCAGCATGCTGTCCAGGATCTGATCGATTTGAAGGAAATTGAATTCACGCTGAGCGGCGTAAGTATACAAGGTGGTCCTACTCTAGCTACTGAAAAAGAAGTGGATATCCCTGTTGTCTCTCCTAAAGCTACATCAATTCAGGGGCATTTCTTGCAACTTATGGTTTCAGAATCTTCTAGTCCTCATTTGTTGCTTACTCTTAAGCCAAGTTTGAGGATGAAAGCGCCTAAACGAGAAGAAGGCACAAGTCGATATCGACAACAAACTAGCTCCCAGAGGAGACAGCAAAGACCCAGAAGGCAGGAGAGAAAGTTTGATCCCATTACTATTCCTTACAGTTACTTGCTTGATCGGTTACTTCAAGACTCTTTGATTCAGCTAGAGAAAGCTGCTCTTGTTCCATTTCCACTTCCTCCAAGTTATGACAAGAGTGTTAGATGCGAGTACCACTCAGGGACACAGGGGCATATCCTTGAAGAGTGTAAGGTGTTCAGGCATAAGGTGCAAGATCTCATTGACGCTGGGCTTATCATTTTCACTGAAGACGGTCTGTATGTTAACTGAAGCTTCTCAAATGAGCACTTGAGACCGCAAAGACATCTCCTAAAGCAATCAGTCCAGTCGGAGCCAAGCCTCCTCAGCAATGGCGAATATCAATTTTATTTACTGCATTTTCATTTGTAATTTACATTACTGGTTAATGTTTGCATGTAATAACTTTGTTTGTTCTTGAATGATGATTTTAATGCAATAAATATGTTTTTCTCGAAAAGTTCATTCGTATTCACTCATTTAATGTTGGTATGCACTGCAATACTAACCGTCTTGTTTAAACTCTTGGAGGGAGGATGATGAGGTAAAAACGCAAAATCTTTGGTTATATGCTTTTGGATAAAACCCTGTTGAGGATGTACAAGCATTGTTTCAAATTCCTAAACACCGAAGATATAAGGGAGTGAAACCTTTGTCAAACCCTGTTGAGCCTAGAAGTAGGAGTTTCTTTCTGAAAATGAAAAAACCCTCAATCTTAACCTGGGGCAGGGTAAGTGTCAGTTAAGTTGACCAAGCGTTCAAATTTCGAAGGGAGTGTGCATCTGAGGATCCATTACCTTCTATTCCACCGTCAGGAGGCCAAGAGATGTGAAACCACAACGGTTATCCCTCACCAACTGAAGAGTGAGGCAGTCACAACCCCGTCAAACAAGTCTGGCAAGCCAGTGTCACACGATTGTTCAAAAAAAAAGGAAAGAGAATCAAAAGAAAAAAAGAAAAAAGTCCGCTAGGTTTTGACTGCTTAAGGCTAGGTGTTTTCACAAGCGCCTGAGCATGAGTTGGTCGAAATGGCCGCTGGTGGCCTTGACTACTCAATTAGGAAGAAATTGGATACTGTTGCGGTGAGAATCAGATATCAAGCTATTAAATTAACTTGAATCACAAATCTTTGAAGTTCACCACCGAAATTTAGTTTATCCAAAGGAAAGGGAAAAGATCGAAGAAAACCCTAAGTGCGCAATGTAACAACAAAACTAAGAGATCTAAGGTTCGGGGGTTGGTTATACTAAGGGAAGGTACTAACACCCTAAGTATCTGTAGTACTCTACAGGAACCTCTTATTTGTATTTGTGTTATGTTATTGTTTGGGAATGTCTATGGGGAAAGACCTAAAGGGTTTATTGCTAAGTATGCTCGCCAAGACATTGCATCTCGTGCCTACGTATCCTAACAAGGATGGAATCAGAGCATTCGTAGTTCACCTAACTACAGGTGAGGAACACTTGATAATGATCAAGGTTCCAAGGGGGAGGTAAGTGTCTATAGCAATGACACTTACATAAAGTCTACAAACTCTATACTAAGTCTAAGTTAAAAGGGGTAGGGACTCTAACAAGGTCCAAAAGGAGAGTAGGTGTTCATAGCAATAACACCTACACAGAGTTTACAAAACTCTAACCTAATGCTAGGTTAAAAAGGGAAAGGTGAGTTCTCATAGCAATAACACTCACATAGATTTTATAAACTCTAATCCTGTAAGGATGGGATGGGAAAACTAAAGACTCTAACAAGGTCTCAAGGGAAAGGTATGGAAGGCCAAACTAACTTATGACAAAAAGGTCGATAGGAGGGGAACCTTTTCCTTTGGAATGATACCACAGGCAAATCAACAAGGGAGTATAGAGATAAGCATCAAGCATGGAAATAAAGTCATGAATGAATGTCAACATATGCAAAGCAATGCTAATTAAGAACTTAAGAGGTAAGACATCATTATTCAAACATGTTAGAAAGATGACAAACAAGTGGAGCAAACATTTGTATCTTAAGGTAACAACCAAACATCAACACAAGTACCAAATGAACTAAGTAGGGTAAGAACTCATGCAAGTCAGTATCTATATCACTTCATATCCAACACACTCAAATGATTAAGATAAGAGCACAAGGGAATCAATCATGTATCAAAACAATAGTCACACATTTGTCACAACAAGTTCATAAGAAAGAGATGAAAGATGATTCAAAAATGAAAGTTAAAGCATGAAACCAAGATGGGTCAGTATAATAACCAAGCATTTCAACTCATAAACAACACCGTGATGTCAAAGAAACTCAACAAGAATCATACTCAAGACATGAGCAAAGAACTAAGCATGCATTAGTCCACATCAACCACAAAAGGTAACCAACTTTTAATACAAGTAAGAAACACCAAATGAGCAAGTAATACACATTGAGACAAAGGAAGTCATAATCTCAAACATGGTATTGATCAAGTTATTTAAAAGCACCAAGCATCAAAGAGGTGCACACAAGAAGCATGTTCAAAAACTAGGTCAAAACAAACCAAAATTATGTTCAAAGCAACCTTAACTTGAGGCATCAATGAAAAATAGTAAAATGGCCAAATAAACTCATGTTAAAGGCTCTACATCATGGTCATAAATTAAAGAATATGAGTGGAAAATATCTCTAAAATAAATGCACAAATGCTCACACAAAATCAATCAACAAGTTCATGGTACTTCACTAATCGAGCACAAATCGAGGGTCAAATCAAACTACATGAAAACAATCCAAAATATACCATTCAAGCACCAAATCAGAACACAAACATCAAGTATTCAAGTGTCAAAAGTTGGCAAAATATTGGCCCAAGAAAGCATGTTTAAAGCATCAAGAATCAAAACCCTAATTCAAGGGTAGTTTAGTAAAACCACCTTCCTAAATAATTAAAAATAAAATAAGAAAATAATTTTAAAAATAAAAATAAAAATTTAAGACATCAAAGTATTTAGAAAGTATTTTTGTGGATTTTTTATGTGAAGAAATAATTAAAAACAAAATAAAAAAGCAAAAGTGAAGAAAATAAAAAGGAAATTAAAATGGAATAGAAACCGGGAGGGGGGGGGGGGGTGCAGTAGTAAAGTAGAAAGATGAAGGAGTTAAGTTGAAACGTGTTTGGGCCAACATAAATGGGGGTGTGGAAAGAAACGAGTGCAAGGCCTATTTTCGCACCTCGAAAAATCACTAATCGATAATACGACCTTAGCGCAAAAGGCGCGGAAGAAATTGCGGTTCGACAGAGTCGCCACCGAACTTTATTTATCCAAAAAGAGGGAAAGGAAAATATCGAGAAAACCTTTTAAAAGATAAGAACATGGTCGTTGCAACCACATTCTGGGTTCGGGAGTCGGTTACGTGAGAGGAAGGCACGCACACCCCTCATGTCTGTTGTACTCAACGGGAACCTCTTAATTCGAACTATGATGAACGTTAGCTAACCTTATTTGTTTTCTTCTCAATGATAAATGTGAAAAGTTAAGACAAAAGGAAACATTACTAAGGGGAAATGGGGTGGTTTTAGGTTAGGGTGCTCGCCAAGGATCGGGGTCCTTGTGCCTACGTATGCTCATTCGGATGAGAATGAGAAATCAGAGCAATCGTAGTTCGACTACGGGGTAGGAGAGAGGGAAAACGGAAGATGGATAGAAGTGTTCAAAAAGGTGGAAAAAGAAAAAGGTAGCTCACC
Organism: Lathyrus tuberosus; assembly: GCA_022829125.1. Lineage (NCBI taxonomy): Eukaryota > Viridiplantae > Streptophyta > Magnoliopsida > Fabales > Fabaceae > Lathyrus > Lathyrus tuberosus. The sequence goes on along the minus strand of JALAZF010000222.1, from coordinate 7,494,715 downwards.
AAGATCAGAGCAATCTTGTGCCTACGTATCTTACATTTGAATGAATGAAGAATCAAAGCGTCTGTAGTTCGTGGATACGACCACGAAAAGAGGGAGTTGGTGTTTTTTAGAGAGATGACAATTATTCACACACGAGTAAGGGAACTCGCATCCAAATAATTGAGGAGACAAATCAAAGACTCAGCCCACCTCACTTCACTTTTTACGAAATTGTGTTTGAATATTGATTAGATGTTTTGATGGATGGTTGATGTGGGCGAGTCGAATGATTTTTAAAGGTGTCAATTGCTCACACACGAGTAAGAGAACTCACACCCAAATAATTGAGGAGACAGATCGAAGAGACAATCCACCTCTCTTACACCTGGGAAATAGTTTCGATAGTTGTTAATTGTTTTGAAGTTTGATTATGAAACTCCACTTAACGTTGGATCAAGGGTTTGATTATATGCGCTTGGGTTGATTGTGAGGCAAAAGGCACTCGGCTTAAAATGTTTGTTTTGAAAATGGCTCGACGACGAATCGAGGGTTTGATTGAAAAGGGTGAGAATCGATCCTAGTCCCTAGGGGTGCTTCTAGTAATGAAACTACGATGAATGTGCAAGTGTGTGCATTAGGTTGATGGCGAATGTTAATGAGTAATTGACTTACAGGGGTGATTTGAAAATGGATTGACGACGAATCGAGAATTAGTTTGAAAATGGCTTTGTCTATGCTAGTCCCTAGGGGTGCTCCTAGTAAACAAACCACAATCAAAAGCAAGTAAAGTGCGTACATCGAAATGAGAGCGGGGTACATGTAAGTTACACGGGATTGCACGAAATAAAAAGTCTCATTGTAAGGTAGCCCAAGAGGAAGTCGTGTGTGCGCAAGGTGTCCTAAACTAAGCTTTGAGCAAGAGTCGGACAAAAGCTCCAAGCTAGGGTTTCTGTACAGAGTTAAAGTTTCGTTACTCAGAAAAGTAACCAACGGTCCACCAATTGATTGTTTTAGGGTTTCGATAATTATTAGTGCGTTTTAAATGGTATGAACAAGGTATGAACAAGATGAATATGATATGAATATGAACAGATGAATAATATAAACAGATGAATAATAGAATAAGATAATGATATGAACAAGATATATCGACGGAAAAGTAAAGCAATAGTATATTGACTGAAATTAAAGTTAGTTGTTAGTGATTAATCGTTAATTGTTATTGTATCGGATGAATCGGGTCGACTTTAGCGTTAAACCATCGTAGCACGATCTATGACAAATATCATGCTATAGGAGGTCATGCAAGCTATGATATTTGTGCTAAAACATAATGGAGAAATGATATTGTGAATTATTCTCTAAAGAAATCGTGCCACACGAAAAGAAAAGTGGATGATCTCGTCTTAATGACAAACTTTCGTCGATTAATCGAAGGTAACCTATCACGATCCCAAAGTATAGAAAATGATCTCAATGATCATTTTCTACATATTTGAAATCATGAAGGTTAAACAACCTCAATCAACCAACATTCGTGAATAAAAAGACTTCATCGATCAAGATCGAAAATAAAATGGAATCAAAACGAAAAGAGAAATGGAAATAAAAAAAGAAATGAGATAAATCGGAAAAGAAAATGGTCTAATCTTAATCATGGATTTTCATTGATAAATCGACAATCCACAATTTTTTAGATGTTCATCGACCAATAGTTGAAATAGAATCGAAAAAGGAAAAGGAAATGGGAATCCATAATGGAAATGGAATAAAATTGATTTGAGAAGACATAATAATACTTAGAAAAAACATTATTTAGAAAAGTTTGGAAAATAAAACATAAAAAGCATAAAAGAATGAGGAGGTGCGCTTGAGAATCATGGGGGCGGTGAGATGAATCATTATGGATCCATTCAAAAAGCCCATACGGCTAAAAACTAGAAAGTAATTCAAAAAAAATAGAAAAAAAATACAACTCGTCAAAAAAATGAAGCATAGGCAAAAGCACATCACACAAAAAATAAGGTCATAGTTAAACATTATCAGCTCATGAAAATAAGAAAACACGGTTGAAAAAAAACGAAAGAAAAAAAAGAGAAACAGAGTCAATGGAAAAACTGTATCACCAACATCATCTCTGTAAACGAAATCAACAGAAAGTTAACACGGCCAAACGTTTTCAACCTTCGCGTATGATCTTGTTCCGTCTCTCTCTCGCTTTCATTCGCTTCTGTTTCGTTCCAAATTCGTTTTGCTCAGGTTTGATTTTGTTTGGTCGATCTCGCTCTCTTCGCTTAGGTTTCGTTTGCTTTTTCATTCAGATCTCATTTCGTTTAATCACTATCTTCTTCTCAATTTTTGAATTTGGTTTGAGCGGTTGTGCTTGGAGGTTTTTTTTATTTGAGTTGTTGTTGTTAATGGATGGTGGGTTGTGGGTTTGATAGGTTGAAGGAGGATGGAGAGGATCTGAAGCTGCTTTGATGGGAGGTTTAAGGAGAAAGAGTGAGGAGGGAAACGTTTATGGAGGGTCAGTCACAATGAAGAGAAATTTTGGGTGTCTTTGTTGTTTTCACCCTGTGAATAATGAGAGAGTGAAGAGTGTTTTTTTTGGAAAGGAATTGTAATGATGCTGCCTTTTGATCTTCTCTCCAGGACATTTTGTAGGTGAGTGTTTATAGTCGTTTGTCATTTTCTCTTTATAGTGCGTAGGGTTCTCTGAAGGTTAATTGTTGTTGTTGTGACGGATGGATTTGAATTGATTTTGTGGGGTCACTGTATGATTGAATTATATTATTTACAAATTATAATAGAAGTGAGGTCGTAGTGTATGGCTGATCTGTGTAAGGCATGTTTTGAAGCGCTTTGCAAGTTGGTGTCTGTAAGGGGTACGAAACGGTAAAGTTGTGCGTAGTGATGGCTCAAGATGCAGATTGTTTGTGCGTGTGTGCAACGGCTTGTGTGAGACACTAGGCTGAAGTTGTTGTTTCTAGTGTTTGTGGCTAGCTGTTATGGCTCATTTTTACAGCAAGCTTGCTTTGCTTAGTCATGTATAATTGGTTTGGAAGAATTTATGTAGATGGCTGGAAAAGTATGTTTAGTTTGTCGTGATTTGTCGTGGTGGCTCGATGTGAGACTTGGTAGGTTGGTTTGTGATGGTAGCATAGGCGTGGAAATCTTGGCATCAGATATATTTTTTTTTTTTGGAATTGTGTTGTAAAGGTGTAAACGGGCTTAATAAAATGATATGGGCTTAATATATTTCCTTTTGTAATCTTGTGATGAACTTGTGAACTTGAATATGAACCTTTCGTAGAATTTTCTTGTGAATGATTTTTTTGTGGAATTTTCCTTTTGTGGACTCTTAAAAGAAATGGGCCTCTATAGTTGTAATAGAAGTGGACAATTTGAGAAACTTATGTTTTGGACTTGATTTATGACATTGTTTGTAATTTGTAACTCCATGTCCCTTGCGTGAACAATCTTGGAACTACACTTAAACTTGGAATGATAATGCCATACTCAAATTTAATTTTAGAATTTCATTTGTGTCAATCTCATCCTCTTTGAATTCCTCACTAAAAATCACATTTTAAAATGGATGAAATAAAGCTTTTCTTGCCACTTAATCAACCATATACCACGATTTGAAATTATTTGACCAACAACATTCCTTATTGAACCAACATGTCCATACCTCGGAATTAGATATCATGCCTTGAAAGATGAATCTTCGAACTCATGACCAACATTAGAACCATTGTGAACTTGTCTGCATTAATCCACAGCTTGCATAGTTTAAACCAATGCCATTTTGATTGTGAATGAACCAAGAAGTTAACTTTGAAGCGCTCATCCTTAATTGAGTCCTGATAGTTCTCAATCATGAAGCACCTGATTTATTATGGTTTAAGAACCTGGTCCATCCATAACAAACTTGAATTGACACCTAACCCTAATTAAATCCTTAGCCACACATCACCTGAATTAATGCACTCTGACCTTGATGAGGAAACCAAACTTGCCTGACCAAGATTAGGTCACAACCTGATGAACCTCAATCAATACTATATACATAACTGATCTGACAACCATGCCTGAAACCTAACTCTTCCTTGTAACCACTTGATGAAGAAGAAATGAAAGCAAAAACATTTTTTTTTTCTGAATATGGTTAGTAGATGGAAGTACAAATGAAAGCTAATATACAAGTAGGACAAATTTGGGGTATGACACCCATGTGTTTAAAAAAACCCAAATCAGAAACAAAACAAAAAGAAGCCACATGTGATTCATTAAAATACGTGGCTACATGTCAGTGCCACCAAAGCATTTGACCAAGACAAAAGACACGCAGGCAAAAGGGAGAGCTAGATGCCAGAGCCCTAACTCCGGTAGTCTTCTCTGGCGATGACCGCCGGAGTTGGCTGCAAACCATCACAAGACAAAAAAAAAACGGACTCATTTCCTCTCATTTTTTCATGTCGAATCCATTTTTGCCAATATTTTTAGCATTTGAAGCCTTTATCACCCTTAAAACAGCCACGAAAGTTTATCATGCATTTGGGAACTTTCACAAAACAAGACAACAACACCATATACATGATTCTCACACTTCCAGAAGTCAAAATACAAGCATCACATGTTCAAATGAGAATTAACAAGAGAGAAATGAGAAAAGGAAAATGTTACCTAAAGATGCACTAGTAGCTTCTGACTTTGATTCAAACTTGCACCAAACTCTTTCCTCTTCCTTCTAAGAGTCTTGTGGATGATGATGGTGATTGAAAAATGAAGAAAACAGCTTGGAGAAATGAGATTCGAAGAAAAAAGGTTTTGAGAGAGAGAGAGAGTGTGTGTGTGTGTGTGTGTTTTATGTGTTTGGCTGCAGAATGAGGTCTCTTTTTGTGTGGCTAGGGTTTTTAGCATATATAGTAGAGTTTGAGTGAGTGAAAGGAGAGTTTACTGAGGTTAAAAAAAGTTGTGGTTAGTGTTTTATAGAAATTTGAAATTTTGAAGTGTGAGGCATGAGCATGGCACGACTAACATTGTTTATGGTTGTTTTTCTTGTCATCTTGTGAGGTCAGAAGGTCAGAATAAGAGCGGGTGGATCAACATTCTTATTGTGTAAGTTTTGCTCTTTTCTTCTTTTGTGAAAGTGTTTGAAATGGTACAAGAATATGGCATGAGTGTGTTTGGATAGAAAGGTCAATGTTTTGGCATGAAAAGAGTGTGACATGCGCATGAATTATGATACTAAACTTATCTTGCATGAAAAGTTCATATTTCATGGAAAAGGATCCAAGAAATATGCATTAAGATCAAGTCATATAGCCCAGTTTGAACAATAATATCTTGATGAATTTTGATCCAAATTGTGAGATATTCGGCTCAATGGAAAGTAGGAAGATAGGTGAACAAACTTCATGTTCAAAGCAAGTGGAAAAGAGGTTTGGAAGATGGAGAAAATAAGCCTTGAAGTCATATCCACAAACTAATTCAAAATGACTTAGAAAAAAATTCTAAGTTATCGACTTTTGACAACTTTGAAACCCTAACTTTGCAACCTTATAACTTGAGTTGTGCTGATCCAATGAAGGAGTTCTTGGCATCAATGGAAAGCTTGAAGAATTCCTAACAACTTTCATGTTGAAAGAATTTTGAATTGGAGCCTAGAACCATGAGAAAAATGGCCTTGAAAACTCATCCTCCAAGTTGAGATTCAACACTTAGAAAAAATTCTAAGTATAGAATTCCAAAATCTTGTTTTTCTCAACTTCATGCTAACATAACTTGAAATCTATGCACTTTTTGGGAATTCCTCCTCACTGACAAAGTTTTAGTATGGAATGATCTCTTCAAATTGATCTTTGAATCAAAGAAAATGGATGTCTAGATTGGAAGTTATGACCTTGGTAAGTTGGTAGAAAATCATTAACCATCCATAACTTAGAAAATTTCAACTTTCTTTTTTGTTGCCCTTTTTGCAAGTAACCTCCTTTATCTTTATTTTTCTTGCTCAAACTCAAACATAAGACACATTTACATGTAATATGACTTGAGAGGCTCACATTTGACAAAAAAACCCTAAAGTCAAAGGTTTTACTTTGCAGTTAATGACTTGTGTATCTGATGAATCTTCAATTCTTGATCTTCAATGAAATAAATCTCCTGAGCCATTTGAACACCATGGATGGACTCCAAGGGTGTATTTGAATGTGTTGAATCATGTCCCAAGGCTTGAGTTCATGTCTTGATCAAAAGTCAAAGATGCAGTTGACTTTGATTGAAAAACCCTAATTTATGGCCAGATGAACTTGAACTTTAAAGAACTTGTAGTGAAGCCATTTTGTACTTGATGTTGATAAAGATAGGTCTCTTGATAGTATGTGAACTTGATTGGTTTGTGATTCATCCAAAACTTTGTCCGATCAATCTTTTGAGCCTCTTGAAACAAACCCTAACTCACAAGTGAAACAAAACAAAGCAAAGTTTGATAGTTTGGTTAGCTATACATGAATGATTGACCTAGGATGATATGCAAAAGATCAAAGAATATAAGGGTAAAATTTAGGGTATGACAGATGCCCAATACCTGAGAGACATGGCCCAGTTGGCTGACATAGTTCGACAGGTAGAACGACTAAAGGCTGAGAAAGCTAGGGCAAACAAGAATATAAAGGAAAGGGTAGCCTATGTCGAATTTGACGAAGACGGACAAGAAACTAGTACTAATCCCTTTTTCTACGAGAGCGAAATCAACCTTGCTGAACTAAAGCAAGGCCCACCTTATTCCTGTAAAGTCTTAACACCGTCGAATGGAAAAAATCCAGTCAAATCAGAGAAGAGTGATAGGTTCCCTAAGAGAACTTATACCTTCGACGTCACTAAGTGTGACGAAATCTTTGATTTATTAGTTAAAGATGGCCAGATGATAGTGCCTCCTGGCGCTAAAATGCATCCTTTAGAACAAAGAAAAAAGAGAGTGTTCTGTAAGTATCATAATTTTTTGGGCCATAAAACTTCTCAATGCTTTCTTTTCAGGGATCTTGTTCAAAACGCTATCAAGGAGGGATGACTCAGGTTCGGTGACAAATCAAAGAATCAAATGAAGATAGACTCTGATCCTCTTCCAGTGGCGGATGCACATTACTCTGAACCATCTATGGTCAACATGGTGGAAATTATTGAGGACTTCGCCAACGATGCTGTAATGGTCGAAGTTGCTGATGACTTCGCCAGAAGAGTCACAGAGGACTCCAACAAAGAAACCACTGAAGGTTTCATCCAAGAAGTTACTGAGAACTTCAACCAAGAAGTCACTGATGACTTCGACGAAGAAGCTACTGAAGGCTTCGCAAAGGAAGTCACTGAGGACTTCAAAATGGAAATCACTGAGGGTTTCGTTAAGAAAGCTACTAAAGGCTTCGACAAAGGGATCATTGAAGGTTCCAACCAAATAATTACAATACATGAGACTATTGATGGTTTCATACAAGTTAACATCAAAACTAAGGCTACTGAAGGCCTTATAATCAAATTACAAGAGTTGGACATCACTGAAGGTGTCAACCTAGGGGTCAATATGGTCGAAATGACCCAGGAATCTACAATGGAAATGGACGAACACAACCTAAAGTAGGAAGAATATGTCAAGGTGGCATATCCAAAGCAGGACGAGAATTTGGTCAAATTCCTCCATAGATGCCAAAGAAAGAACTCTGAAGTAATGTTGTGCCCAAGGTGCAGCACAATCTTTGATAAGAAAGCTGCAGAGAATATACAGGGAGTTCGACGAGCAAGAAACAAAAACAACTGAAGGGATTCTAATAACCGCGGGGATTTCAACAAGAAGGGAGCACCCAGGAGATATGACCAAGGTGGACAAGGGTTGCGTGGAAATAAGACAGCCACATTCAAACCCATTGCTGACGCCCCTAAGGGCAAATGGGTGAAACCAGTCGAGAAGAGGGAGCAAGGCCAGAACAAATGGCAAAGTTTTGAAGTGGAAATGGGTTCGTCAATAGCATACCGGAGAGAGTTTCAAGCCTCCAAACAGTCAGCATGGCACTCTGAGAATTATAAGGGGAAAAACCCAATGTCAAGGTCTCAATGGAGACGACAACAGAAAAGGCGTAAAGCTGAAAGAAAGGCCGCAAAGAAAGAATAAGTTTAGTCAAACAACAACATGCCAATCAATAAGTATAGCAACAAAGACAGGAAGCCTGTCGAGAGAAAGTTGTTTGCTGAACAGAAGGAAGAAGTGAGAAAAAAATCTGACTAAATTGCTGCAAATGACGACATGATGACAAATGACTTCGATTCAGGCTCAGAACCGTCGTTAGATATCATCTGCAACGTAGTATCTGTTTTGCCCAGAGAATATGATAGGGTTACGGAGATGGATGAACCAGAGGACGAAGTCGAATTGGAGGTGGCCAATCACAAGCCAGTCTGTTATTATATACTAAATAATGGCTATGTCGAAGAACAAAATGCCTTCTTTGAAAGGCATGATAAACCATGAAGAACCATCTAAAGCCCCTATTTATTATAGGTAAAATATAAAATGTTGGAATAAACAAGATACTAGTTAACGGCGGAGCGGCTGTAAACTTGATGTCGCACTACATGCTGAAGAAAATTGGGGAAAATGACTCTGATACAAAGCCCCACAACATGGTCCTTTCAAACTATGAAGGGAAAGTGGGCACCACTATGGGGGTCATACAAGTGGACCTGATAGTTGGCACGATCACAAGGCCAACAATGTTCATGGTAATTGCGTCGAAGGCAAACTATAATCTGCTCCTTGGTCGAGAGTGGATTCATGGAGTAGGCGCAGTTTCATCTTCACATCACCAACGAATCTCCATCTGGAGAAGCGATGAGATTGTGGAAAACATAGAGGCGGACCAAAGATACTATATGGATAAGGTCAATCAAGTGAATGGGTGACATTTCAACAAAAACTTAGCCCATATAGCGCCTTGCAACCCTGTTCGAAAAGGTCTTCATGAGAAGGACATGCTGGAAAGACACTTAGAAATATTTTCCAAGTTTGGATAGCAACTTCGACGAAGGGTGTATGTGGCCCTCCTTCGACAGAAGTTTTGAATTTCAAAATACGGATAATAACTGTCTTTTGTCCTTATCCGTTTCTCAGGAAAGACGCGTGGAGAGCTATGGCGAAATGAAGGCATGCAAAGCAAAACGTGTCAATTTTTGGAGGAATACCCGTTAAAGACACTTATTTTCAACATGTTATAAATATGAGTCTTAGTGTTTAGGATTTCGGTGTGTTCAATTGTTGTACAATACTCATAAAATCACTCAAAGTATCTAAGTCAAGTGAGAAAAGAGTTATCATTGAGAATGTATGTCTGAAACATGACATTATTTCATTTCAATAGAAATTTATTTTCAATTATCAATTGTTTCTTTTACTGCACTTTTACTTTGAAGTTTTCTTCATTGCATTTTCTTTATCAATTTCTGTCAAGTTCACCTTTTCTAAAAGTTTTAAAACAAACATTTACAAGTATGAACGTTGTCAAAGTGTTCTTCAACTTTTCAAAAAGAAATTAAACAATAGCTATGTCCTTAAGATTCACTGGTTGATCTTGCAAGTAAACCAATTTTTTTGGAAGACCAGTGGTTGTTTATTAGTTTTCACGGTAAATAAGATGTCAATTCAATTGACGACAACTAAGTTTTTTTTAAAATAGAGTCGTCAATTTATTTGACAATATTTCTATATTATATTTTTTATTTTTTGAAAATGGATTACTTTAAGAATTATGTGAAAAAACATAATTATTATTAGAATAAATTTTAAAAATATGGTTATTTCTATGAGAAATTCAAATAATAATCTTATTCTCCCCTTTTCATTTTATAAATAAAATATTACTTCCATGAGAACATAATAATACACATTCCGTTTTAAAATGATTTTCGGTTAAATTTTTTATCTGCAAATTAAGTAATATAATAAAATATTACATTTTTGTTAAATTAATTTTATAAATATATTAAAAATAGTGTACAAAATAATAATTAAATAATATAATTGAAAAAATAATAATTATTAGTGAAAATAATATGGGATTAATTATTATGTACTTTCAATCTAAAAAGTTTTGTATTATCTATTCATCACTATTATTTGTTTGAATTACTTCATCCGTCCTAAATTATAAGACGTTTTGGGCATTTCACACAGTTTAATAAAAATAATCAATATTGTATGAGAAAGAGAAATTATGTATGACTTTACACTATTGTCCTTCATTAATTACATAGGAAAGAGAAATTAATAGAATAAAAAAAAGAAAGAGAAATAAATAGTTAAGGGTATATTAGGAAAAATGTCATTAATATTGTATTGGGATTATAAAGTGACTTATAATTTGGGACAAATATTTTTTGCAAAATGACTTATAATTTGGGATAGAGGTAGTACTTTATAAATGATTAAAATAAAAGTCAAATTATTTTCAACATCCAACGTCTATGATTAACTGACAGTATAAACTATTTCCGACATTCAGTAAAACAATTTATTAATTTACCGTATCAGCAACGTAGTTTAATTAAAACATGAGTTTAATATATATTTTTTCCATAATATTTATTTTAAAATAAATTTTATTTATTAAAATCAAGAGATTAATTGGAATATACTGTCAGTGTAAAACTACTTTACACTGTCATTCAATTAGAATTAATTATTTTGACACATATTTATAGAATTAAAAATAAATTATAAAAAGATTATTTTAATAACCATTTCTTCTATATTTCTCTCTTTTCATGTGTCAAAATAATTAATTCTAATTAAATAACAGTGTAAGATAGTTTTATATTAATAGTGTATTTTAATTAATCTCTAAAACCAAAGTGATCGGGAGATAGGATTAAAATTAAAATTAAACAAAATAAATAAATAAAATATAAATGTCGACTCTACGATTCCAATGGCAATGTCGACTCCATCGCTCACACCCGTCATCGGTTCAACTATTTTGTAAGTTTCTGATGAAACAAGTGGATCATATAAAATTTATTAAAATCTCATTCTTTTACTTCAGCCACCCAAATATCAATATCATAACAAATTCTCCCTCTAAAATTACAGAACAAGTGCTGCTGTGAGAGATTAGTGGATGGGGTGCTGCTAGTCTCTCATTTCCTTCCAAAAATGGTCCACAGACTCTCTCTAATGGCTTCTCACATCTGCCCTTCACCCCTTGCCTTCCCCACATCACACATCAAGGTAACAACAACATGTCCAAATCTCTTCATCTTTTCTAATTCTAATTTCTCCTCATAGATTTTTAGTTTATTCAATTTTGTGATTGTTGTTGTTTTAATGACATAATAGTGTTATTATTTTCAGTAAATTAGGGTTTTTATAAGCATACACGTAAGGTTTATTAACGGAAAGCTTGCTGAATGCGTAACTTTTCAATTGCTTATTTTTAGTATTTTTCCATGACAGGACTGTCAAACTTTTGCACCTTCTTCTTTTGCAAAACAAGACTTGCTCAATTATCAGTATCCTTTTCTTAAGGCGGGTCCATTCGTAGAGCCGATGAAAACCCAAAATAAATGGTTTGATGACAATCAGTTTGTCAGTGTTGATTCTTCATCCCAATGGTCGCCGGTATCAATTGATGCACAAGGTATGTCTGATATCTAACCATTTTGTGGCTAGTTTTTCTATAATGCTTGATTATCATTGGAACCGATGAAAGTTGGCTTTCTCTCTAGGATGTTATGTACTATGTAGCAGAGTAGTCAATAGCAGCCAATAGCGGCACTCTCTAGCGGTGCAAAACACAATAGCGGCCGCTATTGAGTAAATAGCATGATAGCAGAGCGGAGCAGTTCCCGACCTAGAGCGGTTTCTGACCCACTATTCATTTTCCCTATGAAAAACCAAAGTTATCCCTTAATATTTAGTACTTAAGTTTGAATTTTGGATGTAATGTTTCAATTAAGACTTGGTGACGATGATTTTGATTAAAACATATTGGTTTTTGAGTGTTTTTTTATTAAGTTGTGCTTTGATTTATGGATATTTTATGGGTTTTGAGCTATTTGTTTAATTTTACATTCAATATATGTTTATAATTATTATATGTAATTTGTCCACAAAATGATTAAATAGTGGTCATCCCACTATCCCACTTTTGGGGCCGGCCGCTCCGCGTCGCTATCTGGGATTAACTACTTTGCTATATAGCACCGACACTTTAGATTAAAGGTGTGCCAATGTCTGACAGTAGCATACCACTGATGCATGTACATTTGATTTCTTATAATTTTCACATTATCATTAGCGTTGCGTTTTTGTTAGTACTTCATACATTATGTATTACCATTTTGATTAATTGATGTAAGAAATAGGAGAGAAGATGAATGCATGAGATGATTTATATTGCTATATTTTTTGTTTTTTATGTTGTATCTGATTGTGGCTTCTGAGTAACATTATTTACCTTTAATTATTACAGAATCCTGCTCGAATGCAGTACTTTTAGGCTTTGGCATTGTTGAGCAATGCACTAAGCATAATACAGTTTCAAATCTCATAAAATCGGGAAGTGCTGAGTCGCATACAGATGGTGCAAATATATCCTTGTTATTAGACTTGATGAAATTGCAGTTGTCAGCCATTAATGAACCTCAACGACCATTCTCATCTGACTCGTCATCTCTTTTATACCTTAATGACAAATTCAACATAAAGAAGCCTTTGCTGTACTTTCTTCAAGATTCAGCACTTACTTCAAAGGTTACAGTTCATCTTGATGGTCAAATCACATTTATGGGTGCTGAGATTCAGATGAAAGATCTTCTTTCTGTAGTTGCTGAGTCTTACTTGTCAAAGAACTTACATAAAGGTGAAAAGCACTCAATGCTTGTTCCACACTTCAGCAGGTAAAAACGGAATTATTGTCTAATTTTCTTTATAATCTATATTAATAACACCAAATGTTGATGGGTTATATAACAAGATAACAAAATTTCACAGAGCAAGAATGAATAATCTGTAACTGTATTGCTGAAATCAATGACAAATTCCAGATAAAAACAAAGATAGAATGTATTGATAGTGATAGCTATCAATCCAAAGCACTAACGGCTTCCCTCACCACAAGGTGATTTTCTTCTCTCTCCAAATCCCCAATTTTCTATCGTGTCCTATTCTCCCATCCATCCCCATACTAAATACTAACTAACTTCACGTGCTCCTCATCACCCTTTTGCCAGCTCAGCATCTTTCATTCCCTTCCCACGTTTCCTCTTGTAAACTCTCCAAATTCGGGGCTTATAATTCTCCTCAAGGCCCACTTCAGCATTTGTGTTTCTATCAATATGTTCATGAAAAGTTCAACTACACAACCACGTATAGAAAAACACAGTTAGAAAAACAGAAGGCTGTTAGGCAACTATTTGTCAATTGGGGTTGTGGAAAGTGTATTCTGCTTACCTCCTAAAACAGATCAAATCCTTTCCATTTAAATTAGCTTTAATAAAAATAGCTAAAAGGCATAAGTAACTATGTTACTTAACATTGCTCTTGAAAAAGAATTACAAGTGTGAGTAGTGTGGGGAAGTCCCACATTGGTTAGGAATGTGGAGACTTGAACATTTATAAGTGGGAGAACCCAAACACCTATTACCTTAAGGTTTTGGGTGAGTATGTGGTGTGTATCTCACAAAGGTGTGTTACTCAACAGTGGTATCATGAGCCTTTGGTTCGAGTAAAGGGGCCGACTCATGGCAGTACTGTAGTTTACCATAAACTTGATGCTACAAAGCTCCACCCATGGCAGTACTCACATGCAAACACGCCTATGCGCGCAGGCACATACTCTTTTCAATTTGATTTCTTTTCTTTACGATAATTTGATGTCCATCTCACTGTTTTATACTGGCAACTGAAAACAGGGATAACATTAAATCTGAATGTAGATATAAGAACTTAATTGTAGCCTTTTTCTAATAGGGAGTCTCGTGTATTAGGATCAACTATAGATTTATAGCTGAATCAGCTTGCTTCTAGCGCTGTTTGCATTGAATTGAACAATTTAATACATTTGTGAATTGTGATATTGTTATTATTGTGATGTTCGGTAAAAGATACCATACATCACTTTTTAGTCTCTTGATTCAACATTTTAAAATTCAGTTTTGTATCAAGAAACTGACTTTGCTGAGATTCTATATGGACAGGGTGAATATCGATGAAGCAGAAGTACTGAGTCATTCATCTACAATGAAGATGAAATCTACCTTAACTGCTCCTTTAAGGAGGTATGCAGAGTATACTTTTTCCCTTCTGTTAACATTGTTTCTTACTGTGATATGCTCTGATGTTTGTTGGTGAAAAAATAAGAACAATTATTTTGATCTGCACCTTCTTGAGAATTGATTATCTTCTATAGAATAAATTAATTCTCTAGAACAAATCAAATGAGAAAGGATTATCTTCTTTTAGACTTTATTTCAATACTAGCATCAATAATAAGGGATGGGAGTATAGAACTAAATTTTCGATAAAAATGATCTAGAGGTATCATGTTCAATTCTTTGGCTACATTATTGCTTTCATTTAAGCTGAATATACCTACCAAGTAGTTCATAGTCTCATCTACAGACCTACTGGAGTATACAATGGCTAATTGCTTACAATAATTTCTTGCTCAAGAGTTATAATGTTAATACTTTTTCTCTTTCCTCTGCAGTCCTGAGAAAGTCAAACTCAAACCATCAAAAAAGAAGAATAAGAAAATCAACAGAGAAAGAGATATCTACAAGAACTATTCACATGCATGTGAGAGCCTTCTGTCCTTGATGGTCAACAAGAAACAGAATCGGAAAACAATAATTCCTTCACTGAAGAAATCCGGCCCCGAGCTTCCTGAGCTTCTTATGCAAATTTCTGCTGGGATTGCTGGGACTGGCCTTGCTGTCCTGCTATCTGTTATGTGTAAGCTAGCTTGTGGAAGGGTTCTTGTTTCTGCATCCAGCTTTTTCCACACCGGGTTGGGATTTGGGTTGGTTTGGCTTTCTTGGGTGGTAAGTAAGCTAAGGGCCACAATCTTTAGCATCAACAAGAATGCGGGAAAGTCGGGTTTGAAAGAAGAGGTAATGATTCAGAAACTCGACAAGAGGATTAGAGATATTCACTTCGGCTCCGCAGCATTACTAGCAGTGGCAGTGCTAAGTATTGCTTGAGTAACATCTCCCAAGATGTAGTTTGTTGGACTGTAAATGTGGATGTCTATAGTGATGACTAAACAATTCTAGTAAGAAATATTTTAAGGTATCAATTGAGCAACAATCGTATGTAGTTAATGTGTCATAGTTTCAGGAAGCATTGTTTGGTATTGTAGTTTGTAATGTAGAATTTTGCTATGGAATCAAGCAACTGGCTTTCTCTAGTTGGTGGAAATATCTATCAAAATTTGAATTTGAAAGAAATGTCAAGACTGAATTGTCAAAATCTCTCATATAATCCACTAAAAGCTCTTTCCACCATTAACATGAATCTTCACATGCAATGGACATCTGTGCCGCGGACCAAGGTAGAAACAAAGAACCTAGAAAGTAAATGATGAGGTAATTCACCATAAATGATTTGTGCACTATTAATATTATCAAACTATACCTGCTACCAAACTATGATGATGTAATTGTTTTGAGTGTGTGCATAAACTTTACTAATTGACATGTAGCATTTTAATCTTTTCTCTTTCTAGTAAGTTAGAGTTATTTATATTTTGAAACCACTTGTTAACTGAATGCGTAACATATATAAATTAGGATTGTACTCATTTATCGCAAGTTGAATAGATGAGTTTACACACCAATTGGTGATTCTGTTCTTCCCAAATACTTTGATGGTATCAGTGATCTGCTGCTCTGCTTCCGTTGTGTTAGAATTTTTTAAATGGCAATCTCTATCAATTCATTTTAGTATTATTCTCACATACCATCACCAACATACACTGCATATATGTTGACGATAATGTAGGCTTTTTTTTTATCAAATTGATTCATGTATATCTAGTATTATCATCCACAACAGTAAAATATAAGAATGATTACAAACAGATGTTACCAAGATAACACTCCAAATATCAAAATGAATCAAGTCATATGGCTTTAAAGCTTTATTCAGACTATTGAGTAAATGATGATTTCCTATGCTTCACAAAGTGACATATATCACATACTGCCTTTTGATGATTAACAACAAAAGGAACCTGAGTTTTTAGATTTATCATTTTAGAATGGGAAAGGTGGTCTAGCCTAAAGTGTCATAAAGCACTATTTGGTAGGTGTATTGTATGTGTTTATGCTTGGATTAGAAGTTTTTTTATTTGGCAGGAACAGGTAGTATAATTCATCTAGTGTTTCAGCTTAACCAATCATCCTCAGTGATTTCTGCTCATGTATGAGACACTTCAAATCAACACAATTTAGGTTTTGCAGAGTACAGAAACAGAAACAATTTTACAGTAAAATCAGGTACATACAGACCATTCATTATTACAAAGCCAGGAGAAAAATAACAGTTGTGTCAGTGTATTTAGTTATAGCATGATGTCCATTAGATAATTTTATAGTCATATGAGTAGTTTCGCTTTATAAATGAAAACCAGTGAAGTGATGAACATATGTGGTGACTAGCTCCTCGATCTATTATCCATGAGCCAAGGTTTAAGTTGTGACAAAAAAATATTGCAAGATAAAGTGTTAACAAGTTGTATACCTTTGTGATCAGCTGGTATATAACCAGATGGTTGAATTGAGCGAACCCGGTTTAAAGTAACAATTTCAGATTGTTTATTGGTGTTAGATCCTTGAATTAGATTGATGAGTTTCTCATATTGATCATGAGTCAAAGGAAGAGGGGCTCCTTTATGGCAAGGAGTTGCAAATGAACATCGATATCAAATTCACTCCATTCATGTGCAACACCATGAGCAACAGATGAATTGGAACTCTGTAAATGAGGGGGCAAACCATGTTTCTTGTAGCAGGTCTTGATGGTATGTCCTGTTCTATTGCAGTAAGTACAGATGCGAGGTTTAAAATTTAGGAAAATTTTTCCAAACTTAGGGTTAATCTCCTAGAATTAAAGGCATTAATGAGTGCTTTAGAATCATCAGAAAACACAATCATAATTTGTCGTTCATGTTGGAGAATCATGAAAAATATTTTGTTAATTGGTGGTAAGGGATCAAGTAACAGAATCTAGGAATTGACAGCCCTAAATGCATGAAATGCAACAATTGATGATTGCGTCTAGTAGTACGCATAAGGCATGGCTTCACAGGCACACTTAGCTCTACAAGTACAAGTGGGAATTGACATGTATATCTCTAATTCTTCTCATAAAATTTTATGTATAGAGAAAAATCCAGTTACTGTTCGTGAATCTTGCTTGCGGACGTAAATTTCCTACCAGAGTTCAAAGACAGATCAAATAATCTTGGGAGAAGCATTCCTTCAAATTGAGTCAAACATCAGTTGCGTTTTCCATGAACACGATATATTGTGCAATTGATGCATCAACCAACTTCATAATCCAGGAATGGATAATCATGTTACAACGATTCTGAGCACAAAACAAAGGATCAAAAGAATTAGTTGGCATCGGGATGGTTCCCATCAAATAGTTCGAACTTCATTTTGGCACCAAGAGCACGTCACATAGAACTCACACATGAATGATAATTCAAACCAGTTATAACAGGCGTGATGGACAAAAAATCGACTCATCTGATCTAAGGATAAAAAAAGCCGATGGTAGAGCCATCTGAGATAGCATGCCAATTGCAAAAGCAAAGGTCTAGACCGAAAGAGCGAATGATACAACAAAGTGAAATTTACAGTAAAAGCATATAACAACAAGATAAGTGCCATTTTCATTGATAATCGATATGGAGTTACATACTAGCTTCAAGATAAGTGTTGTTTTCATTGATAATCAATATGGGAGTTACATACTAGCTTATATAAGCCATTTTCATTGATAATCAAATATGGAGTTACATACTAGCTTCAAGATAAGTGTTGTTTTCATTGATAATCAAAATATGGGAGTTACATACTAGCTTATATAACTAATAACACTTTCCATGCTTCCTAAGATAACATTTGAATTGATTTATTTAAACATATCTTATGCCATAAATTTTATAACCGATCAAAAAAGCTTATTAAAACAGCTTATTGCATTATTTATAAAAAAATTTAAACCTTTCTCAAAGATACTAACGAAGACAATTTATAGCACATGTAAAAATAATTTAAATTTATTTTATCATTTGTTAGAAAAATAGCTTATACAAACTTTTTTCGCAAATGCTTTGCTTATTTTGATAACCACTTGTGCTATAAGCCCCAAGTAAATATTTATCCAAACAGGCCCTTAGAAAAAGGGGAAAACAGAAACTTTGTAGCCCTTGGGAAAAGGGAGGGAAAACAGAAACTTTGTAATCAATAACAAAAAGGAAAAGCTAGTGCATTCAACAAGCGAACTTTTAACACATCTTAATTGTGGCAGTTTATTCCTTCAATCTGAGCCACATGATACTTTTGGAAATTAAAGGCTCATGTTAGCCAATGAACCTTTGATATGTTAGAATTCAATCTTACGCTCTAAATAAATTTCAAGCTATATATAGATTCACACCAGTATATCATAAACACAACTAGCAATCATGCAACTTATTGATATATCTGAAACAAATAGAAACAAAGAGCAACAGAGTCTTATAGCAGAATGAATAATAATATTCAAAATAAAAAAGATTTGCAAAATTCAATATCTATGACTTAGACTGTTAACGTATAAATAGATTACTCATTCACATATTATTTTTCATAAAGCAGGAAGAGTCTGCAGCAGCTACTGAGCTGCTTCTTTTTTTGTGATCAAGGGTATGTTGACAATTTATGAACTAAAAAAAATGAACCGTGAAGATGAGCTTCTCTATAATTTACTCAAATCATCATCCAACCACCGCTGAATATTAACTGATTATCACAGGGATTGTATTTTCAATAGATTAATAGGATCCCAGGGTTTTAAACCCCTTTTGCAAATGTGTTGAACTAAATCTTTTTAATGACTTCAGCTCAGCACTTTCGATACCACACCTGCACCAACTGTTCTGCCGCCCTCTCTCAAAGCAAATCTTTGCCCTGTAAAATCAAAATAATAAGCATTGAGCTTTCCTCACTCCAGCATAAAAGTCCATAATAAATTCAGCCTATGGTGAGGCTAACATTGCAGCATATTGGAAAATTTATGTGCGGAGATTAACATGCAGAAATTTTGACATCGTTCTTCTCCCTTTTGTATATTATAATAAACAAATAATATACTAACCTGTTTCAAGGGGAACAGGTAAAATCAATTCAAACACAGCAGTAACATTGTCTCCAGGCATAACCATTTTAACATTTTCCGGCAACTCTACTTTTCCAGTGATATCAGCAGTCCTCAAGTAAAACTGAGGTCTATAGTTAGAAAAGAAAGCAGTGTGTCGACCACCCTCATCCTTTGTGAGTACATATATCTCTGCCTCAAATTTCTTGGAAGTTTTTACAGAACCAGGTTTAGCAATGACCTTAAAAAAAAAGACAAAGTAAGTAAATTGGTTTCTCGATCCTAGCATTTTAATTTGAGAATTCGAAAAATATCTACTGAATCAAGTACAGATTAATATAAAGTTCTCTGGAATCTTGCATCCTGCTACAGTGTCTAAGAGGAAAAGCTAGATCATTGCTTCTAACCTGACCACGTTGAATGTCTTCACGTTTCAGCCCACGGAGAAGAAGACCAACATTATCACCGGCCTAAGAAATGTTAAAAACCAAGTTAAATGTATGCTATATAAATATCCCTCAATATGCAGATAACAAAAGCTTACTTGTCCTTGATCCAAGATCTTCTTGAACATCTCAACTCCAGTGACTGTTGTTTTTAGAGGACCACCCTACCATGGAAAATTTAGTTTTAGGAAACACCGTTACAATGCAAGAAGTTTATCAAAACTCTGATAATAAAGAACTGACCAATGTCCAAACAAGATATAACATTAATCATCGCCAAAAGCAAATAAGATATAGAAGCAAAATATATTCAGTAGATTAAGATAAGCACCTATGAGCACTCAAGGGCAATCGAGGAAATGACTCAATCAACATACCTGCATCAGACCTAAAATCTCAACTTCATCACCAACTTTGATGATCCCTTGTTCAACACGGCCAGTAGCAACTGTTCCTCGTCCCTTGAACACAAATTAAAAATATAAATCAGCAGACATGACATTCTGGATATCAATGCTTCTAATTATGGTCCTGCTTTGCAATATACAAGATGAAATCAAGGCAGATTGTGATACTTCGATATTTTCTTTTTAATTTTTCTTAAAAACAAAACAAAAGAGACAACAATATTTTTCAAGGTTTCATACCCAACTGAAAGTAGATTGATGCCAGCACTGTGTCGTGTCAATGTCAACAGCAAGGCTTAATAATCAATTATTAAAATTACCTCACAACTAACAAGTATTGTACAAATACAGTATAACTAAGCATGCACTTATTTCAATGAGTTGCTATTCTTCAAAAGTGTAAGAAAACTAAAAAGAATCCATGCCCTTTTACCTGAATTGAGAACACATCTTCAATGGGCATCAAGAAAGGCTTATCAAGCTGACGAACAGGGTCCGGAATGTATTCATCTACAGCATCCATTAATTTTAGAATGGCCTTACTGCCAATCTCTTCATTTGTACCATTTAAAGCAGACAGTGCTGAACCTCTAATGATAGGGATGTCATCCCCAGGGAACTTGTAGAAGCTCAGAAGCTCTGCCAGATACACAATTAACAAAAATCCACTTCAAAATTTACCAAATAGCAGGACTACAGAAAGTTACAAGGGTGCGTTCTTATCATGAATACAAATAGGGAAAGGGGAGGGAATATGCATTGTTAGAGAAAGACTCACCACGGAGCTCCATTTCTACAAGCTCTAACAATTCTGGATCATCGACAGCATCAACTTTATTTAGAAAGCACACAAGAGACGGCACACCAACCTGCACAATTCATGTAAAAGTAAATGAGTGTTAAAATCAAGAAGCAAGGAAGTAACGGTAGACCTAAAAGTTTGCTTTTATTGTTTACAAACCACTTCAATAGAATACCTACTTGGCGAGCTAGAAGAATGTGCTCCTTGGTTTGAGGCATTGGTCCATCAGGTGCAGATACAACAAGGATACCACCATCCATTTGGGCAGCTCCTGTAATCATATTCTGCAAAGCAAACAATGGTTAAATATGTGCAATAACTAAAAAAGCACAAAAAGGCAGAAACATGTTTCATAGAATAGTGTCGATGGTTGAATAAGAACTATTTTGTTCAATAGTTAAAACTTAAAAGAAATCTGATAGAGAATCGCCTATTAGTACATTAAAGCAGGTTGTAATACTAAAGTCACATCAGACAAAGCAGTATCTGAGAGAAGCAGGCAAAGCCATGGCAAATTTTTTAGTGACTTGTTTATTTTTCTGTACATATTTTGGTTAGAATTAGAAATTGATTCTAATCTGACTTCTGTTCTGCATATTCAATTTCAATATAGGATGGAGCCACACAAGCACCCAATTATACAGTATTGAGAATTCAGTTATAACTTACAACAACAAAAATAATAATAACAATCAAGTTGTATCCCACTAAGTAGAGTCAGCTACATGAATCATACGACACCATAAATTCAGTCATATATTATAATTCTACTAATTAATCTTTTAAGTCTTTCTTAATAATTTCTTTTAGAGTTTTTCTAGGTCTCCCTCTGCCTCTAGTGATTTGACTACCCACTATCTACTTTACTCTCCTTACTACATAATCTACATATCTTTTTTTCACGTGCCCAAACCACCTAAAAGCGATATTCCACCATCTTTCTATAATGGGTGAATTTCAACCCTCTCTTTCTAATGTTGTCATTCATAATCCTGTCTTGTCTAATATAATCATACGTCCATCCATTGCAACATTCATATCTGTGGTACATTAATTTTATTCGCGTGATGGATTTTTCCTGCCCAACACTTTGTCTCAAGAGCGAATAAAAAGAAAGGGTTGTGTTAGAAAGTCATCAACCAACGAAAAACTTAATCAATTTTCTCTGACATGGATCAAATACATGATTTTGTCAAAACTTAAAATCATTTAATTTCATTTCACCACCTTTAGATATCAACAATCCTATGTAAAAAATATTCAACCATTTCTTAAAACTTAATTATCTTGTTTCTATTAGTTAATTAACTAACAAGTGTATAAAAAAAAAATAGATGAAGTAAGACATGATGTCCAATTCCATCTCGTTGTCTTGAAACATCCTAACATGACTACTTTAAAACTATATTCAATGTACCAAGATAGTGTGTAACATATTTATAAAGCCGGTGTACAATATTTAAATTAAATCCTAAATGGTACAACTCTAGGCTTATTTTAAGACCAAATTTAAAGCTTACTTTCACATAATCTGCATGTCCAGGACAGTCTACATGTGCATAATGTCGCTTTGCAGTTTCATACTCAACATGTGCCTGAAAAATTGAGGCACCAAGCACTTAATTACACTTCCAGACAAACTGTTACACATAGGCAATAAAAACAATAAGCAATAAAAACAAATCCTAACCGTAGCAATTGTAATTCCTCTTTTCTTCTCTTCAGGAGCCTTATCAATTTCATCAAAAGCTATAGCCTTAGCTTTCCCTTCATCAGCAAGTACCTGCAATCAACCAAAACTTCATTAGCTCTAAAAGACCTAAAACCTAATCGATTGAAACCTAAGCTTCATTTCACTTCAAATTTTTGAAAAAAAGACATAGAAGTGTTACTCTGGTGATTGCAGCAGTGAGTGTGGTTTTGCCGTGATCTACGTGACCAATAGTTCCAACGTTAACATGAGGTTTCCTGTAAGCAAAACAACACATCGTAAATAAATAATTTGCGATTTCAAAAATTGAAGAGTGAGAGAGATAGGAGAGTTACGTTCTGGTGAAAGTAGCCATGGATCTCCACCAAGGGTTTGAAGAAGAAGGAGATGGGGTAGTATTGTCATTGGTGAGAGGGGATTGAGATTGAGGTGAACGAGTGAGGGATGTGTGAAATTGAGAGGAGAAGAGAAGAGGAGAAAGAAGTTTGGAAGATGAAGAAGAAGAGTTTCGGAGAAGAAGCGTAGTAGCCATTGATGTTGAGAAGGTGAAGGTTGGTGAATAGAGGCGAGGGTTTTAGATGCAGAGAAAGAATAACGTTAGAAAAGTGAGAAATGAAATGAGAAGGGTTTTAGAATGGGCGCCCAATACCGACCCGAGATATTTGGGCGGCCCAAATATTTTGCAACCCTTAGTTTATCTCGGAGCTGGAGTCAACACTATTGGAACTAGCGGGATACCCGTGTCTTCGCACGGGTATCCGTCGGTAACGCGCATTTGTTTATATTTAAAATTTTAAAAAAATAAAATTAATAAAAATCAATAAATATGAAAAAAAAAATTATATTTAAAAAAATAGAATAAATACCCGTAGATATCGGTTGGTGATGTGTATTTGTTTAAAAAAAAGTAAAAATAAAAAAGAAGACAGAATTATTTTACCAAAAAAAAAATATTTTTAGAAAAAGAACATATTTTATTTATATTTGAAGCATAGATATGGTTTTTTTTCATATATACAAATATTTGGATCAATCATATATTTTTCTCGTGAGTTCGCATGGGTATTGATTTGTTAACGGCAAAATATTTTTCAGTATTTTCATAAATAATAAACTTGTTCTCCTAAAAAGATACTATCAACATTCACTTATTAATTTAAAAATATTTTAAATTAATTTATAAAAGACATTTATTTTTTCCCGTATTTACATATTTAAATTTATTTATAAGAAAAATATTTTTCTCATTTTTAGATAAGTAGTACATTTTTTCTCCGTAGATATATATATTTCCCTTATTTACATGAATAACATATACCATGCATGGTACGCGCATTTGTTCTAAGATATAATAAAAATGATATTTAAAAAATTAAATTATTTAACCAAAAAAGTTATTATTTTAAAAGATTAAATAAAGTAATGCCTATAATTCATTTCATAGAAAAAAAAATATTTGAATCAATAATATATAATTTTTTATATAAATATTATTTTTGTTATGACATTATTTACAAAAAATATTAGAACCAATAATAAACTTTTTTCCATTAATATTTTCACATATTTGAAAAAATGATTGATACATTATATTATTCACTATTTGTAAAAATTAAAATTATTCTCATACATTTGAAATATTATATGAATGTAACATACATTTAAAGAGATCCGTTATTTGAAATAGTAACATACATTTCAAATTTAATAATGGAATATTATATGAATGTAAATTAACAATCATTTATAATGGAATATTATATAAAAAATGAATGAATGCAATTAATTATTTGTATATTATTTCTTACAATTTATTTTGTGATAGACAGAAGTGTAAAAATATAAAGAATATTAGTAGTTGTATGTATGTATGGATGAATTAAAATGGAAGAGTGTATTGACATTCCCAAAAATAATAATAAAGTGTTTACATTGCAATGCCAAAGTGTCTAACAATATATTTTTTCCCGTTTATAAAAATAACACCGTTTATTAAAATATTTGTATGAACAATACATTTTTTTTACCTATATAAAAATTAATTTTGTTTTAACTCCTGTATTTTAAAATATTTATATCAACAATATATTTTTCTCGTAGATACAAATAAAGTTGTTTTTGTTATATATTTGTATGAAATGTCAATAATAAACTAACACTCATATTTGAAATTCACTTTGAAATTTCAAGTATAAATATTTGAATCATTTTTAGAATGAATTGTTGAGTTTGTTAATCTTTTTCATAGATATTTTAATACAAAATAAAATGTATTTAATGAGAGTAATTAATGTCATGAATAAGATAATTAAAAATAAAATTTATTTAATGATATATTAAAGAAATCATTAATTTTAGTTTTTTCTTATAAATAAAGTAATAATTTTATAGATAGAGAGTACCATTATAGTATTTTCCAATAAATAATCCCAGTAAAATATTTCCCATTTATCAGGTGGTAATTATGAATTGTTGATATATCTTACAATTTTAATACAATTTAATTATGTAAATTACAATTAATCATTTAGATTATCGTGGAAACATATTTAACTAATTTAAAAATAACACATGTTTTCCGTGTGTCGATTGTTAGCTCATATTTCTCATGCTTTAATTGCACAAAATTTTATAATGAATATTATGTTAGTGAACATAGAGTACAAATGATACACAATAATAATAATAACATCTTACCATAAATATAAATTTTAATACCATTGATTATATTTTAATATTATATTATATTATATTATATTTTATTCCAGATTTTACTATTTGTGAATTATATTATCATACTTTTTTCCCTATTCACAAAGCAACAATAATTTCTAACATCTTTAATAAAATAATTTCAATGTTTCCAGTTATGATTTTATTTAACTTTCTAAAATCTTATTTTTGTTTTAGTACTTTTATAAATTAAGAAATATTATAAAAAAAACATGTATTTTTTTATATTATTAGTGACAAATATTTTCTATATTTTTTTTTATGTAATGATATCATATATATAATTATACAATATATTCAAAATTGATTGAGACCACAAATGGTCAGAACATATAGGTGACAGGTCTATCCCCTAATTTATTGAGACCACAAATGATCAGCACATATAAGTGACACGTCTATCCTCTAATTTATTGAGACCACAAATGGTCAGAACATATAGGTGACACGTCTATCCTTTAGTTTCTTGAGACTACAAATGGTAAAAATACATAATCTATCTTTATTATTCTAAAATTAATTTCAAACACATATTTTTTCTCATACACAAAATGCTTGCACTCTCTTTAATCTCTCTTAAAGAGATCTCACACAAGGACACAAGGACACATGCAAAATTGTTTGACATTGAAAGAGACTGCTTCACCGCTTTGATTTTTCCTACAAAAAAATATTATTTATTTTTAAAAGGCATCTTAAGAAAATACCATATAAAGATCTGTTTCCATATAAATATATAAATAAAAAATACATAAAATACATAACATTATATAAAAAAAACCTTACATTTCTCAGTGGCAAGTCCGTTGTTCTACAAAATCTCGGCGATTTAAAATGTCCGAATCAAAAGAAAAAAAAGGAAAATTATAGAAAAATTATAGAAAACTGTTATATAAAAATGTTTAAGGAATATTGTGAATATTGTCCGAATCAAAAGAAAAAAAAAGGAAAATTTAGGTTTGAGAAAAATAAACACTCATTCCAAGAGCAGAAACATCAACTTCATTGTGCTGCTGAATGTATCTCTGCATCAAAAGAGAAATTATTTCAACATTATATAATATTTTCAAATCAAAACAAACGATTTTGAAATTTGAACCATCTAATCTCAATCCCTATTCAAAGTAAGATGCAACTAACATTTTTAGTTTTTTTTTGAAACTGCTAAATTCATTATAGAAACAGGCATAAGACATGCCAATGAAATACAATTACAACCAGAAACTGATAACAAACAAATAGGTCCTGCAGAGCAACTATAAACCACAACCCCTAATACAAAACCTGCTGAGCAAAAATAAAACAGCAGCCCCCTAACAATCGAAATTATTACAGCAGAGAAACAGACCACCCAAACAGACAATTAATTCCAAAACAACCGATACCGACTCGCTCACTACAGAAATTACCCATGCACCCTATTTAGACACATTCCTAATGAAACACATACTTTGATTCAGAAACAAACCAGAGCTGTCCTTCAAAAATACTCAAAATGTTGTTTTAAAATGAAGTCTTGGTGCTTCCATTTTAAAAACCGATTTTTGGTCCTCCAGTTTCACTTTTTTCTGAAACTCCACTCATTCTATTTTGATGTCATTTTTGCCGATGTGGATTCGGCACACTGAATCTTGACTGCACTATTTGGATTTAATTTTAACAATTCCTTGATATAACTCTTTAAATGTGAGAATTGGTCACTGTCGGCTCCTTGAATTAACTTGACTGCTCTTTTATTGGTTGTGTAACTTGAATCAACTGAACTAACATTTTTAGTTATGCATGTACAGTTTCTTCAGCCTTTCCTCCATGATATCTTTGTTTTCCTTATCTTTCTTCCTCTGAATTTCAGTTGATATTCTATCATTTTCAGCCTAATCCATTCACAGGAAACAAATTTATTCAGACATCCTCAAATAAACTTAAGGATAAAAGGTATTGTTATACCCAATGAACGGTAAATCAAGACTCAAAAGAACCTTCTTTTTCAGGAGTTCTTCTTCTTTAGCATCCAAGAACTGCTGAGGAACACCACTGGCATTTTTCTGTGCACTGAGAAGAAGTGTCCAGAGTTCTTTCATGAACTTGCTAGTGTTTTTTTCCATGAATCCAGTAATTTGTATTTGAACTTCCTTCCCGTTCACTTTCTGCATCATAACAAACAGAATGTGGCAAGAAGGTAAAAAAATCAAGGTATTGCACTATCAAAATGTGCATGTAAATCAATGATAATTCATTAAGAGAAAAAGGCAGCACAGTTACAACTCAACCTAAAAGCATATAGGTGTAAGAATAAAGTATTATAGAATATAGATTTCAACAAATCCAATAATAAAGAAACAAACTAATGTTTAGATCTAGCAAATCAAATACAGAATGCTGAAAGCACCATAAATTCCAAGATTACCATATAACCAAAATAATTAAAAAACAATAAATTACCTTCGCATCCAGAAAATCGTGTATGCAGTTAATAAGCACTTCATCTTCAAACCCAAGAAGCTCAGTCACTTTTCTGGTGATCCAAGGCCTCATTACTTCTATATTCACCTTCGTCATGTCCACCTACAAATCATTTTTCAAGCATGGCTTACATTGAAACCAAAAAACGCAGAGAGGAAGGCATCAAGACTAATTAAAAAGATATAAATATATCTCTTATACACCATAATGACTGGTTCCAGATTAGCTAAAACAGTTGAAATAATTTTTTGATCTACTCAAGGAAACAAACCAGATGCTCCAATTCTGGTGCAAACTTCTGCGCATTTGAGCAATCACGTTTCTTAACACAAACAATAAAGAAATACAACAAAGAATGAGAATTTACTTAACACAAAGAATAAAGAAATAGGAACAATAAAGAAATAGGAAAATCAACAAAAATCTGGACAACAAAATACCTCTTTCTTGACAGGTTCTTCCGTCGAAAAATCTAAAATCCTGTAGTTAAAAATAAATCAAAACATTATTTCATTCAGTTGAAACCCATAATTATGATTCACGAATCTGAAAATGAATATAAACATATATGAACAGATTAAACCCAAACTTCGCAATGTAAATCGAATATGCAAATATATGTAGAAGAGGAAAAAGATGGGTGCCGTGAAACCCAAATTTCTTCTTTCGTTGGCTACAGAAAAAACCCAACATATGACATACTCATATCAAAGCACAGATCTCCCACTCAAATGGTCGATGAAAAAAGAAGAAGAAGAAGAATGGAGAGTCATCAGAAGAGAGAAGAATAAAGAAAAAGATAGGCAACGCAAGAGAGAGGAAAGGAAGAGGAAGAGAGAGGTAGGAGATGAGACAATAAAGAAGTTGTAGGGTTTAAGTTATTTACAGAAAAAAGGAGAGGGATTTGCATGATTTAGGGTTTGGGATTAAAAGAGAAGGAAATCCGACGATTGGAAGCATAGAGGAGAAGCAGAGTCTCTGCAAAAACCTTGGAAACGTAAAAATAGGCCATAGAGATGTAGGGAATAGGGTATGCAAAGAGTTGTTTATCCTACCAAAATAATATTTACTTTTTCAAACCCAATTAATGTTTTTTGTTAACCAAACCCAATATACCCAAACCAGAACGTGGATTGCAAATTGTAAAGCAAATTTGAGTTACTGTTCAATTAGACTATCCACGTGGCAAGCTTAGGAGCCAAAGGGGCAGATTAGTCTTTTATAGAACATCTTATGTTCTTATATGGTAGATATTTATTTTTATTAAAAAAAAAAAACTGATTTTCTAGTTCACCCTTAAAACAAATAAAACAAGTTCGGTCTTTAAGTATGTTTCTTTATATGTTTAAGTTTGTACTTATCCAATATATGTTCTTCTATTTTTTTTTCCAAAATTTTGCAAGTTCGAATATTAATATAAATGTTTGGAATTTTAAATTTAAAAAGTGTAATATATGCGACTCCCCCACTTTATTGTTTTTTTTTTTTTTCGAAATAAGTCAATATTTTAGATCTCATTTTCCATAATATCTATTTTGCTCACTTTATTTTTTCCAAGTTTTTACAGACGAACATAAAGACCATTTCTTAATACACCATCAAAATTTCTTATACACCACGTGAAATTATTTTTTTGCCCTCCAGTTTCGGATGTGCACATCCGGATGCACCGTTTTTTTAAAAACGTTGCCTTGTTCTGGATGTGCAAATCCGGAATAACAAGTTACGCACATCCGGAAAAATGGCTGAAACTTAAAAAGGTATATTTATTTTAAGAAATAATAATAATATGTATTTTAAAATAATAACGATCAACAGTAAAACATTCATTCTATTACCAGAGTCAACACAAAGTTGGTGGTACTCCTATTACCACTTGCAGAACCAATGGACTGACTTTGGGTCACAAGATACAGAGGAATTGTTTCTGCTCAGGTTCATTGCGAGGAGATAATTCAAGATCTCTTTAAAATAACAGTGGATCCTTAGAAGGGAAATCGGCCCGCTGGAATGATAAGATAATTTTGTTAGATTTGTGTATTCCTCATGATAGGATAATTCAGGGAGTGGCGTGTGGCTTTCTATAAATCAACTGGGTTTAAGTCTAAAAGGATTATATTTTATAGGTTCGCATTGGTTTTTTCTAAATGATACATACTGATGTATATTGATGTATATGTATATATTATAACTTGTTTATTATGCTTATTATGCCCACTTGCTAGCTTATTATGCACACTTGCTGATGTCTATTGATGTATATGTATATATTATAACTTGTATATTAATGATACAGTTCCTCATGCTTATTATGTACACTTGCTAGCTTTCCGCGCTCGATACTACATAAGTGAAGTAGAAAATTCTGATTCTGGTTCTGCAAGTGGTAATAGGAGGTACGAAGAACAAAGTTTTTTATTGGCGGGAAACCTAATCCATTGACTCAAGATCTTCATCACGCTATCAAGAGTCTCTCCGCTGAACTTTATTCTAAAGATGTTCATTTTCTCATGGAGCTTATTCAAGTACGTTTAACCTTTCATGATGCATTCATGATGTTAAATGATAGTTGTTTATATTCATGACCGTAAATCTGTTGTTAACTTTATCAGAATGCCGAAGACAACCATTATATTGACGGAGAGACTTCAACCCTAGAGTTTGTTATAACTTCTGATGACATTACTGCTACTGGTGCACCAGCCACATTACTTATTTTCAATAACGAAAAGGGTTTATCTCCGAAATATATTGAGTCCATCTGTAGTGTTGGACGATCAACAAAGAAAGATAACAGGAGCAGTGGTTACACTGAAGAGAAAGGATCAACAAAGTTTTCTATTGAAAAGATACGAAGAACAAAGTTTTCTATTGGAGAGATACGAAGAACAAAATTTTCTATTGAAGAGATACGAAGAACAAAGTTTTCTATGGCCGGGAAACCTAATCCCTTCTCGCTCCCCTCATTCGAATGTATATTAACTTGCGATGATATATTAACGTATGCGACCAACCGACAAAACCGATTTAAAAAAAAATAAAGTTATGTTATTTTTCGGATCTGCAGTTCCAGAATTTAAAAAAATAAAGCTATACTATGTTTCTGAATGTGCACATTCGGAACACATCAGCGTTTTTAAAAAAAACGGTGCGTCCGGATGTGCACATCTGAAATCAAAGGGTAAAAACGAAATTTCACGTAGTGTATAAAAAACTCGGGTGGTGTATTAAGAAATTGTCAACATAAATTATCATACCATAAAATATACTATCAAGAAAAACACACATTGGCAATATTATATTTTAGTTGATTTGATATATTACTTGATTATATAAATTTGCGAAGTTGTTTCTAAAACTTATTTATAAATCTAATTTTTAAATATGAAAAACCAATACATCAAATATATTATATATATTTTGTGTTATTAATTTAAGAAAACTTTATTAATTTAAGTTTGGATCCGATGATATTAGGTATCAAACTTATCACAGTTATATATCTCAATAATTTTTTTTAAAAGATAAATTAAATTAATTTGATTGTTGATTTGAGAAATATTATCAAATAGATAAAATTTATAAAATTTTATTTAATATTCTATCATATTAATTTATTTCAACGTTCAATAAGTTATTTAAAATATCTATAAATATTATCTTCTAAAATATATAACAATGAAGGTTTAAATTGCTTAAAATTTTATATGTATAATCATGGTGATAATATTTTTACATAGAGTTAATGAATGTGCAAGTATGTTAAGTTTGACATCCCTGCCTACATATAATATACATATAAAAAATATATTATAAATAGTGTAATTAGTTCTGATATATCATAAGAGTTAATGAATCTGCAAGTATGTTAAGTTTGACATCACTATAATGCCTACATATAATATACATTTAAAAAAAATATTATAAATAGTGTAATTAATTCGGATACATCATAAGAGTTTATCGACTTTGTTATATATACATGTTTAAAACGAATAATATATAAAATATGGCACATGATATATAATAGTGCCTAAAAAAACTAGGATTTATATACAACATCCACATGAACCACAGTGAAAGATCATAATAAAAAAGTTGAGTCATCAAACATCATCAAGTAAACTTGTCCTTGCCTTTAACCAGGAAAGGACCACCTGAAAAATAATAAAACAGTGGGGTGAGATGATAATCTCAGTGAGTTGCCATATCATGTGGGTCCACTCGGTTCTAAAGGGGCATTTTATCGATTCCTCGCTTAAGCCTTTCATCTTTGTGTTACTTGTGTATCACTCACACAAATGTAACAAGGACTTAAGCGTTCTTGGGATTTACGCTTCGTATGGAAACACATAACATGAGTTCACATAACTCAATGAATCACTATTAATATCACTCTCACATTTTAGATACACAATGAGAATAACAAAACTCTGCTAGCTTCTCAACACGCATGAAATTGAAAGTCATACTCATGACTACACTTGCTATGCAACTTAAGGGTGGTTAGCCCAAAATTGATCACAATGATTTATTAATTCATCCTTCAAATATATGGTCGATGGAATACCAAAACTCCATTGCACGAACTACGCTATTTACCAAATATGGTCAATAAATACTAGATATCCACTGTATGGATTTTCCTATCTACCAGATATTGTTAACGGAATCCAGACTTCCACTTTGTAGATCACACTATCCATCAGATACAATAAATGGACACTAGACCTCTACTGCATGGGTTACACTCCCCATCAGATATGGTCATTGGATGCCACACTTCCACTGCATAGATTACACTAAAGCCCTTTCCATCAGACATGGTCAATGGATCCAGACATCCACTATATGAATTTCATTATCCAACAGATGTTATCAATTGAGTGCAAACCTCCACTGTGTGGAATACGCTTTACAGAGTTACGGTAATTCGTCTCAATTATTCGTCTTTTGCGGTTACTACTCTTCATAAGCCTCGAACTCGGGACAAGCATAAATAAGGGTTATTCCTGAATACGTGATTATTATAATCAATTACAATGTGATTATACTCATCAATCACATTATCATACCATGTTTCCATACAAGACCTATCATCTCGCAACTTTACATCGTTCACCATCCTTGCCATCCGACATTCTCGTAGATTGAACGATTCATCTCAAGCAATTACTCGTTCACGGGTACCACCGAGGTACCTATCACATTCGAGTATCACAACCTAAGTTATGAATCATAACCTAGCCATCCTTGTTAATATTATTCACCTAGTTATGATCCTAGGTTTAATCTCACATATTATCATAGTATTAGATCAATTACTTTTATTCAGTACATACATGTCATAGTATAACATCATCAATTGTAACACTCGTATATAAAACTCATACATCAAAGCATAACAGCTTGACTTTAACCTCATATAAAAAATAGAGCAAGGTGAGCGGAAAAAAGTAAGCTATAGAAGGAAGCAGAAGACTTTAGGGGCCGGCAAATGGGACTCTTTCTCTGCTCAAGACGGTAAACGTAGGTTGGAAGCTGCTGATACTAGTTACTTCTATATCACAGCTTTCCCAGAAGACATAAAAGCAGAGAAACTCTTCAATATTTTTAAGGAGCATGGGAAGATAGTGGAAGTTGTCATCCCTCCGAAAAGAAACAAGTTAGGGAGGCGCTTTGGTTTCGCTAGATTTGCAGAAGTAGTTGATGATAGGAGGCTGGCGATTCAGCTGGATAACATCTTTATAGAAGAAGAGAAGATTCATGCAAACGTTCCTAGATTCAACAGAGTAGAGAAGAAAACTTTTGCTAACCATTCAAAAGGATTCCACGCTGAAAGTTCTGGAAGAAGAAGAGAGGATCAGGGAGGGGACAGATTTGGTAGAAGATCTTTTGCTGAGGTAGTCAACAAAGGGAGAGATAACAACGTTCATCTGAAGTATGATCCAAAGAAAGAAGATTTGGATAGATTCAAGAAGGCCTACGTGGGGGTAGTTCTCCAATCCGGAATAACCTATAATATTCGCACTAGCTTTGAGTTGAAAGGTTATTTTACCATCAAAGTCACTCCCCTAGGTTCTAACCTTTGCCTTTTGGAAGAATCAGAACCGGGAGAGATTAACGATTTGATCAGGGAACCTGAATCTTGGTGGAGACAGTGGCTTTCCGAGATTAAGGAGTGGAATGAAAACATGGTGGATAAAGAGAGAGTTACTTGGTTGAGATGCTATGGGATACCATGCCAGGCATGGAATATATCCTTCTTCGAAGTTCTCGCTAAAACGGTAGGAACATTCGTTTGCTCTGATGATAATACTCTTAAGGGAGATTGCTTGGATGTTGCTAGGTTTATGGTGAAAACCTATTGTGATGTGGTCATCAACGAGATATTCAAAGTTCAGATTGACTGAGTGATTTTCAACATCATAATGTGCGAAGATTTTCATGGTCCTTTACGTATTGTCCTCAACAATAATCGTGTTGCAGATAAGCAAGAATCTTCTTCTTCAGATTCGGATTCTAGTTGGGGTCATCTTGAAGGTGAGGAATTTGGGTCTGAAGAAGAGGTTTTTACTAAAGAGGTTGAAGAAGAAGAACCTGTTCTGGCGAACTCCTCGAAGGAGGACAAATCGGCCAGGTCTCTTGGTGCTTCCAACGTCCACGATCAACACTTTCACCAGTCAGAGCAGGTGGTAGCTGAGACTATTGATAGGACCTACGTTGTTTCGGAAGCAGTTGAGGCAGCCTTTCGTCAACTTTCTGCAGAAAAGCGTCTGGAAAATAGGAAGGGTTCAGATGATTTGATTGGTGACGCAGACCTTTCTATACCTTTGGTGGACCCCTCTTTTAAGGTTTCTTCAGTTCCCAAGGTAGTGGTAGCTAAGAAGAATACTTTTAAAAAGGTTAAAATGAAACGGATTTCTGATGTCATTGGGCCGGTGGCCCGTAAGCCCAAAGCAAAAAACAAACCAATTAGGAAGGTAGCCCGGGTCGTTGAAAATAGGTGTGAATTATCAGAAGGCCCAATTGAATTTTTATCTCAACCGTCGTTCTTCGAGGTTTTAGGTAAAAACCCTAACTCTTCTCTAAATTCTGGTACTCAAGTAGAGCCCCTCAACAGGTCTGAGGATTCAGACAAATTCTCAGCTGGTGCTATTTTATGTTGCGATCAAATTTCTGATTCCGACTTGAGATGTGTAGCGAGCGATTTTGGACGCGGTTTTTAAGCGCTGGTCGCTCTCTGCGGTTTGAGCTTTGACTACAGGTCGATTCATTTTTTATCCTATTGTGAACTGAATAAGGAAGGGAAATAGATGTCTCCAATTAACCCTGCTTTGCATACTGAGTTTAAACAACGGTCTGTTAGGTTACAAATGCTATCAATGTGGAGGGGCCTTTGTTCTGGTTATTTGTATTTTCGCCAATACAGTTTCTTTCTTTTTATCTGGGCAGAAGGTTTCTGGCGGGGAACAAGGATTAGGATGTTAGGACTGATGCTTTTGAATTACTGCTTTTGATTGATGGAGATATGGGATTTGGGTTTTTTGTTGATTGCGCTCGCTAAGATCTTTTCTTTCGATCTTATGCCTACGTATTCCCGTTTACCGAAACAGGGAAATCAGAGCGTTCGTAGTTCCTCCTATTCTACGGGAGGAAATGGGTGTTTTGGTGTCTTGTTCAAAGCCCAAGACGTGAAGCGAAAGGTGGTTTGTATCTTGTTCAAAGCCCAAGATGTGAAGGTGAAAAGTCTATTTGTGTCTTGTTCAAAGCCCAAGACATGAAGCTGAAAAACCTCGGCTTTAGAGAGAATTTGTCATCTCTAAAGAGGGGAGAAGGAGAATTACTTTAACTGGGATACGCGGATCCGAGCAATGCCATAATTTCTGAAGAAAGGGTTTTAACCTGAAGGAGAAGACTTTAACTCAGTGTAGAGCAATGCCATCTTTCCTTAGGAATTTCTCATGCTAAAAGAGGGACAGTGGCATGGATGTAGATGATCCAGAGGCTTGCCGCTTACAGCGATTAGATGAAGGGAAAGGAGTTGTTGATGTTTGTGTACTGTGAACGAGGCACAACGTTGATGCTAAAAGGTTAATTGGATTAACCAGTGGTTTTCTTATACAAAGCCTAAGAGGAGGCTAATTTCCGCTAGGAAAATCATTATACAAAGCCTAAGAGGAGGCTATTTTGTGTCTCGTACAAAGCCCGAGAGAGAAGCGAAAAGGTTTTGACTCGACGATGAAGTCTTTTGGTATCTCGTATAAAGCCCGAGATGGAGGCTATCATTCCCGGAGGAAGAGATCATTATACGAAGCCTAAGAGGAGGCTGTTTTGTGTCTCGTACAAAGCCCGAGAGAGAGGCTAAAATTTTTTGACCCGACGATAGAATCTTTGTGTCTCGTACGAAGCCCGAGATGGAGGCTATTGTTTGTTTGACTCAACGAGGGAGTCTTTGTGTGTCTCGTACAAAGCCCGAGAGAGAGGCTAAAACGTTGTTTGACTCCGCTGGGGAGAATCATTGTACAAAGCCCAAGTGAAGGCTAAGGTTATTGTGTCAGTTAAGTGACAGGTCCAGTATACTGATTTTGAAAGAGAAAATTAGTTCTTATATGAGCATCACTGTACTCATGGGTTAGATCTGAGGATCGGGGTTGTTTCCTTTTCTTTGGGGAAACTGGAAATCCAAAGGGTATTGAGACTGTCCGAGTCTGCGGGTTTCCTTCCTATTTAACGAAGGGGTCACTTGAGAATGTCTTTGAGACTCAAGGAAGTTAGACTATCCGTGTCTAGAGTTTTATCTTTTGTACTATGCTTTGAGAAACAGTAGTAGACTCTATGAAAAGACTGTTCTATGAGGATGACTAGGTTCTGTTCCTATACCTCTAGGAGGTCGTCGGGACAATTTGTACGAAGCCCAAGAGGAGGCTGGAAACTTTTAAGAAGCCGACGGGTCCTTGTACGAAGCCCAAGAGGAGGCTATCATTCCCGGAGGAAGAGATCATTATACGAAGCCTAATAGGAGGCTGTGAATACTTCTAAGAAGCCGTAGGGTCCTTGAATAATGCCCAAGAGGAGGCCGATGCTTTTAAGAAGCCCGTGGGTTTATCATCTCCTTTCCATTAGGAGAGGTAACTCTTTTAAAGATAAAAACCACTGGTAAACGTGCGAGGTTTACTATCCAGCGACTTTTAGCTTTTAAAGAGGGTTCCTTAGTTAAGGTCCAAGATTATGACCGTAGTGGGTACCCAAACCCCGAGACATTCAAGGCAAGCTATTCACGAGGAATAGATCAAGTCAAGAAAGTTTGAGAATTTGGAAGAAACTCAAAGATGCCATTCACGGAGAATACATTCATCTTGGGGGGTAGAGCTTTTTGACGATTCCTAAGGAGGACAGCCGAAGAGAAGACTGTATCTGGTGCTCCTATTGGGGATCTAGGTGTCTATTTCTACGAATAAATGAAACGGCGTCACCTAGTTCTAGACGTAGTAGCCGGGGAAACTCGAAATATCTATACTATTATTACACAGTAGATATGAGTTTACGAAAGGAGACTTACAGTGAGCAGCCCCACAATACAGTTTATAATATGAAAGCAGTAAACGAAAGCGATAACCACTTACTCGGTTGGAGTGCTTCCATGCTGTTTGGTTAGTTGTTCAACAAAGAAAGATTGAAAACAACAGTATATTCAAAATCAAAGGAGAAAGTGCTTTGAAAAAGAAAGATTTGGGGCTTACAGCTCAAGGAGAGGCCCAGGGTTTTATCAGTGAGCGCACTGTTTGACTTTGTACAGCGGGACTTATACAAGTGACTGGGGCCCAAAAAATGATTTTCTATACAAAGGGATGGGTCTTACACTCTCTCAAGAGGCCCAAAAAGGTTTAAAGGAAAAAGAGTGGGGCTTATAACACGAGGGTAGGCCCAAATGATTTTTCGTTTAAAAATGGCGACCGCGCCGAGGTTTTCTTTTAACGCAGAGGGACTTATACCATAAGTGAGGCCCAAGATGTTTGGTTAAAAGGGGGATTGGGTCTTACACTCTAATAGAGGCCCAAGGAGTTTTGAATGGGTCTTATAGCTCAAGGAGAGGCCCAGGGTGATTCTTTTATTTTAAACGGGCGACGATCGCGCCGTTTACTTGTACAGAGGGACTTATACAATGAGTGAGGCCCAAAAAGTTTTTTGTACAAGGGGGATGGGTCTTACCCTCTCTCAAGAGGCCCAAAAGTGTTTTGAAAATGATTTATGAGGGTTGAATTAATCCAAAACCCTAATTTGTTTTCAAAATGTATTTAATTGAATAAAAATTCAATTAAAATGATCAAAAATTGCTTAACATATGGAAAACAAATTGTGATCTTGGATTAATGCTTCAAAAATTAAGTATTGACCTACAAAATAATTAGAAAGCATTAAAAGTTGCAAAATCAATGTAGAAAAAATATTTAAAATACCAAAAACAATCAAAATATTAATTCTTTACAAAAATATCAATTATATGAAATAAATAATATTTTTGGGATTTTTTGGGAAAATAAAATATTTTAACATTTTTGTGAATTATTAAAAAAAAGAATCAACTCAAAATCATTAAAACTCAGAGAGAAATTAATTTTTGATTCAATTAAACAAAATCACAAAATTCAAATATTTGAATATATGAAAAATGGCGCCAAGAATAGCTGAAGAACACGCGCGTGTTCTTGGTTTCTCAGATTTGCATTTTCTATCCAATCTCCATGAATACGTAATCATATCATGCAATCCACATATCATTATGCTCGTCTCAACCTCACGATCATGTCTATGTACTTTAATTTCATTTAAATTAAACATACAACAAGAAATCACGAAGAGACCTCAAGAACCCTAATTTCTGCATGAAGGCTAGGATTTTTGATACACGATTCAAACAATGCAATTAATTGAGGGAAAACATTCCATGCATGATTATGAACATATGGCCAAATTATTGTGCGAGGAAATATGCATAGATTGAGAGATGACCAAGCATGTGCTTACCTCCAAGCCGTGACAGCAAGTTCAAAGTGATTTTTGATTTGGAGGTGTTACAGATGAGTTGTGATGATCTGAACAGCTTCCCTACACCCTATGGATTGTGTTTGGATGGTTGGACTTGATTGAAATTGGCTGGATCATTTTGTGGTACCTCAGCTGCACTTTGGTTAAAACCTTGAGCAACCAGCTGGTGATTTTGTGAAATTGATGTTTCAGAAGTAATCTAAGTGTTTGATCAGCTCATATGTGATGTATGTGAGGTGTGTGAGTGATTGGTTTGATTGGAATTGCTCTCAAACTCAAAACCCGATAGTGACTTGCCTTAGAAGGCAAAATTGGAGTGAAAGAAGAGATTTTGAGGAAAGCATCTGTTTGATGGCTTTGGTGTACTCAAACTGACCACAATTGAGCTCTATTTATAGTAGAGCAAGTTTGTTTTGCAAGGAATAGTGCATGGCAGTTGGTAAGTAGGTCTGGCCAATGTTGGCAAATGAAAATCCAAGTCTCCTCTAGCCATTGACTAGAGGTTAGGGCACAGAGCTTTGGTCCCCTTGGTCTTGGATAAGTCTTGACTGATTTCAGATGAGAATGGCTCAGTCCATGCCACCTTGATGGTTCCATTGAATGCCTCATTCCAAATTTGAAGTCTTGTCCCTATTTTGGCCATTCTAGGTTCAACATGTTATTTCTTGTTCCATGGACTTTGGAGGCTTGGCTCAGTGATTGTCCCCTTTAGATTCAATCCTCTGAGGTGTCCAAGTGGATTGGAGCAATTGAAATTGGCTGATTTTGGCAAATCGAGCCAAAATGCAAATTCTGCCTTGCCTTGACAGATTTCAGCAAGGTAACTTGCCAATGTCATATCTCATGGTGTAAGTTGAATTTGACAATGTTCTTGGCCATTTTGGAAAGCCCTAACATGATACAACAACTGTTTGAACAAGTTTGGTTTTGATCTCTTTTGATTCCAAGTGAAAAATCCCCCTACATTTGGCAAAAAGTGAAGGCAAATTCTGACTTAGTGAAAATTTCACTAAGTGTTGGAAAAAGTGACATTTTCACTTTTCAGCCACTTTGATCACTCCATAACTCAAAATCCTTAATGAATTGGAATGACTTGTAGTTGAAGTTTTTGTAGGTGATAATGAGGGCTACAAATCCATCTTTGGATGATAAAAAATGGCCTTGTGGTTTAGGAGTTATGGTCCTTCAAAGTTGGTACCCTTGCCACTTTATTTTTAACTTAGAAAAATTTCTAAGTTTTATGGTTACCCCTTTTACAAGTTATCTCACTTTTCTTGATTTTTCTTGATGAATGATGATTCAAATCATACATTAACATCATTTTAGGGTTAAAAATCCATTTTGGTGAAAAATCTCAAAAAGTCAAAGTTGACTTTTGTGCACAGTTGACTTTTTATCAGATGAATTCCAAACTGTGCAATTCTTCAAGAAATCATGTCCTTGACCTAAATCAAACTTGATGGACATGTTCCATGGGTGTCATAGGGTATATTCAATCATGTATTAGGGTTTGGGAGCATGTCTTGGTCAAAAGTCAAAGTTACAGTTGACTTTTCCCTTAAAACCCTAATTGTGGTGCAGATGAAGTTGAGACTTGTTACTCAAGCTTCTTGGATCAATCCATTGTTCCAGATGGATCAATATAGTATATCAGAGACCTTCAAATCCTCTCTTGAGGTCTTGGCTCATGATTTGTCCCAAAAGTCAACTTAGGGGTGAATTAGGTCAAGAAACCCTAATTCCTGATTTTTGATGTATGCATCCCCTTGAGGCAAAATTGACTTGATGCATGGGTTCATGAGGTTCCATGAAGTATATTAGGTTATGTTTTGGATCAATGGCTTGTGCCCAGATGAAATTTTTCATTTGGAGGCCCTGGGTGATCAAAACCCTAATTTGGTGACACTGGCGATCTTGAGGCTTGATCCACCTAGAAGGGAGCAACCTTGTGCTTAATCCTTGAAGTGGGAGTCCTTTTGATCCTTTGAGGATGTTTGAGAGATTAGACAAGTTGAAAATCAAGTCATTTCTTGATTGAGCCTTTGTCTAAAGCTCAGAGAGGGCTTGAAACCCTAATTTTTTATTGTAGTGGATGCTCACCCATCTTTGGGGAGACTAATGAGGCATAATGATTCATCCATATTGTGATGATGATTTGCACAATGATGGAAAACTCTAGTGGTCAAAATTTGGGGTATTACAAGATGCTGCAATCAGAAGTTTTGGAATATCATTGATTCGAAGGTGGGAGATAAAATTTGGGGAGCGGTCTCAGATTTAGGGATTAAGAATGGAGATATGCCTGGTACAATTTCAGTTAATGTTATCAAGCAGATCAAAGAAATGGAAGAGGAAGACAGAAGAAGATTTATGGGGCAGAAGAAGACAACTAAGTATTTCCAATGATAGTTGGTTCGTGAACATCAGAGGGAGCGGTTCTTTGACCAAGAGGAGAAGAATCAATCACATCATTTCGAAAGGTAATGCTGATATTTTCCTAATTCAAGAAACTAAAACTGCTAAAGTGGAGGACGATTTTATTTCTAGCTTGTGGAGTCATGGCGAGGTCGGGTGGTCTTTTTCTGGTTCGATAGGCCAATCAGGAGGCCTAATTACTCTTTGGAAGTCTGATTTTGTAGAAGCTTTAGGGTCTTTTAAAGGAGTAGGTTATCTGGGAGTCAAATTTGCTTGGAACAAAGAGATTTTTTATGTTGTCAACATTTATTCTGGCTGTGGTTTAAGTGAGAAGAGAAAGCTTTGGAGAGATTTAATCAGGATGAAATCTATTTATTCGGATGGATATTGGATTTTGGGAGGAGATTTCAACGCTACGGTGGCCGCCTCTGAAAGAAAGGGTAGATCCTTGTCCAACAGAGCTTCGGAGATGAGAGATTTTGCAGATTTCATTGCCAACTTGGGAGTGGTTGATCTTCCTGTTTCGGGGAGAAAATTCACCTGGTATAACGGAGAAGGTACTTCTATGAGCAGGCTTGATAGATTTTTTATTGCAGATGAAGTAATTCATAAATGGGGAATGGTGGAGCAGATTATTGGCAATAGAGACATTTCGGACCACTGTCCGATTTGGGTTACGATCAAATCTATTAACTGGGGTCACAAACCTTTCAAAAACAATGATAGCTGGTTTGAACATCCTGACTTTTATAAATTCGTGGAGAAAGAATGGTCTGCTATGAAGATTTTGGGAAGAAGTGATTTTGTGGTTAAAGAAAAATTCAGGATCCTTAAACACAAAATCAAAAGCTGGAGGAATCTCACGTTTGATTGGATTGACCTGAAACTTGATGAGGATGTTGAAGCTCTGAACAATGCTGATTTTCTTCTTTCTTCTGCTGTTAACAATGAGGTCGAAGAGATTGTTGCTGTTAGGGCTGCCAAGTGTAAGTCCTTTTGGAAAAGGCTTCACTTGAAGGACAACTTGCTTTTCCAAAAAGCTAGAAGAAATTGGCTAAAAGACGGGGACTCAAATTCCAGATTCTACCATCGGTGAATCAAAGGCAGGCAAAGAAGGAAATATATTGGAAGGGTGGAAACAGCTCAGGGGCCAGTGGATTCGGTAGAGGGAGTAAAGACTAAAGTTTTGAGGTATTTTAAAAACGCCTATTCTGAACCTAACTTTCACAGACCTGTGTTCGAAGATTCTTTTTTCAACAGAATTTCTGTTGAAGATGCAATCTTTTTAGAGAGGCCTTTTTCAGAAGAGGAGATCAAGCAGGCGGTGTGGAGTTGCGATGGCTTTAAGAGCCCGGGACCAGATGGTTTCAACCTCAATTTTATTAAAAAGTGCTGGAGTTTTTTGAAGGGAGACATCATCAAGTTTGTGCAGGACTTTCACGACAACGATAATCTTCCCAAAGCCATGACGTCTGCCTTCATTACTCTTATTCCTAAAGTGGATAATCCTTTGCAGCTGGGTGAGTATAGACTGATCTGCTTAGTTGGAAGTTTGTACAAGATCATTTCGAAGCTCCTGGCCTTGAGATTGAAAGGAGTGATTGGCAAAGTTATATCTCCTTGTCAATCCGCTTTTGTTCCTGAGAGAAACTTATTAGATGGGGTGGTGATAGCTAATGAAGTGGTGGATATGGCAACAAGAGATCTTAAGGAATGTATCCTGTTTAAAGTGGATTTCGCCAAAGATTACGACTGCGTAAGCTGGCAATTCCTGCGTTTCATGCTTGAAAAGTTAGGTTTTGGCACCAGATGGAGGAAATGGATGGAAGCTACTATTTTTAAAAACTTTCTATCAATCCCAGTAAACGGTAGTCCGACCATTGACTTTGAAGCTGAAAGAGGACTTCGCCAGGGGGATCCTCTTGCTCCGTTTCTTTTTCTGATGGTTGCAGAGGGTCTTAAAGGGTTGATGTCCAAAGCGGTTGCGAACGGTAGCTTCAAGGGGTTCAGAGTGGGAGGTGAAGTGGTAGTCGACCTGATTCAATACGCTGATGATACACTTTTGGTGGGAGAGGGAACATGGAGCAATTTATGGGCCATCAAATCTATATTGAGGGGTTTTGAATTGATTTCAGGTTTGAAAGTT
Source organism: Lathyrus tuberosus (assembly GCA_022829125.1). Lineage (NCBI taxonomy): Eukaryota > Viridiplantae > Streptophyta > Magnoliopsida > Fabales > Fabaceae > Lathyrus > Lathyrus tuberosus. The sequence continues at coordinate 7,451,147 of JALAZF010000222.1, read as the reverse complement.
AATTTCAACAAAAGCAGATTAATTGGGTTGAATGTCAGTCCTCATTTCCTACAAGCGGCTTCCTTCTTTCTTTCTTGCAAAATTAACAAAGCTAACTTCACTTTCCTCGGAATTCCTATCGGCTTCAATCCTAGAAGGATCATTGGATGAAACCCTTTAGTGGAGAAGATCAAGAGGAGGTTACACTCTTGGAATGCAAAACATTTGTCTATGGCTGGTAGGATTTCTCTTATCAACTCTGTTCTTTCGAGCCTTCCGACTTTCTGGTTCTCTTTCTATAAGGCTCCTAAGTCGGTATTAAAGAACATTGATTCTATAAGGAGCAGATTTCTTTGGGGTGGTAAAGCGGATAAGGGAAAGATACACTGGATAAACTGGGAGGCCTGCTGTCAACCAAAGGCAAAAGGCGGACTTGGTATTAGAAAGATGGAAGAATTTAACCTGGCTTTATTAGTTAAATGGAAATGGTGGATAGTAGAAGACAAAGTAGCTCTTTGGAAGGAAGTTTTAATTGCTAGATATGGTGCAATCCAAAACCATGTTTTAGCTGACCAGTTGAACACTTATGGATCTTCTTCTCAGTGGTGGAAAGATTTAATCAGTAGTGGGAAGGTTCTTTCTAACAAAGGTTTTTGTTTTGCAGAGAAAGTCAATTTTCAATTGGGAGCAGGTTCTACAGTTCCTTTTTGGACGGCGAATTGGACGAAAAGAGCGATTATAGCTAACCAGTTTGAAGATCTTTTCAACATCAGTTCGTTGAAAGCTTCTTACGTGGGAGAAATGGGCATGGCTGATTCTGAAGGGTGGAAATGGGGTAACTTTGGTTTTTCTTCTTCAGTTCTCCAGCAGAAACAAGACAGTATTTCTGAACTGTTGAGATTTATTGGGGATTTTACTCCAGCTTTGGGTAAGGGGGACGTGGCCAGCTGTAACAATAATGGAAGTGATAATTTTAATGTCAACGAAATCTATATGTTGATGATGGATAACTCTCTGGTTTTGTCTGGTTCCCCTGCTATTCTTTCTTCCTCCTCCCTTGCTTTTTCCACCCTTTGGAAACTCAACGCAGCCCCCAAGTTATTATGTTTAGGTTGGAAAGTTCTATGGGGGAGATTAGCAGTTAAATATGAACTTATTAAGAGGGGAATTGTTGTGAATCCTACTTGTGTGTTTTGTAATTTTGCAGACGAGGAGTTCCTTCATGTTTACTTCACCTGCAGTCCGATTTTGGCTACCTGGGAAAGAGTCGGCGATTGGTGTGGTTTTGGCAGTTTCTTTGAAGGCAATACAGTCAATTTTTTCTTGGACTGGTGTGGATTTGGTCAATCGAGGAAAGGTAATCTGAAGTTGGGTATTATCTGGCTCATTACGGTTTGGAGTATTTGGCGTTGTAGAAATTATATAGTTTTCGAGAACAAAACTTTTAATTTGGATGATCTTTGCTGGAACATCAAGATCAATGCTTGGAAGTGGCTTAGGGAGGGTGATATTTGTTATCCCAACTCTAATTTTTTAGCTTTTTGTATGGATCCTTTAAATGGTTAGCTAGATCAGAGTTGGTTGGAAATTTCACTGTTTTTCTTTTTGCTCTGTTTTAGTAGATATGTTCTGTATTTGGTTTGAACACAGTTTGTGTTCTTCATTTAATACAATTGGCTTTTAGAAAAAGAAAATAAATATTATATATAGATCCAAGTATTTGGTACTGAAATACTATAAATTCCTAGTTAACACATTATATACGTTAAATGCCCTAAATACAAAGTCTAAAGTTTACGGCATAACATATACAAGATGTCTCAAAAATGCACTAAGAACTAGATCACTACAATGATCTCAAAATAAAACGCCATAGCGGAAGCCATGTCATCTCAAAAGCTACGTTCCGTAAGGAAAAGTCAAACCACTTTATCCTTACCCTTCGCTGAACCTGTAGTACCTGTGATGTAAACAACAACGTGGGGTGAGATACATCAAATCTCAATGAGTTCGCTATCTCATAGTTCTCTCGGCTTTACAAGGTTCTAACAAGCCTAACTCAAGTCAAAAGGGAAAGGGGAGTGACTTTGAGTACACACACACTATATGGAAACATGTCATGAGTTCACCAACTCACAATGTCACTAATCGGTAACCACACCAAGGAATCCCCTGTTCCCGTCCGCTTCTACGTCTAGAAGTCGACCGAGTCATGGATCCTGGTAACCTATTTGACATACGAATGGATTCGGGTTCTACGGGCCATTAACCGTTATGAACTGTCACTTTACACGGGCCATTAACCGTCACAAGCATATGCTCCCAGAGCGCCATTCGTACTGCACGCGGGAATCAAACCTGCCAAGTAGTCGTGCACATGTTTCAGAGGAGCTCGAGACCCATGAAACACACTCACAAGATAACCGGTTACGATTACATGATCTCTCACAGACGTGATTATATTCGACAATCACAGGGCCATTACGCCTTATCACAACCAAACGGTTAACACACATGTTCCATACTAGTGTTTATTCCATCTACATTTGTGGACATTGTTTACGGTAATATCCCTCACTCTACCTATTTCGTTTTTTAGCATGCATACGTATTCAAACATGTTAACAACAATAACATAGGCATGTATTTGTCAATCACATAATGGAACACAGAATGCAACATATCACACATTACACCAATTCACGATTCCCTCTGATTTATTTAATCGGGCAATAAACATAGGTTTCTCACTACCATTAGCTAGAGGATGTTCATAGCTTCACAACGATACCAAGAATACTCACATCGGATAAACGAGTCAAAAGTTATGAAAGAAACAAGTTGGTGATCTGTCAAGTTCGCATTGCGAAAAAGCCAGCGAGTGCTCGCTACTCATTCGTAGTGCGAAGCTCCCAGCGAATGCCTAGCTAACACTTGTTCGCTGCACCATTCGCAGTGCGAAGGTCTGGCGAATAGTGGCAGAACCAAAACAAGCTAAGGTTCTACAGCGTAACAGCTGAACTCCCATGGGTCCAAACCACCACCAAAACATATCCAAACATCCTACAATCAAATAGAGATGATTCTACACTCATATAACTTATACTACTCAGTTTGTAACACATTTCAACCGTTAAATTCCAACGATTTCCAATTTAAGCAATTTTCCACAAAACCTAACTTAAGCTATAATCATTTCTAGCTCTAAACTTAAGTTTCTATCTAGAACCCACCTTGAATAGATGAAGATGGCGAAGATTGGAAGATGATTGATGAAGATTTAATGATGTTCTTGATGATCTTGCTCTTGAACTTTTTCCCCTTTTCTCTTCTTTTCCTTCTCTTTTCTTTCTCTCCAAAATCCTTTATATCTTTTTCTTTGGAAAATGAAAGGAAAGAAATAATATAGGGAAAATATCATCAATTAGCAATACTACTAATTGTCCAAAAAGTCTCTAAAGTTCAAATACTTAAATATCTCAGAGTCAGATAATGTTAATTGGATTTACTCTAAGTTCAACAGTTACCTTAATTATCTCTGCAGATAATTTCTCAGAGCACATTGGGACTCAGTTGATCACAACTAATATTATCCAGAGTAAAATAATTTACGGGGTATTACATCCTCCCCCCTTAAATAGAAATTCACCCACGAATTTAAAACAATTACCTGAAAAGATGAGGATAGACCTCCCGCATATCCGATTCCAATTCCCAAGTTGCATCGCCCGGATGCGTCTCATCCCATTGGACCCTAACAAGAGGAATCTCTTTATTCCTTAACACTTTAATTTCTCTTCCGGTGATACGACTCGGTTGAGGCTCAAATGTCAAATCTGCTTCTATCTCAATTGTATGTGGTAAAATTGGCTGAAGAGGATCTGGGACAAATTTCCGAAGCTGAGATACATGAAAAACGTCGTGCATCTCTGACAGAGAAGGCGGTAAGGCTAATCTGTAGGCAACTTCACCAATTCTTTCCAAAATCTGATATGGTCCCACATATCTCGGACTTAACTTCCGCGACCAAAACGGTCCTTTCAACCTCAATCTCGGCGTAACCTTCAAAAACACGTGATCGCCTTCTTCAAATTCTAAAGGTCTTCTTCGGTTATCTGCATAGCTTTTCTAACGATCTTGTGCTTATTTGACCTTATCACGGATCATCCTAATTTTCTCCGTAGTTTCGTGAACAATCTCGAGTCCCAACATCCTATCTTCGCCAACCTCCGCCCAACACAATGGGGTTCTACACTTCCTTCCATATAATGCTTCATAAGGTTCCATACCAATACTTGCATGGTAATTGTTATTATAAGAGAACTCAATCAATGGCAAGAGTTCTATCCAATTTCCCTCACTTTCAAGTACACAAGCTCTCAACATGTCTTCCATGGTTTGTATTGTCCGTTCCGTCTGACCATCCGTTTGTGGATGATTCGACGTACTCAAACACAACTTCGTGCCCATCGCTTGTTGAAAAGCTCTCCAAAATCTCGAAGTAAATTTTGGATCTCTATCTGAAACGATACTAGTAGGAATACCATGCAATCTCACTATCTCCGAAATGAACAACCTTGCGAGATGACTCGCCTTGTAGGTAGTCTTCACAGCTAAGAAATGCGCGGATTTCGTTAACCGATCCACGATTACCCAAATCGAATCATAACCACCTTGCGCACGGGGTAGTCCCACCGCGAAGTCCATCAAAATACTATCCCATTTCCACACCGGAATTTCTAAAGGTTGCAGCAAGCCACCCGGTCTTTGGTGTTCTATCTTCACTTGTTGGCACACCGCACATTCCGACACATACACCGCAATGTCTCTTTTCATCCCGAACCACCAATAGTCCCTCCTTAAATCTTGACACATCTTTGAAGATCCCGGATGTATAGTAAAAGCACCCTTATGCGCTTCTTCCAAAATCCTCCTTTTTAACTCTGTGTTATCTGGAACACAAATCCTTTGGTTAAATACAATAACTCCGTCGGTAGCTCGCACAAAACCCGATTGCAATAACACTTCTTGTAACTTCTCATCTAACCCTTGCTCTTGTTGGATTTCTTCCCGAAGAGTAGAAGTGATATTCAAATTTCCCATAATCACACCATTAGGGGTCCAAACAAAATGAAGATTTAGATCTCGAAATTTTTCCAATAAGGTATACTCTAACATCATCAAGTCGGCACTATGCAATACTTTCCTGCTTAAAGCATCCGCCACCTTATTCGCTTTACCCGGATGGTACTTTAGTTCTAAATCATAATCTTTCAAATATTCCATCCACCTCCTTTGACGCATGTTCAACTCCTTCTGATCAAAGAGGTACTTTAAGCTCTTGTGGTCACTAAACATCTCAAAACGCACACCATACAAATAGTGACACCACACCTTCAAGGTAAAAACAACGGCCGCCAACTCTAAATCATGCGTTGGATAATTCTCTTCATGGACTTTTAACTGTCGTGAAACATAAGCCACCACATGTCCATCTTGCATTAGCACCCCTCCTAATCCCATCTTCGATGCATCACAATATACCTCATACGACTTGCTAGGATCAGGAATAACCAAAACAGGAGCGGCCGTCAATCTCTCTTTCAAACTCATAAAGCTTTGATCACAAGCCGAATCCCATTCATACGCATAATCCTTCCAAGTAAGTCTTGTCATCGGTAAAGCCAGTTGGGAAAAGCCCTTAATAAACCTTCTATAATAACCTGCTAGTCCCAAGAAGCTTCTAACTTCAGACACATTCTTTGGTCTCTCCCAATTTATCACTGCTTCAACTTTCGATGGATCAACCGCGACACCTCCCTGAGATATGACATGTCCAAGAAAATTAACCTCCAACATCCAAAACTCACACTTACTTAACTTAGCAAAAAGTTGCCTCTCTTGTAAGATGGATAAAACGATTCTTAGGTGTTCTCCGTGCTCTTGAGGGTCACGAGAATAGATAAGAATGTCATCAATAAAAATTACCACAAATTGGTCCAAATAAGGTTGAAATATCTGATTCGTATAATCCATGAAAACTGCCGGAGCATTCGTCACACCGAAAGGCATCACCAAAAATTCATAATGACCATAACGGGTTCTAAACGCAGTCTTTGGTATATCTGAACTCTTCACCCGAATCTGATGATAACCCGACCGTAAATCAATCTTCGAGAACACACAGGCTCCTTTCAATTGATCTAACAGATCGTCTATCCTTGGCAATGGGTATTTGTTCTTGATGGTGACCTTATTCAACTGATGGTAATCAATACACAACCGCATTCCACCATCCTTTTTCTTTACCAACAACACAGGAGCTCCCCAGGGCGAAACACTTGGTCTAACAAAATGCTTAGCCAACAACTCTTCCAATTGATCCTTTAATTCTCTTAATTCAAGTGGTGCCATCCGATACGGAGAAACGGATATTGGAGTCGTTCCCGGTATCAGGTCAATAGAGAATTCCACTTCCCGCTCCGGAGGAAGAGAAGTGATATCCTCGGGGAAAACTTCAGGAAAGTCACAAACTACCAGAATACTCAAAACTTGGCGGTTACCACCCTCCTCCTTAGTAAGAATCAAAAGAACGGATTTTTCCTCCTCAAACAAGAAATTAATCATTCCAACCTTACCTTCTAAAATAGTAGTTAACACATCCTTCGGAGTAGCCTCCCTGGACGGAATAATAATTAACTTCTCCTCGCAACCGATAAAAACCGAATTAACAGAAAGCTAATCCATTCCCAGAACAACATCCACTTTCTTAAGCGGCAAACAGATAAGATCAATCTGGAAAACTCTCTCATTCACCGATAATACACAATTTTCACACATCAACGGTGTTTCAACAATCTTATCCATGGCAGTAGTAACCACCATGGGTGGAGACAACGGAACCGCTTACAACCCAAGCCGCTTCACACATTGCATCGATACAAAAGAATGTGTTGCTCCAGAATCAAATAACACAAAACAAGGATTCCCATTCACAAAACACGTACCAGTAATCAAAGAGTTGTCACCCTTTGCTTTCCTCGCATCCAAGGTATACACTCGCCCGGTATTCTTCTTTTGAGGACAGTCTCTCGCCAAATGGCCCATTTTCTGACACTGATAACACCTCACACCTTCGATACCACACCTCCCCTAATGATTTCTACCACAATGACGACATACAGGAGGTGCACTAGTCCTAGAACTCTGAACTTGCTTCCCTTTGAAAGATTGTTGCCTTGGTCTGAATTGTTGATTCGATCTCCCACGATCACTTTGATTCACCTTACTTAACTCTCCTTCTGCTTGCACCTTCTTTAAGCTATGCTCCGCCACATAACACTGTCGTAACAATTCAACATAGCTAGTAAATTCTCTCTGAGACACACTATGTGAAATTTCGGCCCTCAAACTAAAAAGAAACTGATGAATCTTCCACCTCTCATCAGGAGCATACATAGCCTGTCTAGAATAAGCAGCCATAACCTCGAAATTTTCCGCATAAGAAGCCACAGTCAAGTTACCTTGTCTCAGCTGTTGAAACTCGAATTCCTTTTGAGACCTTAAGGAACTTGGGAAATACTTCTCCATGAAAGTTAGCTTAAACTGCTCCCATACATTCGGTACCTCTTGAATTATCATTAAGGCTGAAGCGCTTTCCCACCATCTCATGGCAGGACCTTTCAACAAGTGAGAAGCGAATACCGCCTTGTTTTCCTCACTGCACTGAACTATCAAGAAGATCCGCTCCATACCGGATATCCATTCATGAGCCTTTACTGGATCTAACCCTCCCTGAAACTTCGGAGGATTCATAAGAATGAAATCCCTAAAGGTTCCCCCTGCAGCTTCAGGAACAACCACTGGAGGATGCACACCACCAGCCATTTACTGTACCATTTGTTGCACGAACTGATTCTGCTGTTGCATAAAGTGATACAAAGGGGCATTCTCTTCGTCCCCTGGCAGATTTGTCCCTGTTGGAGTAGTTCTCGGTCTACCACGGTTGTTTCTGCGCTCGTCGGCCATGTTCCTAAATGTCATACAGATAGGATTAAGTTGATCAGGCTCAATACCATAAATATAACACGTAAGACCAATGGCGACACAACGCATATGAAACGGAAAGAAACACTTATACTATTTCATGGCTAGGTCGAGGATACGACCTGCTCTTATACCAACTGTAACACCCGTATATAAAACTCATACATCAAAGCATAAATATTTTATATATATCAAAGTATTTGGTACTGAAATACTATAAGTTCATAGTTAACACATTATATACGTTAAATGCCCTAAATACAAAGTCTAAAGTTTACGGCATAACATATACAAGATGTCTCAAAAATTCACTAAGAACTAGATCACTACAATGGTCTCAAAATAAAACGCCATAGCGGAAGCCATGCCATCTCAAAAGCTACGATCCGTAAGGAAAAGTCAAACCACTTTATCCTTACCCTTCGCTGAACCTGTAGTACCTGTGATGTAAACAACAACGTGGGGTGAGATACATAAAATCTCAGTGAGTTCGCTATCTCATAGTTCTCTCGGCTTTACAAGGTTCTAACAAGCCTAACTCAAGTCAAAAGGGAAAGGGGAATGACTTTGAGTACACACACACACTATATGGAAACATGTCATGAGTTCACCAACTCACAATGTCACTAATCGGTAACCACACCAAGGAATCCCCTGTTCCCGTCCGCTTCTACGTCTAAAATTCGACCCGAGTCATGGATCCTGGTAACCTACTTGACATACGAATGGATTCGGGTTCTACGGGCCATTAACCGTTATGAACCGTTACTTCACACGGGCCATTAACCGTTACAAGCATACGCTCCCAGAGCGCCATTCGTACTGCACGCGGGAATCAAACCTGCCAAGTAGTCGTGCACATGTTTCAGAGGAGCTCGAGACCCATGAAACACACTCACAAGATAACCGATTACGATTACGTGATCTCTCACAGACGTGATTGTATTCGACAATCACAAGGCCATTACGCCTTATCACAACCAAACGGTTAACACACATATTCCATCTACATTTGTCGACATTGTTTACGGTAATATCCCTCACTCTACCTATTTCATATTTTAGCATGCATATGTATTCAAACATGTTAACAACGATAGCATAGGCATGTATTTGTCAATCACATAATGGAACACATAATGCAACATATCACACATTACACCAATTCACGATTCCCTCTGATTTATTTAATCGGGCAATAAACATAGGTTTCTCACTACCATTAGCTAGAGGATGTTCAGAGCTTCACAACGATACCAAGAATACTCACATCGGATAAACGAGTCAAAAGTTATGAAAGAAACAAGTTGGGTGATCTGTCAAGTTCGCATTGCGAAGAAGCCAGCGAGTACTCGCTACTCATTCGCAGTGCGAAGCTCCCAGCGAATGCCTAGCCAACACTTGTTCGCTGCACCATTTACAGTGCGAAGGTCTGGCGAACAGTGGCAGAACCAAAACAAGCTAAGGTTCGCAGTGCGAACCACTGGCGAAAGCCTGGCGAACATTCGCCCCCTCATTCTCCGTGCGAACATCCCGCGAGTGCACGATTTCCCCTTCGCTAGGGGATTCGTAGTGCGAATTTGGGAAATTTCAGAAGTTATACAGCGTAACACCTGAACTCCCATGGGTCCAAACCACCACCAAAACATATCCAAACATCCTACAATCAAATATAGATGATTCTACACTCATATAGCTTATACTACTCAGTTTGTAACACATTTCAACCGTTAAATTCCAACGATTTCCAATTTAAGCAATTTTCCACAAAACCTAACTTAAGTTATAATCATTTCTAGCTCTAAACTTAAGTTTCTATCTAGAACCCACCTTGAATAGATGAAGATGGTGAAGATTGGAAGATAATTGATGAAGATTTGATGATGTTCTTGATGATCTTACTCTTGAACTTTTTCCCCTTTTCTCTTCCTTTCCTTCTCTTTTCTTTCTCTCCAAAATCCTTTCTATCTTTTTCTTTGGAAAATGAAAGGAAAGAAATAATATAGGGAAAATATCATCAATTAGCAATACTACTAATTGTCCAAAAAGTCTCTAAAGTTCAAATACTTAAATATCTCAGAGTCAGATAATGTTAATTGGATTTACTCTAAGTTCAACAGTTACCCTAATTATCTCTGCAGATAATTTCTAAGAGCACACTGGGACTCAGTTGATCACAACTAATATTATCCAGAGTAAAATAATTTACGGGGTTCACATATGATTTTTCCTCACAAATTCTTTAATTAACTTGCTAAATAAGCATTAGGTAAAGCTTTCACAAAATCTACTTCACCGTAAGCTAATCCACTTACACGCCACATAGTAAGTGCATGTCCGGTCATCCTATGATGGGGTTAACCAGACTAAACGAGGAATTAGAGTGGAACAAGAACATATAAGTTCCATTATGTTATAGTTCATTATCATTCACCGTGCATATTTGGTTTATAAGCATGGTTTCTCTTTACAAGAAGGTGGGTCATTGTACTGGCTTTCTAATATATCCAACCTCACTTCAATCAAAGTTATGAATCCCGTTTTATGGTGGAAATAGGAAAACAAGCAATTTTGCAAGTCTCTGAACTCTCGCCTAGCGAGAAGTCAAAGCGAGGTTTCACCTAGCAAGAAATCAAAGCGAGGTTTCACAAAGCGAGGTCAAAACAAAATGACATTTTCCTCAAAATTTGATGTCTCACTTAGTGAGACACGTCCTCACCTATCGAGTATAGCATAATAGCTTACGCACTGCGAACTGATACGCTCGCCTAGCGAGCAGTTCTCTCACTTAGAGAGAGTTACATAGTTCAGCCAGTGAAGAAACGTAACATGGAGGGAGGCAACCACACCCACCATTATATTGCATACAATAACCCAATATATCATGGTTTAACACAAATAGGCATGAAAAACAACAAGATGATCATGCATCAACATTAATTTCACACATATGGCAAAAGTTCACTAAACCTAATTCCCAATAAAGGCAAATTAGTTAAAAATATTTTACTATTTACTTTCACAATTAAGGAAAATTGTTTACAAGCAAATATTAACCAACCTTAACCATATCTTAACAACCTAAGAGAGTAGTCTATTTATAGATTACAAGCTAACTTAAACCTTAAGATAACTTAAGAACTGAGCTAACCTAACCAACAAGCTAACTTAGAAATCTGCATGTTAGAACAAGCTTCAACTATAGCACACATATCTTCGACTCCTGCATGCTTGAATAGATTTCAACTACAACATACACAACTTCGACTCCTGCATGCTTGAATAGACTTTGACTACATCATGCTCAACTCATGTAAAAACATGAAGTTATCTCTATCAAGATTAGATTTCGATCCAAAATACCATAAATTTTAACCTTTAACAAACTTTACAACACAAAGGGAATAAACTAACTTTCATTATGCAGCTTTACCAGCTGCATACAGTGGAAGAACTTGCTACTTGGCAATGACTTGATGATCATATATGCAACATTGTGATATGTCAAAACCTTCATCACTTTGAATTCTCCACTTTCGATTTTCTCCTTGACGAAATGCAACCTAACATCAGTGTGATATGTTCTCTCATGATAGGCTGAATTCTTTGACAAATGTGTGGCACTTTTACTATCATATTTAACAGTGATAACTCGACCTTGAAGTTTCAGTTCCTTAACAGCCCCTTCAAGACATAATGCTTCTTTCACAACTTCAGTGAGGGCAATATATTCAGCTTTAGTGGTTGATAAGGCGGCAACCTTCTAAAGAGAAGTTTTCCAACTGATTGTTAAGCTAAACATTGTGAAAACATATCTAGATAGAGATTTTCCAGTATCCATACATTATGCATAGTCAGAGTTAACAAATCTTTCGACTTTGGCTTCGCCATCACTCATGGCTCCACCATAAATCAGGACCCTACTCAAGGATCATTGAAGGTGAGAAAAATACATAAGAAGGGAGGTTGAATTGTGCATGCCAAAAAATCGTTTCACTTCTGAAAAATACATAGCAGCTGAAATGAAATGTTCAGAAGAAAATGCTAGCAACACACAAAGATTATCCTGGTTCCTCTCCTCAACTGAGAGTAGTCCAGTACCCTTACATCAATAAGAGCTTTTCGCTATAACCAAACAAATTACAATTGCTCAAGAACACTTTTAAGAGACTTCAATGCTCAATCAACCTAGAAAGAGACTTATGCTCAAGCAACCTTTCTAAAGACTTTCTGCTCAATCAACCTAGAATGAGACTTCATTTGTTCAAGTACACATTCAAGAGACTTTAATGCTCACGCACGCAGGCAAGAGAATTCCTCTACTTTAAATAAATAGTTTAGTAGAAAAGGTAACTATTATACTTTGATACACAATCAAAAGTATAACAGTTGTGCAATAATCACAAAGGTTTTCAACCTTTCTAAGATTTCTAAGATAATTTAAGATAAGAAATCTTAAGATCTTATGCTATAACAGTTACAATGACATCTTAGAGTTATGCCAAGATCTTTTAATATGTTGTGATGTTGTGTCATTCCTTTGAGTCTTTAGCTTCCTTTTATAAAGGTGGAGAAAGAGTCGTTAGAGGTTTGAACAACAACAAGCTTAGTGAACAAGGATACCAAGAGAGACATTGGTGAGTTGTATCTGGTCAGAAGTATTGTTCACTGAATAAAAAGAATGTCCACAACACCTTTTGAATAAATAGGTATCTATCAAAAGGTAGTACAGGCTGAAAAGGTCACGCCATCATCCTTGAGCCTTGTAAAACCAACCCCTAGTTGACTCTGTCAAAAAATCTGTCTCTTTGACAAAATTGGTCAGATTTGGTGCAGAGTACAGATCATACGCTCTTTAAGTATTCAGGGTCTGAGCTGTCGCCAGAGGCTGAAACAGCATACCAGAGTCTGAACCTACATATGTTGATGAACATATTTTGAGAACTTGTTTCGACCATAACTTGAGAACCGTAACTCCGTTTTACGCGCGGTCGGAAGCATTGGAAATATTATTCAATGCTCTGCAAGACAATGAAAAAATACCATTGCTTTTATACCTACAAAAAAGAGAGAAAACTATCAAACTCAAGGATATGTACATGATTACGCATATTACACACCATAATGTAAACTAGACAAAACATACACTAAAGTTGAGGTTTATTAGTATAATTAAGATGATAAGTGCCAATTATTTACACTCAAAATCACTACAATTTAGTAATTATCACCAACAAATTATGTTTCCCCAGTTCGACAAGACCCATTTCACTGACATAGCCCAATCTCATGTGTCATAGTTCTATCTTTGACACAGGTTTCGTGGAGGCAAAATCTGTTGACCTACTTACAATATCAACATTAAGGGTATACAAGCCTTACTTCTTGGTGCCTCTCAAGACTTCCTTCGACCCTTTTATGACTCTCAAGATACCCTACTCTCCCTTGAACTCATATACTTTATTGTCAAATTCACTAAGAGAAGTCAAATTTCTCTTAAGGTCAAGTACATATCTGACACCAGCTAATAACTTTCTTGACTCACTATGGATCTTGAATCTCACAGATTCAATACTTGCAATTTTGCAGGCTTTATTGTTTCCCAGCAACACTTATTCACCATCTTGATCACATAATTCCTCAATCACATCTTTTTTTTGGAGTCATGTGCCAAGTGCTATCTGAATCCACAATCCATTCCTTGCAAAATTGCTACTTGAAACTACCAGGACATCAGATGATCCATAGTCATCTTGCACAATGGCTGCATTACAATTATCCTTTCCATCATGATTATTTAGACGTTTAGGGCACACCTTTCTTGTATGACCCTCCTTCTTACGGTGGTAACACCTAATAACAGGAGCATTATCACCATAATAGTTTTGTAGAACTTTACCCTTCTTCTTCTCAAACCTGCCATCTTTCTTTGAAAACTTTCCTTTAACAGAAAATCCTTCACCAACAAACGATGGTTTGTGCTTCTTTAGTTCGTTTAAATCCTTAGAATACAAATCTGATTGAGCTTCTTCAAAGATCAAGGAGTCTCTTCCATACAAGAGAGTTTCTCTGAAGCGAGCATGAGATCTTGGTAAAGCACACAATAATAATGCTTGATCTTCATCATCAATCTTGACCTCGACATTCTTAAGATAAAAAATCAACATGTTGAATATATCTCTCTGCTCAGCCAAGACTTTGTCTTCACTCATCTTGAATGAATACAAATCTTGCTTCAGGTACAAACGATTTACCAATGATTTAGTCATGTACAACTATTCGAGTTTGCTCCACACACTTGTTGTCGTCTTCTCCTTCGAGACATGTCGGAGAACCTTATCACCAAGGCTCAATATATTGGTACTGTGGACTTTCTCGATCGCCACCGCTTTCTCATTCTCTGTTAGGGCAACATCCATCTTCTTCGACCCTTCCAACGCTTCTAACAAACCTCGTTGAACCAGTAAGACTTGCATCTTCAAGTGCCACAAACCGAAATCATTCACACCTATGAATTTCTCAATCTCATACTTCGTTGACGGCATCTTGTCCACGCTTACCACACCACTTTGTTCTGACAAATGCCACACCACTAACGAATAAAACTATGAGAAAGATTGAGTTTCTTGAACAAACACATGAAACCTTTTTTAGGTTTACGAAAGAGAGAGAAGAGAGAAGAAGAAGTACAAGAATTGGTTAAAACAGTTTTACTATTACTTTCACAATTAAGATAAGTTGTTTACGGGCAAATATCAACCAACCTTAACCATCCCTCAACAACTTGAGAGAACATCTTATTTATAGACTACAAGATAACTTAAAACCTAAACTAACTTATGCATTAAGCTAACTTAACCAACAAGCTAACTTAGAAAACTGCATGGTAGAACAAGTTTCGACTATAACATGCATATCTTTAACTCATGCATACTTGAACAAATTTCGATTACAACATGCACAACTTCGACTCTGCATGCTTGAACATATTTCGACTATAATATACACAACTCTTGTCGAAACATGAAGTTATCCCTATCGAAATTTGAGTTCAATCCAAAACACAACAAGAATCATAGTTAGAAGTCTTACACATACCATTTCAATGAATGTTAAAAATTAGATTGTAAAGATTTATAAGAGTTTCAATATATTCAAACAAGAGTAATGGTAAAAGTATGTCTCTTTGTAGAAATTTGTTTTAGATTATTGTTAAGTTCTAACATCATCATTATTTTCTTTATTCATGACACCTTTTTTATTAACTAAAGTTGTGATACCTTGATTATTATTAAGTCTGTCTTTAAAGTTTAAAATAAATTAAAAATAGATTATTTAAAAGAGTATTTTACTAGATGCGATATCTTTTAATCATTTGGTTCGAAGATGGAATTTGAACAACTTTTTGTTTATATTTTATATATTTTAAAGTCGGTGACAATTCTTTTTTTTTTTTATAGTTTGGTCATCATAACATTTACAATTAAAATATAAATTTAAAATATTACAAATAATTATGTCAAATATATTTTTAACTTAATGATTATTCATATTTCGAGTAGGAAAAACTATGCTAGATCTTCTTTTTAATTTACCAACATTGTCAAATAATAAAAAACATATATTTTTTCTTTTTTGCATAAATATCTCTTTTATTTTAGTTTTAATCACATTTAATAATAAAAAAGTTAGAAAATATCAACTTGGTTTTTTGGTAAAAATTATCAACGGTTATAATCACATTTTAATAATAACGAAAAAAATATAAAGATCTTATTAAAAGTATTTTAGTTCAACGATTTACATTTAAATTATTAACAATTTTAGACATTTAGTTATAAACCTTTTTAACATATACACTATTTAATTTTTTTTAATAGTTAAGAGATTTGCAAAGTAATTAACGATAAATAAATTGCATTCCTTCTATTGCAAAACTAGCTTGGTTTAACATTAAAAGTTTTGGACCAAATTTACTCCTATTTTAAGAATATGTCAAATTTAAAGGAAAGGATATACATGAGATTTGACATTATTTTCTTTATATTATAGATTAGAATATGCTTCCTTACATTCATTTGGTTTTTTTTGTACTATATAGAGTCACTATCATAGGTCATAGTCATCATTACTCCCCAAGGAACTAGTGATGATGGAAATCAAAGAGGATGTTGAAGGTGGTAAGCATAGAGGAATAACAGAACCATTGTTAGGAGAAAACAACAACCAACTTCTCCATGGAACCAAAGATCATAATCATCATCATCCATGGATGGTTTACTTCACCACATTCATTGCAGTCTGTGGTTCTTATGAATTTGGTGCTTGTGTAAGTCTTTACTTCTCTCACCACTTCTATGTTTTACTATAAATCTGTTCTATAGTTGAAATTCAGCAAAGATAAACACCTTTTTATGCTTGCTAGTTTAGTTGACTAAGAGTTTTATAGAATAATTGTTATTTTTGTTTTATTTTCCAGGTTGGATATTCATCTCCAACTCAAGAAGCTATCAGGAAGGATCTTAATCTGTCTTTGGCAGAGGTTAGCCACAAATTATTCAAAATTTTATTTGACTTCATTATCCTTAGATTAATGAAAACATAGGGAATGAACTGAAAATGATTAAGAATATTCTAAAACTGTTTTTGTTGGTTCACAAACATTGTCTGCACATTTTTTAAACGCAAACTCGTGATTACCGAGTACTAAAAAAGTTTGTATAACTTCTACTTAGTGGATTTGATTCCTGTGTTGGATTTGATGTGGTTTTCTTTGGTTTTTTCTGATTGAATGAATGCAGTACTCCTTGTTTGGCTCCATCTTGACTTTTGGTGCGATGATTGGTGCAATAACAAGTGGTCCTATTGCTGATTTCGTTGGACGAAAGGGGGTAATTTCAGTAAAATGATGATGGTTGTTTTGGAATTAACTTCCAAATTGTTATTCATCTTTACTATTTAGATTTTGGAGTATGCATAAAAGGTTGGTTTTGGAATTTATACGCAGGCAATGAGAGTATCAAGTGCTTTCTGTATTGCAGGATGGCTTGTTATTTATTTTTCAAAGGTAAGACCTTACTACAAAATCTATGTGATTTTCTTGGTCATAACTGTTCTCCATGGATTAACTGAGTTTTCTTCTTTTTCTCTTATATATATATATATTTAGGGTCCAGTTTCTTTGGATATTGGGAGACTAGCAACAGGATATGGAATGGGAGTTTTTTCTTATGTGGTTGGTCATAGTTCTAGTTTTTCAATGAAATGATTCTCAAAATTCCATTTTAAAATACTTGCGTATGTGAAGTTATTGAAGTGTGAATTTATATTTGATGTATTATATATACAAGGTTCCTGTCTTCATAGCAGAAATTGCGCCAAAAGAACGTCGAGGAGTCTTGACTACCTTAAATCAGGCATAGTTTTGCTACATATTGTAACTTCATGGTTATGAAAATTAGTAATATATAAGTATTTGCAATGAAGGTAGCACTGACGTATAAGTTTGTTTTTCATCTTCTTTTGTAGTTCATGATTGTAATTGGGGGATCCTCGTCATTCATATTTGGAACAATACTTTCATGGAGGACTTTATCTATAACCGGTCAGTAATAAACTTAGAACATTATACATTAATTGAAACTTTTCAATACTAGTTAAGTGTTTGCAATTGCAGGCCTTATTCCCACTGCCGTGTTGCTTTTGGGCCTATTCTTCATTCCAGAGTCCCCTAGATGGCTGGTATGTAACAAATTTCCATATAAAGTGATTAGCACATCATGAGTGTCAAGTACCGACCAAATAACGACTGCAGGCAAAGAGAGGACGCACGGAAGATTTTTTGGCTGCATTGCAAATTCTTCGCGGTAAAGATTATGATATATCTCAAGAAGCAGAAGAAATTCAGGTTGCTATGCGTTGGATATATTTCTATGACTCTGCCTTCATGCAGAATATTGAAGACAGAATTCCAAATATAATGCAATTTTAAGCTGGTGTATTTGTTACTGCCACACAGGATTACATAACTAGCTTAGAACAGCTCTCAAAACCGAAAGTTCTGGATTTGTTTCAAAAAAGATATTTACGCTCACTCACGGTAGGTAACAAATATCGTTCCACTATCGATATCAGTTCATTTTCTGTAAGGGTGTGTGTGGAAAATGATAGTTTATTTTCCACCTTTTCATGTTATTGTTGTATTAAGCAAATCTAAAGTGATTTCCATTCAAAATTTTCATGTTTCTATTATTTTTCAATCCAATCATGTACAAAGTAAAGGCGTATAGATAACTAACTTTGATGTATGGCCAGATTGGAGTAGGGCTTATGGTCTGCCAGCAATTTGGTGGAATCAATGGAGTTGGTTTTTATGCTAGCAGTATTTTCGACCTAGCAGGTCCTAATACTTACTTCTCTAATCGCAACTCTTCATTCAAAGTCTGACATTTGCATACAACCTATAATTCCCAATGAAACCATGTTTTAAAACTTAACTTCGTGAAGAACGCAGATTTTGATTTTGTTCTGGTGTATTTGTGCACTTTAATTTTGTTGTAGGATTTCCTTCCGCGACCGGTAGTATACTTTTTGCTATCCTTCAGGTTCTTATTTCTAACTTATCCAATAATTCATGAAAAATGTAATTTTTTTCACCCTTCAAATTCAAACCAACTCAATTATGTTTTTAAATTTCGCAGATTGTGATCACAGGTGTTGGAGCAGCCCTCATAGATAAAGCAGGCAGGAAGCCGCTACTATTGGTAAATTTAACGCGCAAAATAACTTATCTTCAAACTTTGGTTTGCTTATCCTCTTCATGTATGATATTGTTATTGTTATTTCTTTTTTTCGATTAGGTATCTGGATCAGGACTGGTTACCGGAAGTATATTTACCGCAGTTGCATTCTATCTAAAGGTAAATCCCGACTAAAAGTATTACAGATTCAAGTCTTTAATCCGGATATTTATGTAAAATTGATATAGGCTCATGATGTGGGTGTGGGAGCAGTTCCAGCTCTTGCTCTAGCCGGTTTACTGGTATGGCTGCTACTCTTTCTCTACTGATGTTTTTTTCTATGCATCTCAAAAATATGAACTCATTCTCCATGTGATATTTAATCTTTCTATGATATTAGGTCTACATAGGATCGTTTGCAATAGGAATGGGAGCAGTTCCATGGGTTGTGATGTCTGAGGTATGCCCCGATCCCTTCGAATTTGTCAGTTATAAAACATGTCTTCTATATCAGTATTAGTATGATTTTACTTGGCAAAAGATGGCACAAATTTTGCTGAAATATTATTACCTTGTGTTGCAGATATTTCCTGTGAATATTAAAGGACAGGCTGGAAGCATAGCCACATTGGTGAACTGGTTTGGTGCATGGCTATGCTCTTATACTTTCAACTTTCTCATGAGTTGGAGCACCTATGGTAAATACATTGTTTTCAGCTTTATTTCATTTAAAGGAGTAACGATAAGCATTGTCATATGATAATCGTTTTCCCGATTTATTTCACGAAACCTATAGAACATATATGTTTACTTTGTAATTATGATTTTCAGGTACCTTTATTCTTTATGCTGCAATCAATGCATTAGCTATATTGTTTATAGTTGTAGTAGTTCCAGAAACCAAAGGTAAAAGCCTTGAACAATTACAGGCGGCCATTAACGCGTAACAAGTTTGCGATTTGCAGTGTTTTGTGGAACAACAAAGGATGTGAGTTGGTGATTGAATAACTAGCCTTATTTTTTATAGTCTGTTTGGTTCTATATTTGATGATTGAAATTTACTATTGTATGTTGGTTTTATAGATAGATGTCATTGATTCATGAAATGTACTCCAAAGCATGCTAAAACACTCCTATTATATTTGAAAATATACAACCCAAATTTTATTAAAATGATCTGGTTTGAAAATAATCTGCCAGCTAAATTCAACCACAAGAACAAATGTAGAATGCTTTTTTCCTCTAACTGCAGTTCAATAAAGCAACTCATGCATGTTAAAACAACTCGTATTTCAATTACAAGACATTTAATTATTGAAAAAAGCAACAAAGCTCATTCTGAACATCATGTTTAAAATGTGACCATTTGAAAATTGACACATTCAATCCATTCACTATACGTTCTTAGTCATCCATTCATACTGTAACAAAAGCTATTTTTTCCAAGAGTTTCACAACTTTATTATTCCTTATAATCTTTGGTGGCTTATATTGACTTACTGATGTTCCGTTCTTAATCGCCAAATCTGATAACTTCTCAAAAGCTCCATGCCTTAGGATCACTATCTTTAACTTCCCTATATGACCTTTATCCTTTTGCACCTTGTACAATGCTCCCAAACCACTCTCAAGACATGAAATACAACTTTTAAACACTTTAACCCATTCCTCCAAGAACTCAGATTCCTCTTGAACTTCTACGAATACCTTCAACTGCTTCGACATCGGTTCCTGATCCAAGAAACTCGCAAACTCAACAATCTCAATTGAGTCTTTTCCCATAGCACCTCTAAGTGCAAGTTGAAAATTCTCAACTGCTGATATCAAGTCTTTCTCAGTTATTATCTCAGCGGAAGACTTAGGTGCCCTCATCACAAATTCCACTTGAGGTGATGAATTATAGAAACCAACAACTCTTAACTATATCGCCTAATTTGTATCGATAAAATCCTCAATAAGTAGTAACAACCACCTCGTACATCTTCCCAACCTCAACGTTGCAAAGGTCTACTGTTTGTTCGCTGACAACATCTTCATCATTGTCATTTATCTCAAATGGAAGAAACTCAGTACGCAAAAGTAGGAAGTATGATGAATCGTGTTGTCTCGGGGGGTTGCGTTAAGTCTAAATTTAAACCTACACAACACTCGGAAGCAAAGTAATCTCCTCCTAGAATCGGTACATCCCATGCATAAAACTTAAGTTTTTGGTAGTACTGCATCATGTCGTAACACACCTGATAAACCGAACATTCGGAAAGAACCTGGAACGTTGTGTAGAAGATACTTTACCACTTTGTAAAGGGTATGAAGAGGCTGCCATAACCTTTAAGCCACTTTTTGTCGTAGTAGTAATTTTGTCGGAAACTGGCTGCATGATTTATGTTTCAAATTTAAACTCATTGTTAAACAACAAACATAAAATCTTTCAAAGATTAGCAGGATTTACCTGTGAAGAACAGCAATACTCCCTGTGTGAGCAAGAAAAGATGCTGATTTTGAAAGGGTTAAATCAAAGTAAGGGATAAGTTTTGGTTTCATGGAGGTAGTTCCTGAGCTGAGAAAGAAAAGGTCAGAGTCATGTACAATTGAGTAATGAACTGAAATGAAGAGAGTTAAAAGGTGAGAAATATAATATACATGTAGAAGAAACAAAGAAGAGGATCAACAAAGAGAAGAGGGTGATGATCTGTAGGATGATGATGATCAGCCATTTGTTGAATAAAGTCAATGTAATCTTCATAAGAAGAGACTGGAATAAGACTTGTGAAAGTGGAAGGATCAAGAAGAGTATTGTTGTTATTGGAGAAAGATTGAAGATAGTGTAAAGATGAATTGTGAAGAAGAATTGAGCCAAGAGTCTCCAACCGGTGATGGTTTGCGTTCATGGTTAAATCTTGTATCTTCTGTATCAGTTCTGAGTCCGACATCATATCAAGGGATGAGGTAGAGCAGTTCTATGTCTTTCAAGATCACAATACAAACTCTTTGTGCTGTGATCATTAAGAAAGATAGATTCATTGCCTTTTGGGTTTCCATTGCAGCTGGTTGTCACATGTCAATGACTCAATACAATGAATTTTTTTAATTTTCAACATTGCTTTTCACTTTTGGTAGACTTTTGATGACGGAGTTGCTATATCTATATAGAAACTATAAAATTTAAAAACTACATAAAATAACATCGGGTCCTTTTTTTAATAATATTTGACAACTCATCATCTTTTCTCTTAAATTTTCTTTTAATTAGAGCACTTGCATGTTGTTAAGAACTAGCGGGGTACCCGTGCGACGCGTATTTGTTTATATTTAAAATTTTAAAAAAATAGAATTAATAAAAATTAATAATATGAAAAAAAATTATATTTAAAAAAATAGAATAAATACTCGTAGATATCGGTTGGTGATGTGTATTTGTTTAAAAAAAAGTTAAAATAAAAAAGAAGACAAAATTATTTTACCAAAAAAAATAAAATATTTTTAGAAAAAGAACATATTTTATTTATATTTGAAGCATAGATATAGTTTTTTCATATATACAAACATTTGAATCAATCGTATATTTTTTCCGTGAGTTTGCATGGGTATTGACTTGTCAATGGCAAAATATTTTCCAGTATTTTCATAAATAATAAACTTGTTCTCGTAAAAAAATACTATTAACATTGACTTATTAATTTAAAATATTTTAAATTAATTTATAAAAGACATTTATTTTTTCCCGTATTTAGATATTTAAATTTATTTATAAGAAAAATATTTTTCTCATTTTTGGATAAGTAGTACACTTTTCCCCGTAGATATATATATATTTTCCTTATTTACATCAATAACATATACCATTGTACGCGCATTTATTCTAAAATATAATAAAAATGATATTTAAAAAATTAAATTGTTTAATCAAAAAAGTTATTTATTCTAAAATTATTCTCATTTATAACAATGATATTTTTCCCGTATATATAAATAAATTAATTAACAAAGAATTTGATCTCGTATATTTTGACACGAATTTAATCAACAACGAATTTGATCCCGTATATTTTGACAACGAACTTAATCAACGAATTTGATCCCGTATATTAGACACAGTAGACGTTCCATTTATTTATTTACCCGTAATAACTTTGTTTTATATATATTTTTTAAATATTCTTAGTATTTTTTAATATTTATCAATGAGACAAATTTGTCTCATAATTTATTTATTTTTGTATTTTTCTAATACAAATGTATCCGTTATTATTAAAAGAAATAATGATTTTTTTTTAAAGAATACTAAAATTTATCAATAGTGTAATGACTATATGGTATAAATAACACCAAATAATAGTAACATAAATTTCAAATTTAATACAGATTATGAATATATTTTTCTTAAAAAAATGATTATTTTGTATTTCCATTTAATGTATCTTAAATGTAAATCAACGATCATTTATAATGGAATATTATATAAAAAATGAATGAATGTAATTAATTATTTGTATATTTATATATTATTTCTTACAATTTATTTTGTGATAGACAGAAGTGTAAAAATATAAAGAATATTAGTAGTTGTATGTATGAATGAGTTAAAATGAAAGAGTATATTGACATTCTCGAAAATAATAATAAAGTATTTACATTGCAATGCCAAAGTGTAAACAATATATTTTTTCCCGTTTATAAAAATAACACCATTTATTAAAATATTTGTATCAACAATACACTTTTTTTACCTATATAAAAAAATATTATGTTTCATATTTGTTTTTAAACGTGGGGATAAAAAAAAAAGACACTTATAATTCATAAATAGTAAATATAATTAGTTGTAAATAATTTTTTAAACATTTTTTATAAGTTTTTATTTCAAAATTCAATTTTGAATTTCAAAATCTATCTTTTCTTTTAAATACATTTCTATCAATACATATTTTAAAATTAATTTTTGATAACAAATAATATTATATAATTTTAAAAGTATTACGTATATATGGAAGAACTATATTCTTTTGATACTAAAATATTATTTAAAAATAACTAAATTATGTCTAAAACTTTTTTTAAACACCCCTTCACTTATTTTTCTATTTAGAAAGCTTTGATTGAAATGTGCAAGCTATGAAATTGACAGGTTAGTCATGAAATTAATAATTTTTTTAAACTCTTTTATCAGAGTATAATGTTTTCTCATACTGATACTACAGTTACAAATCCTAAAAAAACGTGAATAAGTTGGATGAATGAAAAGTGTACAGAAACTACAATTAATATTGATAATATGACATATTAAAGCATGATGAAAAAGTGATGTGCCATATTTTAATAATAATATATTAGGATAAATTTGTGTATCCAATTCAATTAAGAAATAAGGTGCAACCCTGCATTTAATTTTAGAAAAATGTGTGAGAGAGACCTATAATGATGGAAGCATGTTTTTTTGAGTTGTCATAGTTTCTATAGTATTAAATATACCACTTTTCAATATAATTTGTAGAATATAAATTGTAGGCTCGGTAGTATTAATTATCACTATTAATAATAAATAAAGAGGAAAAAACATTGACATGTGATGGAAAGTTTAAGCACAAATAATAATAATAATAATGATAATAATAATAATAATAATAATAATGATAATAATAATAATAATAATAATAATAACTCTCCCACTAATAATAATAATAATAATATAATAAAAATGATAATAAAAATAATAAATAATATAATGACAAAAAATATAATTATTACACCCTTTTAATATTTTTCAATACCTTTTCATAAGTTTTAAGTGATGACTACAATATTATTTTCAATTGGTACGTTTGTTTTATATTTACTTGATTATTTCAAATATTTTAAATAAATTGTAGATTAAGTTGTAATTATTTGATTTATGTTTATAAGAATAATTCATTTCTTTTAACGTCATATTATTATTTGTTAAATTGTGATAACGATAATTATTAGGATATTAATGAAAAATTATTGTAGAGATGGCATATATTTACTATAGGTAATCATGAAAATACATTTTTTAATAAGTATTTTACCTAACGATTTTTTTTTTAAAATTAACATATTATATTTGATTAGCTTCGAAATGAATTAATTAATTATTAATTATGTCTTTGTTCTAGAAATAATTATTCAATAAAATAGAATTGATAATACTATTATAATTGTATTTACAAAAATTAATATCATATAATTTTAATATTATTTAATTTATAATGATATCTAATAAACATGAGAAATATCATCATTTCCGTCTATAAAGACTACAGAATTTAATTTATAACGATATCCAATAAACATTATAAATATCATCATTTCCGTCTATAAAGGCTACTCTATTTTTTAAATCTAGAAGATAAGGAGACAAGTCATGATTTTGTGTATAATAAAGTATAATAAAATTTATTGATATTGTTATGATTTTAAGTTTAATATTATTGAGTAGGACATACAATCAACTTTGATTACAATATTGAAGTTGTAGATTTTCTTTTTCACATTCTTATTTCCAAGACCCGTGTGAGTATTGATAAGACTACATAAATGATATTGATTCTCTTAGATTTTCTTCTTCTCAGAAGAACTTTCTTCATCATCCTTTGATCTACATAATTAGAATGATTTTTTTTTCAATTAGTTAATTAATGACAAATTCAAATAAATATTACATCTAATAAAATTCAATAAAATTTAATATAGTTAGCTATAAATGAAGAGATAAATAACTTTAGAATAAAATAGTTAGTTACAAAGAGGCATCTAATTATAACCTAAAAGGTACTATTTTACTTAGATTTAAAAAATGCTTAAAAGATGAAAGATTGATTGAAAGTTTGAAATGTATTTGGAAAAGAAAATCAAACATGAACAGTAGTTAATGTAGTAGGTGAACCATTTTTTTTATAATAAGTCGAACAGTTTGAAATCTAATAATAAATTTTTTAGATTATAATTTTTCTTTCCTTTTAGTAAAGTTCTTTATTAATTGTTATATATTGAATATTTCACTAAAATATCTATTATTTAATATTTAATATTATATTTTTTTGAATTATTATATATATATATAATATTATATTTATTATCTGATATTTCACTATAATATTTTAAAAATGATGATTAATGTGTTTTACAACTTTATTGTTTGATTATAAAGAAAAAATAATGTGAGATATTTGATAGTTGCCTATATCTCTATTTCTCTATTTTATTTTTAAAACATAAAATTAAGTAATTGATTATTATTTGTGTTTTACAATTTTATTGTTTGATTATAAAGAAACAATAATATGAGATATTTGGTAGTTGCCTATATCTCTATTTCTCTATTTTATTTTTAAAACAAAAAATTAAAACTTTCTTATATATTAAATGAAATGATAAATTTATTAAAGCTACTATAAATAAAAATAGTATAAAATAATTTCTTTAATTTATGGAAAATTGTGATATGACATAGCCACCCTATACTATTTTTAATAGATGCCTATAGTATATAGCCATTTTTTTTTACCTCATATGAGATGACAACACATGATAGTGTCATCATATTTCAAATTTTCTTATACATTAGAGATATCTTTAAATTTCTTGAGATTTCGATTCCCAATGTGTATTTTTGCTACTACTTTTTCTCCAATGTCATATCAAGTACATAAACAATATTTTTATGTTCAAATAAAATAATATTTCTCACTAATACAATATGCCAAGATACAAACATTGTTCACTATTACATAAAATCAAATCAAATTAAATATTAATAATTAAATTAATAAAAACAAAATCGATAAATTAAATCAAATCAAATCAATAATTAATAGAAATTGGTTGTATCAAATCAAATTATTGTATTTATATATAATTATGGTTGTATCAAATCAAATTATGGTTGTTTTATATGAAATTTCAAAGTTTTTGAAATATATATTTTCTCTATTTATTTTAATTGTTATTTTGTTGAAAAATAAAATATTTAAATACCTATCAATTTTAGAGTTTAACACAACAATAATTATTATTTATAAATAACGCTCTTAATTATTTGTTGGAAAGAAAAAAATAAATGTAATTAAATTATAAATAATGAATCATATTAAAAAAGATAATTAATGTCATAAAGAATAATAGTAAAATTTATTAATATTATAAAAACAACTTTATGGTATAAATAAAACAAAATAATAGTAACATAAATTTAAATTTTAATACTACTAATTTTGATTTTGTTTCTCTTTAATTTCTTTTTAATTTATATTTTTATAAATATGCAGGAAAAAACATTTAATTATCTTTATTGGTAAATGTTTGAACTACTTAGTAAATATTTGCACTATCCAATGTCTGTTGTTTGCACTATTCAATGTCTGATATTTACACTACTTAATGTCCTGTCCATTCAATGTATTTTCCAATATCTGACTATTCAATATTTGTATAATGATGTTTTCAATATTTAATGTATTTTCCAATGTCTGTTGTTTGAACTATTAATTCAATGACAGGTAAATCGATTTTGAAGATTTTTATTTTAATCATACAAATAATATCAATAACAATTATAATAATGATAATAAATGACATTAAATTAAAATAAATAATAAAATATATTTTTCTAAAAAAAAGAACCTCATATTTCATAGGATTCTCTCTCTAAATATTTTTCCTCTGTATATATATACCTATAACAAATTACAAAGTAGAAATGAGAAAATTTAATATAAAAATCAAAAAAATAAATAAGATATTAGTAAATTATGAATATTATTTAACTTTTTTCATCTTCTAATCGGTAGATCTATATATATATATATATATATATATATATATATATATATATATATATATATATATATATATATATAAAATTAAAAAAAAAAGAAGAGAAAATTAATAAAAAAATAAAAAAGATATTACTAAATTATAAATGTAGAATATAGGAGTTGAATAAAAATTACAAAAGAATATAATAACTTAATTTATATAGAAATGATATGGTATATGGTTACTTTAGTAATAAAGGAAAATGAGTGGTTTTTTTATAGCAATAGTTATGCAGGTTATAAAACACGTCAAAATTATTATATATAGACATGCCATATTAAAAGCAACATATATCTTGATAAAGTGAAATCAGAACATTATGTAAATAGGCTGACAACTCTATGTGTAATCTCAATCAATATATTAAATGACCTCTAGTGTACTATAGTTTATAACTTTGAAAATATCTCTAACTATGGATGATTGAAGCTGAGCAATTGAGTATGACCCCTCAATATCTCAAATGTCTCTGGTTAGGCAAAAGGAAGTTTCCTGTGAATCAATAATGACAAATTAATATTTATAGTTTAAGATAAAAACAAATATTATAATTCTATACACCAAAAGGAAAATATTAAAAAATAAAAAACAGTATAAAAATAATTAAATAAAGTCACATCAACATAAATTATGTATGGGAAAACAACCAAATAACAAAAACAAAATTAATAAAGGAAAGAAAATAAAAGAAATCATGGACAAATAACGATGAAAAATTAAATCATGGAAAAACTATGAAAAACAAATAACCTCGTAAGAAGAAATTGAAAAATAAATTAGAGAGTGTTCATGGAAAAAGAAAATAATAATAATGAAATTAAATTGATATAGAGGGAGATTGTATTTTTACCTAGCTCAACTTTGAGATTTGAAAAGGAACCCTTAAAAAAAAGGTCAAAATCGTTATAGGAAGATAAAATGAAAGAGGTTGTTCAAAGGAAATTTTCAAACTTTTTTTCTGTCATTGATATCCTTTGTGATTTTAGAGGTTCTTGCCATCCTACACAAAAGAATAAGAAAGAAAAGAGTATTAACACATAAAAAATAGTTGCTGGTGGGAATACATGATTTTCGATTTTTTAAATAATAATTATGAAACTAAAAGCTGTAAATCAAAACAGATCTGAAAATAAAAAAGAACATTAAACTAAATGTAATAAAAAATTAACATTAGAAATATAACAAATTTTTAGGATTTGAGCAATATAAAAAGAAATTGAGATGAATGATGAAGATTCAGCAAACACATTACCATTACCTGTATGAGTTTAAGAACGGTTAAATGGCAGAAAGTCCAACTTCCATATCAGAGGCAGCAACATGAAACCAAGCTATAAGAATGTCAAACACATTGAAAACAACAAAAATATTAAATCCATCTGATAATTGTGACAAACAACAATAGAACTTATATCTCATATTTGAAAATAATTCCTTTACAACAATACTAATTGTAATTGAGGCTGCATAAATCTGCATGAAAAAATAAACATATTAGTCAAGATACGGTTGCACAGGTGCGAAGAGTATTACAATCGGCTGGTCAAAACAACACATATAATAACACTAAGGTCAGGTTCGGTTAAAACAAATTGATGGGGATGCATATAATCTCTAACTTCACTTGTCTCATTTTATTTATGAATTAACGCATTGCAGAAATTTGGCAAATAAATTAAATAAGAAATATTCACAAGTATACCTTTCAAAAAGAATTATTAATGCTTTCCCAGTTATTGCATGATCTCGAAATCGCAAGTGAAATCACATAATATCCATTAGTTTCATTCATTTCCTACAGGATCTTGAACACAATTGTTGTAGTGAAAAAGTTCCTGCATCAAGTTTAACTCCAACCAAAAGCGCGATACCGAAAGTGAGATTTGCGAACCGGTACATTTAGTAGGGCTCCTCACACATAATGCTTTATTTCATTGAAAAAAACTTCTAATTACAACTTACCAGATCTGACTTTCTTTTTCGTCATTTCATCGAAAACCACCGTGCCTTCATGTATTTGTCCCACCTTAGCTAAGTCATTCATCAAAACACAGTATGACATCTGCATACAGATCCAAACTATTCAGATAAGACACTAAAAAAGAGAAGACATTAAAAAGAAAAACGAACCTTGTTTGGTACTAACTCTTCTGATTTCAGATCTTGAATCAGCACATCAGCTTTTAGGGTTTGCTTGAGAAGATTGGGTTTTAGCACATTCAATGGTTGAAGTAACCAAAACATTGGCTTACCCGTTGAAACCCAGTTCAATACTTCCTGAAAGAAGAACAACAAAAAGTCAGATACAAAATGCAAAGACAAAGGGATTTGTAGCTTTGTAAAAATACGAAATCGCATCAGTAGGATTGATATTGATAGCTTTATCAGCTTCGGTCTGAGTTTTGTTACCGATGTATTACTGAGTAAAAAGAAGACGGTGATGTAGAAAAATAGGGAGAAAGAAGAAGGACAGTGAGAAGAAAGAAGAAGAAGAAGAAGAGAGAGAGAAGATAGAGAGAAAGGATGAGAGAGAGATAGTGTGTGATATTTAATATTTAATATTTAATATTTAATACCCAATTAATGATTTTTGTTAACCAAACCCAATAAACCCAAAACATAACGTGGATTGCAAAGGAAGATTGAATTAGTGTTCAGTTAGGCTATCCACGCGGCAAGCTTAGGAGCCAAAGGGGCAGATTAGTCTTTTATAGAACATCTTATGTTCTTATATGGTAGATTCTGACAAAACATCAATATTTGAGGTTGTTATTAAAAGTATTGAAAACACTTAGTATAATGTCAACCATTTAATAAAGAGTTATGCTAAATACACACCTAAATTCATATTTTTAGAAATATTTAATAAGAATTCAAATTTATTTAAAATTTAATTTCTTTTTTAATTAAAATCATTGGGTGGTTGTGATATGAAGGAGAGATAAAACTTTATTTTTACTTTTTAATTAATTACAAAATTTTGATTAATTATATGTATAACTACATATGATTATTTTCATCTAAGAATTTTTTTATGTTCCAAAACAAAATATACTATGGACAAAGTAATAACTTAAATCAAATATATGCATAAATTTGACTTTTACGGAAACATGGATGCAGTTAGTGTAATTCTTACGTTTAGTTACTTTAGGGATTTTTTTTAGAATAACTAGGTTATTCAAAAAAAATTTCAAAATGTCACTTCTTTCGTTGAAAATACCAAAATGGCGATGTTTGAAAAAAAATTAATAGGGTGCCGCCATATGAGATGACGCCTCAGGCAAAAGCAAAAGCCATTTCATATGACGCCTCAGTACAACGGATTAGGGCATAATTTTTTTTTGTTGCAGAAGGGAGGCGCCATATCATTTGGCGCCTCAGTTCACTTTATTTATTTATTTTTTAATTATTATTTTAATTTGGAAATTGAATAATTGAATGAAAAAAAAATAAGGGAAGCAACCATGTTCAGAATAAAAATGAGTACAATTGATGGTAAAGAAAAATTTAATGATCGTGCCTATCTAAACGTCCACCGGTTCCACATGTCGGGGCTCTTGCGCGATGTCTTTGTCTACCACGATTTTGTTGAGGTATGCCTGGCCTTTGCGTCTGCTGAGATGGTCCCGGCGTATTAGACAAATTTTGAAGCATCTGTCCCCAATAGCCGGGGGGTTGCCGCTAACCGCGCTTCCGTAATCCAGTTGCATGCCCATGTTTTCGTAGTTTGTAAGGGGGGTTGGGTTGGTTGTGGACGGTATGGTTGGCCGAAATGTTGCATTGAAGGGTGTTGGTACCGATCCAGTGGTTGATGTGGGGTTTGGTAGTCAAATAGTGGGTGGGTTTGTTGGTTTTAGGACGATTGTGTTTGTTGGTTGTAGGACGATGGGGTGTTCATTTGTGGGGGGGCTATGGTGGGCTGGGGTGGGTTCGAAAGAGTTGTCAGGGCTATAGGCATTAGTGAGGCTAGTGTAGGTGGGCTGACGGTCGGGGTAAGGCTCTTCTTGTTGTGACTGAGTTGGTGGCATGATAGGGTTACAACTTTGGAAGATTGATTCGGTTGGTATACCTTGCTGTTGGGTATAATAAGGTGTATAATGTTGGGTATTTGGCTGGGCATGTGGCTGTGAGGAAGAGGCACGTTGGCGCGGATCAATTAGATACGTCGGCTGAGAGGAATTATTGGGGTGTTGTAACAAACCTAAACCAAGTCATATATTATTGAGTTGGTATAGCATCTTCCACAACAGGGTCGGATAAGACGTGCTGGTGTCGATCCTCCCAATGTTGACACATCTCTGTTGCAAAGTTCATCCAGTGACCCACAGCCCACTGTGTGCCCACTCTACGCAGATGCCACTCTCCTAAATGTGTTGGAGCGACCAGAATATCCTGATGCATTCCGAACTGCAGCTTTACCCAATCGCTTTGATGCATCTCCACAGTGGTAAACCGAATGATGGGTGTTTTGATGTCCACACTGCAACATGATTCGCGTTGGGCTGGTGGTCGAGACCCTCGTACGGCCTCCAGACAAACTACAAAAACAAAAGCTTTAATGAGAAACTGTACGGTGCTTTAATGTGTTAGAAATATTTATGGAAGTTTAAGAAAAAATTACATCGTCGGGGCTAATGTGATCTATTAAGTTGCGGTAGACGGTTATTGCGCTCCTGGGAGTTCGATGGTAACTCATTCCCGGAACTGACCACCTAAAAAAGTAGTTACAAATAAATTAGTTACAAATAAACATTTCATTAAAGGACATAAGTTCGAGTAGTAAAATTAAGCTTACTTGTTTGCGTAGGGAAATGTGAAAGGATTCCGGTTAACAGGAACTAGTGTTGGCATTCTGGACCAACCCCACGCTTGAAGAAGATAGGCGCAACCATAAAAAGTACAAGTGTCTTTTTTTGAAGTTTTACAGAGTGAACTATAGAGATGGGCCAGGACAGCTGAACCTCAACTATATTCGTACACTCTGTTAATGTTAGACAACAAAGGTAAATACATAATATTTACATTATTTCCAGTACTTTCTGGAAATAAAAAATTACCGAACTAGAGCATTAAATAGCACCGAGTTTTAAGTATCTTGTAATACAGGGGGGGGGGGGGGTTTCATTGTCTAATACAATAGAGTCATAGTATTCCCTAAGGTATTTTATGTTAATACCTTGGCCCCTAGGTCGACCATCACGTGTTGGCCCAGGTGCTTCGAGACGGAGCAGCGTGCCCAACAAAATTGTCGCATAGTTGGTTGTCGACAAAAACGGGGCCGTTGACGGCCGTTCCATCGATGCGTAGGTTGAGTAACATATACACGTCTTGGAGTGTGACTGTGCATTCACCTAAAGGAAGGTGAAATGTATGGGTCTCTGGCCTCCATCGTTCTAGCAAAGCTAGAATAAATTTTGGGTCAACCGAGTATGACGTGATTTTTATCAAGTCACCAAATCCACATGCAGTTAGGTATTCTTCGATGAATGAGTCGTGTGGCATGTATTCGTGCCCACGACAACGAAACCTTGATACCACCTGAACAAAAATATAAATAACATTAGTTATATAAAAAAATACATCTAGGTTTAGGAGGATAAAACAAAAGAAGGCCGAAACACTTACAAAGTCTGCAACGATTTTGGGGGTTCCTCTGTGATCGTTTCCCATGGTGAGTAGAGACATTTTTTTCGTAATTGGTATTAAGAAGAAGACTTTGTGATGGATGCAAATATTTTGTGAGTTGAAGAGAAGAGTTTGGGATGAAAAGAATTTGTAAAGTGGTGATATGGTATTCATAATGGCGAAGAATGAGATGAGGGGAGTCACGTGATAATGCATGCATTCTTGGTCATTGTAGTCTGACAAGTGTAGTCATGCATGCTTTGGAATCTCTTAAGTATTCTCTTGCATGCATGCCTTGGTCATTGTAGTCTGACAAGTGTAGTCATGCATGCTTTGGAATCTCTTATATGTTCTCTTGCATGCATGCTTTGGAATTGTAGTCTAACAAGTGTAGTCATGCATGCTTTGGAATAACTTATTTCGTGGAGTGTGAGAAGTGTGGTTAGAGAGTCACATGAGAAAGTGAAGGCATGGTAGTATTGTCATGTCCAGCAGAGAATCATAAAGAAATACAGTATAGGCATGCTAGAGAATCATAAATGCAAGCAAGACTAGTAAGTGTAGTTGGTAAGGCATGGGCATAGGTGAATATTTATTTCGTATTGTGTGTAGGCATCATAAATAATATAATAGTCTTGTGAGCTTCTTGGTAATTGTATTGTAGTCATGTCATGCAGAGACATGTGATAGTATACAATAGTAATAGTAATAATAAAAAAATAACAATAATGATAGTACAAATAAAAATATAAATTATTTGCAAAAAGGAATCAGAATAGTCATAAAGTCCTTGTGAGATTCTTGGCGTGGGAGTGTGGTCTTGTCACGCAGAGAATCACATAATACATGCAACGCAATGGTGATCAGAATAGTCATAAAGTCCTTGTTAGATTATTGGCGTGAGAGTGTTGTATCTACTATACGCCTATTAATACACATGAAACATACAGCTTATGATCACATCATTTGTTAACATTTTCTTCCAAACACTAAACTTTGCCAATAAAAATAATACTAATAAAAATAATAACAATAATGATAAAACATTCTGAAGTGTGGTCTTATCATAATAGTAAACCATTCTGAAGCAATTAAACTCCCAAAACACATTACTTGTATCAACTATAAATAATAGTGCAGAGACATGCTAAAGAATAGTGGAAGGAAAGTGTAGGCATGCAGAGTTGTGTGGTCTTGTCAAGGCTAGTGTAGGCATGCAGAGTTGTGTGGTATTGTTAAGAGTTGTGTGGTCTTGTCATAATAGTGATAAATTCCTTGGGAGATTCTTGGCGTGGAAATGGGGTCTTGTCACGCAGAGAAGCACATGGTTCATGCAAGGCAATGGTAAACCATTCTGAAGCAATTAAACTCCCAAGAGACATAACTTGTATCAACTATACGCCTATTAATACACATGAAACATACATATAATGATCACATCCTTTGTTAACATTTTCTTCCAAACACTAAACTTTGTAAACCATTTCTTCCAAACACGAGTTAGTAACGTTTGTTGTTATGGCTCAAAGACCACAATACATGATTAGTGCACATCTCAATGGTGAGATGTTTGAATGTCCCAATACAGGTTTCAATTTTAGGGATACAAAAGTCACTAGGTTTTTGATTGATAGAAGATCAAATTTTTTACATTTGAAAGCCAGATTAGAAAAGAAAATACAGGGTGGTCCAGTTGGCCAAATCGTATACAAAAATCCTATGTTTTTTGACGGGCACGGGCAATGCAAATTTTTTCAGCTGAAGATTCGGGACGTGATGATGTCCGAAATAAGTTTCTCAATCATGAGTATTCTGGATTCAATGAAATTGAGTTATATATTACGTTACAACAACAACAATTGTCTCAACAACTTTAATCTTCTCAAGTTTTTAACGAATTCGACAACGAACAAGACGAGGTCGATGTCGTTGACGAGGAAGAAGAAGAAGGGGAGGACGTTGTCGATGAAATGGTAAACAACGAGGAGGAAGACCCATTACCAGGCAGTCATGTTTATTGCCCACCTCAACACATGACAAGACTCAACTTAGGCGAGGACGAACCGTCAACGAATATTTTTTAAGACCCATACATGCAGACGGAGGGAGTATTAAACGTTGGAGACAATTTTCGTACGAAAGAAGATTGTGTCCGTGCTATAAAACAATACCACATGAACTTATCTGCAGATTATAGAATCGATAGAATAAATCCGACTCTATACAAGATCTATTGTCTTAACGAGGTATGCCCGTTTATATTAACAGCATCTTTCCAAAAATGAAGCGATTCCTGGAAGATAGGGTCAATGGGTCCAGAGCACACTTGCATAATCACAAATACAAGTCAGGATCATCGCAAGCTCAACTCTCAGTTGATCTGCAATGAAATTCTACCAGTCATTAGCGACAACCCTTCTTTGAAGGTGAGTACAATAATAGCGCACATGGTTCAAAGATACAACTATACTCCTTCGTACAGGAAGGCGTGGATTGCTAGGACTAAGGCAGTTGAAATGGTTTTTGGAAATTGGGAGGAATCTTACAAAGAACTACCAAGATACCTGGTGGCACTTAAACACTATGCTCCAGGGACTATTGTCATCTTGGAGACATTGTCGGCGTATATGCCAGACGAGAATTGTGTAAGTGGAAATGGAATTTTCCACATACTCTTCTGAGCGTTTGAACCATGCATCAAAGGATTTGCGTACTGTAAACCTATAATTCAAATTGATGGTACATGGTTGTACGAAAAATATAAGGGCACACTACTAATGGTCGTGGCACAGGATCGCAACAACAACATTTTCCCTATCGCCTTCGCTCTAGTTGAAGGGGATATTGCTGGAGGTTGGAGTTTTTTCCTAAAAAATCTCCGACAATACGTTGCTCCCCAACCTAAGTTATGTTTGATCTCCGATAGACACCCCTCAATCGAGAGTGCTTACAACAATCTTGATAACGGTTGGCATGATCCTCCCTCAACCCATGTGTATTCCATTAGACACATCGGTAAAAATTTCATGCGGGAGTTCAAGGACAAAGGGCTAAAGAAGATGGTTACTAACGTGGGCTATGCACTAACAGAGCCTACCTTCAGACACTATCGTGATGAAATCAGACTGACAAACACAGATGCATTGAGATGGATTGATAATATTCAACGGGAGAAGTGGACAAGGGCATACGACAATGGGCGGCTGTTGAAACAGTATTAGGGGGGTGTTTTTATTGTCTCCACAGGGATTACCGATATTAGATGCTTGCCGTTCAGTAGTCACAATGTTTTAAGTTCACAAGTTTCAAATGGTTCTCGATTTCGGTTAACATTAATTGGTAGCAAAGAGTAAATTTGTGGCAAAGAGTTTGTAAGGTTTTCAGGAAAGCATGTCAAGGTTAGGTTTCGCTAATCCTTCTCACATATATCCGATTAATCAAGCATATGAACTTAGTTTCCGACCAATACAACCGCGTATCCTCCCGACTAAGTTTATGTCTAAAGCAAAGTCGTGAGTATCATTGTTTAGACCGTTAGATGATGTCTCACGCTAACAATCGAAACAACAATCGTTAAGATCAACACAAAGCGAATAACAAATCCCAAATCTATGTCTAGAGTTTGGTTTTTAAGAGATGAAATTATTAGGTCATGATTTGCAAAATCTATGTCTAGAGTAATACAAACCACACATGAATCATTAAGAGCAAATAACTTCATCTATATTGATCAATAACTTTGTTCACATACAAAAGATCAAAAGAAATACATATGATCAAGATCAACTACATCTAACCTTAACACAAAAGTGTTTAGCTACTGATTCTCATGGTAGCTTGGATGACAAGTAAGTTGCAAAGCTTTTGGAGCATCAATCTTCAAAGATTCAAGGATTGAAGCATAAAAGCTTTGGATTCTAAGAAAAATAATAAAAGATGAAGTTTTTGATATCTCAAGAGTTTTCTAGGTTACCAAGATTGTTTCTCCAAGTGTTTTTTTTCAAGTCCCCCTCAAAAATATCTAACCAACACACTAAATAGCACTTTCTGCCCAGAAAAATTCGCCAGGCGAGCTACAAAATTCGCCTGGCGAACCTTTAAGTACATCCCACGTGCCAGAACAGTGCAAAGAACCCTGAGAAAAAAACTTGAATTCGCCAGGCGAATTCCAGACTCGCCAGGCGAATTACTTTCGCCACCAAGTCGCCTGGCGAATGTTGCATCGAATCACTTCCAGAAGCCACTCAATTTGAAGATCCATTCGCCAGCTGACTCACCAGGCACTCGCCTGGCGAATTTCTCCTTCCGCCACCCATTCGCCAGGCGAATTCACTGTTTGTTGCAGACACGCGACGTTGCTCATTTCATCGTGTTTTCTTCCGATTTTTGCCGCATCCTTGTTACGAAAAATGCTGCAAAACTAACAAAAACATCAAATAGGCCAAAATAAAACATTGATTCAAAAATCACTTAAAAATAAGTTGTTTCGCATTTAAGGCATTTGGAAAAGAGCTTAAAAATGCAGAAAATTAATCTAAAATTCATTTACAATCTGATACTTATCAAACTCTCCCCAACTTGCCTTGTTGTTTGCCCTCAAACAAAAATTAGTGTTAACAACTACAAACAAGAATTCCAAGCACTAAATCAACCAAAAACATCAATGGTTCAAACTTGACACCTACACGCACAAAGTATTTCCACAAAGTTGCATAGAATCCAAGCACAATTATGATTTAAGTTCTAAACACAACTTACACAATGCAAAATCAAGTTCCTACCAGCTCAAGTTGAATCACCTAACTCCACTTATTATTAACACACTATGTACATAATTACACACGGGACAAAACACGCTCACAAGCAATCATGCCACATCCAGAATCATTCATGCATTCATCTCACAAAGTTATCAAAAATAAGTAGAAACTAAGATCACAAAGGACTTTTATGGTTGTAATTTGGCCGGGGTAAAAACAAGGGACATATGTACACGGCCATTGAATCAAGATAGGATAAATTTCACGAAGAGCATTTTTCTTTTTAAACATAAACCTTCTTGCTTAAACTTCCAACACTAATTCTCACAATGCATTCTCTTTTCTGGCTTTGATTCTTATACTTTTTTTTTTCTCTTTGATTTTTCCTTTTCTTTTTTTTTCTTCATTCTCTTATTGAATTCATTTGAGAATGCATTATATCCACCATTCTTTTCTCCTTTCAAAATTAAACCATTCTCCCCAACCTCAACAATACTACAAGTTCATTTTAAATACTCTTCAAAACATGTTAACATTCGGGTTCATGATTCACAAAAAAAAATATTTCTTTTTAGGCTCAAAAAGAATTTCAAATACGCGCACACTCACAAGGTTACTCGGAAGTATTTTTGGAACGGTGGTTTTCCTCATAGTGCTCAAAAATTGCCTTGATCATTTCTAAGTTTCCAATCATTTAAACAACTCACAAGATTAAACATGAACAAGACGAGTAAAGCAACGATTACTTGACTCTCTTTTTGGTGAACAATGGAAAGCATCTCACTTTTGTGGTTTTGTCCTAATTGATTCAAACATGAACAAGTATTTACAACATAATGGATTATCATAATTTGTATAAAGCACCAACTCACAATCATGCTAAAATTATACACAACACATTCACACTTTGATTGTGCACACAATCGAGAATTCTATCATCACCATCAATGTTTAATGCTAACAAAGCACCCTTCTTGTGCTAACACAAAATTTTCAAAAATTAAGGGCAATTGTCACTTTCTTTGTGCAAACACACATAAAATAAAAACAGAATTTAAACTAAACAAAATTTCACACCAATTGAAATATTATAAGTACTGGTGTAAACACACCAAAAATTGAACTCGCCGAAGCGATCCCAAAATTCTAACTGTCATATAAAAAACTGCAAAGAAAATACTGAAAATAAAATTCATAAAACGCAATAAAAATCCTTCACTTTGACGCCTCCTCTAATTAACCAAATCATGGAGATTATCCTGCATCTCGTCACCACCATCATCATCATCATCTCCACCATCATCCCCAGCATCAACAACTCCAGTTGGACCTCCCCCTGAAAAGAAAGGACGCCTGCCCACAGACCAGTTTGCATAATTATCATAGTCCGTCCTAGTAGGAAAAGGAACAACTTCCTGCGGTGTGGTTTGAAACTGGTACAACTGCTGCATGCAATTGAAATTAAACTCCGATGATCTCTGGTAAGATTCAGCCATATCCCATGAGTAATTGAATGCAGCTCGCATTCTAGGATCCCACGTCGAATAATCAAGAGCCTCAGGCTGCTCACTAGGGTGCTCACTAGGCTGCGAGCGGGATGACTGACCAACACTAGAACCCTTCCTCTTCTCAATCAGCTTGTTCTTACAATACCTCTCAATATAGTCATCATTAATAACCCCCCTCCTTTTCTCGTTAATCACGTCGGGCATCATGATCCACTTTTTGAGACAAAGAGCTGTAACAAAACAAGGGAAAATAATAGGGGCAGTAGCATGTACCTCGGGGCGTCGTGTATTCTCGATAAAATTTTTCATTTCAGACGCAATGATCCGAGCAACATCAACCTCTTTGTCTTCCATGATGTAATAAAGTAGGAGGCCAACATCAGGTGGAATCGAGGAACGGTGCGATTTGGGCCTAATGTTGTGGAGGATTAGAAGAAGAACAACTTGCACATCCGGAGGCATGTCCTCCCTCCGATAACGGATGTCATCACCCACAGCGTTCCTTTCCACACTTTTTCCCGGAAACAAAATGGTCTTGGCAATATTATCATGATCAAGATGCGTGCCAAGCTCCTTAGTGTAGGCATCCTTCTCGAACATTCCTAAAGGACTCGGTTTTCCAAAAAGGTTATTGATGTCTTCACGATCGAACCTAATTTCTTTGCCACGGACATAAGTGATGTACCGGAACACTTGCATATCTCCTTGAGTTTCGAGGAATTCAAAAGCATTTACGTAGAATTCACGCACCATCTCGTAGTTGAGTGCTTCCAAAGGATTTATCAAATGTCCCCACTTTTTATTGTTGAAAATTTTAGCCAACTTCCGGTACGGACCCTCAGGGTTGATATCAAACCTTTTTTCGGATAAAAATTGTCGGCCTTCAAGCATTCTGTATCGGGCAGCATGAGCTTCACTTAAGAACCGGTTTGGATTAAATTCAGGTTGTTGCCCGGAACCGCTTCCTGCAACCATCTTCTGTTTCTTTCCACCAGTGACTTTGGTTTTTGGCGGCATCTGCAAAATTGGAAGACACAAAGCAAAGGAATCGTTGTCTAATGTCAGCAAAATCCAAACACCAAACAAATTCAAAACAGAAACTAAAACACCTAAAAAAAAAGACATATGTGCAAAACAGAACAGAAAAATAATAAAATAAAAAAAATAAAAAAAATGGCCATTCGCCCCAAGCTCGCCAGGCGACTACCTGGCGACCTCTCGCGGCACACTCGCCTGGCGAGTGACTGGCGATTTCTGCAAAATGAAAAAAAAATTCAACATGCAGAGGGGTGTTTTTCAATTTCACGGTAGGCCAACAACAATCCAACATCAGCTATTTAATAACACTATCATTTAAGCATTTCTCTAGGGTTTCAACAACATTCTAACAATTGTGAAACTAAACCCTAATTTAACCTAGTTGAACAAATTAAGCAAAAAAAAAAAAACAGAATTAAGAACAAGAATTAAAATGCCAACATACCTTAAATGGGGGTGAAGGTGATGGAGAAGGAAAGGTTTAGAGTGGAAGGGTTGTGAGAGGAGAAGTGAGAGTGAGAGCGAAAGAGGGAAAATGAGAGGAAAAGTGAAAGAAAATGAAAGATAAGGAAAATGAAAGGTGAGGTCCCTAGTGGACCCTAATAAAATAATATTTTAATTAATTAAATTTTTTTTTTTTTTCTTTCTGCAGACAAAGAACACAAGTCACGTCAAATTCGCCTGGCGAATGTGTGGCGAGTGACTGACGAAATTGAATTCGCCAGGCGAATTAAGGATTCGCCAGGCAAATTACACCAGAAGCAGAATGCTCAGCTGTCAATGGTGTAATGCAGAATTTTCCAAAACCTTATAAAATCACTACCAATATCACACAATTCATAAATTAAAACAGCAACGATTAAATACTTACAATATTGGGGTGCCTCCCAACAAGTGCTTGTTTAACGTCAGCTAAGCTCAACGGTCCAACGCAACCTCAAGGATCGCGAAAAGGAACGACGGCGGGATTCCGCTCGAAATCACCTCCTAGATAAACTTTCAACCTTTGACCATTAACAGTCTAATTCTCCTTTGACGTTGTGTCTTCAATTACAATTGCTCCATATGACTTGATTTCCCAAATCCGAAATGGACCCGACCATTTAGACCTCAATTTACCTGGAAACAATTTCAATCGAGAATTGAAAAGTAGGACCAGCTGTCCCACTTCAAACTGTTTGATCACAATTTTTCTATCATGGTAAGTTTTGACACGCTCTTTATATAGCTTATTGGAATCATACGCCTGGAGGCGCAATTAATCCAATTCATGCAATTGCATTTTTCTTTTGTCACCGCTCAGAGTTGGATCAAAGTTCAAAAATTTCAAGGCCCAAAACGCCTTATGTTCTAACTCGACCTTTAAATGGAAATTCTTACCGTAGACCATTTGAAAAAGAGTGAGACTAATCGGTGCCTTAAAAGCTGTTCGATAAGCCCACAAAGCATCATCAAGCTTATTTGCCCAATCCTTCCTTGAAGATGAAACTGTTTTTTCCAAAATTCGTTTTATTTCTCGGTTTGCTACCTCCGCTTGCCCATTAGCCTGAGGATGATATGGTGTTGCAACTTTGTGCTTAACACCATATTGCTCCAAAGCTTTTTCAAGCTGAGTGTTGCAGAAGTGGGATCCTCCGTCACTTATCAACACTCGCGGAGTACCAAATCGAGCAAAAATGTTTCTTTTAAAAAAATTTACTACGGTTTTTCCATCGGCCTTAGCACATGCTATTGCCTCAACCCATTTGGAAACGTAATCAACAACGACCAAAATGTACTCGTTAGAAAATGAAGATGGAAACGGTCCGACAAAGTCGATTCCCCAACAATCAAATACTTCAATTTCCAACATATTTTGTAAAGGCATTTCATGCCGCTGTGAAATTCCACCACTTCTCTAACATTTGTCACAGCTTTGGGCGTGCGCATGCGCATCTTTGAATAAAGAAGGCCAATAAAAGCCCGATTGAAGGACTTTTGTTGCCGTTCTTAACCCGTTAAAATGTCCTCCATACGGAGAGTTGTGACAATGCCACACTATGTTCGTGGCTTCATCTACCGACATACATCTTCTCAAGAGGTTGTCGACACCCAGTTTAAACAAATATGGTTCATCCCACACAAAAGACTTGGCGTCCGACAAAAATTTCCTTTTTTGATGGTGAGTTAGACCATCCGGTATCAATCCGGCGGCTTTGTGGTTAGCCATGTCGGTGAACCATGGTCTAACCTGCACCCTAAACAATTTTTCATATGGAAACTCCTCTTTGACCTCACATTCCTTTTTGGTCACGTCAACGTTCACAAGGTGGGATAAGTGATCCGCCACCAAATTCTCGGATCCTTTCTTGTCACAAATTTCTAGATCAAATTCTTGCAATAAGAGGATCCAACGAATTAGCCTCTGTTTAGAATCGAGCTTGGTGAGCAAATACTTAATCGCTGTGTGATCCGTGTAAACGACAACTCGCGACCCAATCAAATAGGAATGAAATTTTTCCAATGCATACACTATGGCAAGCAACTCTTTTTCAGTTGTTGCATAGTTAATTTGAGCTTCGTTTAAAACTTTGCTCGCATAGTGTATCGCATGAAAAATGTTCGTTTTCCTCTGACCCAAAACTGCACCCACCGCATAATCACTCACATCACACATTAGTTCAAAATCCAATTTCCAATTAGGTGCGATGATTATGGGTGAGGTAGTCAAACTTTTATTTAAAACATTAAAAGCCAACATACAAGATTCATCAAAGTCAAAAAACTTATCTTTGTTGAGCAAATTGCTCAATGGCTTTGCTATCTTCGCGAAGTCCTTGATGAACCTCCGATAGAATCCCGCATGCCCGAGAAAACTTCAGATGCCTTTGACATTCGTTGGAGGAGGCAACTTTTCAATCACTTCAATTTTGGCTTGATCAACCTCAAGACCTTTGGAGGAGACTTTGTGACCCAACACTATTCCCTCTGTAACCATAAAATTGCACTTCTCCCAGTTTAATACCAAATTTGTCTCAACACACCGTTCAAGCACAACCTCTAAATTTCTCAAACAAAGATCAAAAGACGCTCCGAAAATGGAGAAGTCGTCTATGAAAACCTCCATTGTCTTTTCAATAAGATCGGAGAAAATAGCTTGCACACAACGTTGAAACGTTGCCGGTGCGATGCATAGACCAAACGACATCTTTCGGTAGGCAAAAATTCCGAAAGGACAAGTGAATGCTGTTTTCTCGTGGTCATCCGGGTCCACTGTAATTTGGTTATACCCTGAATAACCATCCAAGAAGCAATAGAATTGTTGGCCCGACAATCTTTCTAACATTTGGTCCATAAAAGGAAGTGGAAAATGATTTTTCCTTGTCGCGGTGTTTAGCCTTCTATAGTCTATGCACATCCTCCACCCCGTCACCATTTTTGTCGGGATCAACTCATTTTTTTCATTACGGATCACGGTCATTCCTCCTTTTTTTGGCACAACATGGACCGGACTTACCCAAGGGCTATCGGAAATCGGGTAAATCATACCGGCATCCAAGAGCTTTAAAACCTCCTTTCTTACTACTTCTTTCATTGTTGGATTCAAACGGTGTTGCGGTTGAGCGACCGATTTGAAATCCTCTTCCATGAATATGCGATGCATACAATAAGAGGGACTTATGCCTTTAAGATCGGAAAGAGTCCATCCCATTGCTTCTTGATTTTTCCTCAAAACTTGAATTAACCGGTTTTCCTCATTGTCAGATAAAATGTTGCTTATGATAACAGGTTTATTACAATCATCATCCAGGAAAGCATATTTCAAATTTGAAGGCAACACCTTCAATTCAAGTTGAGATTTCGCATCACTCACCTCTTTTTTTAGCACTTCCTCTTCACATTCCCAAGGTTGCAACTCTTCCAAAGATTCAAGTTCCTTTAAACACTCTTCGAGTGCTCTTTACTCTTCATCAGAGAATACTTCAAAGGAATCATTT
Source organism: Lathyrus tuberosus (assembly GCA_022829125.1). Classification (NCBI taxonomy): domain Eukaryota; kingdom Viridiplantae; phylum Streptophyta; class Magnoliopsida; order Fabales; family Fabaceae; genus Lathyrus; species Lathyrus tuberosus. The sequence continues at coordinate 7,406,637 of JALAZF010000222.1, read as the reverse complement.
GCAAAGGGCTCACAAAATGAATTTGTTTTGTGACATCCATAACCACTTCTTCCGTTGCATCTATTCTGAAACAATCACCTTTGTCGTTTTTGTGTTTCATGGCCTCAAATAGGTTGAAACAAACCTCCTCATCTTGGACTCTAACCTTCATGAGACGATCGTCCATATCGATTGCCATTCTAGCAGTTTTCATAAACGGTCTCCCAAGAATCAATGGAGCGTCTTCATCTTCCTCCATTTCAATTACCACGAAGTCAATAGGAAATAAGAATTTGTCCACTTTAACCAATACATCTTCCGCTACACCGTGAGGACGGGTAGTGGATTTGTCTGCGAGTTGCAATGTCATTTGAGTGGATCTCAATTCCATGTGTCCTAACCGCTTCACAATCGACAAAGGTATCAAATTGATACTAGAGCCCAAATCAATCAATCCGTTGCCCACATAGATATTTCCTATAGTAACCGGCAAGGTGACTCGTCCCAGATCACATCCTTTCCTCGGGAGAGTACGTTGAATGATAACGCTACAACTAGCATCCACCATGATGGTCTCTTGATCCTGGTACCTCTTCTTTTTCGTGAGAATATCCTTCATAAATTTCGCATATTTTGGCATTTGCTCCAAAGCTTCGGAAAATGGAATGTTTATTTGTAATTGTTTGAAAATATCCATAAACCGAGCGTAGTGCCTTGCACTATCTTTCTTTGTAGGAGCATGAGGATATGGTAAATGTTGGATCAGAATATTGTTCAACGGTTCTTTTCCCTTCCTAGTTTTTTTCAATTTTTCTTCTCTCTCTCTTTTTTCATCATTCTCACTTTTTTCCTTCTCATTTTCAACTAGAACACCCTCAACATTTTTTTCTACTTCAATCTCATCACTATCTTTTTCTTTTTCAATTACAACCTCTTCCTCCACTACAACTTCACCTACACCCATGTCAATCTCTCTTCCACTTCTTGTTAGAATCGCCTTACAATGCTCTTTAAGATTTGGTAGAGTATTTGCCGTAAAGTTTCCTTTTTGTTGGTCGGCCAATTGTTTTGATAATTGTCCGACTTGTGTTTCAAGATTCCTTATGGCCGCATCAGTATTCTTCTGATTGGATATTGACATTTGCATAAATTGCGTGAGAGTTTCTTCCATCTTCGTATTTCCAACGGGAACTTGCGGAGGTTGAGTGTAATTTTGGTAAGGTTGACGGTTTGACGGTCCGGCTTCTTGTGGTCTCCAAGGTTGTTGATAACCTTGGTTACCCCGTTGTTGGTAACCTTGGTTGCCTTGTTGACAAGGAGGTCGGGGTTGGTATCCTTGATTTCCAGCATAGTTTACCTCCTCCACAACCGGAGGATAATATCCGGTAGGATGGTCGCCTCTACAAAGTTCACAAACCAAGACTTGTACATTTTTACTCGAGGAGTCATGAATTTCTTTAAATTATTGAGGAAGTTTAGACATTTGTTTCGTCAACAACTCAACTTGCTGGGATAATAACTTGTTTTGAGCAAGTATAACATCATTGGTTCCCAATTCCAAAACTCCAGGAGTCCTTTGAGAAGGTCCACGATTATGACTTCCTTGATGGTCATTCAAATCCATCTTATCAATAATAGCAGTGGCTTCTGCAGCGGTTTTACTCAGCAAGGATCCACCAGCGGTGGCATCCAACAAGGTTTTATGCACAAGTTGAAGTCCATTCCGAAAAATATGAATTTGAGACAATTCATCAAAGCCATGCCCCTTGCATTTCCTCAACATAGATTTGAATCTCTCCCACGCTTCATTGAGAGATTCGTTGGCACCTTGTGTGAACACTGCGATTGCGGTCTTTGCCTCCATAAAACGAGTATGTGGGAAAAATCGCTCCAAAATTTTTTCTTCAAGTGCATTCCAATCCGTCATTATTGCCGTTGACTGATCAAGATACCATTCCTTGGCTTTCCCAATGAGGGAATGCGGGAATAGTCTCTTAAACAGAGATTCCTCTTCAGCTTCGGGCGCACCAGTTGCTCCCGCAATCTCATAGAACTTCGTCAGATGTGTAAAAGGATCCTCATGATCCATACCAGTAAAAGGACTTTGATATAGCAGTTGAAGAATACCAGTCTTCATTTCTGAATGACGACCGTTCTGCGCATTGCGAGCAAACTGTGCATTGTGTCTCGGACTGTTGGTACATGGTCTAGAAGCGGGTGGTGGTGGATGTTCCATAGCTGGAAGTAACTGTGGAAATGGTGGTGGTATAGAAGTCGAACTTCCCTCTTGTTCTTGCTTTTGTCTCACTAGTTGCCTCCTTCGTCTCGTTCTGCTATTAATTCTACGAGTGGTTCTTTCAATCTCAGGATCGAACAAGAGTTGGTCCGCCGATAGTTTCCCTCGCATAAAACAAAGTCTGCACACTAAACAAAACAAATTAACAAGTTCGAGAAAAAGTTAACAAGCTTAAAACAACACAACTATTGCAATGCTTACAATATCAATGAACAATCCCCGACAACTGCGCCATTTTGTTGAAATAGTATTAGGGGGGTGTTTTTATCGTCTCCATAGGGATTACCGATATTAGAGGCTTGCCGTTCAATAGTCACAATGTTTTAAGTTCACAAGTTTCATATGGTTCCCGATTTCGGTTAACATTAATTGGTAGCAAAGAGTAAATTTGTGGCAAAGAGTTTGTAAGGTTTTCAGGAAAGCATGTCAAGGTTAGGTTTCGCTAATCCTTCTCACATATATCCGATTAATCAAGCATATGAACTTAGTTTCCGACCAATACAACCGCGTATCCTCCCGACTAAGTTTATGTCTAAAGCAAAGTCGTGAGTATCGTTGTTTAGACCGTTAGATGATGTCTCACGCTAACAATCAAAACAACAATTGTTAAGATCAACACAAAGCGAATAACAAATTCCAAATCTATGTCTAGAGTTTGGTTTTTAAGAGATGAAATTATTAGGTCATGATTTGCAAAATCTATGTCTAGAGCAATACAAACCACACATGAATCATTAAGAGCAAATAACTTCATCTATATTGATCAATAACTTTGTTCTCATACAAAAGATCAAAAGAAATACATATGATCAAGATCAACTACATCTAACCTTAACACAAAAGTGTTTAGCTACTCATTCTCATGGTAGCTTGGATGACAAGTAAGTTGTAAAGCTTTTGGAGCATCAATCTTCAACGATTCAAGGATTGAAGCATAAAAGCTTTGGATTCTAAGAAAAATAATAAAAGATGAAGTTTTTGATATCTCAAGAGTTTTCTAGGTTACCAAGATTGTTTCTCCAAGTGTTTTTTTCAAGTCCCCCTCAAAAATATCTAACCAACACACTAAATAGCACTTTCTGCCCAGACAAATTTTCCAGGCGAGCTACAACATTCGCTTGGCGAAACCTTTAAGTACAACCCACGTGCCAGAACAGTGCAAAGAACCCTGAGAAAAAAACTTGAATTCGCCAGGCGAATTCCAGACTCGCCAGGCGAATTACTTTCGCCACCAAGTCGCCTGGCGAATGTTGCAGTGAATCACTTCCAGAAGCCACTCAATTTGAAGATCCATTCGCCAACTGACTCACCAAGCACTCGCCTGGCGAATTTCTCCTTCCGCCACCCATTCGCCAGGCAAATTCACTATTTGTTGCAGACACACGACGTTGCTCATTTCATTGTGTTTTCTTCCGATTTTTTCCGCGTCCTTTTTACGAAAAATGCTGCAAAACTAACAAAAACATCAAATAGGACAAAATAAAACATTAATTCAAAAATCACTTAAAAATAAGCTGTTTCGCATTTAAGGCATTTGGAAAAGAGCTTAAAAATTCAAAAAATTAATCTAAAATTCATTTACAATCTGATACGTATCAGCGGCGATGGGGCCACATGACAACAAACCTCGTTGAATCTATGAACTCTGTATTCAAGGGCATCCGAAACCTACCGATAACAGCTTTGGTGAGGTCAACATATTTTAGGCTCGCTGCACTCTTTGATACTAGACGTACAAAGTGGGGTTCGGTCTTGCAATCTGGGCAGCGGTTTAGTAATAGTTCAATGACATTCATGAGGGACGAAGCTGCCAAGGCCAACACACATGTGATCACGGTATTTGACCGTACTAAAGGTCACTTCATTATTGCAGAGTCTATTGATCACAATGAATGGAGGACTAGGGGATGTTACCGAGTGGAACTGGATAGGAGTTGGTGTGACTGTGGAAAGTTTCAGGCATTTCGTATGCCTTGCTCCCATGTTATAGCAGCATGTGCAAAGTCTCTACTGGACCCAACCAACTATCTCTCTATTCTTCACCAAGTCATTACTCTATGCAATGTCTACGACACTAGCTTTCAAGTGGTAGCAAAGGAGGACTACTGGCCTCCATACGAAGGCAAAATTGTGTGACATAATGATTTGATGCGAAGAAATAAAAAGGGTCACCTTAACAGCACCCGTATTCGAATGGAGATGGATGCAGCAGACAAAATGGTGAGGTTATATGGTTTGTGCCGCTAGCCGGGATACAATCGTACCAAGTGTCCCAATGCGGGCTCTAGCACAACATCATAGTTTCAACTGTAAACTTGTCTATTTATAACAACAACAAATTTTATTTCATTGATAGCATACCTAAGCGATTACAACGACATAACATAACAGAGCATAACTCAATAGCTAAACATCAACAAATTACAACGACATAGCCTAATACAAGATCAGAAAATAACAACAATATACCCAAACAAAACAACTCAATGTATCAGCTTATCTAGGATATTACAACCATCAAACTAATTTTCTTAGGTGTCAACATCATCATAAGGACACCAGCATCATTTTGCACTTTTCTTCAACTGCGGGTAACTCCATTTGGACCAGACTCCTCAATCAGCCTATCAATCTTCTTGATCTTTTCACCTGCCCCAAATTCTCCTTCTAGCCAGCGATAAAGTTCCCTATGCAAATGCTCCAACGTCTGCGTGTTCTAGAGTAGGACCTTCATCAGAGGCTTTGTTGCTGAGAATACAACTAGGGCATTTCTTTTCATCAGTGGAAATGTTGGAAACGGTTCCTTCGGTGCTGTTGATGATGACGATGGACGGCGATTTAACCACTCAGACATGGTGGGAGGGGAGAGATTAGGATATTGGTGAGGGAAGGGGGGAAATTAGGGTTTTGGTGAGAAGTGTTGTGTAATAACTGTTCTGGATTGGACCAATGGCTAGACATGGCCCAATCCGCTTCTACTCCAAAGCGGCCCAAATTGCCTAAGTCCAATCCACAAAGGGGCAAAAGTTACCTTTCTGCCCCTCCGACCGGGCAGGGACTACATCGCTCCTCCCCGGAAACGATGCCCGTTACGCACGGCTCATCCACTCCCCGAACAGCTATGAGCAGGTGCCCGGAACTATGCCTATGCCCGACATAACGGCTGGTTTTGGGCACCCTTCCCGACATAACGGCTAGTTTGGGTAGTTACCTATTCTTTGGGAAAACGGTTATTTCGCCCCGAAAATAGGACCGTTGGCCACGCGCTGGGGGCTCTATATAAACCCTCTCGCTTGAGAGGGTTAGGTATCCAATATTCACCCTACGAACTAATACTTTGTACTTGCCCCTTTTCTCTGACCCTTTCTTACTTGAGCGTCGGAGTACCTTGTAGGTACACCCCCTCCTCTCCATACGACCAACATCCCAGACGCACTTGGTGGCCCACTTCTACAGGATCTGATCCAGCCTTCACGATCAGTGGCGCCGTCTGTGGGAATCATTGTTCTCCCCATCTTTCTTTCCTGGAAACCAAAGATCAAAACAATTTTCGAAGATCATCGTTATCATGGCCTCTCAAGATCGTGCCAAGGATGCTCTCCAAACCACCATCCTCCCCGTAAACAAATCTGACGTTGACGGCCAGCCATCTCTCCTCAGAGATGCCCGTTTTCTAAGGGACAGAGCCACCGCTTCTCCTTCCCCTACCTCGTGTTTTTGGAAAATAGTCGGGTGGACGGGTTTTTATCGCGTACAACGTGTGCGATTGATGTGTTATCGTGTTATATGCTTTTGATATGTAATGTGTAGCTGGTGTGTTGTTATATGATGTGAATATACGTGATGAGTTGTTGTGATAAGGTGTCGATGTTGTGATAATATAGTTGTTGTGCGGTAAATACATTGTTTGATTTAATATCAATGTATGTTGTTATGGTGTATTGTGGGTAGCCTTTGTGGTGTGAATCCCTTGTGGAAGTAATTGTGATTGCATGATTGTTGTGGTTTGTGGTTTGTGATGAAATGCATTGTTATGTGAAATTCAATGTATGTTGTGTGGTGGCCTTTATGGTTTGAAATGCATTGTTTGAATTGTGTTGCAATGCATGAATGTGATGATGATTGGTGGCCGAAAGGCAAGAAAATGCTAAGTGTAGTATTTGATTACATATGCATGATGATTGATGTTGTGAGCATGCAATGTGAATGTCATGAGTCATTGTATGCCAAACATCATTGTGCATGGTTGAAACGTTCTGAGAGACAATTTGATTCTCGAGGGAATCTACTATAACATCGTGGGCCTCGAAAATACGAGGCGCTGCCTGAGGACTTAAAGCGATGATTATAGACGATTGTGGGCTCCTTTGGAGACTTAAAGCAATCCTTAACGTCGTGGGCCTCGAAAATACGAGGCGATGCCTGAGGACTTACAGCGACGGGTGAACATCGTAGACCCGACGGGGTGTTATTGGCTACGTCCCAGTAACGAGCGATGATTCCAAGAGTTCCTGGGGAACTAATGAATTAAAAGGTTGGAAGTCGGTACCGCATGGCATGTGCATAGAGTCGTAGTGTTGATCTATGTGCATTGCATAAATCATGAGTCATTTGTGCATGAAATTGTGATTGTGATTGATGAGATGAAATATGTGCAATTGTATTGAATGGTATATGTTTGTTTGACATATGTGATTGTGAATGGATGCATGATTGGTGGAAAATCATGATTTGATGACTAAGTGTGGAAATTGTGCATTGATTTGTTATGTGTTGAGGTTGTGATGGCCTTGGTAATTGGATGTGCATATGTGATACATGCTATGACTTGGTATGCTTTATGTGCAAATGTGTAGTTATGTTTTTAAGTGTGATGTGTGAGGTGAGAATAACTGTGCATGTGATTTTATGTGTTTTTGCATATTATTATGCAATCTTGCTATAGTTGTTATTTCTCACCCTTCTGCTGGAATATGCTTTTTATGGCATAGTGCAGATTGTCAGCTTTAGAGGCTTGGAGGCTTTTGTGGAGATTAGTCCTCCGTTTCGTTGTCGTTCGTGGTGTCTGCTCTGATACGTAGCACGGGAGTCGGGGAACGTTTATTATATGTATATAATTGTTGAATATATTTTGTATTTATATTTTGATGTTCTAAAACAGTTTATTTTGTAAAACAAGTCGGTTATGGATCTTTCCGCTTTATTCCATAATTGACCATCCTTTTGTAAGGAAAAGTTTCCCTTTGTGTTATGTATCAAAAATGTTGAGCAGGGATTGTATTTTATTTCTTTAAATGTGGCATCCCTGTTTCTGTCGGAAAAATAAATTTTTAGTTACTCTGATATTTATTATGTGTTATTTATTTCGCGATGGGAATTGGGGTGTTACAAAGTTCACCTGCTCACATGTGCCCGGTAGAGGGGGCAAAAAGGTAAACTCTGCTCCTTATTGGTTGGACTTAGGCAATTGGACCGTTTTGGGAGCAGAAGTGGATTAGGTCATACCTAGCCATTGGTCCAGTCCGGAACAGGAGCCCCCCAAGTCGTTGCTCCTGAGTATGGGAGTGATGACTTAAGGATAGCTCGCAGTCCCGGGGAACTCTGGAGGAGCCGTCGTTTGGTGACGAGGGGGAGTTATCCCGTTGCGCCCGAGGGTTCCAGTGCCCGCGAGACTTGAAACGATGTTCGGTCTGCCTGACGTGCGGGGAGGCCAACAGTTAAATGGAATTGAAGTGATGGGACGCCACGTGTGCTTCGAGCCCTGTGCTGCATTAAATAGGCCAACGGTCAGAGAACTCAGTCTGTCGCTGCCGTCAACCGTCGTTTTAGCCACCGTAAGTAGCTTCGAGCAACTTCTTCGGACCTCCACACTTTCTTCGACTACGTAAGTCACTTGATTTCTTCTTTTCTTCTAGATTTTTCACCTTTATTTAGTTAGAATGCATGTGGTTAGGTTGACTTAGGCGAGATTGTGGTGTTTCTCTGGTGTCTGTTGGTGGTATACGGTGGCTAGGCCATCTTCTGCTGCTGATGTGGTCGCCGGAACCCCTTAAAGACCCTAGAATTAGGCCGTTTTTGGCGCTATCGCGACGATGATGCAGGTGTAACCGGTGGGGCTACCTAGTTTCCTGATGCTCTAATGAGTTTTCTGATGAACTTATGAATTTTTCGGTGGAGCTTCAAGCGGAAACTGGGTAGTATGTCGGAGAGATTCCTCGTAATAGCAGAAGGGGTTGCCTCCGGGCATCTCCACGTGGGGACTCTTATGTTTTTTGATTTAGGGCTTAGGTTGGGGACACCGTCCTCGACCCTTCACGCGCCCTTTCACTTGACTAGCGGTGGAAGGGTGGATTTGATTTTGCAGTCGAATTCACTTTTGTCCTCTGCTTTTCAGGTAAACGAGACGGCGCATGAGCCCGAAAGAGAGATTCTCATAGATTCGTCCGAGGAGAGCTCCTCGGAAAGTAGTGATTCGGAATCTTCAACTACTCCCAGCGAAGTTGGGGAGGATCTTGTTTCCGCGGAGGAGTGGACGGTTGCGGAGCCAGTCGAGCACGCATCCACCTTCGCGTCCTATACCGGGGACATTTTTACGGACATAGGTCCAAAATAGGAATGGAAGGTGCACTTCCCCAATCAGGACGACCGTATTTGCACGAATTACGGGGAGAGGTTCTCGATGTATGAATACGCTTTCAAGGAACTAGGGCTGAGGCTGCCCTTTACTGATTTTCAGCAGTCCATCTTTGTTCACCTGGATCTGGCTCCGTCACAATTGCACCCTAACTCGTTGGCATTCATATGGGCCTTCGAGCTGACCTGTGAGTTCCTGAAGATAGGAGCCACTTTGACTTTGTTCTTCACCATCTTCCACCTTCAGAGGCAGGTCATGGGGAGAAGATATGGTTGGGTGTCGCTGAAGCAGCCGAGGAAGCTGTTTAAGCCCTTCTCGGAGTCTATCCGGACCTTCAAGGAGAGGTTCTATGTCATCGAACCTGTGTCGGAGCAGGCCCAAGATAACAATACGTTTGGGCCGTGTCAACAGACGAGGATGGTAAAGACATGTATGACGAGGAAAGGAAAGTGATTGTGGAGAGGGTGTTCAAATTCCCTTTTCATTGGAGTGGGAGCCACTTTACTCGGGGACCTGGCCATTATCTTGCCCAGCCGAACATGTTGGACGAGCAAGACGTGGTCGACTATGAAGCTTTGGTCAGCTACGTCAACTCCTTTAGGCCCGCGGAGTGCTGGACGAAAAAGAGGGACCAAATCTACGAGGATAATGGCGGACAAAGAGTGGAGTATCTTTACATTAATACGAAGGCGTTTTTGGAGTGCAAGACTCCTGCAGATGCTTTTAAATTACTTGGTATTTTTAGCTTTTTAACTTGTCTGAATTCTACTTTCTTCGACATCTAATATGTTTGTAATATTTTTGCAGGTGAGATGCTTTCTGCCCACGAGAGGATGGTGAAAAATGCTGTGGCGAGGGGAAAGCGGGAGCGGCTACCCCGAAGTCGAGGTTTACTCAGCGGACGCCTCCTCCTCCACCACCAACGGGGAGCTCTTCGCCCGTTCCTTCTCCTGCTCAGTGTAGCGAGCAATTTTTGTCGGTGACCCGACCACCTTATCGCTGGTTTTTGGGTTTCTCCCCACAATGAGGAGGGGGTGCTACTTTCTGATTTCTTATTTATCCCATGAAGCTGGAAGGGAAAGGGAAGCTATCTAAAACTAACCTTGCACGCGAATGTTTAACTGAACAAACGCTTAAAGAGATTGGGGCTCCGAGGTCAGGTTATACAATGGGGAGTTGTCAATTACCCATCCTATATGTGGTTATCCACAGGATATTAGCTTTAGGTTTCGTTTTGTACTTGGTGGTGTTTATCCGTTAATGGGTTGGGAAAGTTTCTTGGGAAATATGAGTGGGAGAGTTTTTATTTTTTGTGGAAAATGGGGATGAATGATGACTAAGGTATGAAACCTAAAGTTTTTGACTGATGTATGAAGGTACTGGACCTAGAGTTTTTGATTAGTATGCTCGCTAAGATTTCGCAATCTTATGCCTACGTATTCCCGTTTAAACGAAACAGGGAAATCAGAGCAATTGTAGTTCCTCCTATTCTAAAGGAGGAAAAAGATATTTGGTGTCTTGTTCAAAGCCCAAGATTAAAGCTAAAAGGGTTTATTTGTGTCTTGTTCAAAGCCCAAGATTGAAGCTAAAAGGTTTGACTGAGAGAGAATTTGTCATCTCTAAAGGGGAGACATCTGGTCTGTTTATCATAATTGTTGGGTGACTGTTTATAAAAGAGGATTACTTTAATTGGGATATGAGAATCCAGCAATGCCATAATTTCCTTTGTAAAGGATATTGATTTTTGTGTGCCTTGATCAAAGCCCAAGGTTGAAGCTAAGAGGTTGATTGACTCCACTAGGGAAGTCCTTATACAAAGCCTAAGAGGAGGTTGAAAAAAGGCTGACTCAACAAGGGAGTGTTTATCTGTCTTGTACAAAGCCCAAGATTGAGGCTAAAAAGAGACTGACTCTTTGGGGATATCATTATACAAAGCCTAAGAGGAGGCTAAAAGTTTGACTTTTCCGGGGAAAGTGTTCTATCTGTCTTGTACAAAGCCCAAGATTGAGGCTAACAAAGGTTTTGACTCCGCCGGGGAGGTTTGTATGTGTCTTGTACAAAGGCGAAGGTTGAGGCTGAAATGGGAAATTTAACTGACTCGGGTGAGGATATTTTAGGTGTCTTGTACAAAGCCCAATACGGAGGCTAAAAGGATTTGACTCTGCTGGAGAGTATTATCTGTCTTGTATAAAGCCCAAGATGGAGGCGGAAAAGAGTTTGACTCTGCTTAGGAATTTATTTCGCCAAGCCTAAAAGGAGGCTGGGAGGATCTGTCTCCGCTGGAGTAGATATTTGTCCCCAAGCTTAAGAAAAGGTTATGAAAATTTGTGTCTTGTACAAAGCCCAAGATTGAGCCTAAAAGGGTTTGACTCAACAAGAGAGTGCTTGTATCTGTCCTGTACAAAGCCCAGGATTGTGGCTGAACAAGCTGGATAAATCATTACACACAGCTTGAGAGGAGACTAACTCCTACTAGGGGAAATCATTATACAAAGCCTAAGAGGAGGCTAAAAAATATGGACTCAACAAGAGAGTGTTCTTATCTGTCTCGTACAAAGCCCGAGATTGAGGCTAAAAAGGTTGACTCAACAAGAGAGTGCTAAAAGGTGATTGACTCAACAAGAGAGACTGAAAAGTGGTTGACTCAACAAGAGAGTCTGAAAAGTGATTGACTCAACAAGAGAGTCTGAAAAGGTTAGATCCGATGGGGAGAATCATTTGTACAAAGCCTAAGAGGAGGCTGACTGTGCTGAGGAAAGATCCTTATACAAAGCCTAAGAGGAGTCTAACTTCTGCTGGGGATTATTAAGATCCTGAGGCAGGTCCAAATGGGGAATCAACTCTTGCTGAGGATTACAGAAGAGTTGAGGTATCAGATGCCTTGAGGTTCTGATTTGGGATAGTGTTATACTGATGATAAACTGACCCTGGTTTAGGGTTTTTAGGAGAGAGTATGGGTTTTAGACTCTACTGGAGATTGATCCAGAAGAACCGGGGGTTCTCCTATGTTTGTAGGAAACTTGAGAATGTCTTTAAGACTCAAGATGAGATTAGACTGTCCAAGTCTACTGGTGTGGAAGAGTTTTATCTTTTGTATGATGCCCAAGAGGAGGCTGGTGTTTTAAGGGATGAGAATCAACCGTAAGTTGGTCTGAGATTTGACACTGGAAAGACTGCTTTAGCAAAGGATGACTAAGTTCTGTCTTATACCTTTAAGAGGTCTTCAGGGTCCTTGTATTAAGACCAAGAGAAGGCATGAGAACTTCTTGGAAGCCGGAGGGTCCTTGTACAAAGCCCAAGAGGAGGCGAGGATGCTTTTAGGAAGCCCGTGGGTCTCAAACCAAGAAAAGTTCAAGAAGTACTCTTCACCGAGAATAGATCATTTAGTGAAAGTTCTGAGGTTTGAAGAAATTCAAGAGATGCTATTCACCGAGAATAGATCAACTCTGGGGAATAAAACTTCTTTGACAATTTCTAGGGTGACAGTCTGAGAAAAGGTTCACAGGGAATACTGCCTTTCTCTTTGTTCCATATTGTTTAAGCCCAAGAGAAGGCAAGACTGTATCTGGAAATCCTATGGTGATGTAGTTTTAACTGTATTTAAGAGTGACTAAACTGGCTTTACCTAGTTCTAGACCTAGTTGCCGGGGAAAACTCTAAATAGCTATACTAGTATATATACAGTTGATATATGACAAGTATTTAAAAGGATACGAAAGAAGGACTTACAGTGCGCAGCTTCCCACAATACAGTTTATTTATTAAAACATGTAAATGAAAGCAGATAAAAACTTACAGGCGAGCAAGTTTCCATGTTGTATTGTTAGTTGTTCAAAGAAATTAAAGAAAGTTTTGACAATAACCGTATATTTGAATCTAAATCAAAAGGGAAGTTGTTTTGAAAAAGATTGTTGGGGCTTATACTCAAGGAGAGGCCCAAGGTTTAACAATGATCGCACCGTTGTTTCGAATGTTGTTCTGGGACTTATACAATGACTGATGCCCAAAATGGTTTTGGTTAAAAGAGGATTGGGTCTTACACTTTATTAGAGGCCCAAAAGATTTATTTTTGTACAAGTGGTGGGGCTTACAACTCAAGGAGAGGCCCATTGATTTCTGTTTGAAAATGGCGATGGCGCCGAGATTTTTCATCGTATCGGGACTTATACAATATCTGAGGCCCAAAAAAGGTTTATGTACAACAGGGGTTGGGTTTTACACTCTAATAGAGGACCAAAAGTGTTTTAAAAGGTTTGATGAAGATCAAGAACCAAAGAAACCCTAATTTCATTTTCTTTTAAAAGTAATCCTTTTAATAAAATGAATAAAATGACCAAAATACCAAATAAGTCTAAATAAACTACTTGTGATTTTTTATTAAGGTTTGAAAAATGAGGTTTTAATCACAAGATGATTTAGGACTCATTTGATTTTGATTTTCAAGATGAATATCCATTTTTGAAATGTTTAAAAACAATAAAAAATGAATTTATTTACAAAAATATCAACTATATTAAATAAATAATATAAATTTGATTTTTTTGTGGAATAAAATATTTTAACATTTTTGTGATTTTTTGAAAAGCGAACCAATAAAAAATAATTAAAATTGAGAGAGAAATTAATTTTCCAAATCATTTAAAATAATATGACAAATATTTAAAAAAATGGAAAAAGTGGTAAAAAAGGGTCTGGGGCGAGGGGGATTCGAACCCCAGACCTCCTAGCCAAACACATGAGCACGCAACCACTGGGGTGGTGATACATCCATGTATTAAAACCGCCCCATAAATATATAAGGGGTGCCTTGTTTTAGGCCTGGCCAAGGCAAGGCAAGGCAAGTTCTTGGGCCAAAAACGTAAAGGCTGTAGCTTTCTCATTTCTCCATGGATTGGGACAAAATTTAAGTTTATCCTACCTAGAATTTCGCAAGGAATCCATTGGTCTTGGTTTTTTCAGATGAGGTCCCTATTTTAAAACCCGATAGTGGTTTTGAAATAGGCCTATATTTGCATTTTCTATGTTACCTCATGGTGTAATGCCCCAGTTTTTGTTAGAGTTATTTAATCGAGTCGATTTATACTATTTTTGGTTAGGGCAATACGCGTATGGCAAGGGGAAAATGTGGGCATTACGCGTATGGAACCCATTTTGCACGGACCTCTGCTGAAATGCGTAATGGTACGCGTACTTGGCAAGGCAATACGCGTATGGCCCAGGACAATACGCGTAGGACTAGTGAGGGTGCAGAATTGTTCCCGATTTCGCGTCCGATGCCGTAACTTTTGATCCGTAACCCGGATCGAGGCGTTCTTGGTACCGTTGGGAAGCTTATGGAATGTTCTTTCTTATTAAAATGGTTTTGATATTGGTGGCCGATTTAATTATGTCAGAAATTTGGAAATTTGTCGTTTTTCCGACTTTTACCGTCTTAATTGTGTGTATTTGATGTGTTATCATGCAATATGCTTTTGATATATGATGTATGACTTGTGCACTGTGGTATGATGTAAATGCATGTGATGAAATGTTGTGATGATGGTTTGTGGCCTAAGGGCAAGTAAATGCATTATGATTATGGTTGATTGTATATGCATGATTATGGATGTTGGAATGGTTCACATGGATGTTTATATGTATGCATTTGATTGTCATGAGTCATTGTATGCTAAGCATCATGATATGCATTCTTGTGATGTTGTGTGCCCTAGTGGGTGTGAGCGACGAAACGGTTCCAGAGGGAATCTGCTATAACATCGTGTGCCTTATATAAAGAGGTGTGAGCGATGATTATAGACGATCGTGTGCCTTATACAAAGAGGTGTGAGCGATCAGGTCGTGTGCCTTATACAAAGAGGTGTGAGCGATCCATAAATGTCGTGTGCCTTATACAAAGAGGTGTGAGCGACGGGGAACATCGTTTGCCAGACGGGGAGTTACACTAAGTAACAAGCGATGATTCCAATAATTCCTGAGTGAATTAATGATGAGAATGATGGATGGAACGGTACCGCATTGCATTTACATAGAGTCGTTGTGTCGGTCTCTTTGCATTTGCATAAATCATGAATGGATTGATTTTGTGTGGAATTGTGAATGGAATTGGTGAGTTGATATATATATATATATATATATATATATATATATATATATATATATATATATATATATCTATGTGGGTGATAAATGTGTTGTGCATGAGTGATATGCCTTTGTGATGGATATATGAGATATGATTTGTGTTGTTTTGTATTTGAATTATGGTGTAAGTTGTGGTGAGAGTGTTTTGCATGTGTATTTTGTGTTATTATATAATTGTAGGCAATTATATTATAATTGTGTTTCTCACCCTTCTGCTGTTTTGAATGCTCTATGAGGCATTGCAGATTGGATGCTAGAGGTTTTTTTGTGAAGCTTAGGTCTTCATTCTTTTGTCGGTCGGCTCTGATATGTAGCACCGGGTAGTCGGGGAGATCGTTATGCGATTATTTGTATATGTATATATATTCTTTGGATTGTACATGTATGACTCTGTATATGACAGACAAACTTTTATGTTATATATATGAGATTCAGTTGCAGATTTTCCACTTTTATTCTGTATCTGAATGGTGGGTGTTAGGAACTAAGTTCCTCTGTTATGTGCTACCTGATTGTTGCATATCTATATGAGCAGGTTGTTGTATTTTGTTTCAATTGATGTGACGCCTCCGTCTATGCCATGAATGTTTTAATTATACTCTGATTTATTTGTTATCGCTTTATTTGCTCGGGGTATAGATTAGGGGTGTTACATTAAGTGGTATCAGAGCCAGTTTGTGTGTCAGTTCGTGCCAGTCCATGTCGGTCTTTGTGTTTGGGGTGAGCTGTTTGTTTAACCATAGTTGCTGTTATTGGATATGAACAGAATATGGCTGGTAGGAATGATGCTGCTCTTGCTGCTGCTATGCAAGCTATGGCTGGGGTGCACCTAATGCTGGTGGGAATGATGAGTTCAGGAAGAACAAACCGCCTGTCTTCAAAGGGAGACATGATCCTGATGGTGCTCAGATTTGGCTAAAGGAAATTGAAAGAATCTTTCGAGTGATGGACTGTGCTGAGGAACATAAGGTGAGACTGGGTACTCACATGTTGCAGGAGGAGGCTGATGATTGGTGGGTTAGTAAGTGCCATGTGTGGGAAGCTACAGGTGAAGTTGTCACTTGGGCTTTGTTTAGCGGTGAGTTTTTGAGGAAATATTTTCCTGAAGATGTTAGAGGAAAGAAAGAGATAGAGTTCTTGGAGTTGAAATAGGGTAACATGTCTGTTGTGGATTACACTGCTAAGTTTGTGGAGCTTGTTCAGTTTTATCCACATTATGATGAAGCAACTGCGGATTTTTCCAAATGTGTGAAGTTTGAGAACGGGTTGCGTCCTGAGATCAAACAGGCAATTGGTTATCAAAGGATTAGGAGGTTTTCGGATTTGGTGGATTGTTGTAGAATTTATGAGGAGGATATCAAAGCTCGTTCTATTCATTATAAGAGTGTGAACGAAAGGAAAGGAAAATAACCGTTTCATGGTGGTCCTTATGTGTCACCGGCTGACAAGGGTAAGCAAAGGGGTAATTTTGATAAAAGGCCAAGTGGGGGAGGTATGTCTAATCCTCTGAGATGTTATAGGTGTGGTGACTTAGGACATCGTCAGTTTGAATGTAGAAAGGATATGAGGAAGTGTTCCAATTGTGGAGGTTTAGGACATGTCGCAGCTGATTGCAAGAGGAATGTGGTGAAGTGTTTCAACTATGGTGAAGCTGGTCATGTTAGTACGAAGTGTCCTAAACCAAAGCAAGCTCAGGCTGGAGGGAAAGTATTTGCATTGGCAGGAACTCAAACTACTAGTGCAGACAGTCTGATCAGAGGTACTTATTTTATTAATAGTACGCCTTTAGTTGCTATCATTGATACCGGAGCGACTCATTCATTTATTTCATCTAAGTGTGCGAAGCATTTGAATCTTTTGTTGTCATCGATGGGTGGAGAGATGGTTATTGATACTCCAACAATGGGGTCGGTAACTACTTCTTTGGTTTGTTTAAGTTGTCCTTTGACCATTTATGGTAGAGATTTTGAGATGGATTTGGTGTGTCTGCCGTTTGAGGGTTTAGACGTGGTTCTGGGAATGAACTGGTTGCAGTTCAATCGAGTGCATATTAATTGTTATCATAAGTTGGTAAGATTTCCTTCTCTTGAAAAAGACGAGGAATCGAGTTTCTTATCTACCAAAGAGTTGAAGAAGCTTTTGGCGGATGAAGCTCAGTTGTTCGGGTTGTTTGCATCGTTGACAGTGGATAGTCAAGTTGCAATTGGCGTGTTTCCAGTTGTGTGTGATTTTCTAGAGGTGTTTCCGGAGGATATTTCAGATGTGCCGCCAGAGAGAGAGGTGGAGTTTTCTATAGATCTAGTTCCTGGTACTAGACCTGTATCTATGGCACCATATCGTATGTCGGCATCTGAGTTGGTTGAGTTGAAGAAGTAGTTGAATGAATTGTTAGAGAAGAGGTTTGTGAGGCCGAGTGTATCGCCTTGGGGTGCTCCAGTTCTTTTGGTGAAGAAGAAAGATGGAAGTATGCGATTGTGTATTGATTATCGCCAGCTGAATAAGGTGACGATTAAAAATAAGTATCCTCTCGAGAATTGATGATCTGATGGACCAGTTGGTAGGTGCGTGTGTGTTTAGTAAAATTGATTTGAGGTCAGGTTATCATCAGATTAGAGTGAAAGAGGAAGATATTCAGAAGACGGCTTTTAGGACACGATACGGACATTACGAATATTCTGTGATGCCGTTCGGGGTTTCTAATGTGCCAGGAGTGTTTATGGAGTATATGAATTGCATTTTTCATGAGCATTTGGATCGATTTGTTGTTGTGTTTATTGATGACATTTTGATTTATTCTAAGTGTCGGGAGGAACACGCGGAACATTTGCGAATTGTATTGCAAATTTTGAAGTAGAAGAGTCTTTATGCCAAGTTGTCCAAGTGTGAGTTCTGGTTGTCAGAAGTGAGTTTTCTTGGGCATGTGATTTCAGGTAATGGTATTGCCGTGGATCCATCCAAAGTAGATGCAGTTCTACAATGGGAGGCTCCTAGATCGGTTACGGAAATTAGAAGCTTTTTGGGTTTAGCTGGATATTATCGAAGATTCATTGAAGGCTTTTCCAAGTTAGCACTTCCTTTGACCCAGCTGACTTGTAAAGGTCAAGCGTTCATTTGGGATATTCAGTGTGAGGAAAGTTTTAGTGAGCTGAAGAGAAGATTGACTACAACTCCGATTTTGGTCTTACCGAATCCTACTAAACCGTTTGTGGTGTATTGTGATGCGTCTTTGAGTGGTTTAGGTGGAGTGTTGATGCAAGAAGGTAAGGTTGTGGCTTATGCTTCGAGGAAATTGAGGGTTCATGAGAAGAATTATCCTACTCATGATTTGGAATTAGCGGCTGTGGTTTTTGTGTTGAAAATTTGGAGGCATTATCTCTACGGTGCAAGATTCGAAGTCTTTAGTGATCATAAAAGTTTGAAATACTTGTTTGATCAGAAAGAGTTGAATATGAGGCAACGGAGATGGTTGGAATTTTTGAAGGACTACGATTTTGGCTTGAATTACCATCCTGGTAAAGCTAATGTGGTAGCCGATGCGTTAAGCCAGAAATCTTTGCATATGTCTTCTTTGATGGTTAAAGAGTGGGAACTTTTGGAAGCATTTAGAGATTTGAGTTTGGTGTGTGAATTGACACCTAACAGCGTGAGGCTTGGTATGTTAAAGGTTACTAATGATTTTCTATCGACCGTTAGCGAGAAGCAGAAGTTGGATGTGAAATTTGTTGATTTGTTGATGGTTGGAGATAAAGGTGTGAATGGCGACTTTAAAGTGGATGATAAGGGTGTTTTGAGATTCCGTGGTAGAATTTGTATTCCTGATGATTCGGACTTGAAAAAGATGATTTTAGAGGAGGGACACCAGAGTAGTTTAAGTATACATCCGAGAGCTAATAAGATGTATCAAGATTTGAAGAAGATCTTTTGGTGGTCCGGATTAAAGAGGGATGTGGCTCAGTTTGTTTATGCGTGTTTGACGTGTCAGAAGTCGAAGGTAGAACATCAGAAGCCTAGTGGATTATTGCAACCGTTGGATATTCCCGAGTGGAAATGGGACATCATTCTATGGATTTTGTGACAGGGTTGCCGAATACACAGAGGGGACATAATGCCAATTGGGTGGTTGTGGATAGGCTGACTAAATCGGCGCATTTCATTCCGATTGACATCAGTTTTTCTTTGGAGAGGTTGGATGAGATTTATATCCGTGTGATTGTGAAGCTACATGGTGTTCCGTTGTGTATTGTTTCAGATCGAGATCCGAGGTTTACTTCTAGATTTTGGGAAAGTTTGCAAAAGGCGTTAGGTTCCAAGTTGAGATTGAGTTCTGCTTATCATCCTCAGACGGATGATCAGACCGAGAGAACTATTCAGTCATTGGAAGATTTTCTGAGAGCTTGTGTTCTTGAGCAAGGTGGTGCTTGGGATAATTATCTTTCGTTGGTGGAATTCACGTATAACAATAGTTTCCATTCAAGTATTGGAATGTCACCTTTTGAAGCGTTGTACAGAAGGAGATGTCGAACACCTTTGTGTTGGCATGAATCGGGTGAGAGTTCGGTGGTTGGACCGGAGTTAGTGCAACAGACTACGGAAAAAGTGAAACTTATTCGTGAGAAAATGAAGGCTTCTCAGAGTAGGCAGAAGAGTTATCATGATCGAAGGAGGAAAGATCTTGAGTTTCAAGAAGGCGATCATGTATTCTTGAGAGTTACACCGGTGACGGGTGTTGGACGGGCATTGAAGTCGAAGAAGCTTACTTCTCGGTTTATTAGTTCTTACCAGATATCCGCGAGAGTGGGTGCTGTGGCTTATCAGGCGGCGTTGCCACCGAATCTTTCGAATTTGCACGATGTGTTCCATGTTTCACAACTTCGGAAGTATGTTCCGGATCCGTCGCATGTGATTCCGATGGATGAGGTTGAGGTAAGGGAGAACCTTACGGTTGAGGCATTACCGGTGAGAATTTTTGATCGCGAGTTGAAGCAGTTAAGAGGCAGGGATATTGCGCTTGTGAAAGTAGCGTGGGGAGGCGCTGCTGAGGGAAATTTGACTTGGGAGTTGGAGAGTCAGATGCGGGAGTCGTATCCGGAGTTGTTCGTCTCAGGTAATATTTTCGAGGACGAAAATTTCTAAGTGGGGGAGAGTTGTAACGCTCCAGTTTTTGTTAGAGTTATTTAATCGAGTCGATTTAATTATTTTTGTTTTTATATTATTTTATTTTTGACTTTTATTTGGAAATATATTATTTTTCATCGTTATTATGTTTTATCGCGTTTTGGGAGCGTTTGCGAGATATTTGAGTGTGGGGGTATTTTGGTCATTTTACTTATTTTTCTTAAGTTAGAAACTTAAAGAGAAAAAAAGAGAGAAAATAGTAAGGAAGGAACAGAGAAAGAAGGAAAAGAGAAAGAAGGAAAAGAGAAAGGAAAGAAGAAAAAAAGAGGAAAACTTGGGGTTTAAGGAATCGAATCAACCGACATTTCAAAACACGATTAATCGGGTAAGGGTGCGAAACTCGATTATTCTATGCTTGTGTATGATTATGTATGTATGTATTTATTTGTTGTTGGGTTGAAATTGAATAGAGAACTAAAACAATTAATATGTTGAGATTGTTAGAATTTGATATAATTTGTGTCGGAAATCATGTTTTAAGGTTCCTTATTGTTGATACATGTTAGATATATGTTGTTGTGCATTCAATTGGTAATTTGCTGATGTTTAGGTGAGATTTGGGAGAGAAATTGGATGAATTTCGCAGTTGAAATTCTGCAGGAAAAATTCTGGGTTTTCGCTGCCTATACGCGTAACAGGCAAGACAATACACGTATTGGTTAGGGCAATACGCGTATGGCAAGGGGAAAATGTGGGCATTACGCGTATGGAACCCATTTTGCACGACCCTCTGCTGAAATGCGTAATGGTACGCGTACTTGGTAAGGCAATACGCGTAGGACCAGTGAGGGTTCATAATTGTTCTCGATTTCGCGTCCGATGCCGTAACTTTTGATCCGTAACCCGGATCGAGGCGTTCTTGGTACCGTTAGGAAGCTTATGGAATGTTCTTTCTTATTAAAATGGTTTTGATATTGGTGGCTGATTTAATTATGTCGGAAATTTGGAAATGTGTCGTTTTGCCGACTTTTACCGTCTTAATTGTGTGTATTTGATGTGTTATCATGCAATATGCTTTTGATATATGATGTATGACTTGTGCACTGTGGTATGATGTAAATGCATGTGATGAAATGTTGTGATGATGGTTTGTGGCCTAAGGGCAAGTAAATGCATTGTGATTGTGGTTGATTGTATATGCATGATTATGGATGTTGGAATGGTTCACATGGATGTGTATATGTATGCATTTGATTGTCATGACTCATTGTATGCTAAGCATCATGATATGCATTCTTGTGTTGTCGTGTGCCGTTGTGGGTGTGAGCGACGAAACGGTTCCAGAGGGAATCCGCTATAACATCGTGTGCCTTATACAAAGAGGTGTGAGCGATGATTATAGACGATCATGTTCCTTATACAAAGAGGTGTGAGCGATCGGGTCGTGTGCCTTATACAAAAAGGTGTGAGTGACCCATAAATGTCGTGTGCCTTATACAAAGAGGTGTGAGCGACGGGGAACATCGTTTACCCGACAGGGAGTTACACTAAGTAACAAGCGATGATTCCAATAATTCCTGAGTGAATTAATGATGAGAATGATGGATGGAACGGTACCCGCATTGCATTTGTATAGAGTCGTTGTGTCGGTCTCTTTGCATTTGCATAAATCATGAATGGATTGATTTTGTGTGGAATTGTGAATGGAATTGGTGAGTTGATATATATATCTATATATCTATGTGGGTGATAAATGTATTGTGTATGAGTGATATGCCTTTGTGATGGATATATGAGATATGATTTGTGTTGTTTTGTATTTGAATTATGGTGTAAGTTGTGGTGAGAGTGTTTTGCATGTGTATTTTGTGTTATTATATAATTGTAGGCAATTATATTATAATTGTGTTTCTCACCCTTCTGCTGTTTTGAATGCTCTATGAGGCATTGCAGATTAGATGCTGGAGGTCTTTTTGTGAAGCTTAGGTCTTCATTCTTTTGTCGGTTGGCTCTGATATGTAGCACCAGGTAGTCGGGGAGATCGTTATGTGATTATTTGTATATGTATATATGTTCTTTGGATTGTACATGTATGACTCTGTATATGACAGACAAACTTTTATGTT
Source organism: Lathyrus tuberosus (assembly GCA_022829125.1). Lineage (NCBI taxonomy): Eukaryota > Viridiplantae > Streptophyta > Magnoliopsida > Fabales > Fabaceae > Lathyrus > Lathyrus tuberosus. Next base: position 7,384,346 of record JALAZF010000222.1, on the reverse strand, counting down.
ATATATATATATATGAGATTCAGTTGCAGATTTTCTGCTTTTATTCTGTATCTGAATTGTGGGTGTTAGGAACTGAGTTCCTATGTTATGTGCTACCTGATTGTTGCATATCTATATGAGCAGGTTGTTGTATTTTGTTTTAATTGATGTGACGCCTCCGTCTATGCCATGAATGTTTTAATTATACTCTGATTTATTTGTTATCGCTTTATTTGCTCGGGGTATAGATTGGGGGTGTTACACATGGTACATGTAACACCCCCTTCCTATACCCCAAAATAATCATTTAGGCACATATTAAAAATTTCGTCAGAGTATAATTATAAACATAGTATAAAAGAGGTATGTCACATCATACATGAAATTAAAACATTCAACACCTGCTCAACAATTGATATGCAACAGTGGGGTAACTTTGCAACAGAGGAACTTAGTCCCTACACCCACATCTCAATATTTAGAATAAAAGCGGAAAATCTAAACATTGAATAACATATAACATATATACATATATATATCATCAAGTATTATCCCCTGACATAATTCATGTTTACATAAACATTCATCAACAAGATACATGTACAATGTATCACAAAAGAATCATATACATCCTTGCTACCCGGTGCTACATATCAGAGACGACCGACTAAAAGAATGAAGACACGCTTCACAAAAAGACCACCAGCATACCTACTCTGCAATGCCTCATAGCGCATCATAAAACAGCAGAAGGGTGAGAAATATTATCATAATAACGATGCATAAAATTATATATCTTAGCATAAAAATACACATATTCCACATTCTCACCACAATTCATCACAATTCACTCATATACATTACAATGTATATATATACAAAGCCAAGCATATTCATCATGCATACTTTCACAATCCTTATCAATCCACATAAACATACATATTTATGTTTATTCATCAATTCACAATTATAAAAATGATAAATGCAAATCATAGAGACTGACTCACGACTCTATGCAAATGTAATGCGGTACCGACTCAATCATCTCAAGTTCACTCAGGAACTTATTGGAACCATCGCTCGTTACCAATGTAACTCCCCGTCGGGCCTACGATGTTCACCCATTGCTCACACCTCACATAGGCACACAATGTTTATGGATTGCTCACACCTCACATAGGCACACAATCCGATTGCTCACACCCCACATGGGCACACAATCGTTTGTAATCATCGCTCACACCTCATATAGGCACACGACGTTACAACGGATTCTCATTAGAATCACACAACACAAGAATGCACATCATTATGCTTCACATGCAAAATGAATCAAGACATTCTTGAAATGCATACATATTCACAATATATTCATGCATTCATCTCATACTATTACATACAATCTATATACATTCACATCAATGCACTATTGTATGATTCACCTCCAAAACACACGTTCAAAACAGTAAAAGTCGCTAAATAACACTATTCCCAACTTTTCGACATAATTAAATTGGCTAACAATTTCCAAATCATCATAATAATAAAGTACAACTCAATAGCTTCACAACGATACCAAGAATGTAAAAATCGGATAAACGGAACAAAAGTTACGGACGAAAACGAAAACACATTTTTGAAAAATCTCATTTTACCATTTGTCCTGTCCATACGTGTATTGCCCTGAGCCATACGCGTATGAGCAGAGACTCATTTTTCCCAAAGTTCACGTGTAAAAGTCCGTACGCGTAATGCCCAAGCTCGTACGCGTATTGCCCTGAAATGCTACGCGTATCATACGCAAATGGGCAGATGGCCGAGCAAAATAACATCCCATACGCGTATTGGCCCATGCCTCGCCCACCATACGCGTATTGCCTAGGTTCATACGCGTATGAACATGCCCCATACGCGTATGACCTGGAAAAACCAGAAAAATTCTTCTGCATAATCTTGTTCTACGGGTTACACCCAAAATCATCCCAAATTCCACCTACACACCAGAAAATTACCAATACAGTGTCCAATGACAAGTATCTATCATATACCAACAATTATGGACACTAAAAACATGATTTCAACCGCATTTAATCGATTTCCAAGCAATTTTACAAAATATGGGTTTATACAAAAACTCATAAAAATCAACAACAACAATAACACAAGCATACATAATGATATACATTGATAATATAATAAGATTTCACACCCTTACCCGGATAAATCGATTCCTAGAAGTTGTTTTGAAGATTTCCAAGCTTTTCCTCTCTTTTTCTTCTCTTCCTCTTTCTTTCTCTCCTTTTTCTCTCTATTTTTCTTTTCTTTCTCTTTCTCTCCTATTTCCTCTTCTTATCTCTTTTTCTTTTCTATTTCTTATTTTCTACTCAAATTAAATTAATTCATTTTCTCACACAAATCTATTTCCACTAAATTTCTAACTTATCATTAATTGAGAAATGTCTAAAATACCCTCCATTCTAATTTTCCCGAAACTCTCAAAAACGGTAAAAGTATCATACCATGTCAACATAGCATATTAACACACCAATTTCATAGATAAAATAATTTATCACTCAATTTAAGTAAAAGACTCAACAAAATGGGAAAAATCGGAATCGGGGCGTTACAGTACAGGCCATAATTGCATGATGAATTGATTCAAACACAACATATACAACATGTATGAGATGTTTATGAGCAGTGGACTTCAAAGCAATGCATAATTCAAAGAGTTTAAGTTGTGATGCTTACCTCTTTAGGAGCTCTTTGTGCTATCTGCCAAGTTTCTTGTGCTGGAAGTAATTTGATGCTTTAGACACTCTCAATTGATCCCTTGGAAGCTTTTAGAATGATCACCACCAGCTGGAATCCTTAGGAACAAGTTTTGGCACTTTCTTGCAAAAGGGGCAAAGTGACCAATATGGCAACTCTCTCAAATGGTGTTCCAGATGTGGGGAACCATTTGGGACAGTTCAAGGATGATATTTGGAGTGTGTTTGAGGTATTATCTGGTTTTGAAAGTGACTGAATCAAGACATGGCTTGAAAAATGCAAAAAGTCAAATTTTGAGGTTTTGGAGGTTGACTTTGTGATTTTGGTGTTACAGATCACATGTTTGTGTTTGGACAGCTTAGATACAACATATTAGAGGTGTTTGGATCATGATCTGTGATGGAATTGCTCTCTAACTCAAAAACTCAGAAATACCTTGCAAAAGAAGGCATTTTGGCCTAAAGAGAGGGATTTTGAGGAAAGCATCAGTTTGCGTGCTTTGGTGTACTCAAACTGAGCACAAATGAACTCTATTTATAGTAGAGCAAGTTTTTTTTGCAAGCAATAGTGAATGGAAACTGCAGCAGGCCTTTGGCCAATGTTATGGAAAAGGAATCTCAAGTCTCCTCTAGCCATTGACTTGAGATTAGAGCACAGGCTTTGTAGTTTTGGTTCAGAGATAAGTTTGGACTAAATTTTGTTGGAATAGGCTCAGTTCATGCCACCTTGATGCATTCATTAAAGGCTTGGAGACAAAATTGAAGTCTTGGCACTTTTTAGCTCTTTTAGGTTTGGCATGGCTAATGTAGATTCTTGGACTTTGGAGGCTTGGGGATCAGATCATTCCCTTCTTGTTTTATCCTCAGATGTGTCCAAATGAATGACAAGGCTTGTATTTATCATATTTGGACAAATCGAGCAAAATGCACAAATTCTGCCTTGTAAAACCAGTTCATGATGCCATGTTTCAAGGGTTGTATCTCCTTGCTCAAATGGAATTTGGAGATGATCTGGTATTTGTTGGAAAGACCTCATGGCATACTTCAACTTTGATGTCCACCCCTAGACCTGGTTTGACTTGGATCAAGGTGAAAAATGTCCCTACATTTTGGAAAAAGTAAGGCAGATTCTGACTTAGTGAAAATTTCACTAAGTGTTGGAAAAATCTCATTTTCATGTTTTCAGCTATTTTGATCACTCCATAACTAAAAATTCATGAGGAATTGGAGTTTTATGTAGTTGAAGCTTTTGTAGAGTGTAGCAAGACCTACAAATCCAGCTTTGGATCACCCAAAATGGTTGCTTGAATCTCAAGTTATGGTCCTTGGAAGTTGGTACCCTAGCCACTTTGTTCCATAACTTAGAAAATTTTTAAGTTTTTAATGGTTACCCCTTTTACAAGTTAACTCACTTTATTTGATTTTTCTTGATGAATGATGATTCAAATCACATATTAACATTGTTTTAGGGTTGAGGAACCAAAATTGTGAAAAATTCCAAAAAGTCAAACTTGATTTTATGCACAGTTGACTTTTTATCGGATGAAATCCAAACTGCGCGATCCTTTGTGAAATCAAGTCCTTGACCTAAATCAAACCTAATGGATATATTCCATAGGTGTTATAGGGTGTATTGAATCATGTCCCAAGGTTTGGGAGCATGTCTTGGTCAAAAGTCAAAGGTACAATTGACTTTTTCCTCAAAACCCTAATTGTGGTCCTGATGAAATTGAAACTTGTGGATCAAGCTTCTTGGATCAATCCATTGTTGTAAATGGATCAATGTAGTGTATTGGAGACCCTCAAATCATGTCTTGAGGTCCTGGCTCATGTTTTGTCCCAGAAGTCAACTTAGGGGTGAATTAGGTCAAGCAACCCTAATTCTTGATTTTCGGGTAAATGCATCCCCTGAGGTTAAATTGATTTGATGATTGGGTCCATGAGGTCCCTTGGAGTATCTTGGGTTGTGCTTTGAAGCATTGGCTCATGGCCAGAGGAAAATCTTCATCTGGAGGCCTTGGTTGACCAAAACCCTAACTTGGTGACACTGGCGATCTTGAGGCTTGATCCACTTGGAATGTAGCAACCTTGTGCTTGATCCTTGATGTGGGAGTCCTCTTGATCCTTTATGGATGTTTTGAGAGGTTAGACAAGTTGAAGATCATTTCATTTCTTGATTGATCCTCTGTCTAAGTGCCCTGAGAGGGCTCAAAACCCTGATTCTTGTTTGTGGTGGATGCTCAAACATCTCTAAGGATATTGATGAGGCATGATGGTTCATCCATATTGTGGTAATGACTTGCACAATGATGGGAAATCTTGGTGGTCAAAATTTGGGGTATGACATATGCCCCTATTTAATCTTCTTGGACCCGAAGGTTTGAATGGCGAAGGTATTCGGGCATTCGGGGTGCAAGAGGATTAAATATCGGAATACCCGAAATTTTGATGGTGGTTATGAATGGCTGCTTGCTCATCCATCTTATTTTGCTAAGCAATGATACTTAGAAAAGGTAAAAACTTCCCCTCGATCCTGGTCTTCAGCCATGGAACTGGTCTTAGTTTATGATTTAAACTTCCCCTCGATTCGGGTCTTCATCCACAGAACTGGTCTCAGTTTCTTTTGTCCGTAAACTTCCCCTCGATCCTGGTCTTTAGCCACAGAACTGGTCTCAGTTTATGAAATAAACTTCCCCTCGATCCTGGTTTTCAGCCAAGGAACTGGTCTCAGTTTCTTTTGTCAATAAACTTTCTTGACAAGGGACGCTATTTGGTAGCGGTTTTCCTCAAACTTCTCGCCGAATTTTCCTGGGGAGATACCATTTGATGGGAAAAAGTTTTGATGTCAGACTTGCTGGGGGTACCCGTTTGTCTGAGCTGTAGAGGTGTGCAAACTTCTCTGTGGGAGACTCCATTTTTCGACTCTACTGGGGAAAACGAGTCTCTTGAGAGACTACTTTTTGTTTGGGGATATTACATCATACTTTTCCTCGAGATCTTCTTGGAGAAAGGCCATGTGATGTGATCCAATTTTGAGGTGCCGATGACTTCATTATCATTGACTCTCTTGGGGAGAAAAAATCAACGTGTTGCTGAGAGTCTTTAGTTGTAAGGCTTCCTCTAGGGATTTTCCTTAATCCAGGAAAGCGAAGATATCATCTTCAATGGTGAAGAGTGACGTTTGCTGAATGTCTTCTTGCTTTTTAGAGGTTCAAGTTATCAAAGTGGTCGAGGACCGTCTCCATTCCCGAAATAAACTGGGGAGAGATTGCTTAGATGATTTGCTTCCTGACGAGGGAAGAAATGATAACTCGATTGACAAGAGGACTTTTACCACTAGGGGATAAGACCGACTAGAGTGATAGTGATGCAATATGAAGGTGAATGCAAATTAATAATGCATGATGTATGTATATTTATGCTGACAAAAATGACGCGACATACAGACTAATAGACGAACACGACTGGATACTCGGCCACTGCAGGGGACGAAGAAGTATCTTCGGTTTAAGATAGAAATTGTGCCTTTCTTAGGAGAGATAGTCCTTGTGGGGAACAACGTTGGTCGGGCTTAGGAGATAAGAACTCTGTTGGGGATGCCAGATGAAACATGGTCTCTGACACAGTTGATTCTTCATTCAGGCGTACTGGTTTGAGAAGGAGTACTTTGATCCTGCACTTTGAAGCTTAATCGCCTTTGGAGTAGCGATCAATGTTCTTTCGATGTTCAACAGTCAAAAGAAACTGCCATCTTTATTTTAAAAGCATAAAATGTTGACAAGTAATTTCATTTTTGTTTTATTTCAAGAATCGTTAATCATGTTAAAATGTCGTTATGCAAAGCTAAAACAAATAAGAATTGCAAACAAAAGCACTAGGGCTCAAATTTTATTGATAGGATGGAGATTAGCCAAACGCGTGATTCCATAGAGTATTTACAAAGTTTAGAAAATGGTAATTTAAGGGAAAAGGGCTACATTGAAACATAACGACCGTTATCCTTCTACCAACTTTGAATTCTGGACATCCTGGGCTTCCGTCGAAGATGACCTTAACTGGAATTTTCCTGATGGATGGCATGACTGCTACTGGGGGATTTGTCCTTTTGTTGAACGTAGTTACTTGCCATTATCCCTAACTTTTTTCTGGATTGTACTTTGAGATTTCCAATCCATCGGGATGATTTTTGATTATGTCTCTAATTTTGGCCTGGACCTCCCTTTTGGGTTTTCAATCCACCGAGATGTTTTATTTATTTATTTAGGCGAAGTATTTCTTGACTACATCAACATTCTTGGGGTAGGCAAATTCTTCTCTATCCATGGTTGCGAGTCTCAAGGTGCCGCCTGAGAAGGCTTTCTTGACCACATAGGAGCCGTCATAATTCAGAGTCCACTTACCCCGAGAATCAGTGAGAAATGATTGTATCTTTTTGAGTACGAGGTCTCCTTTTCTGAAGACGCGGGGTCGGACCTTTTTGTCAAACGCTTTCTTCATTCTCTGTTGATATAACTGACCATGGCATAGTGCCATTATTCGTTTCTCTTCGATCAGATTTAGTTCATCGTGTCAACTTTGACACCATTCAGCCTCTGTTAGCTTAGCTTCCATCAATACTCGGATTGATGGGATTTCTACTTCTATGGGGAGCACGGCTTCCATGCCATATACTAGAGAGAAAGGGGTTGCCCCTATTAAAGTACGGACAGATGTGCGATAACCATGAAGAGCAAAGGGTAACATTTCATGCCAGTCTTTGTAGGTTACAACCATCTTTTGGACAATCTTCTTGATGTTCTTGTTAGCCGCTTCTACCGCCCCGTTCATCTTGGGTCGGTAGGGAGATGAGTTATGGTGTTCGATCTTGAACTCAGCGCATAACTCTTTCATCATCTTATTATTCAAGTTAGATCCATTATCAGTAATGATCTGGCTTGGAACACCATAATGACAGATGATATTGTTTTTGATAAATCAGACTACCACTTGTCGGGTTACATTGGTGTATGACGCTGCTTCGACCCATTTGGTGAAGTAGTCAATAGCTACCAAGATAAACCGATGTCCGTTCGAAGCTTTGGGTTTAATCATGCCAATCATGTCGATTCCCCATATGGAAAAAGGCCATGGGGAAGAAATAACTCTGTGATGTGTTGGCGGTACATGGATTTTGTCTGAGTATATCTGACACTTGTGACATCTCCTCATGTACTTGTAGCAATCAGATTCCATGGTTAACCAATAGTACCCTGCTCTTAGAATTTTCCTCGCCATTGTGTGTCCGTTGGCATGAGTGCCAAAGGAGCCTTCATGAATTTCTTTCATCAACATGTTTGCTTCTGGTCTGTCTACGCATCAGAGCAAGACCATGTCAAAGTTTCTCTTATAGAGTGTATCACCGCTTAGAAAGAAGCTGCATGCTAGCCTTCTGAGGGTCTTTCTGCCTTTTCTGGATGCCCCAGGTGGGTATTCTTGTTTCTGAAGGAAGCACTTGATATCGTGATACCAAGGTTTGTCGTCTACGATTGCTTCAATCGTGAAGATATAAGCGGGCCGTTCTAGGCGCATTACGTCAATCTTAGGTATGTCATTCCATTAACCTACACTAATCATGGAAGAGAGAGTGGCTAATGCATCAGCCATGTGATTCTCTTCACGAGGGATATGATGAAACTCAATTCTGTTGAAAAATGCTAACAACCTTCTCGCGAAGTCTTTGTAAGGAATCAGTCCTGATTGATAAGTGTTCCAATCTCCTTTGATCTGATTGACAACCAGGGTTGAGTCGCCATATACATCCAAGTTCTTAATCCTTAAGTCGATTGCTTCTTCGAGACCCATGATACAAGCTTCGTATTCGGCCTTGTTGTTTGTACACTTGAATATTAGTCGGGCGGTGATAGGAATGTGGGTACCCTGAGGTGTTATGATGATTTCCCCAATTCCGTTTCCATAATGATTAACAGCTCCGTCAAAGATAAGTCCCCATTGAGAACCTGGTTCTGGCCCTTCACTGGGTAGTGGTTTATCGTAATCTTTCATTTTCAAATACATGACATCTTCGTCTGGGAAGTCAAATCCGACTGATTCCTAATTGTCAATCGGTTGATGAGCTAAATGATCAGCTAAAATACTTCCTTTGACGACTTTCTGAGCGTGGTACTCGATGTTGTATTCTGACAACAACATCTGCCAACGGGCTATCCTTCCTGTGAGAGCAGGTTTTTCAAAGACGTACTTGATTGGATCCATTTCGGAGATTAACCAAGTAGTGTGACAAATCATATACTGGCGAAGATGTTTGGCTGCCCAAGCCAGAGCACAACAAGTTTTCTCACGTATAGTATACCGAGTCTCGCAGTCAGTAAATTTCTTGCTCAGATAGTAGATGGCAGACTCTTTTCTTTTTGCTTTATCTTGTTGGCCAAGTACACAACCCATGGAGTCTTCCAATACTGTTAAGTAGATGATCAGTGGTCTTCCTTCCACTAGAGGTGACAGAATTGGTGGATTCAACAGATATTCCTTGATACTGTCGAAGGCAGTTTGACAGTCTTCTGTCCAAACGCAGTCCTGATTCTTTTTGAGTAATTTGAAGATCGGCGCACATGTCGCGGTCATGAGGAATATAAATATGGAAATGTAATTCAAACGTCCCAGGAATCCCCTGACTTGTTTTTCAGTTTTTGGAGAAGGCATTTCTCGAATGGCCTTGACCTTGTCAGGATCAACCTCAATTCCCCTCTGGCTGACGATGAACCCTAGAAGTTTCCCTAAAAGGACTCTGAATATGCATTTTTTGGGATTCAAGCGGAGTTTGTACTTTCTCAGACGCTCGAATAGTTTTGACAGGTGGGTCACATGTTCCTCTTCTGTCTTAGATTTGGCAATCATATCATCGACATACACTTCTATTTCTTTGTGTATCATGTCATGAAACAGAGTAGTCATGGCCCTTTGATAGGTTGCCCCGACGTTCTTTAGACCGAACGACATTACCTTGTAACAAAAAGTGCCCTATGAGGTGATGAATGAAGTTTTCTCCATATCTTTCGGCGCCATTTTGATTTGATTATAGCCCGAGAATCCATCCATGAAGGAGAATACTTTGAACTTTGCTGTACTGTCTACCAGCATGTCTATGTGCGGTAGGGGAAAGTCATCCTTTGGACTGGCTTTGTTCAGATCCCTATAGTCCACACACATTCTGACTTTTCCGTCCGTTTTTGGAAATGGTACTATGTTGGCTAACCATTGAGGATATTCTGATGTGGCGAGGAAACCCGCGTCAATCTATTTTTGTACTTCCTCTTTGATTTTGATGGCCATGTCTGGATGAGTCCTTCTTAGTCTTTGTTTTACCGGAGGACATTCTGTCTTTAGCGACAAATGATGTTCCACGATGCTGGTATCCAACCCTGGCATGTCCTGATAAGACTAAGCAAATACATCAGGAAACTCTTTGAGAAGCTTTATCAAACCTTCTTTGACAGTCAGACTGAGCAGTACCCCAATCTTGACTTCTCTTCTTTCTTCTTCTGAACCCAAGTTGACCATTTCCAACGGCTCTTTGTGAGGTTCAGTGGACCTTTCTTCTTGTCTGAGTAATCGGGAGATCTCTTTCGGAATTTCTTCATCATTTTCTTCTTCAGCCTCAAATACCAGGAATTTAAAGTTGGGAGAAGGCATTGGATCGTATGTTTCAATGGGGTTTAAAACAAGCAATCTGCATGACGTGATGATTGTTTTTAGAAGAGATAGAGAGAATGCAAAAGTGTGTGCATTGTAATTTCTGAAAAATGCTCGTTATTGTTTTTATTATTTTGAGTTGTTTTTTAGGATTACCATTTTTTGAAAAAGAAAAAAGAGAAAACAACAATAAATGCGGAAATTACAGAACGACGTTATTTTATTTATGATTTTGTCGATTCTTGAAACTATAGCCCTATAAAACAAAACTCTGTCGCTTTGGGCAAAGCGAAGAGGTACATTTACAGAAAGTGAACCCTATCAAAACATCTGTTTCACCTGGGCAGGGTGAAAGGTTAAGATAAAGACGACAATTACTTAGACTTATGAACGAATTTCGGGACATCGACAGCAACCCATTGGCGGCGAACTCCTCGGTGAATCACAAAATCTGTTACCTTCTTTCTTGATTTGTCCTCAGAAATGACGCTGATTTCTGGTGGAGCAGGATCGTTAAAATCTGTCTCCCAGGCAGGGTTGTCGTAGGAGGATTCTTCAGTTGTATCTTGCATAGTGTTTGTACTCTCAGGTGGATCTTCCCATCCAGTTGGCTGGATGTCTTCGAGCCTGATACGAGAACTTTCAGGAGCGGTGTACTTGACCAAGAAGTCGTACTTGCCACTCGGTTGTCCTAAGGTGTCCCACACTTCTTTGGAACTGGAGGAGTCATCTCTTTCGATGACGTTGACCTCGGGAAAAGAATAGTTAAGGAATTCTAGTCCTGTAATCTTTGTAAATTCATCGTCGTACTGGATATCTTCTGAATGCCCAGAGTAATGATCCCATGATTTGGTGGGGACACATGTATTCTTTTCAATGATGCTCAGATGATATGCATCGTTGGGATGACTCTTTTGCCCCAACTCTCCTGGGTATGGCTGCCAGATAGGCAGGCCATCCATTGGGCCATAATAGTCGTGGTCAAACTTGTCTTTCATCGGAGTCTCCTCCTCTAATGAGTTTGGTGGAGCACGACATCCTTCGGGATCACAATCTCTGTATATCATTTTGACGTCTGATCTTGGTATATATCTCGGACTCTGTGCGGGATAGCAAAATGGCGTATGCACCTCTCCCTGAGACATATAACTGTCCTCGTTAAGATATGACTTCCACTCTTCATCTGTATCGGAGAAATCACCCTCGTTGATGGTATGTACTTCTTGAGACACTGGGTGAAGGAAACCTCCACTGCGGAAGAAGTCCTGAATGGGATGAAAACTTTCATCGTTAGTAGTAGTCTGGGTACAGGTTAAAGAAAAACCAAGACCTTTCTTTGTTTTGTTATCCGTAGGAATGACAAGCTGTCCCCATCCTTTTGCATTGTTACTTTTGATTGCTTCGAGAGCATCTTTGTATAAGGAAATCGACGTTCCTCTTTCTGAACGGTTGTCATTGCTCACTAAAAGTGCTTGGAACTGGATTCCTACAACCTCCTCAGGTTCTACATAAGTGGATGACGATAAGTTGCTCACGATCATGGCTTGCTCTCCACAGACTCTGACTAGTTGGTCGTTCTTGACAAACTTCAGCTTTTGGTGAAGTATCGAAGTTACTGCCCCAGCCTCGTGTATCCAAGGTCTTCCTAACAAACAACTGTATGCTGCCCGGATGTCCATGACCTGGAAAGTTACTTGGAAAGTGTGAGGACCGATAGTTATGGGAAGGTCGACTTCGCCGATAACCATTTTTCAGGATCCGCCAAATGCTTTGACGATGACCTCACTGCCTCTCATCGGAGATCCTTTAAATGATAGTCGTATTAGAGTGAATTTCGGCATAACATTCAGAGTTAATCCGGTGTCTACCAGTACGCTGGATAAAGCACCTTCTTGGCAGTTGACTGTAATATTTAGTGCCATGTTGTGATTTTGGCCCTTTTCCGGCAGTTCCTCATCACTGAATCCTAAGTTGTTGCAGGAAGTGATGTTGGAGACGATGCTATCGAATTGTCTTATTGTTACATCTTGTTCCACAAAGGCCTGCTCTAAGACTTTCTGTATAGCCTCTCTGTGAGCTTCAGAACTGAGTAAAAGAGACAACATAGAGATTTTTGAAGGAGTCTGCAACAGCTGATCAACGATGTTGTACTCACTTTTCTGGATGAGCTTCAGCATCTCATCATTGTTCTTTGAAAGGTCGGGATCACTAGATTGCCCGATTGGTTGAAAGGGAACTTCGGTTTGAGGTTCCCCTTCTTTGTTAGGTTCTCCAACTCCTCGGTTGAAGATTCAACCGCTTCGTGTTACTCGGCTGATGTCGGCAATATTCACGACGGAGGGTAATGGAGTTTCTTTTCCATTCTCAAGTGTTGTTGCACCGTATTTGTAAGGGATTGCCTTATTTGATTTGTATGGTATTGGTCCCGGCAGATAGATAACTACAAGAGCCTTTTGATTTTTCTGACCATCATAGCCGGCCTCAATTGGTTCGAGGTTCAGAATCTTTCCACTATCAAGAGGAGCTCTCGATTCATGGAGTAAAGGGATTATGGCACATACATCTTTGGCCACTTCTCGTTTAGGGATCAAGACAACTTCTTTGCCTTGATTAGGAAGATAGTCTGACATTATGTTAATCGGACCAGAGCCTGAATATGGTTGAACCTCTTTGTGGTCTAACTGGTCTTGAAGGGCTGCTCGCACGAGGTAGCATCCTTGGTTATCCTCCGAGCAAACTCTACAACGCTCATAGTTATGTGGTGGCACCCGACCACGTCTGCTTTGTATGCAGTGTAACCTCACTAGATCTGTTTCCATTGATCGAACATCCTGACTTTGATGCCTAGCAGGGTTCCCATCAGTCATACTGATTTGTTGTGTGTCTTCATCTAGATAGATCGGAAGCCACCAGTGGTTCAACAAGTGTTGCAGCGTTCTTTGAACGAGAGCACATCCTTGGTCACTCTCACAACATACTCTACAGTTCTGATACTCATGTGAAGTCAGAAAACTGAGCTGAACTTGCTTAGCGTGTAATTCCACCAAGCTGGTATTCATCAAGCGAATATCAAAGATTTGAATCATATTCACTTGATAATGACTTCTATCGCGGTAATCCTGAATCCATCCAAGATCCAACTGACGCTGGAGGGCCTCTTGTATAAAAGAGCATCCCTGATTGTTTACCGAGCAGATCAGACAGGAATCGTAATTGTGCCGTGGCAGATTATGATGTTGGCTTTGCCTTGAGTGCATTGCTACCAAGTTGACATTCATCGCACGAATGTCGTGGATTTGAATGATGTTAGAATTTGTATAAGTCATGTTGACCTCACGAATTTAGTGATCTTGGATCCATCCGAGATCCATCTGTTCCTGTAGAGCTGATTGCACCACAGAACATCCTTGATTGTTTTTAGAGCAGATATCACACTAGTGATAATTATGAGACGGTATATAACCGTACCCGCTCTGTCTACAATGCATCTTTAACCAGGTTTGTTTCCAATAAGAGTACATCATGAATTTGATAGCTGTGCTTAGACTCTCCCTCTATCAAATTTACCGCAACTTTCCCGTGTTGAGGCAACAGGTTCGTCTGAACATTTGGATTTGTATCCTTGAAGGATAAGACCCCGTTCTTGACAAGCTTCTACACATCAGATTTGAAGCTGAGACAGTTTTCTATGTTATTCCCAGGTCCTCCTTGATGGTAAGGACAAGTCTGATCCTCTTTGAACCAAAAAGGCGGATTTTCCGGTACTGTAAAAGGAGACCTGGTTTGGACGTGCCCCTTGAACAGTAGTAGTGGAAACAATTCTGCGTACAACATTGGTATAGGGTCGAACCCTGGTGGTCGCATTGTACGGTTGTTATTGTACAGAGGACGAGCCTGCTGAAGAGGCTGTTGTGTCCTTTGCTGATATTGTTGTTGATTCGGTTGGCTCTAAGCAACCTGAGGTTGATACATTGGAACAGGCGCAGGGTTGATATCAGGAGTTACAGCTGCTACTGGTTGGTACCTTCACCTTTGCTTTCCGAGAGAGATATTACCAATATCTTGCTATTTTTTCTTAGGGAAAGCACTACCGTATCATTTGGTATTGCTTGATGATCCAACATCTTAGACCAGACATCCTTCTCAAACTGCTTCTCCAAGACGAACTCCCATGCTTACCATCTCAGTAAAGCCGCTGGGCGCACTGGAGACCATTCGGACGTAGTAGAAGGAACTCAAGGTTTTCAAGAAGATTTTTGTCATCTCTTTTTCCTCGAGAGGTGGACAAATCTAGGCGGCAATTTCACGCCATCTCTGAGCATATTCCTTAAAGGTTTCTTTATCCTTCTGTTACATGGCTCTGAGCTGATCTCTGTCTGGTGCCATGTCCAGGTTATACTTATACTATTGAACAAAGGCAACGCTAAGATCTCTGAAAGTGACGATCTTAGTGCGGTTTAAACCCATGTACCATTTGAGTGCGGCACCGGTTAAACTATCTTGGAAATAGTGGATCAGTAGTTGTTGGCTCTCTATCTGAGTTGACATCTTCCAGGCATACATCATCAAATGGCTTTGAGGGCAAGAGTTGCCCTTGTATTTCTCAAATTCGGGCACCTTGAATTTGTGCAAAATTTTCACATTGGGGACTAGACAAAGGTCTGCGGCGTCCTTTTCGAATAGATCCTGACCGCAAATGGCATGCAGTTCCTTCTACATCTCCAGGAATTGCTCCTGGAACTCATTCAATCTGTCGTACATACTTTCTTTCCACTAAAAGGTATCTGTGGAATCTGTCCTTCCCGGACAGTGTGTACCATGGGTGGTGGTATAGTTATTACGACAGTGACTCTTGGTGCTTCCCAATCCCAAAGTTTGTAACCTTCAGGAGTTACTGTCATGCCCCTTGCATTTTTGCTTTCCCGAAGTTTGTAACCTTCAGGCCCAGCGGTTCTTGCTGCAGTTTCCAGATCTTCTGTGATCGGTGGAATATATCCTTCCGGGATATAGTTGAGTGGCATGTCCCAGGGACGATCTTTAGGCATGTTGTACTGAGGATCATACTTTTCCACTATGAGCGTAGATGTGATCTCTGAGATCAAGGTCCTTTGTTGTTATATCTGGGCTGCTGCCAGAGATTGCATGTCATTATGAAGTTTTCTCATATCTTCTTTTAGAGTGTCGATTTCTTCTTTCAACTCTCTGTTCTCTTCCTCGAGACCATCCATTTTCTTTTGTCGATTGGCCCAAGTATTATACGAATGAGACAGCTTGACTCTAGAATCAAGGTACAAACGTGAGATTCATAGGGAAGAAGAATGCGTTATGTGAGAATGATGAATGATATGCAATAATTATATTAATTTTTTTTTAATAAAAAGAAACTTTAACAATTGGATTGCAAATATCATACAGTGGGGAAACCCCGTTTTATTGAATTTAAAGATTGCGGAATGGAAATACAGTAATTTACAAAGTCCTGTAAAAGGAAATGTCTAAGCTTATGAATCCCGAGTCATCTCTGAGGAGGGCTCAGGTGCTGGTTCTGGTATTTTTCTTTTCTTTGACCGGGGCTCTTTAGTTGTTGTCGGGTTGTCATCCTTTTGCCAAGTGAAAGGAGCGAGCAAATTCCTTCGGTCTTCTTGATTCTCTACAGCATGTTGTTCTAAAATCTCGATCAGAGCATCTTTTTCTTTTAACAGTTACTAAATTTTGTTACACTCCACATTGAGAATGCGATACTTGTTCTTCCAAGATTTCTTTTCCCGCTGAACTTTGTTGAGAGTGACCTGGGGTTTTTCATTATCAGACATAAAATAAAGGACATATTCCTTTAACGGAAGAACTTCTTGACGAGGGTAAGGCATCCTCAGATTGAGAGCTCTAGTTTGTACCCAGTGGAGATAAGGTTCCACAGAGACACAGTCTAGTTTTTGTATAGACTCTCTTCCTTTCCTGTGAACATGTTTCCAGGCATGCACTATTTCTGTCTTTAGTGCCCTGTCATTTTCTCCTTCCTTGAAGAAAAGACCTTCCAGATGAACATTACGCGGGATATGTCTCATCGGGTATCCGAATTGACGACGAACTAAAACTAGATGATAGTTGGTTCCTCCTTTAGTTCCTATGAGGGGTACATTGGGGAAATTTCCACAATGGTCAATGATTCTTATCCCGTCATAGATCTGATTGTACCAATCTATGTCAGAGTTGGTAAGAGACATGATTCTCTGTGACCAACGTAAAGTACTCTTATGATCCCAAAAAGTAGCAGACTTGGGTAAGTGGGAAGTGAACCGTTTGTATAGCAGGGGTACACAGCACGTGATCATTCCTTCACTGTACAAATTCCTTAAGTGTACAGAATGATAAGCATCTGCGAACAAGGTCGGTACAGGGTTTCCAATCAAAAATATCTTAATGGCATGGATATCAACGAAGTTATCAATGTTGGGAAACAGAAATAACCCGTAGGTGAGGAAAACAAAGACGCTCTCGAAAGCAGTCACGTTCCGTATACTAACAAAGTACAGAGCTTTCTTTACCAAAAACTGAGCTGGTAAACCTTGGATTCCACCCTTAATGGCCATGTGAGTCCTAACTTCTGACTCGTCCAAATAGATTGATCTTGCAATGGTTTGATCCTTTGGAATTTCTTCCAGTCCAGAAAAGGGAGTTTGGTCAGTGATAGGTATATCAGTCAGGTGAGAGTACTCCTTCAGTGTTGGTGCTAGTTGATAATCCAGGAATGTGAAACAGTGATAAATCGGATCGTAGAACTGAATCAGCGTGGCTAGGATTCCTTCAATTACATGGACCCTTAACAGAGACAGCAGTCCTCCGTACTTAGCTCTAAAAGCATCAGGGTTGGTGATCATCCTTGCCAACCCTCTTAAATCCTCTAGTTTTGGAACCTTGAAGGTATACTTGTGAGTCTTCCTTCTACCGAAATCCATAACGCAATCTCTTTCTCTGACATTTGCAATCATTATCTTAGTTTAATTTGAACAAGAGAGACTAGAAGAGAAAAATTTTCTTTGTTTAAGAGTTTTTTAGATGAAATGAATGCACGAATGCAGAACACAAAAACATAGAAAAAACATGGGGTCAAAGGTTCAGTGTCATGAAGTCATGGCTCTACCCATCCCCAAAGGTTATACTATGGTGATTTTTTGTACCTGTCCTCAAAATCATTAACCCCCCTTGGGATAACAACAATAGGCTGGTTCACCCGAGCGAGCTGTAGTATCTTAGAGTAATCTCAAATGAGGGTAGTATCGCGTGACAACTATTTCTGATAGCTTCCGCACTACAAAATAGTAACATGGGCTTAGCCTACTAAATCCTCAATTTTATGGTGATCGGAAAAATAGCAAGTGTACTATTTTTACCGATGTAGTAATAAGTGGGGTTATCCCCAGAATCGATCTCTCGAGGACTGCGTATAATTTGTAAGTGTAAATGTTATTTCAATTAAACAAAAATTGATTTTGGGGTTTTGTTTGGTTTGACAATGATTATAATGACAATATAAAATAAGCAGAACAATAAAATTGACTTTAACAATTATGATAAAATATGCTAGGGAAAGGTGTATGAATTGCTCAGTAAGAACCCTAAATCATTATCAAAGAGACATGCCTAAAAACCTTAATTTCACTGAACCTCAATAATATTTTTCTTTAATTCCTTAACCGAAAAACCTTTGAGATTCTCCCTTGATCCTAATTCCTCAGCAGTCAAGGAAGAACGTCAAGCAATAGTTCTAACAAGGTTTTATCAGTCACTACAGGATATCCCCATTCCTAGGCAATATCTACCATAATGTTATTACGCAAAAGCAATAGATTGGTTTTTCAGGCCAAATCCCTAATAGTAAATCGTTCCCAATTTGTCCGATCGAAAAAAAGTGTTAAACAAGTTGCATAATAAAAGATTAAGGTAAAAATGCATAGTCTCATCGAATAATTCAAAAGATGTTCATTACATAACAATTCAGGGACACCCCCCTAGCATTGGGGGGTTTAGCCTCTCATAATATTCAAAACAAAAACAAATAGAAAATTAAAGGTAGACATTACAATTTGATCGGAGGAAAACTAAATTTTCAATCGCTTCCGCTCATGAACGATCGTCTTCTCCCAATCTCCTTGATCGCATAAAACTCTTGTAAATTATTCCTAAAAGTAAAAGTGTTTCTTTCCCTCTATGAACCTAGCCTAAGTAGTTCCAAATCAATCATAATAGTGCAAAATTCCCATAATACCCCTCAAGGCACTTCACTCAGAAAATATAAAAAAAAATCACAAAGTTGTCTCTTCCAGGCTTGCTGACACGGGCCGTGTCAGCTGACACGGGCACCCGTGTCAACCCTCTGACTCTTGTGCGCAACTTCTTTCACTCCAGGCCTGCTGACATGGGCCGTGTCAGTTGACACGGGCACCCGTGTCAGATCTCTGACTCTTGTCCAACTTCTCCTTTGCATCCCTTCTCCTAACACGTCGTGTCAGGCAACACGAGGGCCCGTGTCAGGCTTCTGATTCTTTTCAAAACAGTTCCGAGACACTCCGAACTTTTCCATTCTTCGCGTACGTCCTCCGGGGCTTCCACGTTGTGATATGCAACCAACATAAACTACCAAAACACGCATAAAATGCACAAAACAATGAAAATTACTAAAAATTAAACCATTAACTAAATTTGCAAAAGGGTGAAGAAACAATATGTAGCGAGCGATTTTGGACGCGGTTCTTAAGCGCTGTCGCTCTTTGGGGTTTACTACAGGTCGATTCATTTTTTATCCTATTGTGAGCTGACTAAGGAAGGGAAATAGATGTCTCCAATTAATCCTGCTTGTATACTGATTTTAAATAGCGGTCTGTTAGGTTACGGATGTTATATGGTAATGGGGCCTTTCTTTCTTCTTACTTTATTAAGGTGGAAAACTGGGACTATTCATGGGGAATTTGTCAGATTGGGTGGAGATAGGGGACTTTAGGTTTTTTGATTAGTGTGCTCGCTAAGATTTTTCTTTCAATCTTATGCCTACGTATTCCCGTTTACCGAAACAGGGAAATCAGAGCGTTCGTAGTTCCTCCTATTCTATGGGAGGAAATGGGTGTTTTGGTGTCTTGTTCAAAGCCCATGACGTGAAGCGAAAGGTGATCTATATCTTGTTCAAAGCCCAAGATGTGAAGCTGAAGGTGGTTCGTATCTTGTTCAAAGCCCAAGATGTGAAGCTGAAAGGTGTTGTCTTTAGAGAGAATTTGTCATCTCTAAAGAGAGTCTATTTATCACAACTGTTTATAAAGGAGAATTACTTTAACCGGGATATGTGAATCCGGCAATGCCATAATTTCCTTTATAGGGGGTTCCAACCTGAAGGAGAAGACTTTAACTCAGTGTAGAGCAATGCTATCTTTCCTTAGGAATTTTTCATGCTAAAAGAGGGACAGTAGCATGGATGTAAATAATCCAAAGGCTTGCCACTTACAGCGATTAGATGAAGGGAAGAAGTTGTTGATGTTTGTGTACTGTGAACGAGGCACATCTTTGATGCTAAAAGGTTGATTGACTCAACCGGGGTTTTCCTTATACAAAGCCTAAGAGGAGGCTATTGGCCCAACAAGAGGGAGTTTTTGTGTGTCTCGTACGAAGCCCGAGAGAGAGAGGCTAAAAGGGTTTACTCAACAGGAGAATCTTTTATACTCAACAAGAGAGTGTTTTTGTATCTCGTACGAAGCCCGAGATGGAGGCTAAAGGTTTTGACTCAATAAGAGAGTGCTTTATACTCAACAAGAGAGTGATTTTGTATCTCGTACGAAGCCCGAGATGGAGGCTAAAAGGTGATTGACTCAACAAGAGAGTCTTTTATACTCAACAAGAGAGTCTTTGGTATCTCGTACGAAGCCCGAGATGGAGGCTAAAAGTTTTGACTCAACAAGAGAGTCTTTGTATCTCGTACGAAGCCCAAGATGGAGGCTAAAAGGTTACTGTTTCAGTTGAGTGACAGGTCCAATATGTTGGTTAAGAGAAAATCAGTTCTTATATGAGTAATGTTGCCCTCATGGATTTGATCTGAGGATCGGGATTATTTCTTGTTCTCTAAGGAAACGGGGAATCCAAAGGGTATTTGAGACTGTCCAAGTCTGCTGGTGTCTTCCTATTTTTGAAAGGGACTTGAGAATGTCTTTGAGACTCAAGGAAATTAGACTGTCCAAGTCTAGAGTTTTATCTTTTGTACTATGCTTAAAGAAACAGTAGTAGTACGTTCATGGTAGAAATATATAGACTCTTTGAAAGACTATTCTATTAAAATGACTAATTTCTGTTCCTATACCTCTAGGAGGTCGTCGGGACAATTTGTACGAAGCCCAAGAGGAGGCTGGAAACTTTTAAAAAGCCGAGGGACAATTTGTACGAAGCCCAAGAGGAGGCTATCATTCCCAGAGGAAGAAATCATTTATACGAAGCCTAAGAAGAGGCTGTGAATACTTCTAAGAAGCCGACGGGTCCTTGTACAACGCCCAAGAGGAGGCGGGGATGCTTTTAAGAAGCCTGTGGGTCCCTAAACCCCGAGAAGTTCAAGACAGGCTATTCACAAAGAATAGATCAAGCCAGGAAAGTTCGAGAATTTGGAAGAAACTCAAGGGATGCAATTCACGGAGAAGAGATCATCTCTGGGGAGTAGAGTTTCTTGACAATTCCTAAGGAGGACAGCCGAAGAGAAGACTGTATCTGGTGCTCCTATGGGGGATCTAGTATTGTCTATTTCTAAGAATGATCGAAACGACTTTACCTAGTGCTAGACGTAGTTGTCGGGGAAACTCTAAATATCTATACTATTATTACACAGTCGATATGAGTTTATGAAAGAAGACTTACAGCGAAATAGCCCCACAATACAGTTATATGTATATGAAAGCGGTAAATGAAAGCATATAAACACTTACTCGGTTGTAGAGCTTCCATGCTGTTTGGTTAGTTGTTCAACAAAGAAAGATTGAAAACAATAGTATATTTCAAAATCAAAGGAGAAAGTGCTTTGAAAGAAAAGATTGGGGCTTACAGCTCAAAGAGAGGCCCAAGGTTTTACCAGTGATCGCATTGTTGTATGAGTTTGTACAGTGGGACTTATACAAGTGACTGAGGCCCAAAAAGTTTTCTGTACAAGGGGAATGAGTCTTAAACTCTCTCAAGATGCCCAAAAAAAAATGATTTAGAGAAAAGAAGCGGGTCTTACTACGCGAGGGTAGGCCCAGATGATTTTGTTTAAAAATGGCGATCGCGCCGAGGTTTTAGAATGTACAGAGGGACTTATAAAATAAGTGAGGCGCAAAATGGGTTATATAAAAAAAGAGGTTGGGACTTACACTCTATTAGAGGCCCAAGTGAGTTTTAAGAAAAGAAATGGGTCTTACTACTCGAGGGTAGGCCCAATGGTTAATTTTGAAAAGGGCGACGATCGCGCCGAGGTTTTGGAAACACCGTGGGACTTATACAAGTGATTGAGGCCCAAAATTTTGGTATTTACAAAGGAATTGGGTCTTACACTCTATTAGAGGCCCAAAGGTTTTAAAATGAAAATAAATGGGACTTATAGCTCAAGGAGAAGCCCAATGGTCTTTTTTGTTAAAAGGCGACGATCGGGCCGAACTTTGTAAATGTACAGGGGGACTTATACAATATCTGAGGCCCAAAATATTTATTTACAAAAGGGATGAGACTTACACTCTATTAGATGCCCAAAGTGTATTTTAGGAAAAGAAATGGGGCTTACAACACGAGGGGAGGCCCAGATGATTTTCAGTTTGAAAATGGCGATCGCGCCGAGATTTTTAACGTATCGGGACTTATACAATAACTGAGGCCCAAAATATTTTTGTACAAAAAGGGTTGGGTCTTACCCTCTATTAGAGGCCCAAGGTTTTTTGAAAAAAGATTTGTTAGGGTGAAAATCAAAGAAACCCCAATTTCATTTTTTAAAGGCATTTTCAAAGAAAAATCAAGTAAAATATGATAAAAATATCAAATAAAATCATTAATCATGTTATAAACAATGATTAAGGTTTATGAAAAAGTATTTTATCCACATGAATATTTAAAATCATTTTGGTTTTAAAAATCAAGAAAAAGAAATCATTTTAAAAGCATTTAAAACAATTTAAAACAATATTTTTAAATATATTAAAAATAATATTTTTTTGTGGATTAAAATATTATGGGGTATGAATTGGAAAATGATGATTTTTGTTATGTAAAAGAATTGGTTGAGTTTTGAAAATAAAAATAAGAAAAAGAGGAAAGATGTCACAACATCATCTTCGACATCTCTTATGGGGCAAAAAACAAGTACTGAAACTTTAGTTTTTAACACCTTTTTTTATCAAATTTCAAACACTCATAACTCTATCAATTTTTAACGGAATTAAAATCCGGAAGTACCTATCTTGACCGATTTTTCGCAAGGAATCCAATGGTACCAAACATACACACTGAAACTCGACGTACAAAACACGTAAATCGAAAACCAGAACTGCTATGTTAATTTAAAACATCGTTTCTCGTCAAATTTCCAACACGCGTAACTCTCTCGATTTTTAACGGAATTAAGATCCGGAAGAGCCTATCTTGACCGATTTTTTGCAAGGAATCCAATGGTATTACTCATACATACTGAAACTTAATGTATAGAACATAGAAAGTAAAAAACAGAACTGGACCGTTAATTTTGACGTCGTTTCGCGCCAAATTTCCAACACGCGTAACTCTCTCGATTTTTAACAGAATTAAGATCCGGAAGAGCCTATCTTGACCGATTTTTCGCAAGGAATCCAATGGTACTGTACATACACACTGAAACTAAACGTACAAAACACGCGAATCGAAAAACCAGAACTGCACGTTAGTTTTCGACGTCGTTTCGCGCCAAACTTCCAACGCGCGTAACTCTCTCAATTTTTATCGGAATTAAAATCCGTAAAAACCTATCTTGACTGATTTTTCGCAAGGAATCCAATGGTACAACACATACACACTGAAACTTAACGTACATAATGCACAACGCAAAAAACCAGAACTGGACTGTGATTTTAAAACAACATAAACTCCACATATAAACATGTTAAAATGCAAACAGTGGGAGGATCACAACATACATATTAAGGACTACATTTTTGCTTCAATAATTGTTCAATATGATGCATGTATGTGGACAACAAAGGAAAGCATGATTCAAAGAATTCAAGTTGTGAATTTTACCTTTTTTTTGGAGATTTTGTGCAACTTACCAAGTGCTTTGTTCCAGAAATGATTTGATGCTTTGGACACCCTCAAATGACCTCTTAGAAGCTTTTAGGATGGTTGGAATCAGCTGGAAACCTCTGGAGCAAGTTTGAGCACTTTCTTGCAAAATGGGCAAAAGTGGCCAAAATGCCAACTCTCTCAAATGGTGTTCCAAATGTGTGGCACCATTTGGGATAGTTCAAGGATGATATTTGGAGTGTGTTTAAGGTTTTATCTGGTTTGGAAAGTGACTGAATCAAGACATGACTTGAAAAATGCAAAAAAGTCCAATTTTGAGGTTTTGAGAGGTGACTTTGTGATGTTGGTGTTATAGGTCACTTGTGAGAGTTTGGATCACCTACATATGATGTTTATGAGGTGTTAGGATCATGAGCTATGATGGAAATGCTCTCTAACTCAAAAACTCAGAATTTCCTTACTAAAGAAGGCATTTTGGAGTGAAAGAGAGAATTTGAGGAAAGCATCTGTTTGATGGCTTTGGTGTACTCAAACTGAGCACAAATGAGCTCTATTTATAGTAGAGCAAGTTTGTTTTGCAATCAATAGTGAATGGTGGTTGCAGCAGAGAATTGGCAAATGTTGGCCAATGAAAATCCAAGTCTCCTCTAGCCATTGACTAGAGGTTAGAGCACAGGCCTTTGGTTCCCTAGTTGTTGGATGACTCTTGACTGAATTTAGTTGGAAGAAGCTCAGTTCATGCCACCTCTAAGCATCCATTAAATGCTCCAAACCAAAATTGGAGTCTTGTCCCTCTTTTAGGGATTTCTAGGTTTTGGCATGCTAGTTTTGGTTCCTTGGACTTGGGAGGCTCATGGATCAGATCATCCCCCTTAGATTTGATCCTTAGATGTGTCCAAAATGATGATAAGGCTTGAAAATTCGTGTGGCACAAGAAATGTGCAAATCTGCCTTGAAAAATTCAGCTGCAGCAAGCCTTTTTGTAAAATCCATAACTCCCTGCTCGAGTATGCTACATGGACGTTCTAGGACTTTCTGGAAAGCTAAGATGACGTGCTTCAACTTTTGATGTTTGGCCCTAGACCTGGTTCAACTTGGATCATGGAGAAAAACAGCCTTGAAGTTGGGACTTCATGCTGAAATTACAAGGCAGATTTTGGCTAAGTGCTGAAAAATGTCAATTTTAGGTTTTTAGCCATTTTGATCCAACCATAACTCAAAATCCATGATGAATTGGGATGAGGTGTAGTTGACACTTTTGTAGAGGGCCATGAGGGCTACAAATCAAGCTTTGGATGGGGAAAAATGGCTTTGTGTTTTAGGAGTTATGATCCTCCAAAGTTGGTACCCTTGCCACTTTATTTCATAACTTAGAAAACTTTCTAAGTTTTTATGGTTACCCCTTTTTCAAGTTATCCACTTTTCTTGATTTTTCTTGATGAATGATGATTCCAATCACACATTAACATCATTTTAGGGTTAAAAAACCATTTTTATGAAAAATCTCAAAAAGTCAAAGTTTGACTTTTGTGCATAGTTGACTTTTTATCAGATGAATTCCAAACTGTACGAGGGGGAAAGAGACTGAGGCTAAAAAGAGACTGACTCTTTGGGGATATCATTATACAAAGCCTAAGAGGAGGCTAAAAGTTTGACTTTTCCAGGGAAAGTGTTCTATCTGTCTTGTACAAAGCCCAAGATTGAGGCTAACAAAGGTTTTAACTCCGCCGGGGAGGTTTGTATGTGTCTTGTACAAAGCCTAAGGTTGAGGCTGAAATGGGAAATTTAACTGACTCAGGTGAGGATATTTTAGGTGTCTTGTACAAAGCCCAATACGGAGGCTAAAAGGATTTGACTCTGCTGGAGAGTATTATCTGTCTTGTATAAAGCCCAAGATGGAGGCGGAAAAGAGTTTGACTCTGCTTAGGAATTTATTTCGCCAAGCCTAAAAGGAGACTGGGAGGAACTGTCTCCGCTGGAGTAGATATTTGTCCCCAAGCTTAAGAGAAGGTTATGAAAATTTGTGTCTTGTACAAAGCCCAAGATTGAGCCTAAAAGGGTTTGACTCAACAAGAGAGTGCTTGTATCTGTCATGTACAAAGCCCAGGATTGTGGCTGAACAAGCTGGATAAATCATTACACACAGCTTGAGAGGAGACTAACTCCTACTAGGGGAAATCATTATACAAAGCCTAAGAGGAGGCTAAAAAATATGGACTCAACAAGAGAGTGTTCTTATCTGTCTCGTACAAAGCCCGAGATTGAGGCTAAAAGGGTTGACTCAACAAGAGAGTGCTAAAAGGTGATTGACTCAACAAGAGAGACTGAAAAGTGGTTGACTCAACAAGAGAGTCTGAAAAGTGATTGACTCAACAAGAGAGTCTGAAAAGGTTAGCTCCGCTGGGGAGAATCATTTGTACAAAGCCCAAGAGGAGGCTGACTGTGCTGAGGAAAGATCCTTATATAAAGCCTAAGAGGAGACTAACTTCTGTTGGGGATTATTAAGATCCCGAGGCAGGTCCAAATGGGGAATAAACTCTTGCTAAGGATTAGAGAAGAGTTGAGGTATCAGATGCCTTGAGGTTCTGATTTGGGATAGTGTTATACTGATGATAAACTGACCCTAGTTTAGGGTTTTTAGGAGAGATTCTGGGTTTTAGACTCTACTGGAGATTGATCCAGAAGAACCGGGGTTTCTCCTATGTTTTGTAGGGAACTTGAGAATGTCTTTAAGACTCAAGATGAGATTAGATTGTCCAAGTCTACTGGGGTGGAAGAGTTTTATCTTTTGTATGATGCCCAAGAGGAGGCTGTTGTTTTAAGGGATGAGAATCAACCCTAAGTTGGTCTGAGATTTGACACTGGAAAGACTGCTTTAGCAAAGGATGACTAAGTTCTGTCTTATACCTTTAAGAGGTCTTCAGGGTCCTTGTATTAAGCCCAAGAGAAGGCATGAGAACTTCTAGGAAGCCGGAGGGTCCTTGTACAAAGCCCAAGAGGAGGCGAGGATGCTTTTAGGAAGCCCGTGGGTCTCAAACCAAGAAAAGTTCAAGAAGTGCTATTCACCGAGAATAGATCATTTAGTGAAAGTTCTGAGGTTTGAAGAAATTCAAGAGATGTTATTCACCGAGAATAGATCAACTCTGGGGAATAGAACTTCTTTGACAATTTCTAGGGTGACAGTCTGAGAAAAGGTTCACAGGGAATACTGCCTTTCTCTTTGTTCCATATTGTTTAAGCCCAAGAGAAGGCAAGACTGTATCTGGAAATCCTATGGTGATCTAGTTTTAATTGTATTTGAGAGTGACCAAACTGGCTTTACCTAGTTCTAGACCTAGTTGCCGGGGAAAACTCTAAATAGCTATACTAGTATATATACAGTTGATATATGACAAGTATTTAAAAGGATACGAAAGAAGGACTTACAGTGCGCAGCTTCCCACAATACAGTTTATTTATTAAAGCATGTAATTGAAAGCAGATAAAAAATTACAGGTGAGCAAGCTTCCATGCTGTATTGTTAAAATAATATGACAAATATTAAAAAAAATGGAAAAAGTGGTAAAAAAGGGTCCGGGGCGAGGGGGATTCGAACCCCAGACCTTCTAGCCAAACACATGAGCGTGCAACCACTAGGGTGGTGATACATTCCTGTATCAAAACCACCCCATAAATATATAAGGGGTGCCTTGTTTTAGGCCTGGCCAAGGCAAGGCAAGGCAAGTTCTTAGGCCAAAAACGTAAAGGTTGTAACTTTCTCATTTCTTCATGGATTGGGACAAAATTTAGGTCTATCCTGCCTAGAATTTCACAAGGAATCTAATGGTGGTCTTGGTTTTTTCAAATGAGGTCCCTATTTTAAAACCCGATAGTGGTTTTGAAATAGGCCTATATTTGCATTTTCTATGCTACCTCATGGTACATGCCATAATTGCATGATGAATTGATTCAAACACAACATATACAACATGTATGAGATGTTTATGAGCAGTGGACTTCAAAGCAATGCATAATTCAAAGAGTTCAAGTTGTGATGCTTACCTCTATAAGAGCTTTTTGTGCTATCTGCCAAGTTTCTTGTGCCAGAAGTAATTTGATGCTTTAGACGCTCTCAATTGATCCCTTGGAAGCTTTTAGAATGATCACCACCAGCTGGAATCCTCAGGAACAAGTTTTGGCACTTTCTTGCAAAAGGGGCAAAAGTGACCAATTTGGCAACTCTCTCAAATGGTGTTCCACATGTGGGGAACCATTTGGGACAGTTCAAGGATGATATTTGGAGTGTGTTTGAGGTCTTATCTGGTTTTGAAAGTGACTGAATCAAGACATAGCTTGAAAAATGAAAAAAAGTCAATTTTTGAGGTTTTGGAGGTTGACTTTGTGATTTTGGTGTTACAGGTCACATGTTAGTGTTTGGACAGCTTAGATGCGACATATTAGAGGTGTTTGGATCATGAGCTGTGATGGAATTGCTCTCTAACTCAAAAACTCAGAAATACCTTGCAAAAGAAGGCATTTTGGCCTAAAGAGAGGGATTTTGAGGAAAGCATCAGTTTAGGTGCTTTGGTGTACTCAAATTGAGCACAAATGCGCTCTATTTATAGTAGAGCAAGTTTGTTTTGCAAGCAATAGTGAATGGCAACTGCAACAGGCCTTTGGCCAATGTTATGCAAAAGGAATCTTAAGTCTCCTCTAGCCATTGACTTGAGATTAGGGCACATGCTTTGTAGCTTTTGTTCAGAGATAAGTTTGGACTGAATTCAGTTGGAATAGGCTCAGTTCATGCCACCTTGATGCATTCATTAAAGGCTTGGATACAAAATTGAAGTCTTGGCACTTTTTAGCTCTTTTAGGTTTGGCATGGCTAATGTAGATTCTTGGACTTTTGAGGCTTGGGGATAAGATCATTCCCTTCTTGTTTTATCCTCAAATGTGTCCAAATGGATGACAAGGCTTGGATTTATCTGATTTGGACAAATCGAGCAAAATGCACAAATTCTGCCTTGTAAAACCAGTTCATGATGCCATGTTTCAAGGGTTGTATCTCCTTGCTCAAATGGAATTTGGAGATGATCTGGTACTTGTTGGAAAGCCCTCATGGCATACTTCAACTTTGATGTCCACCCCTAGACCTGGTTTGACTTGGATCAAGGTGAAAAATGTCCCTACATTTTGGAAAAAGTAAGGCAGATTCTGACTTGGTGAAAATTTCATTAAGTGTTGGAAAAATGTCATTTTCATGTTTTCAGCAATTTTAATCACTCAATAACTAAAAATCCATGAGGAATTGTAGTTTGATGTAGTTGAAGCTTTTGTAGAGTGTAGCAAGACCTACAAATCCAGCTTTGAATCACCCAAAATGGTTGCTTGGATATCAAGTTATGGTCCTTGGAAATTGGTACCCTAGCTACTTTGTTCCATAACTTAGAAAAATTCTAAGTTTTTTATGGTTACCCCTTTTACAAGTTAACTCGCTTTCTTTGATTTTTCTTAATGAATGATGATTCAAATCACATATTAACATTGTTTTAGGGTTGAGGAACCAAAATTGTGAAAAATTCCAAAAAGTCAAACTTGATTTTGTGCACAGTTGACTTTTTATCGGATGAAATCCAAACTGCGCGATCCTTTGTGAAATCAAGTCCATGACCTAAATCAAACCTAATGGATATATTCCATAGGTGTTATAGGGTGTATTGAATCATGTCCTAAGGTGTGGGAGCATGTCTTGGTCAAAAGTCAAAGGTACAGTTGACTTTTTCCTCGAAACCCTAATTGTGGTCCTGATGAAATTGAAACTTGTGGATCAAGCTTCTTGGATCAATCCATTGTTACAAATAGATTAATGTAGTGTATTGGAGACCCTCAAATCATGTCTTGAGGTCCTGGCTCATGTTTTGTCCCAGAAGTCAACTTAGGGGTGAATTAGGTCAAGAAACCCTAATTCCTGATTTTTGGGTAAATGCATCCCCTGAGGTTAAATTGACTTGATGATTGGGTCCATGAGGTACCTTGGAGTATCTTAGGTCGTGCTTTGAAGCATTGGCTCATGCCCAGAGGAAAATCTTCATCTAGAGGCCTTGGTCGACCAAAACCCTAACTTGGTGATACTGGCGATCTTGAGGCTTGATCCACTTGGAATGTGGCAACCTTGTGCTTGATCCTTGATGTGGGAGTCCTCTTGATCCTTTATGAATGTTTTGAGAGGTTAGACAAGTTGAAGCTTATGTCATTTCTTGATTGATCCTCTGTCTAAGTGCCATGAGAGGGCTCAAAACCCTGATTCTTGTTTGTGGTTGATGCTCAAAAATCTCTGAGGATATTAATGAGGCATGATGGTTCATCCATATTGTGGTAATGACTTACACAATGATGGGAAATCTTGGTGGTCAAAATTTGGGGTATGACACTCAGGGGTCTCTAGTGCCCGGGGCTTCAAGGTTCAAGCAGATCATGGCTAACGAGCTGGTGGGTCTTATCCGGGCGGCTGAGAAATGCAAGTTTGAACTTCCTTCTTGCCTCCATGATAAGAAATACTTTAAGGGGACATCTATGGTGGTTCCTCGGGCAGAATCTCTCATGTTAGAAAGCATGGATCGTCCGAGTAGACGGGCACTGTTGGCGTGCTCCGCAGTGGTCCGGGTTTTAAAGATGACGGCGGTGTATGCCGAGGGTGACATCTCCTCTGAACTAGAGCTTAAGAGAGCCCAGGCGACGATAGCTACCCTGGAGGAAAAATTTAAGAAGGCCAAGGAGGAGGCCAACGCTGCCACCCGCCGCGAGGAGAAAATCGGATGAGGAAGCTGCCCAATTAAAAGGGGAGAATGAGGCTCTAACTGCCGAAAAGAAAGCTACTGAGGACCTGGTCGAGCAGCTGAGATCTATAGGCGCTCCGACTGAAGATGAGCCTAAGGATGTGAAGGCGCTGAAGACTAGGATGGAGCTGGTTGCTTGGATAGCGCGGGCGGACGAGGACGTGTTTTCCATTGGGGAGGAATCGTTTGAGAATGTTGTGGCCCAACTTAGGTCGATGAACCCAGATGTCCAGATCTCTAAGGAGGGTACCAACTTTCTCGTCCATGTTGAAAATGGAAATATAGTTATCCCGGAGTTCCTTAATATTGGTGCTGAGCACGCCCGTCCCGAGGAAACCCGGTCGCCGCGGCCTAACACCGAGAAGTTGGAGCTTGACCAGCAGCAGCCAGAACGGATGAAGGAATGTTTTCTTTTTGTCTTGTTGTAATGTATCTGGCCTGCGTGCCATGTTTAGGTAATTTATCATTTTGTAGAGGGCATGGCCCTTTGTTAACGTAACAAGTACAATCGTGGTCCTCGTGACCGCTTATTACCGTAATATGTATGTTTCTGGCCGCTTTGGTCGATTTTTGTGATTTAGATTCGCGCATGGCCTTATCTATTTTTATTTTTGCTAAGTGTAGTAACTTTGCTCGATACGAGCGTGTGCTCGTAATAAGGGTGACTTTGACCGATTTATTATTTTGGGGTTTGCTCGACTTAGATGTGTTCGTCAGTGAGGTTGACTTGTCGAATGGCCAGGATGGTTTTTGGGCATGAGAGCGGAGCCCAGGTCGCGTTTGAGGCCTGAGTTCGCGGCGTGAACCT
Organism: Lathyrus tuberosus; assembly: GCA_022829125.1. Classification (NCBI taxonomy): domain Eukaryota; kingdom Viridiplantae; phylum Streptophyta; class Magnoliopsida; order Fabales; family Fabaceae; genus Lathyrus; species Lathyrus tuberosus. The sequence goes on along the minus strand of JALAZF010000222.1, from coordinate 7,353,021 downwards.
CCCATCGCGAGCTGGGTGTCCTGCCTATCGTGGTACTTTGACGACGGCGGGCTCGGTTGAGGAACCGCTGTCGGGCAGGGACCTGGCTTGTTCCTGAGCGGGGTCCTACCTTGGCTTGCATGCAACGCTTGTACCTTGGCGTGCATCGCGGCCGGGATGTTATGTTCGTTGTTTTGATGAAGAAAACTGACAGTTAGTGCCTTAACTATAGTATTGCTTTGGCTTTTCGGCGTTCCATGGTCGAGCGAGCTCTTCCCCATTGAGGTGTTCTAGGTAGTAGGCCTCATTCTCCATTTTCGCTCGAACGCGATAGGGTCCTTCCCATTTAGCGGCGAGTTTGCCTTCCCGAGAGTCTTTGTGGTTCCTTCTCAAGATAAGACTGCCCACTTGGAACTCTCGTCGTATTACTTTAGCATTATGCCGGATGACAATTTTTTGTTTCAACGAGGCTTCGCGGAGAGCTGCCCCTGATCGGACTTCTTCGACGAGGTTGAGCTCCCCTCTTAGTGCCTCGTCGTTCATTTCCTCGTCCAGGGGTGATTCGGTTCTCCTGGATGGTACATGTACTTCAATGGGGATCACTGCCTCAGTCCCATAGGCCAGACAAAAAGGAGTTTCCCCAGTTGAAGAGTGTGGAGTCGTGCGGTATGTCCATAGAACACTGTGCAATTCCTCGACCCAAGCTTTCTTCATTTCGTCTAGCCTTCGCTTGAGGCCTCGAAGGATCACTCGATTTGCTGCTTCGGCTTGCCCGATGGTCTGAGGATATTCAACGGATGCGAAGTGTTATTTCATGCCCAGCTGAACGACGAAATCCTGAAACTTTCTGTCCGTGAACTGTGTCCCGTTGTCCATGACTATTGCTTGGGGGATGCCAAAGCGCGCGAGGATGTTTCGTTTGTAGAAACAAAGTATGTTAAAGGCAGTTATTTTGGCTAAGGCTTCCGCTTATATCCACTTTGTGAAGTAATCAACGCCTACTATCAAGTATTTGTTCTGGTTCGACCCTATGACGAATGGTCCCAGGATGTCCAGGCCCCACCATGCGAATGACCACGGGGAGGACATGGATTTTAGCTCGTTAGGCGGAGCAAGGTGCATGTCCCCCTGCCGTTGGATTTTGTCGCATTTCTTCACGTGCTCTTTTGCATCCTGCTGCATGGTTGGCCAGTAATACCCTGCTCGAAGGGCTTTCCGGGCGAGAGATCTCCCTCCAAGGTATTGGCCGTTGATTCCTTCATGGATTTCGCGAGGTAGTTGTAAACGGGGGTCATCCAACAGTTGCTGTCGCCGATTACTTACACGTCCAGGGTTGGAGGTGTCTTCTTAATACTAGGTCGAGGAAGAACCTATTGGATGATGGACTTGTTTCCGCCCTTTTTCTTCGTGCTCGCCAGTTTCGACAACACGTCTGCCCTGACGTTATGTTCGCGGTGAACGTGCTTTACCTCTATTGTGGCAAACTTCATCATTTTTTCTTTGACCAAGGCTAAGTATTCTGACAGACTGTCATGTTTGGCCTGGTATTCCCCTCGAACTTGAAGGGCTACGAGTTGTGAATCCGTGCAGATGACGACCTCTTCTGCTCCTAAATCCTCTGCCGGGCGTAGGCCGGTGAGGAAGGCTTCGTACTCATCCTGGTTATTAGACGCGGGGAAGGATAAGGTGAGCGATACTTCTACGATGATTCCTTCGTCGTTTTCCAAGATGACGCCTGCCCCACTTCCTGCCGAGCTGGATGCCCCGTCCACGAAAATGGTCCACTTACGCGCCCCGCGGGTAGGGGAATCTGCGAACGTCATTTCTGAGACGAAGTCAGCCAAGGCCTGGGCTTTGAGGGCTTTCCTACTTTTGTACTAAATTTCGAATTCAGACAGCTCTAACGACCATTTGAGCATTCTGTCGGCCATATCTGGTCGCCCCAACAGCTGTTTTACGGGTTGATTCGTCTGGACCACGATCGTGAGGACTAGGAAATAATGTCTCAATTTCCTCGCAGCGTTGATGAGGGCCAGTGTTATCTTTTCTATCTGTTGGTATCTCAGTTCTGGTCCATGTAATGCTTTGCTGGTGAAATATATGGGCTTTTCCCCGTTAGGGGTTTCACAGATAAGGACGACGCTTACGACCTCGGTTGCCACAGCGAGATATAGGTACAGAGTTTTGCCGTTGTTTAGTCGAGAGAGGACTAGTGGTTCTGATAGCGCCTATTTTAAATGGAGGAGAGTCTGGTCGCATTCCTCTGTCCATTCGAACACTACCTCCTTGTGGAGGAGTTTGAAGAAGGGCAGGGCATGCTGAGCAGACTTGGCCACGAAACGAGACAGAGACGCGAGCATCCCGTTGAGGGATTGGATGGACTTCTTCGAATTGGCCGTCGGGAATTCGGAGAACGCTCTGCACTTGTCGGGGTTGACTTCGATTCCTCGCTCTGTCAGGTAGAAACCGAGGAGCTTTCCTGCCTTGACCCCGAACGTGCACTTCTCCGGGTTAAACCGCATTCGATATTTCCTGGCCTGTTCAAAGACCTTTCTCAAATGGGCCGTGTGATAGGTCTCCTTGTGGGATTTCACGATCATGTCATCAATGTATACTTCGAGCATGTCGCCTATTTCTCCCCGAAAGACCTTGTTCATCATCCTTTGGTAGGCGGCGCTGGCGTTCTTCAGGCCGAAGGGCATTACGTTGTCGTAATAGTTGCCCGATTTGGTCATGAAGGTCGTGTATTTTTTGTCGCTCATTGCCATTGGTATTTGATTGTAGCCCGAATAGGTGTCCATGAATGATAATATTTTAAAACTGACGGAGTTATCAACAAGTATATCAATATTGGGGAGGGGGTAGGCATCTTTTGGGCATGCCTTATTAAGATCAGTATAATCAATACACATTCGCCATTTGCCATTAGATTTTTTCACAAGTACAACGGGTGAGCTGCTCAGGCAGGCCTGGTCCTCTTTCTAGTCATCTTCGGTGAAGCGGCTATCGAGGTCAATTGCGTCGACACGTGGCAGTGGCTTGGCTTCCTCTGAACTGCTGGGCAAGGCTGGCTTGTTGGACGTCTTCGGCTTTGCAGAGATGGTGTTGAGTCCCTTTGTGGCCGCTTCGAAGCATCATCGTGCAGCTTCAATGTCGTCGTGCAGTGTGGCGACCATCCCTTTTAAAGTGTAGTACTTTATTTTGAGGTGGACGGTTGATGGCACAACTACCAATTCGGCCAAGGTTGGCCGTCCGAAGATGCACTGGTAGAGAGACAGACAGTCAGTTACCAAGAACTGCACTTTAATGGATCTGGCTGTCTCTGCAGATCCAAAGGTCACGATTAACTCGACGTATCCCTAGGGTTTCGTTACCGACCCATTGAATCCCTGTAGGTCAGAACCCACGTAAGGAGTGAGGTGCGATTCTTCCAGCTGGAGGGTTGAGAACAGCTGAGAGTACATAATATCGACCGAGCTGCCCTGGTCGACCAAAATCCTGCGAACATCAAAATTCGCCATCTGAGCTCTAACGAGCAGCGGGATGCTCGAGTTTGGGGATCCTCTAAGGAGCTCTTCTAGGTAGAAGGAGATGGGGACTGATCCCTTCTGGGCCTTGTCGAGCGTTTTCACCTTCCTGGAGCTCGTGCTGATCAGGTGCTCAAACTTTCTTTTTACGGAGCCCACAGTGACTTTGTTAAAGCCCCCTCCAGAGATAACCATCGCAGAGGGGAAAGTCTCCCACGGGCTATGGGCTGCGAAGTATGCCAGAGCGCTGAGCTCGTCTGGAATGTAGGAATCCTCCGGTCGTGACACACTCATGGCGACTTAGAGGTTGGTTTCTTCTGAGGAAGTCACTTATTCCTCAACTTCTTCGACTCCTGGGCGTCTTGCCGGGGACCATCCTTCTTTTTAGTGAATTGCTTCAGGTGGCCGTCCCTGGTCAGTATCTCTATAGCATCCTTTAAGTGGATGCACTCTTCAGTGGTGTGGCCGTGACTCTTATGGAAATAACAGTATTTTGATTTTTCGGCATTTGGCTTGGCCAAAATCTGCTTGGGGAAGCGGACCCCTGCTTGCTTGAATTCCGAATTTGCACATTCGGCCAAGATCTTTTCCCTGGAGACAGTAAGGGGGATGTAGTCGTGGAAGCGGCCAGAGGGCCGTTTGTTGTCCCGGGTTTCCCGAGGATGATCTTCGCTCCTCTTTTCTCCCCGACGGGATGTCGAGGGTTCGTCGCTTCTGGATGCTCGGGCGGTTTCTTGGTGGCGTGATGCCTGAGCAGTGCAGGCTGCTTACTTCTCTTCGAACTGAATAGATGCCAGTGCCTTTAGGAGAAGGGCATCTAGGCTCCTCGGAGGTGCGAGGTTAACAGCTTTAGAGAATTCTGAATAAGGGCGAAGTCCCCTTTCAAGCAGAAACTTCTTCATTTCGTCGGTGGCAGGGACTTGCACCGCTTCTTTATTAAACCTCTCAATGTATGCATGGAGAGGCTCTTCCTTCCCTTGAAATATGGCCTCAAGGGAGGCTTCGGTCTTCGGATACCGTGATGCCGTGAAATGTCTGGAAAACATCCCGCCTAGCTGTTTCCACGAGGTGATGGACTCCTCAGGCAGTTGTTTGTACCAGGTCATTGCTCCTTTCTGGAGCATGATAGGGAAAATACACCATTTGATGGCACCCCGGACGCCACGATAGTCTAATAACTCATCGATATTCTCGATGTGTTCATCTGGTTCAGTTGTCCCATCGTACGTGCCCAAAGAAGGTGGATTCTCCAATCCCTTGGGCAGGCGCGTAGCGAGGATCTCCTAAGACAATGGGCCGTGGGGCTCATCGTCGCTGCTAGAGCTGGTCAGGGAAAGGGAGCATATGCTATGATTAGGAACATGGCAGCGACTCCTCCGGGGAGATGGTGTCCGTACCTAGCCCTTCGATCTGACAGGGGGCGAACGCTGATCTCTCTGAGTTCTTTTGTTGCCCGGGGAACGCTGGTCTCGCGGGGAGACGTGGTCGCGATTTTGAACTGCGTGGGACCCCGACTCCTGGCGCATCCGAAAGTCAACTTTCTGCCTGCGATGCAGACTCTTGGATCATCGTCGATCCTTTCTCGGCTATGGGGACTTCAGACGGGAAGATTCTTCCAATGCCCCGATCCTCTCGTTCTACTGGAGGATCAGAGTGTTGGTCTTGTTAATTGCTTCAAGGAGGGCCACTAAGGCCATGTCGGCGTTGGGTGGTGCTGGAACGGGCTAGAGGGCCAGTGAGGGCTGGTCTTCAGCGCGATCAGAATGAGTGGGGGAGGGAGATGCGGTAGCTCCGTCTCTCACACGACGGGCATCTCCTGAGAAGAAAGAAGTGGATCCGTCCACGTCAATCTTGTTGATGGGGATGAGAAGAGGATTGCGAGCATCTTGAGCGCGATCTTGGTGAGCCATGATCGTAATCTTGGATAGAGAATGTGTTTTGGTCTTTGAATCTGGAGTGGATGTTAAGACGGGGAGAACAGGTTTCCCACAGACGGTGCCACTGATCGTGAAGGCTGATTAGATCCTGTGATGGGCCAAGAAGAACATCTGTGATGCTGGGTCTGAGATGGAGGAGGGGGTGTACCTGCAAGGCACTCCGACGCTCAAGTAAGAAAAGGTCAGAGAAAAGGGCAAGTACAAAGAGTGTTCTTAGGATGATTATTCGATACCTGACCCTCTCAAGTGAGAGGGTTTATATAATGCCCCCAGCGCGTGGCCGACGGTCCCAATTTTTGGGGCGAAATAACTGTTTCCCAAAGAATAGATAACTACCAAAAACTAGCCGTTATGACGGGAAGGTGTGCCCAAAACTAGCCGTTATGTCGGGCAAAGGCGTAGTTCCGGGCACAGGTGCCATGACTGTTCTCGGATAGTGGAGCCGTGCATGACGGGAAAAAATACCGGGGAGGAGCAAATAACCCTGAAGTTCACCTGCTCACATGTGCCCGGTAGAGAGGCAGAAAGGTAAACTCTGCTCCTTATTGGTTGGACTTAGGCAATTGGGCCGTTCTAGGAGCAGAAGTGGATTGGGCCATGCCTAGCCATTGGTCCAGTCCGGAACAATTAGTTTTTAATACTCATATATTTATAATTTTTTTTGCCCTTGCAATACAATTTTGTGAAGCTCCGCCAGCCTTCTCATGACCAGGAAAAAAACTTAGATAAATACAAACATAACATTTGGATTTACAAACAACCAATCACAATTTTTGTATTAATTAAAAAATAATAATAACATATTTTCTCTCCTTCATTATCACAACCACCCCATGATTCCAAATTAAAAAGGAAATCAAATTTTAAATAAATTTAAAATTTTCTCTCTCCTTATTGGTTGTTTCTAAGAATAAGGATATATGTTCGTATCCATGCAAGTTTTTCTCCTCATGGCCATTAGATATTTCAGTTAAAAAAGAACAGAGGGGGTAATAAACTTAACGAAAAGACTAGAATGTTGGTTTTTAAAATTGATGGACCAAAATGAACCCCGCTCTAAGAGTACGTTTGGATGAGATAATTGAGAATTTTTAAAGAATTTAAAATTCTAAACAACTCAAATGATTCAATTGAAATTAATTTATTTTTAAATTCTTTTGTATAAATGGAGTATTAAAATGATTTATTTAAAAAAATTTGGGATCATTTTCATAAATTTATGATCTGTAAAAATTTTGGGATCATTAACATGGATGAAATCAGAAATTGCTTTCAACCAAGAAAAACTCCAAAAGAAATGTAAAACTTATGACCTGTTTTCAAAAACTTTGTTCCATTTGTTAACAATTTCCATCAACAACCATGTTCAAGCAACTGATAGTACCTTGAAATGGAAGAACATGGTGTAGAATAAAAAGGTTGTGAAGATTGAAGGATGAAGCAACTTATCAGAATATGATCACTGAGAAGTACTAAAATGGGAGATGATTTTGGTGGAAAAGTCGTGTGTAAAAATAGAGTAGGAGTGATACACATGAAGGGAAATGAGTTCTTTGGGAATGAGTTTTAGTTTGTAATTTGATGATAACGTAAAACTCTTTCTTTTTAGGAAAATGAATATGTACTGACACTATAAAATAGTTTTACTTTGTCAATCAATTATCATTAATCTCTTTTTTTTGGTACAATACTAAAACTCCTCTTTTTAATAGTGTAGTTAATTCATATGAAAAATGTAGGAGTGTACATGGGTTGAGTCAACCCACAGAACCCAGTCAAAGCCACCTAAAAAAAGAGGATTTCATTTTTCACTCTATGGACTTCTTACACACCATGTGACTTTCCTTATATGCCCCTAGATTCCAGAGATATATCTCCGGATGCACCAAAATTCAATTGAACATTAAAATATTCCGGAGATATATCTCCGGATGCACCAAAACTTAAGTGAACGTTGAAATATTCCGAAGATATATCTCTGGAACAATTTGGAGCATATTATCGCGCCAAACTCTTCTCATCCCTAACTTTTTCATTTTCATTCACATGCCTCTTCATCTCTCTCATCCCCAAATATCTCCAACTTCACCAAATTTGATTTCATGCGTATGAGACTCAAGTAATCATCAAGAAACATCCAGTACATTACTCAACATCTTCCAAATCATATAATTCAGGTAAGTTTTTCGAGTTTCCAAAAAATATTCGAGTATTCTTGTAAACGAGTTAGAATGCATTGTTAGGTGTTGAAATGCTTATAAATCAGCTTAAACATAGTTTAAAGTAAGTGTATATATTATTTGTTGGCTTAAATGGTCGACCAGGGCTTCAAATTTCTCATTCTGAGGGGCGGAGGACGCCATTGTCGCGACCTCTGAGTTTCAAAAAATTCTGGAATCACTTAGAGTACATTGTTACTATATTTTTTATGTTAACATAAATTACTGACATTGATTATTTCTAACATTGATTCTTATAGACATTGATTATTTATGGAAATTCGTAGATGCGCGATCCCCAGAAGTTTCTGAACCATAGGCGGAAGATTTTAGCATTGCATCAGCCATATGAGTAGTGGTTTCAGTCGGTTCTGACCGCTTCTGGGTTGAGTGACCTATGCTTGACCGGTTATAGTTTGGTCAACCACGAGATGCTTAATTCATTCATTGAGCGATATCCCTCTGACACTTCTTCCTTTCATCTCCCGCATGGTGAGATGTCGATTACATTAGACGATGTCTCGTCTTTGTTGCATCTACCAGTCAGGGGGGATTCCTCCATCATGGTAGGATGACCAAAGTCCAGGCGGTCGATATGATGGTGGAGCATCTGGGGGTTGATCTAGGGAAGGCACTCAAGGAGTTGGATAGGACCAAGGGTGATCATGTTAGGTTTTTGTTCTTGAAGGAGAGATTTGATGAGGCGTTCGTTGCTGCAGAGCAGGATGATGGTGATGCCCAAGAGGTGGCCATATACAAGACTCATGCTTTGAGGGCATATTTTCTATTTTTAGTTAGCACTGTGATTTTTGTGGACACGAGTGCCACCTACACTGATGTTGCATACCTCCGGTACTTCTTGGATCTCACACAGATCCATGAGTACAACTGGGGCGGCTTGCCTTGCATATCTGTATTCGAAACTGAGAAATGGATGTCGGTGGACGAAGAAGCAGACCTCAGGCAGCACGATACTACTGGTGGTAATAATTTTTTATCCTTGAATGTTTTTTTAATTATTTTTTTCATTTCATATTTGCGATAATTCTTGATCCCTGAATGTTTTTTGTTTTCGTTTCAGGCTTGGATCCTCCAGCACTTCCCGTACGTCGCTGGCTAGTCGTGTTGGGATAAGTACACTGAGGAGATGCCCCGTGCTTGTTCTTTTATCTCGCTAAGAGGTAACCAGGCGACTAAGCCTTTTAGAGTCTATCTTGACCGCTTGGCTGCCGAGGACATCCACTTCAACTGCTACGTGAATCACCGTCAAACACGACCATTTGATGACATATCGCTATACTCTGGATGGCTGGCCTGCAGATCAAGTATCACTGCTCCTTATTTGCCTGAGCGCGTCATGCGGTAGTTCGGGTACACCCAGATAATCTCCACACACCATGTTGTCTCTGCTCCTCATGCCTTGACTCCTATACATATTGACGAGATGTTTGCTGATTATCATAATCATCTGGTACTGGATGAGGCTCGGGCTACCATAGTGCCGAATGACTGGAGCTACGTCGACAGATACATCAGGTGGTTCTTCAGGGTCTCACATCTGTACATGGTGCCAACTGCTCCAGGAGATCCACCGAGACCCGCTCTTCAGGAGATTCTAGAGGAGGAGCAGGCTCAGCTGAATCATACTGCAAATGTCTTGCCTCGTTATCATCGCATAGTGGAGATGGCTCGGGCAGGCATTGACGAGGGTATCTTCCCTGAGGGGTATACTGTTAGGCGAATATTGGATGGCATTATGGCGGAGGCATATGAGGCACTTTTGTATCGCAGAAATTGTGCGAAGACAGAGGGATCGATGGCTGAGGAGGAAGACCAGGCAGAGGAGAGGTTGTCAGACACACCCAGTAGTTGTTTGTATTTATTTTGTTTCAGTACTATAATTTGTACGTTTTTCCTGACATTGTTACTACTATTTTGATTTTCGTGACGTATGACATCATATTACTAAATTGTTATGTTATATTGGTATGTCTGTTATTTTATAATTCATCTACGAATAAATACACAATGCGTTTTAAAAAAAAAAACCTGTTCTGATACACTTCAGAGATGTATCTTCGAAAATTTCCCGTAGATGCATCTCCGAAAATATTCAAATGGAAATGGGCTATGGGAGATATGATATGGTCATTTAGGGTTTAAATTGTTCCGGAGATATATCTCTGGAAAATTATTAACGTTTAGTCAGACATGGGGCGCGTCCGGAGATATATCCCTGAAATCTGGGGGCATATGTGGAAAACCACAAGGTGAGAAAGAAATGAATAGGGTGCAATAAGAAATTTCCTAAAAAATCCATAAAAGTGGGTTGGGTCGGGTAAATGGGTGGATATGCGTTTAAAAACTAAAAATTCCATGAAAAAAACCCGGTTTCGGGTATAATCGGACCCAAACTCAAAAAACTCACTGACTCACTAATCAAACATTTATTTTTACAGTTTTATTGATTTTGATGAATATTAACTTAATTGTTGTAATTTTAGTCTCTTGAATATTTACTATTTTAGTGAACCATGACTTTAACTAATTTTGGATATTTCACTCTTTAGTTATTTTGATGCTAATGCGATTTTATGTCATGCAACTTTAGTTTGTTGTTAGTATTTTATAATAATTTTTATTAGTTGATGTATCATTTTATGATGCTAAAAAATAATAAAAATATGTTATCTAATTTTTTTTAAGAAGATAAAAACGTTGAGTAATTTTTATGAAAAATTTGACGACTCATCATTTAATTATTTAATATTAATAAAACAGAAAAGTTTATTTGGGCAACCCACTACCCGATCCAACCCAACCCAAAAATTAGTGGATTTGCCCAAACCGACTCATTGGTGTAGCAGGTAGTTATTTTACCTCACTCAAACCGAAGTGTTCTATATGGATTAGGTAATGAGTTTGGTCAAATCCAACCCAAACTATCCCATGTACACCCCTAGAAAAACGACAATTAAAAGGCATTAACCGCTACAAAAAGACAGTCATTTATGACGTGATTTTCACACCAAAAAGGTGAAAATCACGTCACAAAGCAAAATTAGCGTCACAGTTATTCACGAGGCAGTAGCGGTTGTGACAACTTTTTTGCCATGTAAAAATCACGTCACAAACATTTGCCACGTGATTTTCACGTCACAAACTTCTGCTGCACAACAGGTCTGCTGGTCAGGCTCGCAAGTTTGCCTCGTGAATTTTATGACACTAATAACAGTTTTGTGTTGCGTTTTCCACTCTAATAAATTGAAAAATTATTTATGACTAACGTCGTATTTTCCATGTCACAGATTAATTTGTTATTAAAAAAATATTTATTAAATAATTAAAAATACGAAATAAATAATAAAAACTTTTATAAATTTATCTACAATAAAAAATATTAATTTCAATTAATAATTAAAAATACTAATATTTTCAAATAATAATTAGAAATATAAAAGTAAAATAACAATATTTAAAAGTAAAATTATAATAAAAAAATCAATCAACATCATCATCCATAACTTCATCCACATCATCGTCATCATCCACATCACCGCCCATTATATTATTTGTTTGGTTCCCTTGTTGTGAGAGCAAATGTTGCATTATTTCCTCCATCTCAATTTGTGTCTTCTTCATTTCCTACCTTTGAGCATTTATCGCCACCTCATGTTCTACTGCCTCACGTCTCGCCTCAGTTAGCGCCAATATTACTTAATATATATATATTTACTTACTTATAATATATTTCCTTACTAAATAATATTTACTTAAAAATAAATATATACTTACTTAATTTAAATTACTTAATAATATTTTTACTTGTATTTAATCATATTTTTACTTATATATATATATGTAGGGAACATATCATATGAGAATGCCATTTTTATGTGAGAACATGAGAATGAATCTGAACCATTAGATTTTAAAATAAATGGTGGAGATTATGTGTCAATTTTAAAATAAAAAGGTTATCCGCCACGGCCAGAAAACCGCGGTTATATGAAAAATAACCGTGGTTGAAAGCTTTGGCCACGGTTTGGCCACGAATAAGTGACTGTGGGATATGCAGCCGTGGCCTAAATTATAAGCTACGATTTTTGTGTTTGGGCCACGTTTTATATACATCCGTGGCTTGAAAATGCCACGGTTTAGGTATCTAGGTTAAGGCCGCGGTTTATCATGCTCCGCGGTTCTTAACAGTGGCCGAATCTAGCCATAGCTCTTATTTAATGTATAGAGTTTCAATTTATGACCACTAATTAAAATCGCGGCTATATTTTTCTCATGGTTTTACACCATTTAAGTAGGCCACAGTTTCTTTTTGTGCCGCATAGTTGTAACCATGTTGTTCTTCATGACATGGCATAAAGAACCATTTTAGATCAATATAATGTCTTCCACAAGAATACTCATTTTTGTAGATATTGATTAAAAAAATTAAAATCTAATTATACAGGAAAATATTAAGGCACAACGTCAAAATATTCATTAAGAAATAAGTGAGTCTACATCAAGTGACGATACCGACTAATAAGTCGCAAAAATATAGATAAGTTTTGATATTATCATCCTCAAACGAAACCAAGTTTCTCTCTCGAGAGTCATCCCAAATTCAAAACAAAAGTTCTAAGAGATAGATAATATAAAACACAATTACTATTAATTAAACTCGTGCATCATAATATTCTTCTAGGTTATCTCCTCCTTCTTCTTCTTCTTCTTCCATATCTTGATGACACGCTTCTTCGTCTCCATTATGCAAGGAACATGATACATAAATTAATATAATCAATTTTAGAAATTTAATGTGTTTTAAGAGATTTTAATGCATTTTGAAATCATATATCATTTGTAGGAATGTGGTTCATTTGTAGGCAAAAAGAGACAAACAGAGAACAAGCAGTAGTTTAGAGTATACCTCTTCACAATGAGGAATATGAGTTGATGCAGACTCATGTGGAGCAGCAGGAGCAACATTAGTACTATTGGAACTGCCCAAAGCAGTTGCCATCATATTAGAGATCTCCTCGTCACTCATATGCGGGTTTTGTTGCTTCATCATTGTCTTAAAAAATGCCTTCATGCCATCCATCTCCCTCTTCATGCCAGCCACTTCATCACTATGCTGCTTTTTAATAACCAAAATTTCTTCATTTCTTTTAAGCATGGTTGGTGTCGTTGTTCTTCCATAGAAACGAACTCGACCAGATTTTTCTTTCCCAAACAATGACTTAAATGTCTCAGATTCAGTTGAGTTCTGAACTGAATCTTGAAGCTTATCCTAATTAAAAAATATTCACAACTTAGAACCACAAGATTGGAATCGATAATTCACAGTTTCATTCGAATGTCTTACATCAAACAAAGAAATAAGTCCCAAATAAAAGGATAACAAATATAAGGATAACAATGATGTGACACAGATTTTCATAGGATAACAAATATAAGGATAACAATTCAACAATACTGTAAGAAACACAAACTTCAATAGGCCTTGCTTAGAACAGAAAACTTCCCATGAAGAAAAGAGACATGAACTCAAAGTTCGTGCATTAGAACAAAAATTGTGCTATTAACTATTTGTCATGCCAATATGTTTCCAACAGACCTTGCTTTAATCCAAGACTGAACTGATATAGGCAGTGCTTTAATCATATAGACTCACACCAATGTTTTACCAATTCCACATCACACAAAATCAAAACCAAACATACGTTACAAAGTGATATAGAGTTTAAAACCAAACAAACTTTAACAAAATAAAGTCCTGCTCCAAATTAAAACCAAACATAGATTACAAAGTGATATAGAGTTTAATGCATATCCTAAAGACCTTCATACTTTAACAAAATAAAACATACTTTCCCTGCTCCAAATTTCCAAACTGGTAGTGTCCAGGTTACATAAATTCCACATTTTCCCTGGCATGGTTTGAAAACCAGTTCTCAACCATTCAGAGCAAAGCAAAAAGATAGGCTAGTTGCTAAAAACAGTCATTGATGAGGTGAAAATACTCAAGGCATAAATATACACATGGGTGGGATCAGCATACATGTCTCTTTTCTTAGCAACTAAATCCATCAATAAAACAGAAAACTTACAATTGCAGTTTGTGCTTCCTCATCCAGTTATTTTCCTTTTCGATTTTGTCGAGTCTCAATGAACATCTCTGCTTGGCTAACTTCCTTTTCGTCATCTTTCTTTGCACGCTACATTGGTTGATATTAAACACAGACAATTATGAATCACTCAACCAACAAAGAATTATAAATTGAAGAATGTATAAACACCCTACCAATTTTGTACGAATCCTTGCAAAGTTTGTTGGTCCCATACGATGCATGTACTTTTGCTTAGATCTGTTCCAGCATTTACTTTGCTAATTGCCTACATTGTGGAACAACAAATTAATGTTAGACAATAAAATATCAAAGTTGTGAATAAGTCATAAAATTATCTTACTTGGATTTTACTATTTTTCCAATAGGCTACCAATTGCTTGAAATGAGCTACAGGTACGGTCTGGGAATGATGTTTCAGTCTTTCACTCATAGTAGTGTACTTTAAAAAGCAACTCTTTTTGATATCTTTCTTGTAACGCCTCTAAGCATCATTTATGCGAGAGAAAACTGCTTTAGTTCCCTTTTCAGAGATAATGAATTTATCCTACAACAAAGAAGGAAATTAGATACAAGTAACAAATTAAGGGACACTAGTAACAAAATGAGAAAAAACTCCTTTTGATCTTACAGTAACAACTTCCCATATACGGTCTTGGTTAGCATTCTTCAATGCTTTGAAGTTAGTGAAAACTAAGGGACACAAGTCTGAATTCCTCGCGAAAATGCCAGGGAAACAACTCAAATCTGACACGGTTCGATCATTGGGTCCAAGAGGCTCTCCATCATCGTCTAAGACCACCTCTTCACGATCCTCACTCTTTCTAGCATGGATTTTCAAACATTGTGTTGGTCCACGTGTCTTTTTCTTACTTGTCCCTGTGTTAGATAAACTATTAAAATGGGATATAAATTTGAATGAAACAATAATTAAGAATAATGCATGACACAAACAAATTTTACTACCATCAGTTTTTTCACTTTCAATTTGCTCAGTGTTTTCTTCTTCACCCATTATATTTTCTTCTTCCTCAAAGTTTTCACCTTCATCTTCGTCTTCACCATTTTCCCCATTTTCTTTGAGGAATTTTTCTACTGAAGTCAATTTACACATTGGGATTCTTTTTGTCTTCTTCAAGGCACTTTCTTGCTCTGTCCTTGAATTTCCATCATCTTCCATCATTGCCCTTTTCATAGGATTCTTCTTTGACCTTGAATCAGCAGTGTCAACCACCTGTTTCTCCTTAAGTTGATGGTTTGCACTTGAAGGTTGCTGCTTTGCACTTGAAGGTTGCTGCTTTGCACTTGAAGGTTGTTGGTTTGCACTTGAAGGCTGCTACTTTGCACTTGAAGGTTGCTGCTTTGCACTTGAAGGTTGTTGGTTTGCACTTGAAGGCTGTTTTGACCTTGAATCAGCAACTTCAGCCCCTGTTTTTCTGGAAGCTTGCTTTCTGGTCCTTGAATCAGCAACTTCAGCCCCTATTTTTCTGGAAGCTTGCTGCCTGGTCCTTGAATCAGCAACTTCAGCCCCTGTTTTTCTTGGTGTCGTTGTCCTCTTTTTGGTTGGATACAACACATTGTTCGAACTATCAATTGCTTGACCAGTAGTTTCAAAGTTAGATAGCTTGATTAGTTCCCCAGATGCAGGCACAAATGGAGGCCGGATGCCTACTTTTCTCGTGAGTTGGTTGTTACTATTTACCATGTCACATTTTATGTCATACTTCTTAGCCAATTCAGCACTATATCTAAATAGAGGCAACCAGAAATTGGCTGTAACTTGTTCACCCTTTTGTGCTGCATTCGTCTTCTTTTGTAAGTTTGATACCTTCTTCATTTTCTGTTAACATTGAAAAAATCATAACATTAGGAATAATTTAATCAAAATAAAAAAGTAGCATTTTAACCGATAATATGCAGCAAATACGAAAGTAACACTATACATCAGTCCATGAAATCAAATAGAGTATCATCATAATCAGAATCCTCTCCATCACTTTCAGCTTCTTTCATTTCGTGAGAAGGTGTTTCAATTACTGTTGCTGGTATGCCTTCCCTAACCCAATTTAGTTCACCATCACCATCACTATTTTTTCCATGAGAAGGTGTTTCAACTTGTAAGTTTGAAGGGTCACCAATGTTAAAGAAATCTCGTGGAACTGTTTGCAGAGCATAATGTCTGTTTGGATCTAAAGGGTCTTGGACATAGTAACATTGATGAACTTGAGAAGGTAGCACAAACGGATCATTCTGATAAATTTTCTTATTGAAACGCACACAAGTAAGTCCGTATTTGTCTTTTTCAACCTCAAACCAATCGCATTTAAACAACACAAAGTTGAAGTTGCCATAGTAGTATAACTCAATTATATCAACAATTGCTCTATAATAAGTGATGGGTTCTGTCCTAGGATTTCCATCCTTGGAGCTAGCAAAACTTGAAGTTAGTGAAACCAAAGTTACACCAGAATTTTGAGTTTTGTGATTTGTATCTGGTTTCGTAGTATAGAACCTATATCCATTAATGATGTAACCTGGATACCTCTTTGCAACAAAATTTGGACCTGTAGAAAGTTTTTCAAGTTGTAATGGCACATCATCTTTCTGGGCATGAGTTTTAAACCATTCACCAAAATCTTTACTTTGACTTTTGGCCTTGGTCCACTTCCGTTTGTTAGTGCTTGAATTACCACGATGATCATGCTCACTACAAAAGTCAACAATTTATATGTTAACATAACATAAAATTAGGATTAGTAGATAAATACACAGGAGGACAAATAGTTATTGTAGTACCTGATGTAAATTTGAACTTCATTGCAATTGAATAAGATATATCGATGGGCATCATCCTTTGATTTCACATCAAGATGAAAGGTTTCACCTGCCCCCCCTAAAGGACGACCCGCTGTTGTAAAGTAATCATCTGAATCTACTTCAAGTGAATCACTATCATCAGAATTCTGACTCTTGCTATTCAACCTTGTATCTACATTGCTATGCAAATAGCTTGAGCAAAATGTTATAGCTTCTTCAGCCAAATACCCCTCGGCAATAGAACCTTCAGGATAAGCTCTAGTGCGGACATAGTTCTTAAGTTTACATAAGTATCTTTCGGTGGGATACATCCATCGAAATTGAACAAGACCACCCAATTTAACTTCATTTACCAGTTGAATAGGCAAGTGAACCATTATGTCAAAGAAAATTGGAGGAAATATCATCTCCAACTGACAAAGTATCTCTGCAATCTACTCTTCTAAGTAATCTAAATTTTCCACTTGTATAACTTTCTGACATAGAGAGTGGAAAAAAGAGCCAAGACAAATTAGTGGGGTCGCCACCTCCTTGGGCATTGTGCTTCTTACTGCAATTTGCAACAAATAGTGTAACATGAAATGTGCATCATGACTCTAGTAACCAGATATTTTTTTGTCAGCAACTTGTACGCATTTTGAAATATTTGATGCAGTCCCATCTGGTAACTTGGCATCCTTTATAACTCCATAAAAAATTGACTTCTCGTGCGAAGTCATTGAGAAATATGCTTTTGTAAACTCTGAACGTCCTCCGCCAATCTCCCTTGGATGAAGTCTTTCTCTAATTCCCAAATCTTGCAAATCATAGCGGGCTTTAATATGATCTTTTGTCTTCCCCAGGATGTCCAAAAGAGTTCCAATAATACTATCAAATATGTTTTTTTTCAATGTGCATTACATCTAGATTATGGCGCAATGTATTTTGAGCCCAGTAAGGCAACTCAACAAATATTGACCTCTTCTTCCACGGGCCATCAACTTTCTTCTTTTTCGTCTTCCCGAATTCATTATTGAAATCTTTTAAGATTTCAAGGATTTCTGCCCCTTTTAACATGGATGGTGCAGTCCTATGTTCTTCTTCTCCATTAAATGATTTGACATCATCTCTCCAAGAATGAATTCTTGGTAAAAATATACGGTGGTCCATATAACACCTCTTATGACTGTGTTTGAGGTAGAACGAATTGGTGTTAGATTTACAACATGCACACGCCAAGTTTCCTTTGGTGCTCCAACCCGACAACATAGCATAAGCAGGGTAGTCACTAATTGTCCACAAAATAGCTGCACGCATTCGAAATGTTTGGTTTATTGAAGAATCATATGTTTCTATGTCGGATTCCCATAATTCCTTTAGCTCCTCTATCAGTGGCTGAAGGTAAACATCAATATCGTTTCCTGGAGATTTTAGTCCAGGAATCAACAATGACAACATTGTATATTCAGGTTTCATGGACAACCAAGGTGGTGTGTTGTATACCATCATCAAGACAAGGCATGTACTATGAGATAAACTCATTGTCCTAAATGGATTAAACCCATCACTCGTTAAGCCAAGTCTTACATTGCGAGACTCACGAGCAAAATCTAAATGGAGCTCGTCAAAGTCCTTCCACGCTTTACCATCAGCAGGATGCCTCAATTTCCCATCCTTTGAGCGCTCTTCTTCATGCCATCTCATTGACTCAGCTGTCTTTGAACACATGAACAACCTTTGTAGTCTAGGAATCAACGGAAAGTGCCTCAAATTTTTTACAGGAACTCTATAATCATTTTTCGATTACTCAGACTCACATCCTTCAGTTGGAGCATTTTCTTTCCACCGTGAAGCTTCACAAATCGTGCAAGAATTGTCCTTTTCATGGTCTTTCCAAAATAGCATGCAATCGTTTGGGCATGCATGTATCTTTTTATAATCAAGGCCTAAACCGCTTATCATGGATTTTGTCTTGTAAAATGATACATGAATGTTTAAATCAGGCATTGCTTCTTTCAACAATTCTAAGAGGGAAGTGAATGAGGTATTGCTCAAGCCGTGAAGACATTTCAACAAGTAGAGTCGAATCACGAATGATAGAGTAGAGAAGTCTTTGCATCCATGGTACAGTTCTTGTTCCGCCTTCTTAATCAAATTGTAAAACTTTCTAGCATTGTCATTGGGACCTTCATGAACTCCTTGTGCTTTTACCCTATCTAAATATATGTCATGCAATAAGCCAGGAATGTCGTCATGTGATTCCTCTTGATCTTCCATCTCATCACCAATTTCCATAGACCTTTGTAGTTGCTCCCCATGGTGCAACCATACGTCATAACCTTTTAGAAAACCTTTGGCTATTAAGTGATCCTTAATATTATCTCTTGTTTACCAATACAAATTTTTACACTTGGCACAAGGGCATAAAAGCTCATCTCCTTGAGGTCTTCCATTAGTGTACGCAAAGTCTAAAAATTGAGTAACACCGTTGATGTACTCTTGACTAAACCTTGGAATTTAGTCCACTATTTGTCCATCACTTTATAATCTAAATATTTGAAACACATAACACAAAACAGATTCAAAACTGCATGCATACATAACACATACATGAACATATACAAAACAAATATCTTTGGAGCTGTAGTAACAAGACCAATGCGATTACTTACTATTTGAAGTACAATTATTAATGTGTATCACCTAGGACAAGGACTATAGATGGCTCAGTTGAATATTTTTCCTGGAACTAGAATAAAGATAGTCATGATAGTATCTATATCTGAAACACTAACACATCCCAAAATTTGATCATGAATGGCTAAAAATACAATTTAACATTAACATAAACTAGAGCTACCTCTAAAGCTTTGGTCAATTGTGGAACAACTGTTTCCTTCAATGTTCCCTCTGCCTTTAAACACATGAAAATAAACAATTAGTTTAGTTTCAACAAGAGTAATTACATTGTAAAGTCTAGGTGAAGAACTAGTTGCACAACCATTTAAAAATAAACAAATTACAAATCCATAGTCATTGATTCAAAGCACATTTACTAACCCTATGTGTTGGTATGGCTGGAGGAAGCTCATATCCACTTATAAACATATTTTCAAATCACATTCAATCCAACGAGAGATTCTCACAAGGAAAAACACTTTTAGGAAGGAAACCAGTGGGAACACACTATCTATCACCCAAAAAATGTCTATTAAGTTTAGAATTACACAGATTAGTGAGACATTAAGGTTAATTTATTGAGAGAACTCTCAATTATCTGTCTAAAATATATAACGCAGATCATTTACTCATGTATCATGTTAATACCATAAAGATAAGAATTACACATACAGGTCCTTAAATATGCAATTCATCACTCAAATTAGTCCTCAAACATAATTCACTCTAAGCATATTAGAACAATGTAATACATATTTAAGGGACTTATGGGGTAGTTTTCATCTTTCTAAAACTAATATGACTCTCATAGTGAGATTCACTCACATTCACAAACCCTACTACTCCACAACCTGCACCACAAAGAGTAGTATTAATCAAAATTGTGAACTGTAAAGAAAGCCATAGCCTTCATCAATCTTACAAGTCATTACATCAACACAAAACCCCCAAAATAACCACCCTCATGTCTTCAACAAGTAAAACCCATTTCATCACTATCCCAATTTCATGTAATGACCCATATAACTCACGAACCCTAATTGCAAGAAAAGATTTGAACTTTAGCCAAAATGTCAAACAAATAACACAAATTATCATTTGGGAATTCAAAAAATCAATTGGGATAGCTTTAGAGGTAGCTTTAGAGGTGGCTAAAAATACAATTTAACATTAACATAAAAATACAATTTGATCATGAATGGCAAAAAATACATTGAAGGAAACAGAAAAACAATTTAACAGTAACAATACTAACAGTCAATTAACAAGACTAACAATCTAACAATTTAACGGAAATTACTGACATAGTTTAACCGAAAAATTAACAAGAATAATTGAACTAAATAACAGTTACTAACATACTTTCTCAACCTCAAATCCATATCAGTTTCAACCCTAGTTACTCACCCTAAAAAAACTCAGTGCCACTCTCATTGTCAAGACCTTCAACCCTAGTTACTCACCTCAATCCACTGAGTTTCAAATCACCATAACAAAATCTAACCTTAATAAACACAACAGTTATAACAAAACAGGTAAAAATAAAACCATAACAAAATTAAAAATGAAACCCTACCTTCGGTATTAGCACAGGAAACTCCAACGGTAATCGATAAGGGGAAGCTTCTATATCATAACTGCAAAACAAAAATATAGATTAGGTCAACTGCAAAACAAAAAATACATGCATCCTTGTATCAAAAAATCACGAAATAAACGGTAGAAGAGACGAGGAACAAGAGAAGAGGAGAAGAGGAGACGAGGATTATATAGGAGAATGAGGAACATGGGAGAAGAAACAGAGGAGACGCGAGGAGAAACAGAGGAGACGCGAGGAGAATTTTGTTTTGAAGAGAAACGGAGGAACAGGGGAGAGGAGAAATGGAGTATTTACTTTTTCAATTTTTTTTCTTTTCTTAATCTAAAATAAATTAGAAAAGAAAATAATTAATGAGAGGGAAACTAAAAAACGAGAGGGAATTTCTGGGTGGGTATATTTTTTTGGGCTTGGGCCACAGTTTGAAGTGAAAATTATAATTCCGTGGTTTTTCTTTGTGGCTTAAAATATCTATAGTTTGCTGACCGTGGCTTAAATATAAGTGTGATTTTGTAACTGTGGCAATTGAAGAAAAGGCCACAGTTTCACACTCCGGATTCAATATTTCTAAACATATGTATACGATTTGAAAACCCTGGCCAAAGCTTGTATGTGGCCACAGTTTTTGAGCTGTGGAAAAATTTAGCGTGGTCGTAGGCCAAAAATGTTGTAGTGTATAATGGAGGAGAGAGAAAAACAAAAACCACACATAATCTCCACCATTTATTTTAAAATTTGATGATTCATATTCATTCTCATATTCTTACATAAAAATGACATTCTCATAGGATATGAGCCCTATATATATATATATATATATATATATATATATATATATATATATATATATATATATATATATATATATATATATAATACTTACTTAAAATATTTTATTAAAAAAATCTATACTTACTTAATATATAACACTTATTTAAAAAATGTATATTTATTTACTTAATATTTAATTATTTAAAGAATATATATTTACATACTTATTATATATTACTTAATAATATTTTTACTTACTCGATAATAATTATTTTAAAAATATATACTTACTCAAATTTTTTTTACTTACTTATCTAAAAAATATATACTTACTTATATAAAAATATTACTTAATAAATATATTAATAAAAATAATTTACTTACTTATAAAAAATACTACTTAATAAATAAAAAATAGTTTTAGTTTATTACTTAATTTATTCTATTTAATATATTTTATATTTTATAAAATATTAAATAAATCTAATAATATATTTAATAATCTATTAAATTCGGATAAAAATAAAAACCTATTAATATACTATTTAATATATTTTGTTTATTTTTCCTATAACTATTTATTATATATTAAGTTTATTTTTTTAAAATAATATACATTAAAATATTATGTTAATATATATATATATATATATATATATATATGAATTTAACAAATCTAAAAACATATATGAATGTTAACATATAAATCTAAACAAACAACAAAACCCAATAATATATATATATATATATATATATATATATATATATATATATATATATATATATATATTGATCCGAGGTGATCAGACTTAGTAAAAAGATGCCCGCGAAAAGGACGCTTTATGTCAACCAGGCTTAGTGAGAAGATGCCCGCGAAAAGGATGCTCTTCATGTCGACCAGCCCTGATGAGGGTGTGACTTGTGTGGATTGTCGAGGAGGGTATGCCCGCGGGGAGCTGGAGAAGACATTCCTTAGGGAATGCAACGTTTAGCTTTGAGAATGTCAAACGAAGATTCCCTTCTGACACGTGGTGGTGCAATTAATTTTTGTCAAGGCCTAGGGGGTCTAGGCTATGATGGCTTGTCTTTTGCACTTCCCCATGCGAGCAACTGCTTATAAAAAGAGGGGAACGAGAATTCATTTGCACACTTCACGCAAATTTCTCTCCCTAACCTTTTTGCTTTGCAACTTATCTCTTCGTCGGAGTTTATCTCGCCGTCGTCGGCCTTCATCTTCTACCCCCAGATCTTCATCTTCAACCTTCAGATCTTCAAGTAAGTTCTTCATCCTTGCTTGTTAGTCTTAGGATAGTTCTTAATTTTCTGGGATTGCATGAATTTTCCGGTTGAAGTTCATGCGTTCGTTGATGAACACATGAACTTTCCGGTTGAAGTTCATGCGTTTGTTGATGAACACATGAATTCTCTGGAAAATCCATGAAGATCTTGAAGAACATGATGAACCTAGGATGAATGTTTTAGTATGTTGCGTATAATTGTGTAGATTTTCGTAGGTTTCTGGTTAGAAGCGTGTCATGTTTGTAGCCAGGCATTAGGCCTCCTCGACGGAATTGATTTCCGCGTGCTTGATAAGATTTATTTGTCAAGGAGACTCGTCCTCGTGGGAGCCTTTTGTAGAGTCGTGGAGACTCGTCCCCGTTCTTCGGGGAAAATGATCTCGCCGTGTCCCGGTACTGTCGACTAGGGCTTGAGGGCTCCTCGTATTGATTCCTCGCCCTTTCACTGGATTTGTGGTGGAATGGTAGATTTGATCTCTCTCGTCGAATTCACTTTTGTTTCCTCTGCTTTTCAGGTGAAATGGCCGATAGGAACAAGGGAGTAGTCCTCGACGCTGGAGTTGTTAATGGGGAGGCTGCGCAACCTGTCGATCATGCCAACGTCAGGGTGGCTGAGGGGGATCTTAGCTGGATCGCCTAAGAACCATTGGTAACGAGATCGACCTTTACCGAAGAGGAGGCCCGCTTGTTCCCTTACCTTGAGGACTGAGCAAAGGATGCACCCGCAGGCTGGAAAGCAATTTATCCCTCAGAGGATGACCGAATATGTTTGGTGTACTCGTGGATGAGATTTCTGATGTACGAATTCGCTTTCACGGAGGCGGGGTATCGTCTGCCCTTCACCTATTTTCAAGGGGCTATTTTTGTCATCTCGAGCTCTGCCTTGCCCAACTTCATCCGAACGCTTTGGCTTTTATTCGGGCATTCGAGCTGGTATGTCGGTATCCGAAGATCGGAGCTACAGTGGAGCTCTTTTTCTACATCTTCCAGATCCAGAGGAGCATGGCTAGTCCAAAACAAAGCTAGGTATCCTTTAAGAAATAGAGCAGGATATTCTGGCCATATTCAGAGTTTGTTCGAAACTTTAAACACAGGTTCTTGGTCGTGAAACCTGTCTCGGAGGCGGCCAAGGAATCTCTGGCTACCGTGGAAACCGTGGAGGTAGATGGTCGGGAAGTAAGGAGACCTGTGTCAAAATTTCGGCTGGAATGAGTGTTTGCTCATTTTAGATATAGGATCGACCAGTTCCTTGTTAAGCATGACCAGCTGAGCACTGAGGATAAGAAGTCCTTTCGATCGTTGACTGCCTTCGTGGAGAGTTTTATCCCTGCTTTTGTAGTGGATAAGGACAACAAAGTGATGCTCGGGCGGCCCGCTATATAAATACCAAGGCCCTCCTCGAATGTGAGAACGAGGATGTCGCGTTTGAGGTCCTTGGTATAGATTAACCCTTTGCCCGTACTGTTAATGTCTTGTGCAATGTGCTAACCCTTTTTTTTATTTCTGCAGGGAAAATGTCAAACATGCGTGAGCGCTTGGTTAGGTCCGCAGCGGCCAAAAATCTCAAGAAGGCCCCAGTGCCGAAGGTCGACGCAGCTAAGCAGCAAGCGACGCTGGAAAATTTCGTCGGCGGTTCTACCTCTTTCCCGTGAAGCATGTCGAATCCTCCTACCCCGGACATGACAAATAAAAGGAAGCGGGATGATATCAGCTCTTCCCCAACTGATGGTTCGAGCGGCTTCGTCGGGGGCAAATTTGTGCTGCCACCTTGTTATCTGCAAGGAAAGAGTTTTGACGGGGAGGGTTTGGTCATTGTCCCCGACCTTGATGCGTCGGCCATTCTGTCAGCTGATCCTAAGGTGAGGAGGAAACTCCTGTGCTAGGATTCAGCTGCTGTGATGAGAGTGTTGGAGGCGGCGCTGGCCCTTGGGGGCGCGGAGACACTTCCGGTCGCGGAGTTTAAGAAGGTCAAGGCAAGGGATACCGAGCTTGAGCTGGAAACTGCGGAGCTGTTCAATAAACTGACGACCCTCCAGGGCAATTACGAAGTCGAGGTCGAACTTTTGAAAAAGATGAATTAGACCAGGGAGGAGATGCAACGCTTGAAGGAGGAGAACACCGAGCTGAAGGCGAAGATTGCTGGGATGAAGGGCTCCTCGGCTGCTGGCCAAGATGAAACTGAGAAGGAAAGAGCTCTCAAGACCCGGGAAGACCTGATTGGGAGAATCCGCATCCACGAGTGGGATAACCTTGGGGCAGCTGAGTTCGGATTTAGCGCAGCCGTGGAGCAGATGATGGCCTTAAATTCTGACGCCCAGCTAGTCACCGAGGGGGCGTTCTGAACCAAGTTATTGACGGCCAGGTGGTTCCTCCCGAGCTTCCCACCAATGAAGTTTAGCTTTTGTTTTTGTACCTTTGTATTTTATTGGCCTGCGTGCCATTTTGATTGTACCTGATGATTGGGCTTGGCCCGTGTGTGTAATATATTTTGACAACTTTCCGGCCTTGTAGCCATACTTATATATATTTGTATTCGACATTATATGCCTTGCATCTCATTTGTGTTTTGTTGATATTTGCGAATTGTTCTCAATAGATGTAGGAGTTTGCTCGACTCGTTTTGATGCTCGACAGTTTAGGGAACTCGTCGAGGAGGCGAAGTAGTTTCGCTAGTCGTGGGACTAGGATCTCGGTGGAGGTCATGATCGTACAGGGCTTGGACTATTCCCATCACGATCTGGGTGTCCTGCCACGCTGGTATGGCAACGGCGGAGTTTGATTGAGGTATCCCCGTTGGGCACGGAGTCTGCTCGTTTCATGAGCAGAAAATTGCCTTCGTTGTGATTTTAAGGGTTGTGCTTACACCAGGGAACGCTCCCGTGGACGAGCAACCTCTCCGTAGTGGGGGAGTTTGTCGGCAGTTAGTACTGACTGATTGTTGGTCCTAACTGTCATATTGTTTTAGCTTTTCAGCATTCCATGGTCGGGCAAATGGTTCTCCGTCCAAGTGTAGGAGGTAGTAGGCGCCGGTGCCTGTTTTTGATTTGACCCTGTATGGTCCTTCCTAGTTTGCGGCCAACTTTCCCTCGCGTGAATCTTTTTGATTTTTGCGTAGGACCAGGCTGCCAACTTGGAAGTCGCACTTTATGACTTTGGCATCGTGGCGCAGAGTTATTTTTTGTTTTAGCGAAGCTTCGCAGAGAGCTGCTCCTGATCGGATTTCTTTGTCTAGGTTGAGTTCTTCTCTTAAAGCTTCATCATTCAACTTCTCGTCGAGAGGGGCTTCTATTCGTCTGAAAGGTTCCCTGATCTCCACCGAGATTACTGCCTCGGTTCCATACGCTAGTCGGAAGGGAGTCTCCTCGGTGGTTGAGTGTGGGGTTGTTCTATAGGCCCAAAGCACGCTATGTAGCTCCTCAACCCATCTCTTTTTGGCTTCGCTTAGCCTTCGTTTTAGACCTTGAAGGATCACCCTGTTCGCGGCCTCTGCTTGCCCGTTAGTCTGGGGGTGTTTGACGAATGTGAAGTGTTGTTTTGTGCCTAATTTGGTGACGAAGTCTTGAAAATTCCTGTCCGTGAATTGGGTTCCATTGTCGGTCACCAGGGTCTGGGGCACCCGAATCGTGCGAGGGCGTTTCTTTTGTAAAAACGAAGTATGTTGAAGGTTGTGATTTTGGTGAGAGCTTCGACTTCGATCCATTTCGTAAAGTAATCGACGACCACGATCACAAATTTGTTCTGATAGGACCCTATTGTGAAGGGGACGAGGATGTCCATTCCCCACCAGGCGAAGGGCCATGGGGAGGACAAATTCTTAAACTCGTTAGGGGGCGCCAAGTGCATGTCCTCGTGGCGCTGACATCTGTCAAATTTTTTGACATGCTCCTTAGTGTTGTGCTGCATGGTCGGCCAATAGTACCCTTCTCGGAGGGCCTTTCGTGCCAAGGATCTCCCTCCCAAGTGTTGTGCGTTGATACCATCGTGAATTTCCTGGAGAACGTCGGGGACCTTGTCCTCCTCAACTCATTTTAGGAGGGGGATGGAGAATCCTCGTCGGTAGAGCTTGTCATCTACCAGGACGTATGAGCAGACCCTTCGCTTGGTTACGCTGGCCTCCTTGCTGTCTTCTGGCAACTCCCTTGTGGTGAGGTAGTTATATGTGGGGTCATCTAGCAGTTGCTGTCGCCAATAGCGTGGACGTCGAGCAACCCTAATGGTTTTTTGATACTTGGGCGGGGAAGTATCTCTTGTATGACAGACTTATTGCCACCTTTCTTTCTGGTGCTGGCCAATTTTGACAGGACATCTGCTCGAGTGCTTCGTTCGCGGGGGATATGCTGGACTTCCCACACGTCAAACCTAGTTATCTTCTCTTTTACCAGCGTCGGGTATTCGACGAGATGATCATGTTTGGCATGATACTCTCCTCGTACTTGGGATGCCACAAGCTGGGAGTCCGTGAAAATCTTCATTTCCTTAGCCCCCAGGTCCTCGACCAACCGTAAGCCTGTGAGGAATGCTTCGTACTCGGCTTGATTGTTCGAGGTAGGGAAGGACATGACTAATGATATTTCAATTAGGATCTCTTCTTTATTCTCGAGGATGATGCCTGCATCACTACCTGTGTAACTGGACGCTCCGTCGACGAAGATGGTCCATCTGTATGCTCCACTTGATGGGGATGCTAGAGGCGTCATTTCTGCCACGAAATCGGCTAGGACTTGTGCCTTGAGGGCCTTCCTGCTCTCGTAATGGATGTTAAATTCTGACAGCTCCAAAGACCATTTAAGCATTCTGCCGGCCATGTTTGGCCAACTAAGCAGCTGTCTTATGGGCTGATCTGTTCGCACCACTATCATATGGCCCGGGAAGTAGTGCCTTAATCTCCTCGCAGCGTTGATGAGGGCCAGGGTAACTTTCTCGATCTGCTGGTATCTGAGTTCTGGCCCTTGCAAGGCCTTGCTGGTGAAATATATTAGCTTCTGCCTATCGAGGGTTTCTCGAATGAGTGTGACACTAATGGCCTCGCTAGTGACGGAGAGGTACAGGTACAACGTCTCCCCGCTGTCTGGTCGTGACAGAACCGGTGGTTCAGACATGGCTCGCTTGAGGTGGAGCAGGGCCTGCTCGCATTCCTCTGTCCATTTGAATATGGCCTATTTTCGTAGAAGCTTGAAGAAGGGGCGTGTTGGGCAGACTTGGCCACGAAGCGAGATAGTGAGGCGAGCAACCCGTTGAGGGATTATATGGATTTCTTCGACTTTAGCATGGGGAATTCAGAAAACGCTCGACATTTGTCAGGGTTGGCCTCGATCCCCCTCTCGGTGAGGTAGAAGCCGAGGAACTTCCCTGCCCGCACACCGAAGGTACACTTTTCTGGGTTAAATCGCATTTTGCATTTTCTCGCTTGGTCGAAGACCTTCTGCAAGTGGATCGTGTGATCGGATTCCTATTGGGATTTCACGATCATTTCGTCCATATATACTTCAAGCATGTCTCCGATTTTTGGTTGGAAGACTTTGTTCATCATGCGCTGGTACGTGGCCCCAACGTTTTTCAGACCGAAGGGCATTATGTTGTAGTAATAATTCCCCGATGAAGTCATGAAAGCGGTGTATCTCTTGTCCTTTTCGGCCATGGGAATTTGGTTATATCCTGAGTAGGCGTCCATGAAGGACAAGAGTTTGAATCCTGTGGAATTATCTACTAACTTATCAATGCTAGGCAAAGGATAAGCGTCTTTTGGGCAAGTCCGGTTGAGATCAGTGTAATCAATGCACATCCTCCATTTTCCATTATATTTTTTGACTAGTACAATATTGGACAGCCAAGTTGTATACTTGGTCTGCGAGATAAATTTCGCCTCTAAGAGGTCTGGCACAAGTTTTTCGGCAGCCTATGCCTTTTCGTCAGACTGTTTGCGTCTGCGCTGCGCTACCGCTCGAGCTGCTGGGTCGATGGTGAGTTGATGTCAGGAAGTTTCAGGGTCAAGGCCAGGCATATCCGCGGTGCTCCAAGCATATAAGTCTACATTGTCCCTCAGGCATGTCTTTAGCTGCTCTTTTACCTCCTCAAGCAGTCCCGCGCCTATCTTGACTCCTCTGTTTGGGTTGTCCCCGAAGGTGATCACTTCGAATTCCCCATCTGATATAGGACGCATGATGGTTGATGCAGGGGAGCTGCCTGTCACTACTGGAGTGTCTTCATTGCTGTCCTCCTCGCATTCTTCAGAGATTCGGCTGTCAAGGTTGATTGTGTGCACTAGGAGAGTTGGCTTTTTGTCGGGCTGGCTTTCTTCGCTGGGAAGATCTTTGTCCCTTGCCCGTTTGACGACTTTTGGTGTTGCGCCAATCAAGCTTTGCCCTCTGGTAGCTGCTTCGAAGCATCTTCTTGCAGCCTCTATATCTCCATGCAAAGTCGCGATGTGACCCTTCTCCGTGTAATATTTCATCTTGATATGAACTGTTGAAGGAACGGCGATCAGCTCCGCGAGGGTTGGTCTCCCCAGAATACACTGGTACAATGATGGACAGTCGATGACCAACGTTTTGATTGTCTTGGAGGCCTCCTCCTCCCTGAATGTGACTGGGAGTTCCACGTACCCCCAAGGCCTGGCGGTGCCCTATTGAACCCTTCTAGGTCTTATCCCACGTACGGAGACAAATTCTTCTGGTCGAGCTTCGAGGCGCGGAACAAGCTGGTGTACATAATGTCCACCGAACTGCCCTGGTCGACCAGGATTTGTCAGACATCTGTGCTAGCTAGTTTGGCCTTGATGAGTAGATGAGTGTGTGAGTTCGGGGAGCCTCCAGGCATCTCTTCATGATAGAACATGATGGGCTGAGAACGTCCTCAGAATTTCTCGAGCGTGGACAGTCGGTCAAGGTTGCAATCGATTAGCTGGTCAAATTTCCTTTTGACCGACCCTATAGTGAGCTCACTGTATCCGCCACAGGAGATGACCATCGTAGTGGGGAAGGTCTCCCAGGAGCTGTGTGCGGCAAACTGGGGGAAGGGGGTCCTCGAGGTAGTCAGGGACGAAGAAGTCCTCTGACCGCGTGACACACATGGCAACTTGCGGGGGAGGACTGGATGGAGAAGCTTCCATTTCCTTCTTAGACTTAGAGGTTTCTCGCCGGGAAGCTTCTCCCTTCTTCGTGTACTATTTCAAGTGACCCTCCTTGATAAGGATCTCGTTGGCGTCCTTCAGATGAATGCAATCTTCGGTCACGTGGTCGTGACTGTGATGGAAGCGGCAGTATTTGCTTTTGTCCGTGTTGCCCTTTGACGCTGTTGGTTTAGGGAAATGAACACCCCTTGCTTAAACTCTGCGTTAATGCATTCGGAGAGAATGTGCTCGTGGGGAGCTGTCAGCAAGGTGTATTCTGTGAAGCGACCAACAGAGCCCTTATGCTCGCGAGGACGATTGTCTCGTTGTCTCTTATTGTCGCGTCGGGGAGCCTCTGAGTCGTCCCTTTTTGTCGCCCTAGAATTCTCCTGGTCCTTGAATCTCGGGCCTTGTAGGCGGCTTCTTTTTCCTTGTATTGTATATAAGCTTGGCCCTTATAGAGGAGTTTGGCCAGGGTACGAGGTGTTTCGATGCCCACTGCTTTGCGAAACTCATTTTTCGGCCTCAGCCCCTTCTCGAGGAAATATTTCTTCATGTGGTCCGTTGTGTGGACCTCTACAACTTCCTTGTTGAATCTTTCAATGTAGGCATGCAGGGGCTCAACCTTGCCCTGAATAATGCCTTCGAGAGTGGCTTCTGACTTGGGATGACGTCTGGAAGCAGTGAAGTGTCGGGAAAACTGGTTCTTCAGGTCCTTCCACGAGGTGACTGAGCCCCGGGGAAGACTCTTATACCAGGTCATGGCTCCCTTTCTGAGGGTGATGGGGAACATCCTGCACTTGATGGCTCCGCTCACGTTGTGATAATGGAGCATGGCTTCAATGTTTTCTATATGGTCTCCAGGGTCCGTGGTGCCATCATAGAGTGCTAGAGGAGGAGGCTTCTCCAACCCGCGAGGGATACGACTGTTCATGATCTCTTGAGATAGAGGTCCATGGACGTCATCATCGTCACTTATGCTCGATGACCTGCATTGGGAGTGACTGCGCCCGCGACTTCTACTGCGTCGAGGAGAATGTCTGCGCGAACGACGATGTTCATGATGTTTTTCTGAGGGCATGGTCCTCTTTGGGGCAGGAGAACGTCTGGATCTTCGAGGAGGAGTACGGTGTCGTCTCCTAGTGACCTCTTGCTCAGGTTCTTTCGATTTTGATCGTCCCCTGGCGGGGAAAATGCTCTGGGATTTGTCTCGCCGACGTTTCTAAGGGGAAGACTGAGGACGTGGAGATGGACTGCGAGGCCTTTGTGAAGGAAGTCGCTTTTGAAGGGCATGTCCAGCATGTGGATCTTCTCGCCCTGCTGGAAGATCAGGTAGTTGGACTTGTTGAGAGAGGCAATGAGGGCCGCAGTGCTGGGATCAACATCTTAAGGGACAAGTATAGGCTCAAAGAGGTGACCGGAAGTCTGCATTCGTGGCTTCACGTCATCGGAGGAAGGAGATGCAGTCTTTCCGTCCCTGTGGTCGGTCTCGTGGACCGCAACTCTGGGGTTGTGGTGGTCGACGTTATCCAATGTGACGGCGACAACGGAATCTTGATGGGCATCATCGTTTCGGTTAGAGGCCATGATGATCGAGGAAATTTTAGAGAGTAAGCTTTGGTCTTTAGGTTGAAAAGATGAGGAATCTTGGTCCAAAAAGACGGTGAATCGAAGTTTCCCACAGACGACGCCACTGATCCGAGGTGATCAGAATGGATCTTCGTGGCCTTCCGTGTAGGGTAGCGATGATGGTTGTAGGAGAGGAGGGGGTGTACCTGCAAGGTACTCCGATGCCAAAGTAAGTTTGGGCTAGAGAGAAAGCAAGTACAAAGTGTATAGGTATTGAGTTAGAATATTGAATGTTGATCAAACCTGACCCTCTCAAGTGAGAGGGTATTTATAGAGAAAACCCCCAGCGCGGGGCCAAGGTCTCCCACGTGGCCTAAATATCTGGTCAGCCAATGGGAAACTGCCAGGTGGAAGGTCTAGCGCGCGACCTTTCGACCTGGTCCAACTGTCCCCGTGAACTCCGGAGGGACAGTTGGTCGCGTGAATTGTCAAGCGCGTGAGGTGGACGTCCCCAACGTCTATATTGTGCCCAACGACTATATCGTGCCCAACGGCTATATTGTGCCCAACAGCTATATTGGTTGGATCTCGTTATTGGGCCTTGCCAAGAGCTGGAATGGGTTGGGCCTTGCCCTACTGTAGGCCAATGAGCTAGCTTGGACTGAATTTTATCTATAAGGTACTGATAATCTTTAACCCGAGGATGCTTGTCGGAGAGAGGAACGCCTAAGTAAGTTCCCAATGAAGAGGTTTCCTTAAAACCCGATAGGGCCAGAATGTGTCTTATAATATCTAATTTAGTATTGTTGGAGAAATAGATATTGGATTTGTCCATGTTAATATGCTGGCCAGATGCATTGCAAAATAAAGTTAAGGTGTCCATAACTACTTTAATCTGTCTAATAGTAGCAGAGCCAAAGATGATGAGATCGTCTGCAAACATGAGGTGCGAGATCATACGCCCATCTTTTCCAATCTTCTGATAGTTCCAGTGTTTATTCTTTACGGCATCGTGAATGAGATGCGACACTTTGTCCATACATAAGACAAAAAGATAAGATGAAAGAGGATCGCCTTGACGCAATCCTTTGTTGGTCGCAAAGAAATCTCTGCCAGCACCTTTCCAAAGAACATGGAGCCTAGCAGAAGAAACAACAGAAAGAATGAGCTCAATGATATTATCAGGTAAGCCTACTTCAGTAAGCACATTGTGAATGAATTGCCAATTCATTGTCAAAAGCCTTGGCAAGATCAATCTTAATCGTGAAAGAGCCAGTTTTACGCTTAGATTTGTTTATACTGTGAAGCGTTTCTTGAGCTAAGACAATGTTATTGTGGGAACTACAATTGGAAATGAAACCGGATTGGTTAGGAGAGATAATAGAATCCATATGAGGTTTGAGCCTGTTAACGATAATTTTAGTGAACACCTTGTAGATCGTATTGCACAGAGCAATAGGATGGTAGTGCGAAACTTGTTGCGGATTGTTATTTTTAGGAATGAGACAGATGTCAGTCAAATTAATGGTGCTCATCGAAATTTCTTTGGTCCACAGCTAATGGATAAGATGGCAAAGATTAGTTCCGGTATGTTTCCAAGTATTTTGGTAGAATCCAGTCGGGAAGCCATCCGGACCAGGAGATTTCCAAGCAGGCATAGCAAAAAGTGCCGTTTTGATTTCTTCGTCTTGAACTTCAGCCTGTAAAATTCTACTAGCAGCCTGATCAATGGGCGAAAACTTGGAAACAATATGGAACCAATATGAGATTTTAGTATCAGAGGTGAAAATGTTCTTAAAGTGGTCATGGAAGAGAGATCTGATAGAGATTTCATCATCAATCCAATTATTAGAGTTGTCCTTAAGCATAGTAGTGGCATTGCGTTTTCTACGTTGGACTGCTTTAGAGTGATAAAATTTTGTATTGCGGTCACCGTCCACCATCCAAGACACTTTAGCTCTTTGAAACCAAATGAGTTCTTCTTGGTAGAGAGTTTTGGAAATGGAAATTTGAAGCTGCTTTTCAAGCTTCCTAAGTCCCTCATGATCTCTTCCCGCCTGAATAGCCTTTTGAATACCTTGTAAACGATGAAGGAGGATACGTTTTTCTTTACGGATACTACCAATACTATGAAGATTCCAATGGATAGCAGAATTTTGGAAAGCTTCCTAATTTTTCAGGAGCGAATGTTGAATGTTCTAGGATGAGGTGAGCATGTCTTCAAAAGAACTCTCAATAAGCCAAGCGCATTCAAACTTGAAGGTTTTAGGCGCTTGACGTAAATCCTTATCCGTAAGGGACAACAAGATGGGATGATGATCGGATAAGTCGAGCCTATGCAACACTTTCACGTGAGCCTCAGGATATAGATTGCGCCAATCATCATTGCAGAGAACACGATCGAGCTTTTCATAAATCTGAATGCCACCATGAGTCATTGGGCCTTGCCAAGTAAATGGAAAGCCAAAACTCCCCATATCCAGCAAGTTACAAGTATTAATGTAGGATTGAAATAGGGAACATCAACTAAGAGAAGCAGGGCATCCACCTCTTTTTTCACTAAGATGGAGAATATCATTGAAGTCTCCGCCGACAATCCACCCTGAGTTTATAGTAGCAGCTATGTAAGTAAGATCAGCCCACAACTCTTTCTTTTTTCTCCAATGGACTAGCATAAACCAGAGTAAGATACCAAATTCTACCATCCGCCGTGACGACTTGAGTATGAATGTATTGGAAGTGGCACTTTAAGATGGAAAGCTGAACATTTTCCTCTTTCCAGCCTAAAGCTATGCCACCAGTAAAACCTCTATTTTCTGAGCAAGCAAAACCCGTGTAACCCAGTCTAGAAAGGAAAAGCTTGAGTTTGAGGGGGTCAGTTCTTATTTCTATGATGACAACGATATCAGGTTTAGATGTTTGAGTATAGGACTTACAAACACGAATGAAAGCGGCGTTGCTAGCTCCTCGACAGTTCAAACAAAAAAATAGGAAAGATAATTTGTATTCATAAACACCAAAGAAGAAAGGTAGGGACCAAAGTGAAGGTGTGAGAAAAACACAAAAAAGAGGGGGTTTGAATTGGGTTTTCCATTTTGAAATCTTTTTGTGAAACTTAAACAAAGATCATGAATAAGCCAACAATAAAAACACACGATATATCCTGGTTCACTTGAAAAACTATCAAGCTAATCCAGTCCACCCGCCAAGGTGATTTTTCCTTAGACAAGGACTTAATCCACTATAACCAAACTGATTACAATTGCACGAGCCAACTGCTGGTGACTAACAACCTCTAAGACTCGCCGGCCTTAGACTTCTTAAGATCCTAACCCAACTGGTCTCTTAAGGAAACAATGCATAAGCTAACTGCAAGTGATTAACTACCCTAAGACACACTGCCTTAGTCTCCCTAAAGATTCTGACCCAACTGGTCCAATAGGGAACGCAAACAACTGTTTGCAACAAGATTTTTGTTTACAATAATTATGCTTCTACACAAGCAGGGTAAATATACATTTTTGCTCAATCTAACTTAGATTAATCTACAGTAATACATTCTTCTTCTTCATTGTATTGTGGTGCTTACTGCTCACTCATAAGTTTCTTCATTTCTTGAGTATGATCTTCATATACATCAGTGTTTCTGATACTTCTTCTTCTACAGTGAGTATTACTTCGTTCGCTGCTCACTCATGATTAATCATGCTTGTACGCATGCATCTGTTCTTTTTCGCTCATGCTCGTCAGCTTTTTCTTCGTTGAGTGATCAAGTCTTTATTTTGCCAGAAATAGATCCGTTGGAGGGCAGATCAGTAATATCAGAGAAGAGTACTGGCGACTTGAAATAATGCCATTGGGTTGAAATTCGTACACTGAAATTGTCCTTTGTACCACCAAGTCAAGGTAGTGGAAAAAAGTTCTTTATCTGTACTATGTACTATTTTCCCACGCAAACGTTTCATCTTCTTCTATTCATCAAAGGCTTCTGAATTGATTTGATTGAAGCATGATCAGAAGAATGAATCATTGGGTCTTTGGAGTCTTGAGTCTTCAGAGTCTTCAGAACTTGTTCAGCCGAACCTTGTCTTCAGAGTCTTCAGCACTTCTAGTTCAGAAACCTTGGTTATCAGAATACTTAAGTCTTCAGATCTTCAGCACGTCGTTCAACAGAACCTTGTCTTCAGAATCTTCAGTACTTAGTCTTCATAACCTTTAACCTTCAGAATCCTAAAGTCTTCAGATCTTCAGCACGTTGTTTAGCAGATCCTTGTCTTCAGAATCTTCAGCACTTAGTCTTCAGAAGTTAACGACCTCAGAAGCACTACAGGCTTCAACATAAGAACATCAGAGTCATATCCAGAGATCAGATTCAAGAGACGTTACAACAGTAATATAGTGTCTTCTCAGAATCTTTCTGATGTACAGTAGATTAGAACCAATTCTTGCTTCTTCACATAGAAGTGACCATAAAGAATATTAGAGTGATGTAGCACACAGTCTTTATCAAAGTTAGAACCTGTTTGTTAAACCATCAGAATAACAAACATTGGAGCACCTAAATTTTCTTCACACAAATACTCCATTGTTATCATCAAAACATCAAGATAAGATGCAGAACCAAATCTTGTTCTAACAATCTCTCCCTTTTTGATGATGACAAAACCATGTATTTTGATAGAACAATTTATACAGGGTAATTACCATAGTCTACAAATTCAGAGTTTAAGCTCTCAGCTCCCCCTGAATCTGTTAATCTCAAATTTACATTTATGCTTGTTCAGAGTCTCCCCCTGATCCCAAGACTCACAAAATGAAATTTGAGTTCTTCAGAACATAACAATAGAGAAGGAATACTTCCCTACAATAACTCATCAGAGTCTGACTAGAACACTAGGTCTTCATCTCATAACCTTGTTACTATCAGATCTTGACGAAGAATTAAAACATGATCTTGAGTCTGTTTGGATGATGCCACGCATCTCGTATCAGAACTTCTTATCAGAACTTGATGAAGAATCACAACTTCTTAAGTATCAGAGTTTGATTGGAAGTGACTTCTCTTTTGTCCATCTTTTCTTAGATTCACTTATCTTATCAGATTCAGAGCCTGACTGATTTTATCAGAATATCATCGTTGCAGAGCGTATCTTCTAAATTGTATCTTTGAATCAGAGAATTGACTTGACTTTCTTTCAAGAAGATTTCTTCTTATGGCGCTTTAAATCTGAATTTCATACTTTCAGAGAGTTCACAACTTCTAATCACTATGATATCAAACAAGATTTCTTGACTTTCAGACAGTTCACAACTTCTAAACAGTACTGGAACATCTGTTTAATTAAACTAGATTTCTTGACTTTCAGACAGTTCACAACTTCTGAACAGTACTGGAACATCTGTTTAATCAAACTAGATTTCTTGACTTTCAGAAAGTTCACAACTTCTGAACAGTATTGGAACATCTGTTTGAATAATCATATATCCTTAAAGTGTACAACTTCTTAGCCATGAATTATCAGAGTTGAAATTATCCATAAGATTTGCAATCTTTAGAGAGTAGGATCTTTACATTCAACCTGTCTAGAATGCTAAGTGAACTTTTTCAGAGTTCCTTAATTGAAATATCAAACAAACAGTTAGTTGTAAAAAGCATTATGTAATGTTTGAGTTGGAGATTCTGAGAATAAGTACTATAAAAAACATTTAACTTTCTCCCCCTTTTTGTCATAATAAAAAAGATAATGCAATACCATTTATATTGAAGGATCAAAACAATGACATAACCAAACAAAACAAGACAAAATCCTAAGGTTCAGAGTCAAAGAAAATAGAAGCCTTAGTGCCTAAGTGCATAAGGATTTGCAGGCAGCTTGTTCAGAATCTGTTGAAGTAAGTTCTGAAGGGAGTTGTTGACTACCTTCTGCTCAGCAATGCTTTCCTTGAACATTTTCTGTTCTTCTTTCATATTCTGATGATCATGTTTGATTTCATCAATTACACGTTCCAAGCGCACAAGAACAAGTTCAGAGGATGAAGCAATCAGAGCGGCTTGTTTGGCTTTCTCTGCATTTTCAGCTTCTTGTACCATCCGGACTGCGTCAGCATTTCTAGCTTCTTCTTCTTTTGCTAGAAATCTTGTTGCTTCAGCAGCTTTTGCTTCAACTTCTTTTTGCTTTGCTGCAAAGAGCCTGAATTGCCCTATCCTTTCCTTTTCTTCTTCCTCGTCCTTCACCAGTTGAACTGAGGCAACTTTAGACGCTTCTGAGAATTTTGAGATTCTCTCAAACTCAGAGTCTAACCATTTCTGAAACTCTCCCCAAGAGCACTCAAGCTCCATATGCTTAGTGCTTGTGTTGGCTTCTGCTTTTAATTTGGATACCTTTTTTAAAGCCTTGTTACAAAATAAATTAATGTATTCATCAAGAGTTTTGGGGATAGGTTTTTGATAAACAACCAAGGCAAGGTTAGGTTCAGCAGAAGTTATTTCAAGAGGTATTTGTTCAGTTGTTGGTTCAGGAGTAGGTATTTGCTCAAGAAGGTCTGAGACTGTATAGGGCTCAGAGGTGACAATTTCAATGGTCTTAGAACTTGTTTCTTCAGAGAGGTTGGGTGAATGAGGATCAGAGAGTTGAGACACAGACTCAACAGTGTCTGTTCTAGGTTGATGGAAAGCAAAGTTTAACAAGTCTTGAGAAGTTGGGGAATCAGGTGTTGGGAATTGAGGAAGTGAGGTGGTTATGGATGAAGTGAAAGTGGGAATACTTTCAGACGGAATAAGTGTGGTGATTGATGAGAATTGAGTTTGTTGAATAGTGGTTTTACATAAAGGGGTCGTTGGGGGTGGTACTGAAAAAGATGGTGGTTTAAATGCGACTTGAGAAATTGGAGTGGGAATTTGAGTAGTGATTGTATCAGAAGTGGTTGGTGATGATGAAGCATCAGTAGATTGTGTAGCAGCTATTGAAATAGAGGGAACAGAGATAAGCTTACTAGATCTTTTAGAGTAAGAAGCTATAGCTGGATTCCCCGAAGTTCCAATCTTATCATCCTTCTTCCTCTTCTTGGATTCAGACACTCCTTCAACTTGTTTCCTTTTTCCTTTGGAAGGATCAGCCAGAGTTGGTGCAGGAGCAGGATCATCATAACTGAACTTTGAGATGTCAAGTCCCGCTTCTCTCATCATAGCCTCAATAGTAGCAATTACCTCTGGGCTGCCGCCTTTTGAATACAGGGGGTAGTCCTTACTGGAATCCTGTGTTTAATCACAGAAGCAGGAGATACCAAATGTGGTTTCACACGTACTTCCTTGATCATCCTCATATTCTTAAGTGTCGTGGCATTTAGGGAATCTCCAATGCTTGGCGTCAAATCTTCCGTATGCATGGCTTATTTAGTTAGAAATTCCACTAATCCACTTTCAACAAAAATATCAGAAAGCAACCTTCCAAACGGAATGTAAGTGGGAACATATTTTTTGGGAAAAGCTACTGT
Source organism: Lathyrus tuberosus (assembly GCA_022829125.1). Lineage (NCBI taxonomy): Eukaryota > Viridiplantae > Streptophyta > Magnoliopsida > Fabales > Fabaceae > Lathyrus > Lathyrus tuberosus. The sequence goes on along the minus strand of JALAZF010000222.1, from coordinate 7,313,919 downwards.
CCTTGTCTTGGCCACCGTATCCCTTAAATGATAGAACAAAATGGAGGGTAGACACATCTTCTGTTGTGTAATCAAATAGTACAAGATATAATTTTGATTGGTGTTGAAGTAGTCAGAGGAACTTGATAAAGGTCTTGGATTGATGCAGCTCAAAATGATCTTGTGCCAAATCCTTAGTTTATCATGTAGATCCTTACCCGTATACTTTGATTTCTCCGGAGAGTAGTTGGTGAAGATAGTTTTGTCAATGGTTTCTTTCACAAACTTGCAGTTTCCTTTCATTCCATAGACTTGCTTGTTTTTCAAGAATTCCATTTCCAGAAGATCTGAGATTGATTTCTCAGTGATAACTATCTTCTTTCCTAGAATATGAGAAACTACATGAAGATGATCGCATTCTGCTTGTCTCTAGAAGTCCTTCACAAGAGCTTCAAAAATGGGACCTTTGAGCCTTTGAAAATATTTATTCCAACCTTGAGATTCTAGTTCAGCAGAAATATCATACCCATTAGCAGCAAGATTGACAAAATCAACATCTAGTTCTTTAAGAACAGTCAGTTTCTTTGCCTCAATAATACAGTTAACTGAAATGTCCCTTTGTGTGATATGATCTTTGTCAATCTCAGGAAGTGATGATGATGATGTTGAAATGACATTTGAGGTGGTTGCTGAAGTTGAAGACGGAGGAGCTGAAGAAGATGATAATCCAGTAGAGGGGTTCAAAGATTGTTCCAATTCAATGGCGAATTGAACTACTTCTTGTTGAGAGGTAGTCATCATGTTGATTGTTGGGATAGAAGGAATGATGATGAAGTTTGTTGTTGAAAACGAAGAAAGCACAGAGATCGGTTTGAGGGAAAAGAGGGCTTAGGGTTTCTAAGATGTAAAAGGAGTGAAGAGGTGTGAGTGGGTATATAACTTGTGTGTGGAGTGAAGTTGAGTGAATGTGACGTGTTAAGCATAATAATGAAAATTAATAAATGAGCGTAATCATGATTTAACCAATTCCAAGAAAAAGTACTGCTCATGCGTTAATCATCCTTTAATCAAATGACACGTATTGAATTCCTCAGAGTCTGGAAGACCAAAAGGTTTCCTTCTGATCAGAGACACTTCTGACAAAGCAGCATCTGATAACTGAGGTTAGAACTAAATGCTTTTGAATTTAAATGAAAATCTAACATCTTCAGACTCTGACTAAACACATCTGATTCTGAGGAAATCTTACTTTGGATAGACGTCCATTTTTAGATGCTTCAGAATAAATAGAAATCTATCTTCAGCCAAGGGTTTTTGTAAAATTTTTAACATAAAATTCCCTTCTGAACGTAGTCTCTAATAAAATGATTTATATGTGCTTAGTCCTAAATCTTAAAATTAGATTCTTACAGCAGTATTATAATAGAGGATAGAAAATGTTACTCTAATTTATCTGATGATCTTCCAGCTGATTCCTCTTCCTTTTCCAGAATACATGTTGGATAAATTGGAGTCTTTACTGGTGTACAGTCCATCATGTTAAATTTCTTCAGAAGTTCTTTTGCATACTTGTTCTGATTAATATACGTTCCTTCCGATCTTTGATCAATTTGAATTCACAGAGAGAATATGTGTTTTCTCATCAGACTTATTTGAATTTGGTCTTTCTCATCTAGCTTGTTTCTGAATACCCATTTAGTTGCAACAACGTGAACACATTTGGGTTTCTGAACAAGATCCCAAACGTCATTTCTGGTGAATTGATTCAGTTCTTCTTGCTTAGCCAGAATCCACTCATTTTCTTTTAGAGCTACATCGACTGTTGTTGGCTCTGTCAGAGACAATAGATAGTTTCTTCAGAATGTCTGAAGGATAAACAATTTCTGACTGACTCAGCTTTATCTCCCAGAATCAATTCTTCAGAATGAGAAGTCTTGTAATTTATTCTTCTTCTGATAAGATGAGTTGTTCCCAGCTTCTGATAAGGTTGTATCTGGATTTGGAGAATTTGCATCTTCGTCTTCTTCTCTTGAATCTTCTACTTCTTGGATTCTGATGACACAATCTTCAGATCTGCAACCTTTCAACTAGCTTTGACTTTTCAGAGTCAAGCGTATCATTGAGTCTGACATGAATTGACTCGTCTGCAATTTGTTTCTGTGTTATGGATTCTGTAGCCTTTAGAGCGTTCAGATTATCCTAACAATAAACACTTTTGAGCAAAGATTCCAGAGTTAATGATTTCTTCTTTATGGTTTCCTTAGAAACTGAAGAAGCCTCCAGGCTTAAGTTCCAGACTTTGAAACATATGCCTTCTTCTCGTCATGAGTCACGAGCAACTACTGTTCAGTGACCATGACTGGTGTATCAACTGAGTTGCTAAGGATATCTCTGAGTAAGAGTCTGAGTCTGATTCAGGTTCTGATGATATTTAGTCTTCTGGTTCTCCAGAACCTTCATCTTTAGTTGTTGCTTCTAGCGCAACATTTGCTCATTCTTCATCAGATTCATCTTCTTCAGAATCAGAGTCGTCCCATGTTGCCATTTAAACTTTTCTTCGCTTTGGAGAAGTTCTTCTTAGACTTCTTCTTCTTCTTGACCTTTGGACACTCGTTCTTGTGATGACCTGGCTTGTATCAGATAACCTCCTTTCCAGAATTATGCTTCTTCTATTCAGATGATGACTATGAATGGTCTTTGATTCTTCTGAGGTTTTCTTGCCTATGCTTCCAGAGTTTGCTGATTCTTCTGGAGATTATCTTCTGGTCTTCCATTTAAATCTTCTGATTCTTTCTCAGCTTGATAAGCCTTTGCCTTTCCAGGTTCAGACTTAAGAACGATGGATTTGCTCTTCTTCTTCATCCAGCTCTATCTCATGATTTCTCAAAGAACTAACACGCTCTTCAAGACTTACACTGTTGAGATCTTTTGATAGCTATAGAGTTGTTACCATAAGTATCCATTTCTTAGGAGGACTTCTGATGATCTTTTCCATATGTCCAGTAGTTGAGTAGCCTCTGTTCAGAATCTTGAGTTCTGCGATTAGCATTTGAAACTTTAACGACATGATCTCAACTGTTTCATCATCCTCCATTTTGAATGCCTCAAGGTTTTGGATTAAGGCAAACGCCTTTGTCTTCTTAGTTTGAGCATTTCCTTCATGAGCATTCTTATGATGACTTTATGATCTTTCTTCTGTTGGTTGGTTATATCACTTCAGGATATATTAGCACATGTAGCATCAGCTGGTGATTGAAACCATCAACTACCAAATCCCAAAGATCTACATCAAAACCAAGAAAGATATTTTTCTATTCTGTCTTTCCAGTGGTCAAACTTTTCACCATCAAAGACTGGTGGTTTGATACGGTGATGATCTTCCCCTTCAGTAGTGGTATTTAACAATAATTGCCATGTTATCTCACACAAATACTAGATCGGTACTGAACACTGTTAAGTGCTGATAAAACGTTTATCACAACAGAATCGAAGCTCTGATACCAATTGAAGGTGTGAGAAAAAACACAAGAAACAGGGGGTTTAAATTGGGTTTTCCATTTTGAAAGCTTTTTGTGAAACTTAAACAAAGATCATGAATAAGCCAACAATAAAACACACGATATATCCTGGTTCACTTAAAAAACTATCAAGCTAATCCAGTCCACCCGCCAAGGTGATTTTGCCTTAGACAAGGACTTAATCCACTATAACCAAACTGATTACAATTGCACGAGCCAAATGTTGGTGACTAACAACATCTAAGACTCGCCAGCCTTAGACTTCTTAAGATCCCAACCCAACTGGTCTCTTAAGGAAACAATGCACAAGCTAACTGCAAGTGACTAACTACCCTAAGACACACTGCCTTAGTCTCCCTAAAGATTCTGACCCAACTGGTCCAATAGGGAACACAAATAACTGTTTGCAACAAGAGTTTTGTTTACAATAATTATGCTTCTACACAAGCAGGGTAAACATATCTTTTTGCTCAATCTAACTTAGAGTAATCTACAGTAATACATTCTTCTTCTTCATTGTATTGTGGTGCTCTCAGTCATAAGTTTCTTCATTTCTTGAGTATGATCTTCATATACATCAGCGTTTCTGATACTTCTTCTTCTACACTGAGTATTACTTCGTTTGCTGCTCACTCATGATTAATCATGCTTGTATGCATGCATCTGTTCTTTTTCACTCATGCTCGTCAGCTTTTTCTTCGTTGAGTGATCAAGTCTTTATATAGCCAAAAATAGATCCGTTGGAGGGTAGATCAGTAATATCAGAGAAGAGTACTGGCGACTTGAAATAATGTCGTTGGGTTGAAATTCGTACACTGAAATTGTCCTTTGTACTACCAAGTCAAGGTAGTGGAAAAGAACGTACTTTATCTGTACTGTGTACTATTTTCCCACGCAAACGTTTCATCTTCTTCTATTCATCAGAGGCTTCTGAATTGATTTGATTGAAGCATGATCAGAAGAATGAATCATTGGGTCTTTGGAGTCTTGAGTCTTCAGAGTCTTCAGAACTTGTTCAGCCGAACCTTGTCTTCAGAGTCTTCAGCACTTCTAGTTCAGAACCCTTGGTTATCAGAATACTTACGTCTTCACAACCTTTAACCTTCAGAATCCTTAAGTCTTCAGATCTTCAGCACGTTGTTCAGCAGAGCCTTGTCTTCAGAATCTTCAGCACTTAGTCTTCAGAAGTTAACGACCTCAGAAGCACTACAGGCTTCAGCATAAGAACATCAGAGTCATATCCAGAGATCAAATTCAAGAGACGTTACAACAGCAACATAGTGTCTTCTCAGAATCTTTCTGACGTACAGTAGATTAGATCCAACTCTTGCTTCTTCACATAGAAGTGACCATAAAGAATATCAGAGTGATGTAGCACACGGTCTTTATCAAAGTTAGAACTTGTTTGTTAAACCATCAGAATAACAAACGTTGGAGCACCTAAATTGTTCTTCACACGAATACTCCATTGTTATCATCTAAACATCAAGATAAGATGCAGAACCAAGTCTTGTTCTAACACAAAGCACTAATTACTGCTCATTAATTTCCAGTTCTTTGTCAGACCTATTAATTTCCTCAGCACTCTCAAACCAAGTTTTTGTGGCTGCTGGATTGTCTTCATCATTAGAGGCTATGGTATTCGCGGTAACAGGATTATCAGTCATGTGAGGAGATAATGCGCCTTGTGCCCTGAGGCCCTTAGGACCAAGCTGATTAAGTTTGTTTTTTTTTGCCATGAAATTGATCATTTTGGATGTTCTGATCACTAACTGCGAAGTACCATTCTGGACTGTTTTGAGGATGTCTTCGATAGATTGATCTTCAAAAAGACGTTCTATGTTTTCTTTATTCTTTTCACGGTTTATCTCTTTGTCCTTACCTTTATAGATACCGCGTGTTGCTATTCTCAGATGTTTCTCAAAGTGCTTAGCAATTTTATTTGTCCTCGCCCGCTGTTTCCATTTATTATTTCTGTTGTGGCCTTCAGGAGACTTAGTTGTTTCCAGATTTTCCGTATTGTTCGTCGTAGTTGTCTGCTTGTTAATTGTTTCCTCTGTTTTCCTATCAGTAACATTGTGGTCTACAGTGTCATTCTCGAGATTCATGTTGTCTGTAGTATTCTCTGCATGACTATTATCATTAAGTAAGGCTTGAAATCTAGAGCCTTTAGGATTACCATTTCCTTTGCTACGCTTATCATTTGTATCATTTTTTATGTTGTATTGTTTGTTGCGTCTGCCACATTTAGGTTTTTGAACAACTGTCCACAGTCCTTGTTGGATGGTCTGCTCAATATCATAATTTTCAGTAACATTCCGATGTTTAATGGCAGGTTTGTCACCCCCTCTTTGTTGGTTCCCACTTCTGTTTGTGATCCGCAACCATCCACCGAGTGTCCGTACTTTCCATATTTGAGACACAATAAGTGTAAGCCTTCGTATTCAACCTTAAAGTGACGTCCCTTGATAGCAAACATCGCTAATAACGGTTTGGTAAGATCGACTTGGATGCAAAGACGGGCATACTTCCCCCTCTCATGAGTTAAAGTGGTCTTGTCAACTTTAATAGCTTTCCCTATCTGATTGCCAATGAATGTGAGAACCTTTTGATCATAATATCCAATAGGGAGCCCCGATATTCTGACCCACACAGCGAGTTGATTAACCATGTCCTGCGAAGGCTAGAAATTTGGTCTCCATTCGCGCACCGTAAGATAATGATCGTAGATCAGCCACGGTCCTTGAAGGAGAGCAGTGGAATGATCTTCTGGACTAGTAAAAGTCATGAGATAAAATTCTTGACCATGATCGATGATGTTCAAGACTTCTCTTTTGGCCCACATGTGCTGTAATCAATTTTCTAATGCCCTGAAGCCAATGCTTCGTCCAAACATTTTGATGATAACCCCGTTCTCCCAAGGTTTTGCAATTCGCCGCTCTTCAAGAGGGGAAAGAAAGAATTCAGGGCATTCGTAGTCACCTATCATATTTTCCTTAATGCGAATGTCTTGCGAGTTGGCATCAAGATCCTGCAAAATAGGTTCTTCTGCTCCATTGAAATCCTTCTTGTTGGAAGCTTCCCCTGTCACCATGTTCTTGTAATAGATAAGTTCAGTTAGAAGAACACAAGATGATGTCTTTGTCGGTTGAGGGAGAGTTTCACTGTGAATATTATCATCCCTTGTGTTCAAAAAAGTTTATGCGGAAAGAGAGATTTTCTTGTAAATTAGAGTTTGCGGGAGCAAACCTTTCCAGCTTAGATGCCATTGACGCAAAGGGCACAAATCGAGAAACTCAGTGCAAGAAGACTAGAGTAACAGGAGTTTCAGGGAAATCTTCCTTGGAGCGTCTACTAAGAAGGTCCCTAAGCCCTAAGGATAGGAGTTTAAACCAAACTTAGAGAAACCCCTTGGAAGAAGACGAAACCACTGCTATTAGGGATCTTTGCGAGTAAGAGCAAGAGGAAATCTCTGTGAAAGTTTCTTGGCCATTATCTTAGAGAGAGAAACCCATTTAGATACTTAAGAGGGTTCTTCTAACTAGTTATTTAATGTAAATTGAAACTAAGAAATATTCATATAAAAAAATGATGTATTGACAGTGTAAATCCTTTTATGACAGTGCATTTCAATTAATTTCTTTTTATTAGGAGTTTAATTACTATGCACTGACAGTGTAAAAAGTTTTACACTGTCAATACATCACCATCATCCGTTTGGGTTACTTTACAGATTATTAAATTAAAAGTCAAACTCCTCTTTACATCCAACGGTTATAATTAACTGACAGTGTAAAATCCTTTTACACAGTCAGTGCATTTCAATTAATTCCTTTTTATTAGGAGTTTAATTACTATGCACTGACAGTGTAAAAAGTTTTACACTGTCAATACATCACCATCATTCGTTTGAGTTACTTTACAAATTATTAAATTAAAAGTCAAACTCCTCTTTACATCCAACGATTATAATTAACTGACAGTGTAAAATCCTTTTACACTGCCAGTGTATTTCAATTAATTCCTTTTTATTAGGAGTTTAATTACTATGCACTGGCAGTGTAAAAGGTTTTACGCTGTCAATACCTCACCATCATCCGTTTGGGTTACTTTACAGATTATTAAATTAAAAGTCAAACTCCTCTTTACATCTAACGGTTATAATTAACTGACAGTGTAAAATCCTTTTACACTGTCAATGCATTTCAATTAATTTCTTTTATTAGATGATAACCATCTGTTTGTTTTAAGCAGTTAAAATAAAAATCAAATCTATAAAATAAATCGATGATTGTGATTAACTTCCGTTGTAAAAAATCTTTTTTTTTTTTTTTTTTTTTTGATTACAACCGTTGTAAAAAATCTTTGCGCAGTCTGTATATATCAATTAAGTCCATCCATGTACACTTATTTTGGCAATTAGATTAAAAACACCTTAATGATGGTGTTATTCATTTCCACATTAAATTTTAGCTTTTTTCTTTCTGTATGTACCCACTTATTTCTCTCACGGAACAAATCTCACGTTTTATCTACCTCTCATGATTGTATCCGTTTTTCTGTTGTAATCCTCATGCAAAGAAAAACTACAGCAACATAAATAGATCAATAATTCCACAAATCAGTAACTTGTTTTCTATAGTATCCTATAGAAATCAATAATTCAATCATTCTCCAAGACAAACAACTGTACAAAAACATACAAAAATCAAATTTCTCAATTTTTTAAATTGGTTTGCTGGGATAGTGCAACCACAGAAGAGATATGGAATCTCATGTGAATGTTACGGTAAACAATCCGGAATAGAGGAAGAATCATGCCGGAATGAGAGGCTTGATAGTGTTTACGGCGGAGGAACGCTTTGGCAGATGGTTACGCCATTATTTGCTCAAGAAGTTCTAGAGACGGGAGACAGATGAACTGTTTATTTGATATTTAAATTTACATTATTAACAAATTTAGACATTTAATTATAATTCAGAGATTTGCAAAGTAATAAAATAGCATTCCTTGTATAGCAATAACAGCACATGCTTACTTGCATTCGAGTCACTTGGTTTTTTTCTATACAAAGCCAGACACCGTCATAATAATCATTCATTAGTACCCCAACACCAAAGAAGTAAGATTGTAAACACATTGATAGATTGATAGAAGTGAAAATGGAAATCAAAGAGGATGTTGAGCGTGCTAAACAGAGAGGAGTAACAGAACCATTGTTAGGGGAAAACAATAACCAACTTCTCCATCAAACCAAAGATCATCGTCATCCATGGATGGTTTACTTCACCACATTCATTGCTGTTTGTGGTTCTTTTGAATTTGGTACTTGTGTAAGTCTTTACTTCTCTCACCACTTCTATCTTTACTTGCTACAAACCTCATCTATAGTTGAAATAAGCACTTTTTGGTGGCTAGTTTAATTGGCTAAGAGTTTTGTAGAATAATTGTTATTTTTATTTTCCAGACTGGATATTCATCTCCAACTCAAGAAGCTATCAGGAAGGATCTTAATCTGTCTTTGGCAGAGGTTAGCCACAAATTATTCAAAATTTTATTTTACTTCATTATCCTTAGATTAATGAAAACATAGGAAATGGACTGAAAATGATTATCATGCACCGAAAATGTTTGTATTATTTCCTACTTAGTGGATTTAATTCCTGTGGTGGATTTTATGTATTGGTTTTTGCTGATTGAATGAATGCAGTATTCCTTGTTTGGCTCCATCTTGACTTTCGGTGCGATGATTGGCGCAATAACAAGTGGACCAATTGCTGATTTCGTTGGGCGAAAGGGGGTAATTGCAGGAAAATGATTATGATTGTTTTGAAATTAGCTTCCAAATCATTAATTATCTTTATTAATTGAAGTATTCATAAAAAGTTGGTTTTGGAATTTATATGCAGGCAATGAGAGTATCAAGTGCTTTCTGCATTGCAGGATGGCTTGTTATTTATTTCTCTAAGGTTCTTTGCTACAAAACCTATGTGATTTTTTTTTTGTTATAACTGTTCTCCAAGGATTAACTGAGTAGCTTTTTTTTTGTTCTGTTATAAATATATATTTAGGGTCCAGTTCCTTTGGATATTGGGAGACTAGCAACAGGATATGGAATGGGAGTCTTTTCATTTGTGGTTCGTTGTAGTTCTACTTGTTCAATGAATTGATTCTCAAAATTTTCATTTTTAAACACTTGCATATGTTCAATTTATTGAAGTATGACTTTATATTTGATGTATTATTATCATATAAGGTCCCTATCTTCGTAGCAGAAATCTCACCAAAAGAACTCCGAGGAGCCCTAACTACCTTAAATCAGGTATATATTTTTGCTACACATTGTCACTCTATGATCGAGATAATAACTTAATAACTAGTATTATATAAGTACCTAAATCAGTATGCAATGAAGGAAGCATTGTCATATAAGTTTGTTTTTCGTCTTTTTTGTAGTTCATGATTGTTTTGGGTGCATCCATGTCATTCGTAATTGGAACAGTACTTTCATGGAGGGCTTTATCTTTAATCGGTCAGTTTTCTTCGCAATTTAAATATAATTTCACTAAAAAGAAGACTATATGAAGAGCACACAAGTTTAGAACATTATATATTAATTGAAACTTTTCAATACTAAATAAGTGTTTGCAATTGCAGGACTAATTCCCACTGCTGTGTTGCTTTTGGGTCTATTCTTCATTCCAGAGTCTCCTAGATGGCTTGTAAGTAATAAATTTCTATATAAATGTATTTAGAGTAAAATATTAAGTGTTTAGCACAACACCAGGATGTCAAGTAACGACCAAATAATGACTGCAGGCAAAGAGAGGGCGCGCGGAAGATTTTGTGGCTGCGTTGCAAAAACTTCGCGGTAAAGATTATGATATATCTCAAGAAGCAGAAGAAATTCAGGTTACTATGTGTTGGATATATTTCAGTGACTTAGCCGTAATGCACAATTTCAAAGACAGAATTTTAAATATAATGCAATTTTACTTAAGCTGGTGTATTTGTTACTGCCACACAGGATTATATAACTAGTTTAGAAAAACTCGCAAAACCGAAGGTGCTGGATTTGTTTCAAAGAAGATATTTACGCTCACTCACGGTAGGTAACTATAGTTCCACTATTGATATCAGTTCATCTTCTCTAAGTGTGTGTGGAAAATGATAGTTTACTTTCCACCTTCTCATGTTATTGCTGTATTACACAAATCTCATGTGCTTTCCATTCAAAATTTTCATCTTCTTATTTTTCTTTAATCCAACAAGTACAAATTTTGATGTATTCATGACCAGATCGCAATAGGGCTAATGGTCTGCCAGCAGTTTGGTGGAATCAATGGAATTGTTTTTTATGCCAGCAGTATTTTTGACCTAGCAGGTACTTACTACTCTAATCATAATTTGTCATTCAAAATCTGACACTTGCATATGACTTATAATTCCCAATGAAATCGTGTTTTAAGACTTCATGAAGAACTCAGTTTCTTATTTTCTTCTGGTATATTTGTGTATTTTAATTTTGTCGTAGGTTTTCCTTCCACGGCCGGGAGTATATATTTTGCTATTAGTCAGGTTCTTATTTTTAACTTGACTAGTAGTCATTGAATTTTTTTTGTTTTTTAAACCTTCCTAACTACTTCAGTCATGTTTTTTAATTTCGCAGATTGTGATCACAGGTGTTGGAGCAGCCCTCATAGATAAAGCTGGCAGAAAACCCCTACTATTGGTAAATTTAACGCACAAAACAACTTATCTTCAAACTTTCGTTTGCTTATCCTCTTCATGTATGATATTGTTATTGTTATCTCCCTGTTTCAATTAGGCATCTGGATCGGGACTGGTTGCAGGATGTATGTTTATCGCAGTTGCATTCTATCTTAAGGTACATCTAAACTAAAAGCATTATAGCTTCAAGTTTTTGATCCGGATATTTATATAAAAGTGATATCTTGTGAGTAACAGGTTCATGATGTGGCTGTCAGGGAAGTTCCAGCGCTCGCTGTAACCGGCATACTCGTATGGCTACTACTACTCTTTCTCTGTTGATGCTTTCATGTTTTACACATCTCAAAAATGTGAAGCCATTCTCCATGTGACATTTACTCTTTTTATTACTGATATTAGGTCTACATAGGATCATTTTCAATAGGAATGGGAGCAGTTCCATGGGTTCTGATGTCCGAGGTACACCCCGATCCCTTCAATTTCGTCAGTTATAAAACATGTCTTTTATATCCGAATTAGTATGATTTTACATGGCAAAAAGATGGCACAAATTTTGCTGAAATATTATCTTCTTTTGCAGATATTTCCTGTGAATATTAAAGGACAAGCAGGAAGCATAGCCACATTAGTGAACTGGTTTGGTGCATGGTTATGCTCCTATACTTTCAACTTTCTCATGAGTTGGAGCTCCTATGGTAAATGCATTGTTTTTCAACTTTTGTTATTTATGTTCAAGAAACCTATAGAACGTGCAAGTTTATATGTATTACTGATTTTCAGGTACCTTCATTCTTTATGCTGTAATCAATGCACTAGCGATATTATTTATAGTTTTAGTAGTTCCAGAAACCAAAGGTAAAAGCCTTGAACAGTTACAAGCAGCCATTAACACATAAGAAGTTTGCGATTTGCAGCGTTTGGTGGAACAACAAAGGATGCAACTTGCTGGTTGAATAACTCACTAGCCTTATTTTTTTAGTTATGTTTGGTTCTATATTTGATTATTGAATTCACTATTGGTATAATTCACATTAGTTTATCTCCAAAAATGTAATTCACATTCAATGTGTTGATGTCATTGATTCAGGAAATGTACTTCAAAAACAACTTAAAAAATATCCTATTAGAGTTTTTATTTTTATTTTTGTCACAAGAGTATATATAGATATTATCTACAAATACATTATGTGACTATTTAAATCCTTCGAGTCTCACATTAAAGCATTACTAGCCGTCCGATTAAGATTGGTGGTTCAGATTCAAAAATGGTAATTCCAAAACTATAAAATAAAAATAAATCTGGTTTTTTTTTTACTCCTAGTAATTAAGATCCAACTACTGATAAGGGCGTGAGATGTTCATATTTAATCTCCAACACATCTTAAATAAAGTTATTCAAATTGAAGATGAAACCTATTGAAAAGAAAAGAGTTAAATAAGTTTTAAGTCCCTATAAATAACGCGATTTTGAATTTTGGTCCCTATAAAATTTTTCGTTAATAATTAGTACCCATAAAATTTTCCGTCTCAATTAAGAGTCTCTGACGTTAAATTTGGGTAACGGAGGCACACGTGGCTGCCATGGTGGATTTAAAAATTAATTTTTTCTGATTCCATGTGCTTCCATAAATACCTTCAGAATGGTTTTGACCTAATTGCATTTAACTATTCACCCTTCTTCTTCTTGTTGCTTGTTATCTTGAAGTGTCATCCATCTTTCAACGCGTTGGTAAAAAAAATCATCTTTCTTGCTCGTTCGTGTTGGTCCTTCACTTTGGTATAAAATGTCGTCTTCCTTGAGCCCAATGTCGTGTGCATCTGTGAAATCACGAATTGGTGAATATTGTGGGTGTAAGGTTCGTATGGTCTCCTATCATTGCAAAAGTGGACCAAACAAGGGAAGGTTATTCTGGAGATGTCCTTATTGGAGGAATGCTGATACTTGTAATCTTTTTATTTGGGATGATGATGTTGCTAAAAAATCTGGATATGTTGATGAAGTTGGAACGAACTCAGATTTGGAAATTGTTAGCTATATGAAGTCACTTCATGAAGAAATTAAGAAGAAGAACAAGATCTTGAAGAGCAAGTTGAAAACAGAGACATTTTATGGAAGATTGAAGATGTGGTGTCTTGTTTTTTCATTTGTGTGCAATGTTTATTTTCTCATGAAATGTAGATGTTGATGTCCTTTGTTGTTGTTTATGTTCTTTGGTTAATGGAATGTAAGAAATTAGTGATGTAATGTAGTCTGTGCTCAGAAATGAAAATGGTAATCTTGATATTGTTGATGTAATCCGTTTTGTCCTTCACTTGATCTGAGCTTAATCAAGAATTTCCCCTGCAAGAATTGCAAACAATTCACCGGTTCCACGACCTGTTTGCGAAATTACCAAATTTCCACCCTACGCTGCGGCTGAATATGTTCTGCAAACGTGACTAACAAACCCTCAAGAACACACCCGTTCTTGAAGGACAAACCAGATGGTTTTTCCTCGAAACCCCCTTTGAATCTTCAACTCAGCTGGATCCTTAATCGTTCCACTGAACGTTATCTCGATGATCCTTTAATCCGAAGAACAAGAATGATTATGTGTTGATGTTCTTAAATTAAAGTGATTGAGAAGATGATGAAGATAAAGTATCTTTCAGGTCTCTAAAACTGCTCCCAAAATTGATGCACACCAAACTTGCTTTTGCTGTGATTACACAATTTTCACTCTAACGAATTCCCTCTATTCAAACTGAACTGTCATAACCTTCTTATATGTGAAACAGAAACGGTTAAAAAAAGAAACAACTTTATGTATCGATTCGAAACTCGTATGAGTCGATACATGGTAGTTATATAACATACATGAGTCGACACACAGATATATGCATCGATGCATACTGTAACTTTGTTTAATTTCATAAAGTAAATTCAATCATGCATCGATACATAATACGAATGAATCGATACATAGCATAATTTTCAGAAACATCAAAGAAGCATGTATCGATGCAAAATTCGTATAAATCGATACATACATAAGGAAAATTGTTTTTATGATTTCAATAAAGATTTGTATCAATTGTATTGTCTTTAAAACATAGTATAGGTATAAAATCACATATATGTACCAACTAAACATGCATACTAATCTTATAACATGCACATCAAACACATAGGCATTTATTTATGCATTTATCACACAATTTGCTATCATACAAAACTTAAAAGATTGCTCACAATTTGAACATGTCATACTTAATACAACAAAAGGGATGACTCAAAAAGGTCATATGCAAGCCATATGACAAAAGACAACAGTTTACAACCATTCTTACTACATTAGTGCATCACAAAAAAAGTTTCACAACAGACCAGTTTCACACAACATAATCTCCAAATAAAACACCAAAAGTTTCACAGCACACAAGTTTTCACTGAGTCAAGCTCCTTTCTATGTCTTCTCAGCTCTTCTTCCCAGGCAGACTGACATCACTTGTGGCATCTCCAACAGTAAGTACTGGATCTTTTGGATCTCTTCCTGGACCCACAATGTTACGAGTCTTAAGAGTCCTTAGCCGGTCACTTTGTCTTTTTTCTGTTGCAATAGCTTTCTTGGACTTCTTTTTTGGACTTAACATAGCTTTCACCTGGACAACATTAGTATATCATTAGTATAGCAAGATACATGGTTTTGTGCCACCAAAGCAAATCAACTAATGTTTTAAATGTAATAAACTTACAGGGTCTTGGACAAAAGGTTTTGGGGCACTTGAAGATGGTGCACTTGGTTTTGGTACCTTTGGTCTTGGACCAAAGAAAGTCCTTACTGAATGTTTTGCTGGAGTTACTGCATCAGTGTGTGGTGTACTAACACCACTAGTTGGTTTACTAACAGAATTAGTGTTTGGTGTACTAACATTAAGTGGTTCTATTTCTAGGATTTCATCATTTTCCAACAGGGAAGCCAATTCATCCGGATCAATACCACAGTACATCCTCATTGCCTCAGAAGAACTCACATAATTTTGAGTAGGATTCATATCATTTTGCACATCATTCTGCACATTATCAGTAGGTGGTTGTAAAGGAACCTCTTGCTGCACACTATCAGCAGGTTGTGGTTGAACCTCTGGCTACACACTATCAGTAGGTTGTGGTTGAACCTCTGGCTGCACACTATTAGTAGGTTGTGGCACATTATCACTTGTGTTTGCCTTTTTCTTTGCCTTTGTTGTTCCTTTTGGCCTACCCTGTAAAAAATGAAATGGCACATTATCACAAGTTTAGGATATTGCAAGTAACATACATTTCTTTGCCTACAAGTTTAACATACCAGTTTATGAAAGACAAGTAAGAACTTACCCTCTTTTTTGGTCTTGTCACAACACATGAGTGACTTGAAATTTCAACAATCCAGCATATGTAGGCAACCAGTTTGCACTCTTTTCTATCTCCCTATCTAACCTTCTTAGTGGTTTGGACATAACTTCTCCTTTATAGTTTTCTACCTTCTCCCTAAGAGTGGCAAACCTACCCATTAGGTAGTTTCTAATCCACTCTAACATGGTAATAATAGGCTTATCCCTTTGCATCAAAATGGTGGCATTGAAGGACTCACTAAGGTTATTCATAAGAACATCACACTTAGAGTAAAATGGGAAAGCATACTTACACCACTTATTTCTAGGTATTGCACTTAACCATTCAAAAGCATCTAAACTCACCTCCTTGATCTGATTCATCTTCTCCTCATGGGCTTCAAAATAAGTTGCCTTAGCTGCAGCCATTATGAGATCTCTGAATAATGTACCTCCTCCATACTTCTTCTTGAAATTTGCATATAAATGCCTTAAACAAAACCTGTGTTCAAATTCAGGACATTCTTCCTCAAAAACCTGGACCAGTCCCTGTTAACAGCATATGCAGAACCACTTATTAATAAACAAGCAAACAAAAGAAAAGTAACAAAGAGTAGAGATATTGTTCATACCTTCTGTTGATCTGATATAAAACACCACTTATTGTCACTACCAATGTCATCAAGAAGCAAACTAATAAACCAACTCCAAGACTCTCTTGTCTTAGTTTCTACAACCCCAAAAGCTAGTGGGAGATATTGGTCATTAGCATCTCTACTGACAGCTATTAACAAGATTCCACCATATTTGTTTTTTAGGTGACAACCATCTAAACCAATAAATGGCCTACAACCTACCTTGAATGCTTTCTTAGTACCATTATAACAAGTATAACATCTTTCAAACTTTGGTGGTATACCAGAAATGTTCAGCTTGAATGTGTTTCCAATAGATGCCTTCCTCAATTCAGCTGCATATGACCACAACATGTTGTATTGCTTGGCTGAGTCCCCTTCAACCACCCTTCTAGCTAGTTGTCTTGCTTTAAAAGCCCTGCAACCAGTTATCTCTGTAGAAAACCTCAACCTTACATCAGCTACCACTTCATTCAATTTCATGCCTGAGTTGTTCTTCAACTTGTCAACTATCACTCTAGAAACCCATTCTGCATTTGCATTTTTGTTGAAGAATTTTCTGCCACACTTATGCTTATGAAAGAGTGTCTTGATCCTAAAAGTAGTTGTTCTCAAAACCCTACTACATAAGACAGTGTAGTCACATTGCTTTTTATCCTTGCAAACAATCCTATACCTATTTAGGTCATTTTTAGAAAACATTACCTCTCTACCATTCAACACATTATGTTCCAACACAGCTTTCTTAAATTGTTTCAAGGATGAGAATTTCATTCCAACCTTAAACTTGAATTCCTTTCTGAGCTTCTCATCTTCATTAAACCTTACCAATGGAGGCCTTTCATCAGCACTGTCTCCTCCACTATCAAGCTCATCAGTCATGTAATCATCTTCAATTACATGCTCCTTATCCATCTCATTTGTGGTATGAACATTGTTGTTCACTTGACTTGTACCCTCAACAACATCAGGTTGTGTCCTAGGCACGGCAGCATCAACTCCACTATTTAAACCCACACCTACTTCCTCATCACCATCATGCATCCTCTCTTCTTCACTGTCTTCAAATTGAATCCCATCCAACGTACCTTCACTTGACTCACTCTCATCATCACCTTCAACATTTTCTTGACCTTTTTCTCTCTCTAATATCTTCTCCATATTGGTCTTCTCACCACTTTCCAACTTTGCCTCAGTGTAAATCTCAACTTCACATTGACTATTCTCAGCACACACAGCTAACATATTAGCATCCTCATCATTAACAAATGGTTTTAGATCATTTTCCATACTACCATTTTCTGACTTCCACCACATTTTAACATCCTCATGGTTAAAGGAAGGGTCCATAGATTTGATTAGGTCACGAGCTTCAAAATAAGACCAATAATCTGTGTCCAGTCCACTAAAAGCATAAACATCCCCCCTTCATATCTCAAACCCACATCCTTTACAAAAGACCCTTTTGTATAAAAAACAACCGTAAACCGCCCCATACCCTACACATTACAATAACAACACAAGGGTATATCAGACTTTGCAAAATTAAAACAAAACCCTAACATACGACAGTCACGAGCAAGTGGGAATACAATAATGGAACTTACCTGAGGCTTGGGACCACCACTGTCTAGGGGGAAACGCGATTGGAAATGGATACAGGGACCACCACCACGTACGAACGGTCGCCTTCAAAGAGGAGAGAGTGAAATTAGGGATTTTGTGGTTAAGTGTTTTTGATATTCTGATATTTGTGGTAACATGTTTTGTTATATGAGAAGCCCATTATCCATGCCACATCACTTAAATGAAATCAGAAAAAATTAATTTTTAAATCCTCCAAGGCAGCCACGTGTGCCTCCGTTACCCAAATTTAACGTCAGGGACTCTTAATTGAGACGGAAAATTTTATGGGGACTAATTATTAACGAAAAATTTTAGAGGGACCAAAATTCAAAATCGCGTTATTTATAGGGACTTAAAACTTATTTAACCCAAAAGAAAAAGAAGGAAAAACACCACTATTTATGTGCATACTCATGACTATTTTACAATTGAGTTTAACTTATGTTAACCATCAAATAACCTTTACTACTTTTTGAGAAAGAAAAATATTAACAAATATCTTACAGCATTGTTTAAAGAATAAAAAAACAGTTTTTATATAAAAAGTGATGTATTTATTATTTTGAACAATGTTTGAAATATTTACAAGACAAGTTTTTATTTTAAGAGCACGAGAATCATCTATTTTAAGAAAAGTTTCTTGTGATATCCACACAGGATCAAACAAGCATCCATTACAAAAGTTTGGATAAGAACAGGTTACATAGGAAAGTATGTGGTGAAAGCAAGCATCTCTTTAGGTTATCCTACTTTTGTATACACTCGACCTATAACCTCACAAACTTCTCCCTCTAAGAAGCAAGCATCTCTTTCGGATACCCTCAAGTTTTGGAGCAACTCAAAAGTATTGAAGTTGCTGGTAATATTAAGAGATTCCTTCCTTCGGAGTTTGGTGTAGAAGAGGATAAAGTAAATCCTCTACCTCCTTTTCAAGCTTTTCTTGATAAGAAAAGAAAAATTAAAAGAGAGTTTGAAGCAACTAATATCCCTTATACTTATATTTCCGCAAGTTTTTGTGGTGCATACTTTGTTAATTTCTTGCTTCGTCCCTATGAGAAAAAGAATGAAATTGTTGTCTATGGCAATGGTGAAATCAAAGGCTCACGAATAAAACAAAGTTGATGGCAACAGAAAATGCGAATTGGGTTGAAGTGCGCAAGAAGAGAAACCAAACACAGCGGAGGGAGAAAATTTCGATCTGGACGACGAACAAAGGAAAGGCGAGGGATAAAGAGGAACTGGTTACATCATTCTTCTTCAAGGAATTTCTAGAAACATACGACGCTAAGAATATGTTTAACATCTTCAAAGAACATGGGTTGGTGGATGAAGTGTTCATTCCAAACAGAAGAGATAAGTATGGTAAAAGATACAGCTTCGTTCGTATGAGGAAGGTAGAAAATGCAAGAATAATGGCGGCTAGACTTGATAGTATCACCATCTTGAAGAAGAAACTTCATGCTAATATACCAAGATTCCAAAGGACCGAAGTAGTGGAGGGAAGACAAAAGATACAGAGGGAAGGAATAAGAGGTGAAGGGGTGACATCTAAACTTCAAGAGCAGATGTGGAAGGTTCCACTCATTTCACGTATCCACAGGCACTAGGCAAAGATATGGAAGCTAAGGAAGACAAGGTGATAAAGACAAAGCATGATATCCTACAAAAATCAACATGGAGCCATGGGAGACTGAGGGGAGCTAAACCAAGTTGGGCACATTTACAATTCAACATTGATGAGAAGAAGTTAATCAGATTCAAGAAAGCATATGTGGGGATCGTAAAGAAACCAGGAAACACATACAATATTCAGAGAGCGTTGAATATGGAGGGATACTATCATATTAATGCTATACCAATGGGAACAAACCTTTTCCAGCTAGAGGAAACCAACGAAGGAGAATTGAAGATGCTGATAGAGGAGGATAAAACATGGATCTCACAATGGTTTGCCGAAATATATCCATGGTTGCCGGAAGATATCAACAATTAGAGACTTACGTGGATGAGGAGTTATGGTCTCCCACCCCATTCATGGAAACCTGAAATTTTCAAATTCATCTCAGGGAGATTTAGGGAATATGTTTGCTGTGATAAAGAAACCGAATCAATGCAGAAACTGGACGTAACAAGGTTTCTGGTGAAAACGAAGTACTGCACGAATTTTAACGAAGCTTTCAACGACGATATTAACAAGAAGATATACAATATTAAGTTAGTTGAGGATCAATATGGTCCAAAAAGAATAACTATACGGGCCATACATTAGAGGAGAGTTATTATGCTATATCGGAATCGAAAGAGGATGAAGACGGTGAAAGGAGTAAATCGGCGGTATGTGGGGATGGTAGTACAGAGTCTGATAGTATTGGGCAGTGTGACAATATTGAAAAAGGAGTTGATAGGGATATTGACATGGGAAATGATAAAGGAAGGGTTAATAATGTCAGACACGCGATCGAGGTTAAGGATGATAGGGGCGATGGAGGCTGAGAGACTTATTTTGGGTGAAAAGTTGTGCATTGGTTTGGGGGAAAATGACAAAGTTGCTGATACAAAGGTAAGTGGTACAGAAACATTTAATGTTAGTAATCATACTGACAGGGAGAGGGATTTCAGGGAAAATGAGTGGTTGGAAAAACAGGTCAAAAATATGGACCAGGGTGATGTGGGCAATAACGGATTATTGGATCAGACAAAGCAAAATCCTAAATTGGGCTTGGTGATTAAGGAAGCAAACCTAAGTATCAACTATCTTGTTGGGCCCGGAATATTGGTTGGCATTAGTGAGAGGCCCAAAATCAGGAAAAAAAACCATTAGCTGAGATTTATGAGAACTTAAAGATTCCATTTTCACCATCTTATTACTCCACACTTATGCATTCGATTAACAAAAACAAACCTATGATGATAGATAAAGGTCACATGAATTCGGGTAGTAGCCACAATCTGGATGTGAAGGATACAAATGCAAGGTATTCAGGGGCATCCATTATTTGTTGTGAATTTCTGAATGATTCAGGTGTCAATCAAAGGAATTCTAGGGTGAGGAGAGTTTTGGATGGCATACCTGGGAAAGTATGGAAAACAATTAAAGATTTAGGTATAGAATGTGATGAAGACGACGAAGTTTTTGAAGGTATTATTCGAAGCATGGAAGACGGGGACAAGAGAGCTTTTCAAGAAAATCTGGTGGCAGCTAAATGGGAATCATGAATGTTGTATCTTACAACATTAGGGGGTGTGGGAGTTCAATCAAAAGAAGGAGGATCAAAAAAACACTGGAGGATGGAAAGTTAGACATGTGTTTCATTCAGGAAACAAAAATGCAGAGCATGAAGGAGGAGGATGTGAAATCAATTTGGGGCAAGAATGCATATGGATGGTCAGCCTCTGGTGCAAGGGGTCGAGCTGGTGGTATTCTCACTGTGTGGAAAGTAAATTCGATTTATCCAATCCTTAGTTTCAAAGGTACTGGGTTCTTGGGAATTAATGCTTTGTGGAAGGGGTTGAATTGTTATTTTGTTAATGTGTATTCGCCATGTGATATGGTTGGAAAACGCAAGTTATGACTAGAACTTATTGAGTGGAAAAGGAAACTGCCAAGAGGTGAATGGTTTGTGGGAGGGGATTACAATGCAGTAAAAACATCAGAGGAAAGGAAGGGCTTAGGAAAGGTGTGCTGGTCGAACATGAATGAGTTTGAATCATTTATAGATACCATGGATTTAATTGACTTACCTGTGGTGGATAGTAAATATAATTGGTTTAAAGATAATGGTTGTTGCAGAAGTAGGATTGATAGAATGTTAATATCTAAAGGCTTGGTTTCGAAATGGAGACTATTAGCGTAGGAGGTTGGGGTTAGAGATGTGTCAGATCACAGATCATTATGGATTAAAGAAAATGATCCGAATTGGGATCCAAAACCATTCAAGGCATTCAATTGTTGGTACAATCATCCAAAGTTTCATGAGTTTGTAAAAGCGGAATCAGAAGCTTTTAAGGTGAGGGGCTCTGCAGTACACATTTTAAAAGAAAAGTTCAAACACTTGAGAACTAAACTCAGATGGTGGAATAAGGTGGTGTTTGGGTGGGTGGACTTGGATATTCAAGAAAGAGTGGATTTGTTGAACAAATAGGAGGATGAGCTAGATCAGTTGTGTGGCGAGGTGCTACAGAAGGCACTGCAAGACAGAAGCAAATCTCAAGGGGATTTGTGGAATAAACTGTATCTGCAAGAAAGTATGACGAAACAGAAAGCGAGGTTGAATTGGATGCGTGAAGGTGACCTGAATAAGAAGTACTTCCATTCCATGTTGGCATACAGATATAGAGCGAATGCCATAAGCAGGGTTCAGACGAATTCAGGTTACATGGAAGAGGTGGCTTTGGTTAAAGATGCAGTCAGGAATTTTTTTGTGAACAGGTTTAAGAAGGTGGAAATAATTAGACCGACATTGAGATATCATGATCTACCCAAGCTTAGTAAGGAGGATAAGGAAAGTCTAGAATGCAGTTTTAATTCAGAAGAAATTTTGGAGGCTCTGGGTGAATGTGATGGCAATAAAAGCCCGAGACCCGACGGTTTCAACCTAGAATTCTTAAGGAGATGTTAGGATATAGTAGGACCAGATGTGATTAACTGTATCAAAGAGTTTCACTCAACGACTTTTCTTCCCAAAGAAATGACATCGTCGTTCATTACGTTAATTCCGAAGGTAGATAATCTACAGAACTTAAGGGAGTATCGACCGATATGTTTGATTGGTAGTATCTACAAGCTCATTTCAAAGATCTTAGCAGCAAGGTTGATGAGGTTTATTGAAAAGCTTGTATCTAAGACACATAATGCATTCATTCCAGGTAGGATCATTCACGATGGGATTGTGGTTTTGAACGAGTTGATTCACTTGGCTAAGAGACAGAACAATAGCTGTTTGTTATTTAAAATAGGCTTAATACCCTTTTTAGTCTCTTACCTATACTTCTGAGTCCATTTTGGTCCTCTTTCTTTTAAAAGTTCCATTTTGGTCCCTTACGTTATCAAACAGAATCAAACAAGTCCTTTTCGTTAAATATTGATAAACCAAGGGACGTGGCAGCTGATGTGGCGACAGAAAGGACGTGGCGACAGAAAGGACGTGGCAGCTAGCTGAGGTGGCCGAATTATTATTTAAATTAATTTTCACAAACTTTGAGATAAAATATTTGGGCTTGAAGCCCATGCTCTTTACACTAGAAGCCCATTAATCAAGATTTATTATAAGATGTGAACAAGTGCTTTATAAACACTCAACATTGTTATTACAAATTCGATGTGGGACTTTAAGAAAAGCTTCAGCAACAAAACCCAATCAAACTGCAAGATGCTAATTGAACCTAATACCAAAAAACTAAGAACTAAACTAAATTTTGTCAACAATGATTTATAAAAGTGACGTTAGTATTACTCAGACTTTTAAGGAGCCAGAAAGACACAATGAATAACTTATGAGCATGAAAAAAAAAGAATAAACCACTCAAGATGTAGTGAAATAACTTACAAGTGTATTAAAACCATTACATAAATTATGTAACATTGATACAAATTTTATAGTTTCCATCAATAAAAACAACCAGTTTATGCATAAAAATGA
The DNA here is from genome assembly GCA_022829125.1 of Lathyrus tuberosus. NCBI lineage: Eukaryota > Viridiplantae > Streptophyta > Magnoliopsida > Fabales > Fabaceae > Lathyrus > Lathyrus tuberosus. The sequence continues at coordinate 7,290,437 of JALAZF010000222.1, read as the reverse complement.
CTCTGACAAATAAATACAAACCACTAAATACACTTGGTTTAAGCTCTGTTTCACACACACGTTCACAATTATTTGTTCCATTCCATAAGCTTTATTAACACAAATTATATAAACTGTTCTGGTAATATAAGCATAAACTTCTTTTCAAAATAGAAAATTGCCTCTTACTCTAATACCAAATGTTCCAGAAATTAACTTAATTAAGATTGTATTCATACATCTAAAAATATAGAGAATAACAATTGGAGGAAAGACTTACACCGCCGTGTTTCTTCAACTATATCCTCTAAATTCTCATCCTCCTACGGGGGAGGAATCTCAGATTCTACAAGATCTAATGAAAACATGCATTCCTTAAGATCTAAGCATTCTAACTCACAGCTAAGTTCATAATAGAATTCCATTCTTATTTGAACATAATGATTTAAATCAAAACCAATGCAGTGTGAAGACTAAGTTCATATCTGGTAATTATGTGGTTTAAAACAAAAAGATCCTAGAATCAGCAACTAATTTCAAATATTGTGATGGATAACATGATAAATTGCATAATGTGATGATGTTGTGCGATGGGGCCCTATCGTGGAAGAGATTCTTTGTTAATTTGTTTGGCAGGAACAAGATGGATTGGAGCTTCTTAGAGTGGATTGGGTTTTGTTGCAGAAGCTTTTCTTAAAGTCCCACATCAAATTTGCAATAACAATGTTGAGTGTTTATAAAGCACTTGTTCACACCTTATAAAAAATCTTGATTAATGAGCTTCTAGTGTAAAGAGCATGGGCTTCAAGCCCAAATATTTTATCTCAAAGTTTGTGAAAATTAATTTAAATAATAATTCTGGCACCTCAGCTAGCTGCCACGTCCTTTCTGTCGCCACATCAGCTGCCACGTCCCTTATTTCTAACATCGTTTATCAATATTTAACGGAAAGGACTTGTTTGATTCTGTTTGATAACGTAAGGGGCCAAAATGGAACTTTAAAAAGAAAGAGGACCAAAATGGACCCCAGAGATAGGTAAGGGACTAAAAAGGGTATTAAGCCTTTAAAATAGATTTTGAACAAGCGTACAATTGTGTAGACTGGGATTTCTTATTAGGTGTGATGAAGGATATGGGGTTTGGAGAGAAATGTTTGGATTGGATGAGGGGTGGGGTTCTTAACAATTATTTATCTGTTTTGATCAATGGGAGTACCTCAAGAGGCTTTAAAGAATTGAAGGGGCTACGTCAAGGCAATTCGCTTTACCCGTTTCTGTTCTCCTTGGTTGTCGAAGGATTTGCCTCATTGGTTAGAAAGGGCGCTCAAGTAGGAGTTTTCAGAAGCTTGGAACTGAATGAAGTGGTTAGCTATAATCTGCTTCAATTCGTAAACGATACTATGTTGATTTGCAAAGCGGAGTGGCATAACCTTGAGGGTGTAAAGGAAATCCTCAGAGGTTTTGAAATGGTGTCGGGTTTGAAGATTAATGCATGGAAAAGCTTTCTTTTGGGTGTCATTGTTGAGGAGTCTTTTTTGAGTGCAACAACTAGGTTTCTGTCTTGTAAACATGGAGCAGTTCCGTTCAAATTTCTAGGAGTTACGGTTGGAGGGAATCATAGAAGGAGCAATTTCTGGAGGCCAGTCATCAATGCATTCAAAGCCAAGTTATCCAGTTGGAAAAGTAAGTTGCTTTCGATCGGTGTTCGAGTAACTCTAATCAACACGGTAATCACGAACCTCACAATTCATTATTTATCTCTATTTCTTGCTCCTGTTTGTGTGTTGAAAGAAATTATTACAATCCAACGCAATTTCTTGTGGGCGAGATTCACGGAAAAGAAATACGTTTCTTGAGTAAGTTGGGATGTTGTGTGCAGGCCTAAAGAGTTGGGTGGATTGGGGATTAAGGACATTAGGATCTTTAACAAAGCTTTAGTAGGAAAATGGCTGTGGAGGCTACTCAATGATAAGGAAGCGAGTTGGAGGGGAATGATTGAACATAAGTATGGTGCCATTTCAAAAAGAATCCTTAATGTCGTCGAACCGGATAACAAAATCAAAGAGTCGTTATGATGGAGGGACTTGATGATACTGGGGGTAGATATGAAGTCTGGATCATTTTTTTACTCGATCTCCTTTAAGCTTGGCAGTGGTGAACACATTTCCTTTTGGATAAGTAAATGGCTAAGCACAATCTTTCTAAAGATGATGTTTCCTCAACTATTTGTGGCGTCTGACAGGAAATTCATCGCGGTTAAAGAGGTGGGGTTTTGGCTTGAAGACGAGTGGCAGTGGGATCTTGAATCATTAGCTTTTGTTGGGTCTGAAGTATCTGGTGAGGGCTGTACAGAATTATCAGCACTGTTAAACGAGATCGCTAGAAGTGCAGGAGTTAAGGATGCAATTAGTTGGCCGTGGGATGTTAGTAAGAACTTTACTGTCTCTTCATTCTATGACAAAATCATTAAGGTTTCTTCCAATATAGAACTGCGTGAGGAGTTAAAGAGGGTGATCAATTTGCTTTGGAAAACCAACATGCCATTGAAAGTGAAAGTTTTTGGGTGGAGGTTTTGTTGTTAGATAGACTCCCAACAAGAAAAAACCTTGAAGCTAGAGGTATTATTCATAATGCTCATGAGTTGGGGGGTGTATGTGTGTGTGTGTGTGTGTGTGTGTGTGTGTGTGTGTGCTGTTTTATGGTCATTGAGGATTCCAACCATATTATATGTGACCGTTATAAAAGTAGGTTGGTTTGGAAGTTGGTTATGGAGTGGGTTGGAATTCCTTGGGTAATTAAAGAGGATTGTTGTGAATTCCTAATGACATGGTTTATGAGTTTGAGAAGTAAATGTTCTTTCCAAAATGTTTGTCTTATTTGGTTTGCTACTAGTTGGTGCTTATGGTACTCGAGGAATCAAATTATGTTTAATGATGAGGTTTATGATCCGAGGGCGATTGTTACTATAATTATTTCTTGTACTTGGTGGTGGTTAGCACTTGTTTCTAACGATAAAATTCGGTGTAATTACTACGAGTGATTTAAATTCCCGTGTGACTTTTTGTAGGCGGACTCATATTGTATTTGGCTCGGAGTACCCCTAGTACTACAATATATATATATATATATGTGTGTGTGTGTGTGTGTGTGTGTGTGTGTGTGTGTGTGTGTGTGTGTTTCTTGATAAAAGATTTATTTATTTATTTGTTTGTTTTAGAATTGTTTTTGTTTTAAATTAATGTCAGTGGCTAAAAACCTGATCTAGAAATTGTAAGTGTCGTGTGTTAGTTGTTTAGTGGATAGCTAATTTTTAGGGACTTTAGCGATGGATAACCAACTTTTAGGCAGGACCGTCCTTGAGATTTTGAGTGTCCTGTTGAAATTATGAATTTGTTGCCTTTATTTTAATTCATAATTTTTTACCAGATTTATAATTCATATAATTATAAATATATAATTGTAAAAAAAGTAAAAAAATTACATTAATATTGAAAAATTTACACCAAATCAAAATTACAATAAACGTATGACAAAAGTAGTTATAATGTATCTATCAATCCGAACATGTACATTCCAATTCCCACACTAGCTGCAACCTCCGGCTATTAATCTTTGAATATCATCCTCCTAGCATTTTTTGCTACAAAATCACCAATAATCTGGTGAAAATCAAAATCAAGAACGACTAATCGTAAGACAGTAATACTTCCAAGGGATCTCATCTGAGCGGGGTTCTCGTGTCAACCTAATGAGTCCTAAGTCTTGCAGGTCAAAAACTACACAACCACCGACTTAAACTTAGGTTTTTTCTCAGACTTAGGTATAGATCCAATCTCACGAAGCCAATAATCAGGACTCTCAATAGTGTCATTAGAACCAATAACAGATAGCATATCATAATAATGAAGTAAAGGTAAGAAGATAGAAGAAAACAAATGACAAATCTAATGTTCATCCCAAATCGAACTAAGTTAGGCTTGACTCTCTCTTCACTACTACAGAAAACATATACAACAACGGTTGGAAAAGAAATAACATCACGTGTGACCCGCCGTTGTTATGTAGGGCGTGGTTGTATATGCGTAACTTACAATCACGGTCTTACGACCATTGTAGAAAACCTGAAGGCGCGCTATATATGATCACGGTTTCTTTACCTAACCGTGGTGGTATATACCTTTAGGCAAATAACATTTTATAACGGTTATTATAAATAACCGTCGTTGAAAGTACCCAAGGTTTATTATATAATATGTAGATTGAATGTATTTCAATAAACCTCACAACAACATACAACCATTTAAATTGATGAAGTATATAATCTGAAAATTAAACTATTCTTGAAAGTCATCTTAAACAAACCATTGTTTTCCGAATTGCATCCGTCTCATCGCTCATCTCACACTGTTTAGCATATAGAATTTGGTTCAATGGTCTAAGCCCTTCATTACATCAATTCCTTCTATTCTAGTTTAATTTGAATAATATCAATAAATTGTTGTTATTCAAATTAAACTATAATAGAAGATATGGATGTGTTGAAAGACTCAGATCATTGACCCACATTCTATAAGTTAAACAGACTGAGATGAACAATGAGACATATGCATTTTGGAAAACATTGAATGATATAAGATGGCTTTCAAATACAACTAAAATTTCAGATTATAAGTTTCTATGTCAATTTAAATGAAATGTATTTTCAATGAAGGGTTAGTGAAACAAACAATCTACACAACATATAATGAACTCAACTTCATACAACAACACAAGATATTATGTAATGTTTTGAGAATTTTATAAAGAACAAAACATTGCTAAGTCACAAGAAGCTTCTTTCTTGTGACTTAGCAATGTTTTGTTCTTTAAATTCTTAAAACATTAATCAACAAAAATAACATACAACAACATTTATCAACAACACAACGACATACAACAAAATAAGGTTCAAGGACAACAATAACAACATACAACAACCACAACAACATACAACAACATAAGATATTATGTAATGTTTAAAGAACACACCTTTTTTAAACTACTTGTGGATCTGGAACAAATTATGATTTTCAACTAGTTTATGAAGCTATGAAGAAGAAGTACAAGGTGAATGAAGTAAACACAATAAATTCATACTTCTTGTATTTTTCTTCATAGCCACACAAACCATATGTATCATAGCCAAAGTATACGCTTTGTTAAGGTGGTGAAGACGAATCTGAAAAAATGAGAATATTCACCAAATAAAAAAAATGAGAAACCATTTTTAACAAGAAATGTAAACGAGATCGAAGCATAAGTTTAATGAACGAACTTGAAATATGATTAAAGAGTATCATAGGGATTGGTGAGACGAATCTAAAGGTTTAAGAAAGTTTAAAGAGTTACATGGATGTTAGGGTTATGTTATGAGAGAGAAGAGTGAAATATGTTAGGGTTTTCATTTGAGAGAAATGATTGTTATGTTTTGAACGATATATACTTTCGCTTATATAGTAAAAAAATATCACATTTCATCACAGTTAGAAGAAACACTGTGATATAATATATCACTTTTCATCACGGTTATAACTATAAACCATGATATAATTTTAAACTTTAACAACGGTTCTTTAGTCAAACCGGGGTTAAATCTCTCACAATTTTTTTATTTATTTATGAACCCAATTGTTAGAGAGGTATTAATTATTGTTATAGTTATTTTTCATTACTGTTGCGATTGTTGTTTTTATTTTTGTTAGATTGTACTACTTTTTTTCTTTTATAAAACAATAATATATAGTGATATAAATGAAATAGTATATATAACAATAATAAAAATTTTCATTAGGAGGGCCAAGAGGGCGGAGTACATAAATTATTTCATCACATATTGTCAATGTCGGAACAATAACTCCTAGAATAAAAGGAATCTTCATAATCCATGACTCTATCCTCACTACCCTCGTCAGAATCATAGTAACAAATCTTCCTGGGCACCATTTTCTTCTTCTTCTTCTTCTTCTTCTTCTTCTTCTTCTCCAGCTTCTTCTTTTTCTTCTTCTTGGCCTTCCTAACCCTAAGTGTATCCCTAACAGTAGTTGATCCAGATGGCTGAAACTCCTCAGTTGACTGCTGATCATGGTGTTGTACTGCGGTGACTTTAGTTGTGATATTTTTGTTAGTATTTTCAGATGTAGTACTCATGTTGCTATATGTAGTTAAGAAGAATAATTTTTGAAGAAGTTGAAATTCATTATATGAAACTGTTACTTTATAGAAAATGTTGAAGATGAAAGATATAATTTAATGCTTGAAATGATTACTTCAAATGGTTGATATTCTTGAATGACATTGTGACCGTCTTGAAAACTGAAGAAATTTTTCAATCATCATTATAGTTGGGAAGAACGCTTCTCTCTTTAGGGAAGTGCAAAGGTTGTACAAATAATTTTACAACGGTTAATAATTAAATCCTTGATTAAATAATCTTTAATTTTTTATTTATTTATGAATTTAAGTGACACACGCTTTATGTAATAGGAAAAAATGTAGATGCCAGGATTCAAACCATGTACCACTCACTCTATCACCACGGTTATGTTTATCAACCGTGATAAAATGACTTTCAAAAAAATAAGGCACATCCAGTTTCATATATTACAACGGTGGATGGAATGACCGTGGTAATATAATGTTACCAAATATGTATTTTGTAGTAGTGCTTGCTTGGAGCGAATGTCCCTAGTAGAGTCGCCAGTTATCGTACCTCGAAAAATACGATCCTTTGCGATGGTCGCGGAAAATTAGTTCGAACAGAGTCACCACCGAACTTTATTTATTCAAATGGAGGAATAGGAAAATATCGATAAAACCTTTAAAAACAGAAAAATGGTCGTCGCAAACATATCCGGGTTCGAGAATCGATTACGCAAAGAGAAGGTATTAGCACCCCCCACGTCCATTGTACTCAACGAGAACCTCTTAGTTTAATTTGCTATTGAATGTTAACTTATGCTAATTGTTTTCTTTGAATAAAACAGGGAATAAAGTAAAAGAAAGGAGACTGCAGATTTTTTTATTAAAGGGGAGCCTGACAAGATTGCGGGTCTTGCTCCTACGTATCTCCAGATGCAATAGAGAATTCAAGGCTACATAATTCTGGGTAGAAAATGTTTGTTGGTTGGTCGATTTTAGCGAAAGATATTTAGTTGCATTCGACAAAAAACATTATTTTCACCTAAAATAGCTGTGGAGCAGACATTTGCATCACATTGAATAGGTTTTCACATATCAACATTCACGGGAAAAACTCCACTTATCTCAACTCAAATATCTATGGCCGAAGCAATGTTTTGCGTCGACTCAAGACACAATATCTTACGTTTATGAAAAGGTTTGACATTGCACTAAGGCGAAAAAAGGTTTGATGTGATAGAATACTTTAGGTGATTGACAAATATTCAAATGGTAGGCTAAGTGCAGCCATCACATGAATATTCAAGAAAAGAGAAGGAAATTGCTTCCACCCCATTATTTTTCAATCAACTAATTATTCAATTTGTATGGCAAATCAAGTCGTGTTTCTTTAACGGACGACAAGTATTCGAACGGTAGACTAAGTGCGGTCATCACACGAATACTTGGGAAAGGAGAAGAAAATTTCTTCCACCTCCATCTTTTTCATCCACAAAAGATTCAACTTAAATCGTTTATTTTAGAGTGTTTTAAAGCGATTGACGAATGTTCAAATGACAGGCTAAGTGCGCCCATAACATGAACATTCAAGAAAAGAGAATAAAATTGCTTCCACCCCCCTCTTTTACAATTGGTATTTATTGTAAAAAGACTTTCAAAACAAATTGAAATAATTTGAAGTGTGTCGGTCTAAAAATACATTTGGTGTTGGACCAAGGTTTTTTTTTTTTAATTTTCGAAAAAGATTGATTTTATTATGCACATTCATCTCTTGTTTAACAATCAAAGGCCATCATGCAAGAATAAATCATACAATCAAAATAAGACATACAATCATCCATGTAATCAACAAGTAGCTAACCAAGACATGCAAGTAATCATACCTTTAATCAAAGATTAAGCAAGTAAAGTCACTCATAAGGCAAAATTATTTCTAAGTATTAAATCCTAAAAAGGATGCATGGGACTTGAAAACATAATTGGACATAAACCCTAGTTCATACATCTAGATAATTTTTTTTTATTTTACTTGTTTTTTTAAATAAAATAAATTGAGAAGAAAAAAACAAACTAATATATCATATTATAATTTTTATTAAAACTTAAAAATATTTTTAACTTGATAAAACAAATGAGATCTTGTGATTTTGTTATCAATGTTTTCTTATAACAAACCAACAAAAAAAAAAAAGAGAAAGCAAGAAAACTAAAAAAAATGGGCCAACAGGGGTACTCAAACAGAGAAGGTGTGTGGCCCAAAATCAAAGGAGGGAACAAGTTCCTCTCTAGGAGCAGGTCAGAGGCCAATCGGGCTGGGCCAGGCCCACCCGGATCCAACTCAACTGAACAAAACGAAAAGGGAAACCAATTCACAAAGAGAACCATAATCCCTCTTATCTTCTTCCTCTTATGGATGCAGCGTACTTTCATCTAAAAAAACCAAACACGGCGCACACGAAACCAATCCAAACAAGTGACACCAAAACGCCAAACCCATAACCTATTCTAACCCACCCTCTTTCTCATCAACAACTGATTGCATTTCACCATGAAATCCAAAACGTAAGCTATCAAGTCACGATTCAGACAATAGATCAAACGAAAACAAAAGAGCAACATGAAAGCAAAGTAACAAATCAAACAAAACATACAAACCCCATCCCAATCATCCCATACCCCAATTTCATTAATTTTAAGAGGTTACATCATACATGAATCAGCGAAATAAATGAAACGAAAGGAAAATTCGGAATGAGAAGAACAAATGAAGCAAAAAAAGACTACCAATGCAATGACGTTTTCAGGTAAATATCTCTATTCCTTTCCCTGGTTCTGTCTCTCTTCCTCTCTGTTTGTCCTTCTGCGTTCCCGTAGATTTTCCTGTGTTCACGTAGGATTTAAGCTCAAGTCTTCCAGAGTTTCAATTTGAAACTCAGTTGAACTTTTAGGGCAGAGCTTTGAGATGAGGTTGAGTAGAAAAATTAGCAGAGTTTTAATGGGCTTTTCATGTCACTCTATCACCCAATGCTTAGGTGTATTTATAAGAGAGTGGTGAGGGTCATGATACGTGTGAAATTTCTGTAAGATTTCTTAGAGTGTGTGATAATTGGGATTCATATCCAATCATGAGCTGTAAAAAGGTTGGAAATCTGTTGGATAATTTTCACACTGATTTTGTGGGACTGTGACTCACTCTTTGTGTTTGTCTGTAGTGAAATTAGGACTGCTTCTAGAAGTTATATGGTCCCCCTCTGATTCCACTACTCTTCATTGCTGTAAAATCAACTTGTTTGTAATTTTCCTACTTGTAAATTATTTGATGACCATTAGGACATTCTTGTGGTCCCCTCTTTGCAACATGTATAAAAAGGATACTGACGTATTATTCCTTCTGTGTTTGGTTCTTTTTTTGAATCCTGCAGCTTGGCAATGACGATTGGCTTTGCTTGATCAAATTTCTCTTTTAGAGGTTAGGTCTTTGTAGGTATTAATGGTTGACCAAGGGTGAATGGAGTTTACTGGATTGACAAAGGATCAAGGAACACTCAAGGCAACAAATATGCTCATGAAATCTTGGACAACAAGTTGGCACCCATAGGCTTAGGTTACTTAGGTTTTGATTCACATGTAGACAAAATTGCAATATGTAACAAGATAAAATGTAACTTGGAATGTAAATTGCAATTTTATTTGTTGCAAAAATGTGATTTCTTGTAAAGCCTTGAAAACTTCTCTAAATGACATGTAATGCTATTTTTAATCATACGCGAATGTTACATTTGAATTCAAAAATCAAGATTACCTTTAGAAAAAAATTTCAATGCAATTGACATGTCATGAAAAAATGAAGGGAAACATTCATAAAGTATGCACATGGACCAGTCCCACATGATTCCAGGTTATCCCAAAGTGTGAAAAAACTTTAAGAGAAAGTCTAAAAGCAAAATCCACATGAACCATAATGAGATTTGAACATGCACGATGCTATCAGTGGATGCATAACTTAATCATACCAATGTTCATATGAAAAACATCAAACTGTTGCATTTCCCGTGTTTATTGACTTTTTGCAAACTGATGAGATCCTATGACCAAATACCATGATTATAAGATTATGATGCAAATGAGATGCAACACGAACATGTAAATTAATCAATGCATATGACGACATTTCAGGGAGAGCAAAATTTTAGGGTATGACAATTACAAACCTATATGTCTCATTGGTTATGTGTACAAGTTAATTTTAAAATTAATGGCTTCAAGACTTAGAGGTGTCATGGGCAAGTTGATTGCAAGTTCACAAACAACATTCATACAAGGGGGACAACTATTAGATGGTGTTGTGGTTCTTAATGGAATAATTGATCTAGCCAAAAGAAAGAACAAGAGTTGTGTCTTATTCAAGGTTGACTTTGCACAAGCCTATGATTGTGTGGATTAGGGCTTTCTGAGATAAATGTTAGTGGCAATAGGCTTTAGCGAAAGATGAATGAAATGGATATAGGGTAGTGTCATGAATATATAGTTTTATGTCGATCTTAGTCAATGGGAGCCATACTTATGACTTCAAGGTTCGAGGGGTTTGAGACAAGGAGATCCATTGTCTCCTTTTGTATTTTCCATTGTAGATGAAGGGTTGAGAATAATGGTCAGAAGAGCTGCTTATGGGGGGCTGCTAAGAGATTTTATGGTCAATGATAGGGTGTCCTACAACCTCTTGTAGTATGCTGATTACACGGTGTTGATATGTGATGGAGCTTGGAAAATTTATGGGTTGTGAAATCGATCCTTAAGGGGTTTGAGTTGATATCTAAAGTGAAGATTAACACGGGAAAGAGTTGTCTTTATGGTGTGGGGTAGAAGTTTTCTTTCTAAAGGCGGCAGAACAATTTTTAGCTTGTAAAACATACACACTGCAATTCAAGTTTCTTGGTTTAATTGTTGGTGGCAATCATAAAAGAATTTCATTTTGGAAACCGGCCATTGACAATATTGATCGTGAAGGCTGGATCAGATCCTGTAGAATCAGGCCGCCAAGTGCATTAGGGATGCTGGTCGTATGGAGAGGAGGAGGGGGTGTACTTGCAAGGCACTCCGACGCTCAAGTAAGTAAAGGTCAGAGAAAAAGGGGCAAGTACAAAGAGTGAATTCTTAGGGTGAATATTGGATACCTGGCCCTCTCAAGCGAGAGGGTTTATATAAAGCCCCCAGCGCGTGGCCAACGGTCCTATTTTCGGGACGAAATAACCGTTTTCCCCAAAGAATAGGTAACTGCCCAAACTAGCCGTTATGCCGGGCAGGGTGCCCGAAACTAGCCGTAATGTCGGGCATAAACGCAGTTCCGGGCACCTGTCCTTTGCTGTCCGGGCAGTGAGAAAGTCGTGCGTAACGGGCATCAATGCCGGGGAGGAACGTTGCATTCCTTGCCCGGTTGGAGGGGTAGAAAGGTCACTTTTGCCCCCTCTGTGGATTGGACTTAGGCAATTTGGGCCGCTCTGGAGCAGAGGCGGATTGGGCCAATTCTAGCCATTGGTCCAGTCCAAAACAGGAGCCCCCCAAGTCGTTGCTCCCGAGCATGGGAGTGATGACTTAAGGACTGCTCATTGCTCCGTGGAGCCAGCATAAAGTCGTCGTTTGGAGACGAGGAGGATTGTCTCGAAGTGCTCGTGACTCTCGGTGTCCGTGATATTCGTGGTCGTGACTTAATTGCCCGGTATTCGGGGAGATTAAGCGTCAGACAGAATTGGAAACGTTGGGTTGCCACGTGCGCCTCGAGCCCCGTGTAGCAGTTAATAGGTAATGATGGCTAGTGGGTAGTCATTATGGCCTACGGGCGCGTGTGTGCACGTGCCCCTCAGTATAAAAGGGGGAAGATTGTCCCATTTTGCACTTTTTCTTTCTGAGATCTCTTCGCCTCTTCTGCGTTCTTGCCCGTCACCGTCTTCAGTGCTTCCGACCACCATGCCAAGCTTCGAGCAATCTCTCTCTTCTACTCAAATCAAGTAAGTTTTCTAATCTGTAGCTTGTTTTACTTCCTTTTGTTGTTAGTTGTAGATTGCATGTGGTTAGGGTTAGCTTTAGGTGATAAAATAGGTGGATTTCTGGCGAGTGTTGGTGGTGGACGGTGGTTGTGCCATTTTTCCGCCTTCAGCACTTCGCCGGAGTATGTAGTGCGTTTAGGGAGGAGGGTGGTCCACGGCGTGGTTACGGTAGTTGTGCATGCGTGACCACCGTGTTTGTTCACCTTCTGATAGGGCGACGAGTTTTCTGGTAGAACGTTTCCAGATTCTGGTGAAGCTTTGCGGTTTTCGGTGGAGCTTTAAATGGAATCTGGGCATGAGTGTGAGGAGGTTCCTCGCAGGAGGATGGTATGTCTCAGGCATCTCCCCGCGGGGAGGTTTTTCATTCGATGTTAGGGCTTAGGCCGGGGACGTTGTCCTCAGCCCTTTGCGCGCCCTTTCACTTGACTTGGCAGTGGAAGGGTGGATTTGATTTCCTGTCGAATTCACTGTCTTTATCTGCTTTTCAGGTGATCGTAATGGCGAAGGGGCCAGACAGAGAAGTTATTCTAGACACGTCCGAGGAGGAAACTGGCTCCGAGGAAAATAGCAGCTCGACGGCTTCGAGCTCTGCGGCTTCGAGCTCGGCGGCCTCAAGTTCGTCCAGTAATACCGGGGAGTAAGAAGAGGTTCGGGATGACATGGAGGAGGATGACATCGAAGGGTTCTCCGCGGAGGAGTGGGAGGTGGCCTAACCTTCCGAGCATATTTCTACGTTTGCAAAGTCTTTGGCGGACGTCTTTACGGAGGTAGGACCAGAAGGGGAGTGAAAGGTGCACTTCCCTACTTTGAACGAGCGAGTCTACTCAGATTTCAGGGACCGCTTTACGATGTACAAGTATGCCTTCAAAGAGCTGGGACTGAGGCTGCCTTTCACTGATTTCCAGCGGTCGGTGTTCGAGCATTTGAAGCTGGCCCCCTCTCAACTTCACCCTAATTGGTTGGCCTTCATCCGGGCTTTTGAATTGGTGTGCGATCACCTCTCTCTGGGGACTACTCTCCCTCTGTTCTTCGCTATTTTCCATCTTCAAAGGCAGCTGACGGGGAAGAAGTACGGATGGGTTTCTTTGAAACAGCCCAGAAAGCTATTTAAGCCGTTCTCAGAGTCGATCCGGACTTTCAAGGAGCGGTACTTCATCGTTGAACCCGTGTCCGAGGTGGCCCAGGACAGCACATACGTTTGGGAAATCGAGGTTGACGAGGATGGAACTGAGCTTCTTAACGAGGAGGGGAAATATATTGGACAGAGGCTCTACAGGTTCCCCATCCGCTGGGCACCCGACCATTTCTCCAAGAAGCCCACCGCTTATGTTTTTCAGCCGAGCGATCTGCGCGGGCAGGACGCTGTGGCGTACGAGAGGCTGGTGAACTGGGTCAACTCCTTCAGTCTTGCAAGCTGCTGGACGAGCAAGGGTAGCCCTATCTTCGAGGAGAATGGGAGCCAGAGAGTTGAGCGCAGATTCGTCAGTGTTAAGGCACTGCTGGAGTGCAAGACTCCCGCGGACGCTGAGAAGCTGCTCGGTAGTCTTGGTTATTTAGATTTTGTTTGTGTTATCTCTTTTCCACATAGCTAACATGCTCGTTTTTTCATTTGTGCAGGTGAGATGCCTCAGGCTCGCGATCGCGTGGTGAGGAATGCTATGGTGAGGAATAAAGCTGGAACGGCTCCTCCTAAATCCCAGCCTGCTGGTGCCCGTGCTCCTCCCCTTGTTAAAACTGCCTCGGGGACCTCTTCTTCTCCCTCTCCTGATCCACGGGGATCTCCACTGCCTTTGACCGGGCGGACGAAGCAACCAAGGACATTAGATGCTTGGACCTTACCCGCGTGCCGGAGAAAGGGAAGTTTGAGTTACCTCCGTGCATCCTTGATAGGAGGTTCTTTGAAGGTAACTCTTTGGTCGTCCCTCGGGCGGAATCCCTTTGCTTGGAAGGCATGGATCGCCCGAGCAAGAGGGTGTTGGTGGCCCAAGATTCTTCTGCCCTGGTCAGGATGTTGGAGATGGCTGCTGTCTACGCCGAAGGGGATTCCGCACTTGAGTCCGAACTTAATGCTGTCCGGGCTTCTGAGGCGGCCCTCAAGGAGGAAGTTAAGAGTGTCCGTGAGGCTCGGAAGAAGGCTGAAGAGGAGACGGCCAGGCTGAAAGAGGATGTCTCCAAGCTGGCGGCGGAGAAAAAGGATGCCGAGGAGCTGAACAAAGAGTTGATGGCGGCCAGTGCCCCGGGTGCCGACGAACCGGATGATATAAAAGAGTTGAAGACTAGGTCTGAGCTGGTTACCCGCATCTTGGTGGCCGAAGATGACGGTATTGTCGTGGCAGAGGAGCCTTTTTAAAGCGCTGTGGCTCAGTTGCGGGTGGTGAACCCTGGGCTTGAGATCTCTGCCGAGGGTACTCACTATCTTGTGCGCGTTGAGGATGGTCGCATTGTCTTGCCCGCAGGCCTTGTTCTAGATACCCCCGAGGTCCAGCCTGAGGACCAGCCCGAGGAGGAGCAGAGACCTGAGCCGGTGTCAGCCGAGCATGCGGATGAATGAAGAGTGTTGTTATTTTGATGTTGTTGTATCTTGTCCGGCCTGCGCGCCGTTGAATTATTTGTAATTTTATTTTTGGGGGCATGGCCCCGTTTTATGTAATAGCGCACAATCGTGGCCCTTGTGGCCACCTGTTATGCTAATTATATTTCTGGCTTCTTCGCGTGCATGATTTTACTTGCGTTTATTTTTGCTAAGTGTTGTATGCATGCTTGTTGTGAATGTATGCCTGCCCGTGTTTGGGAGCTTTTGACTTGTGCGAATATTTATGGGGGATTGCTCGTTGTAGATGTGTTCGACAGTGTGGGGAACTGGTCGAACGGCCGGGGAATATCCTGGCTGGGGAGCGGAGCTCAGGTCGCTTTTGAGGCCTGAGTTCGTGGCGTAAATGTCCCATCGCGAGCTGGGGTTCTGCTAATCATGGTACTTTGACGACGGCGATGCTCGATCGAGGACCGCTGTCGAGCAACTACCCAGCTCGTTACTGAGCGGGGTTGTGCTTTAATCGTATGCGACGCTTGTACCTAGATGCGCATAGTGGTCGGTAGTTGACGTTCGTCGTTGCGACGAGTCGAACTGAGCATTTAGCTGTAGTATTGCTTTAGCTTTTCGGCGATCCATGGTCGAGCGAGTTCCTCCCCAATGAGATGTTCTAGGTAGTAGGCCCCATTTTCCGTTTTTGCCCGGATGCGATAGGGTCCCTCCCAATTGGCCGCTAGCTTGCCTTCGCGAGAGTCTTTGTGGTTTCTTCTTAGGACAAGGCTTCCCACGTCGAACTCTCGTCGTATCACTTTGGCGTAGTGCCTGATGGTGATCTTTTGTTTCAGTGAGGCCTCGCGGAGAGCTGCCCCGATTCTGATTTCCTTGACGAGGTCGAGCTCTTCCCTTAAAGATTCGTCGTTCATCTCCTCGTCTAGGGGTGACTCTGTCCGCCTAGAGGGCACGTGAACTTCGACGGGAATTACAGTCTCGGTTTCGTATGCTAAACGGAAAGGTGTTTCCCCGGTCGTTGAATGAGGAGTTATACGGTAGGCCCAGAACACGCTGTGTAGCTCCTCGACCCATGCCCTCTTTGTTTCGTCTAGCCTTCGCTTGAGGCCTCAAAGGATGACTCGGTTAGCTGCCTCAGCCTTCCCGTTTATTTGGGGGTGTTCGACGGATGCGAAGTATTGCTTCATGCCCAGTTGGGCGACGAAGTCCTGAAACTTCCTGTCCGTGAACTGTGTTCCATTTTCCGTTACTATCGCTTGGGGAATACCGAAACGTGCAAGGATGTTTCGTTTGTAGAAAGCAGGATGTTGAGGGCAATTATTTTGGCTAGAGGTTCTGCTTCTATCCACTTTGTGAAATAATCCACGCTCACTATGAGGTACTTGTTCTGACTTGATCCTACCACGAAGGGTCCTAGGATGTCTAGGCCCCACCAGGCGAATGGCCACGGGGAGGACATGGCCTTGAGCTCGTTAGGTGGAGCTAGGTACATGTCCCTGTGCCGTTGGCATTTATCGCACTTCTTTACGTGCTCTTTTGCGTCGTTTTGCATAGTTGGCTAGTAGTTTCCTGCTCGGAGGGCCTTTCGAGCAAGGGACCTTCTGCCGAGATGTTGGGCGTTGATTCCTTCGTGGATTTCGTGTAGGATGTGCGTGACCATTTCTTCCTCGACACATTTGAGCAGCGGAATGAAGAATCCCCGTCTGTATAGTTTGTCTTCGACCAGGACATAAGAGCAGGCTCTTCGCCTGACTATGTCGGCCTTCTTTGGGTCAGACGGGAGTTCGTCCTTGGCGAGGTAGTTGTAGACTGGGGTCATCCAGCAGTTGTTGTCGCCGATCATCTGCACGTCGAGTTTCGGGGAGGCCTTCTCGATGCTGGGTCGAGGAAGTACTTCTTGTATGACGGATTTGTTTCCGCCTTTCTTCTTCATGCTGGCCAGTTTAGACAGGACGTCCGCTCCTACATTATGTTCGTGGGGAACGTGTTTCACTTCAACTGTTGTGAACTTTGCCATTTCCCTCCTTATCAGGGCCAGGTATTCGGTTAGGTTGTCGTTTTTGGCTTGGTATTCACCTCGGACCTGGAGGGCCACGAGTTGTGAGTCTGTGCAAATGATGACTTCTTTCGCTCCCAGATCCTCGGCAAGGCGTAGCCCAGCGAGGAAGGCTTCATATTCAGCCTATTTATTGGAAGTTGGGAAAGATAGTATGAGTGATACCTCGACGATAGTCCTTTCGTTGCTTTCCAGTATAATGCTCGTGCCGCTACCTGCCGAGCTTGAGGCACCGTCGACGAAGATGGTCCAGTTACGTGTCTTGCTTGCGGGGGAGTCCGCGAATGTCATCTCCGCGACGAAATCGGCCAGAGCTTGGGCCTTAAGGGCTTTTCTGCCTTCGTACCGGATGTCAAATTCGGACAGTTCTAGTGACCATTTAAGCATACGTCTGGCCATATCTGGTCATCCAAGCAGCTGCTTTATGGGCTGATCTGTTCGAACCACGATCGTGTGGGCTAGGAAGTAGTACCTTAATCTCCTGGCAGCGTTGATGAGGGCCAATGCCACCTTTTCTATCTACTGGTATCGTAACTCTGGTCCTTGTAGCACCTTGCTCGTGAAATATATGGGCTTCTGCCCGTCAGGTGTCTCGCGGATGAGAGCGGCGCTCACTGCTTCGGCTGCTACGGCCATGTATAGGTATAACGTTTCGCCATTGTCCGGGCGAGAGAGAACCGATGGCTCTGAGAGTGCTCATTTCAAATGGAGAAGGGCCTTTTCGCACTCCTCGGTCCATTCGAATGCGGCCTCTTTATGGAGGATCTTGAAGAATGGTAGGGCGTGCTGGGCGGACTTGGCCATGAAATGAGATAGTGATGCGAGCATCCCGTTGAGGGACTGGATGGATTTTTTGGACTTGGGCGTAGGAAACTCGGAGAATGCCCGTCATTTGTCGGGATTAGCTTTGATTCCTCGTTCCGTTAAGCAGAAGCCGAGGAATTTGCCTGCTCGGACACCGAACGTGCACTTCTCCGGATTGAAACGCATTTTGTATTTCCTGGCCTGTTCGAAGACCTTTCGCAAGTGGGCGGTATGATCGGTTTCCTCGTGGGACTTTACGATCATGTCGTCCATGTATACCTCGAGCATGTCACCTATTTCTCCCCGAAATACTTTATTCATCATTCGTTGGTACGTTGCTCCAGCGTTCTTCAGGCCGAAGGGCATTACATTGTAGTAATAGTTACCCGATTCGGTCATGAAGGCCGTGTATTTCTTGTCGGACATTGCCATTGGGATTTGATTGTAGCCTGAGTAGGCATCCATGAACGATAAAAGTTTAAAACTAGCAGAATTATCAACAAGTTTATCAATATTGGGGAGGGGGTAGGCATCCTTCGGGCATGCCTTATTGAGATCGGTATAATCAACGCACATATGCCATTTTCCATTAGATTTTTTGACCAATACAACGTTGGACAGCCAAGTGGTGTACTTGGCTTCCGAAATAAATTTGGCTTCGAGGAGGTCCTTTACAGCTTTTTCAGCAGCCTCCGTTTTCTCCGGAGACTGTTTTCTCCTACGTTGTGCTACGACCTTAATGGCCGGGTCAATGGTCAGCTGGTGACATGTAGTGGACGGGTCTAAACTGGGAATCTCTGCGGCGCTCCAACCGAAGAGGTCGGCATTCTCCTGGAGGCATGCTTTGAACTGCTTCCTCGCGATGTCAGGTAGGTCTGCTCCGATCTTCACTCCCCGTTGGGGATTTTCGCCGAATAGAACTATCTCGAAGTCGCCATTCGGGATCGGGCGCATCGGATGGGAGCTGCTGCTGGATGCTGTTGATGGGCCGGCTGAAGCTGCTCGTTCCTCCTGTTGGTCATCGGGGAAGCGACTGTCGAGGTCGATAGATTCGACCTGGGGCAGAGCCTTGGCTTCTTCAGAGCTGCTTGGCAGTGCTGGCTTGCTCGATACATTTGGCTTGGGCGCAATGGCATTGAGCCCCTTTGTTGTTGCTTCGAAACACCGTCGGGCAGCTTCTATATCACCGTGGAAGGTGGCGACCATCCCTTTTGAAGTGTAATACTTCATCTTCAGGTGGACGGTTGAGGGCACTGCTACCAACTCGGCCAGAGTTGGCCTTCCAAAAATGCATTGGTAAAGCGACGGGCAGCCGATTACCAGAAAATGCACCTTGATGGACCTGGCCGTCTCAGCTGAGCCGAATGTCACGATCAGCTCGACGTAACCCCATGGCTTTGTTACGGACCCGTTGAATCCCTGCAAGTCGGATCCCACGTAGGGAGTGAGGTGAGATTCGTCCAGCTGAAGTGTTGAGAATAGCTGGGAGTACATGATGTCGACCGAGCTGCCCTGGTCGACAAGTATCCTACGAACGTCGAAGTTCGCCATCTGGGCTCTGACGAGCAGAGGTATGCTGGAGTTCGGGGACCCACCGAGGAGTTCCTCCTTGTAAAAGGAGATTGGGATAGAGCCCTTCTGGGTCTGATCAAGCGTCGTCACTTTGTTGGAGCTGGTGTTGATCAGGTGGTCGAACTTCCGTTTCACGGAGCCCACAGTGACTTTGTTGAATCCCCCGCCAGAAATGACCATGGCGGAAGGAAAAGTCTCCCACGGGCTGTGGGCCGCGAAATAAGCAGGGGCATTGACCCCGTCCGGGACGTAGAAGTCCTCTGGCCGCGATATGGACAACGCCACCTGTACGTTGGTGTCATCCGAGAAGGGTACTTCTTCCTCGACCTTCTTGGACTCCTGGGTGTCTTGCCGAGGAGTGTCCTTCTTCCTTGCGAACTGTTTCAGGTGCCCGTCCCTGATCAGTATCTCTATGCCATCCTTCAGATGGATGCAGTCCTCTGTAGTGTGGCAGTGACTTTTGTGGAAGCGGCAGTACTTTGACTTATCCACGTTTGGTCTGTTCGGCAGCTGTTTGGGGAAACGGACCCCAGCTTGTTTGAACTCCGAATTGGCACATTCGGTCAAAATCTTCTCCCAGGAAACGGTCAGGGGTGTGTATTCATGGAAACGCCCGGAGGGTCCTTTGCTGTCACGGGAGTCGCGGGGACGGTCCTCGTGTCTTCGTTCGCCCCGACGAGATGTCGAGGCTTCTTCTCCTTTGGCGGCCCGGGAGTTCTCCTGGCGGCGAGACGCTCGGACGTTGCAGGCCGCAATCTTCTCGTCGTACTGGATGTGAGATTAGGCTTTGAGGAGGAGAGCGTCTAAATTCCTCGGTGGGGCGAGGCCGATGGCTTTAGTGAAGTCAGAGTCCGGGAGGACCCCTTGTTCGAGCAGGAATTTCTTCATTTTATCTGTCGTCGGGACCTGCACCGCTTCCTTGTTGAACCTCTCGATGTATGCTCGGAGAGGTTCATCCTTCCTCTGGATTATGGTTCCCGAGGGAGGCCTCAGTTTTGGGGTGGCGGCGAGATGCTGTGAAGTGCCGCGAGAACATCCTGCCGAGCTGTTTCCACGAGGTAATGGACTCCTCGGGCAGTTGTTTATACCATGTCAGTATTCTTTTCCGAAGCGTGGTCGAGAACAGTCTGCATTTGATGGCGCCCCGCATGCCGCGGTAGTGTAAGAGGGCATCGATATTCTCGATGTGCTCGTCTGGGTCAGTGGTCCCGTCGTATGTGCCAAGTGACGGGGGTTTCTCCAAGCCTTTCGGGAGACGGGTGGCCAGGATCTACTGGGAGAACGGGTCGCGAGGCTCGTCGTCGTCGCTGGAACTGATGTATGATGGTGACCGGACGGGCTGCTCGCGTCGGCGGTTCTTTCGTGGAGAAGGTGAGCGGTTCCTTCAAGGAGAAGGTGAGCGATTCCTTCGAGGAGAAGGTGAACGGTTCCTTCGCGGGGAAGGTGAGCGTGTCCGTCCTTTGGACTTGATTGGAGACTCCTCGTTCCTTCGTGTCCTTTTGTGGTCATGAGCGTGCTGATCACGCGGGGAGATCTGGTCGCGCTTTCGGGCTACACGAGGATCATGCTCTTGGCGCAGCCTTTGGTCGATTTCTCTCTGTGGCTGCGGGCTTCTAGATCGTCTCTGGTTCTTCTGCGTAGGAGGGGATCTTGGACGACGAGACTCTTCCAGTGCCCCGATCCTCTCGTTTTGTTGCAGGATCAGGGTGTTGGTTTTGTTGAGGGCCTCCAGGAGGGCTGCCACGGCCGGGTCGGCACTGGGAAGAACAGGAACGGGCTGGAGGTCGAGAGACGGTTGATCGTTGTGGTGATCAGCAGGAGTTGGGGAAGGAGAAGCGGTGGCTCCATCCCTAAGGAAACAGGCATCTCGGAGGAGAGATGATTGGCCGTCAACGTTAGTTTTGTTGACGGGGAGGATGGTGGAATGAAGAGCATCCTGGGTGCGATCTTGGGAGGCCATGATCGTGATGATGTTCGAAAGTTGTTTTGATCTTCGGTTAAAGAAAGAAGGGGAGAACAAAGATTCCCACAGAAGGCGCCACTGATCGTGAAGGCTGGATCAGATCCTGTAGAATCAGGCCGCCAAGTGCGTCAGGGATGCTGGCCGTATGGAGAGGAGGAGGGAGTGTACCTGCAAGGCACTCCAACGCTCAAGTAAGTAAAGGTCAGAGAAAAAGGGGCAAGTACAAAGAGTGAATTCTTAGGGTGAATATTGGATACCTGACCCTCTCAAGCGAGAGGGTTTATATAGAGCCACCAGCGCGTGGCCAACGGTCCTATATTCGGGGCGAAATAACCGTTTTCCCCAAAGAATAGGTAACTGCCCAAACTAGCCGTTATGCCGGGAAGGGTGCCCAAAACTAGCCGTTATGTCGGGCATAAACGTAGTTCCGGGCACCTGTCCTTTGTTGTTCGGGAAGTGAGAAAGCCGTGCGTAACGGGCATCAATGCCGGGGAGGAACGTTGCATTCCTTGCCCGGTTGGAGGGGCAGAAAGGTCACTTTTGCCCCCCTCTGTGGATTGGACTTAGGCAATTTTGGCCGCTTTGGAGCAGAGGCGGATTGGGCCAATTCTAGCCATTGGTCCAGTCCAGAACAAATATGAAGGATATACTATCACCATGGATGGGAAGATTGTTGTCGATAGGTGGAAGGGTGACACTAATTAATTATGTGTTGACAAACTTGCCAATCCATTATCTTTATTTTTCAAGGCACCACATAAAGTTTTGCAGGTATTAATCTCATTTTAGAGAGACTTCTTGTGGCTTGGTTCGAAGGAAAGTAGAGGCATAACTTGGGTTAATTGGACATCAATATGTAAGTCTAAAGAGGAGGGTGGTCAAAGCATTAAATATATTACACTATTCAACAAAGCTTTAATGGTAATGTGGCTTTGGAGGTTTCTAAATGAAAAAGAAGCTATTTGGGTTGGGATATTGAAAGGACGATAAGGAAACTATGCTAAAACTATTATCTGTAAGAAGCCTTCAAGAACAAAAACCCATGTTTCCTTGTGGTGGAAGGACGTGTTGCAGTGTGGGGGAACATTTGGGGGTTGGGGAATTTGGTTACTTAATCTCCTTCAAATTAGTAGATGGAGCATGTGTTTCATTCTAGTTTGCTAGATGGTTTGGTAAAAATACATTGCACAATCTGTATCCGGGTTTGTATGAAATATCAGAGAGGAAATACAAGGTGGTGAATGAAATGGGAGTGTGGGAAGGTGATGAGTGGAGGTGGCAGTTGGGGTTCAATATTTTGGAGGACGATGTTGCTCTACAGGATGACTACCATGAGCTTCTTTTGTTATTGCAGGAAGTGTATCCTAAAAAGAATAGTCAAGATGCTGTCATATGGCCGTTCAGATCGTTCAATCTATTCTCTGTTAAATCATACTATGACAAGTTGCTTTCTACACGTGTGGGAGAAAATCTAGATGTGGAATGCAAGGTAGCTATGACGATACTGTGGAAGATGGTTGTACCATCAAAGACAAAGGTATTGGGCTGAAGATTGCTTCTAGATAAGCTCCATACTTGTGTCAATCTGGCCAGCTGGAGGATCATTTCCATCCCCCGATGAATTGGTATGTGTATTTTGTTTTAGCCCTAATGAAGACTCTAGTCATCTTTTCATTACTTGTGTCAAGAGTATGTTAGTACGGAGAAAAATTTATGACTGGTTTGAGGTGGATAGGATAAATGAAAATATGTGTTGTAGTCATTTATTGGTTTAGATAAGTGAAGCTGAGAGGCAGGGTATCCACGGCTGCAGCAGTTGGTTTCTAGTTTGTGGCATGTGGATGCATTTGGTGGGCTAGGAACCAAATTCTTTTCAATGATGAAGTTGGTGATTCAAACATAATTATGCAAAGAATTGTTTTATATATCGTGGTGGTGGTTAGTAATGCGATCGAAACGTAGAATTGTATGGAACTAAATATGTAGAATTGTATTTACATTTATTATGTGTAATAATTTTGATTGCTAGAAGGTTGTAATAGGGTTGTAATACCCATAATACCCATGTTGAATGAAAATTTTGCTTATAAAAAAACATTATGCGATAAAAACTAGTTAGTGGCTATCAATCCAAATAGTTATATAAAGGCCAACTAAAATGGTTTAATGCAATTAGTAATTAAATTAACAAATCAACAAACAATTAATATAACTAAAGGGCACTAAATAGTAATTCATCAGAATCCCTTTTCAATTGGTAAAATTTATTCTCAATTCTCATGTTCAATCAAGGTTAATATGAGCTTGTTTGTTTTAGATTTATAAGAAAAATATTTTTTCTTTGAATTTTTAAAAATAATTTTTATAAAAATAATTATTAAAATACTATTTTTATTTAAAATTCGTTTTTTTTTTATAAATTGAAAGATTAATTTTGATATTTTATAACATAAATATAAATTATTGAAGATTAAAACATAATCAAAATCACAATTTTTTCAAAAATATATATTTTAAAAATGATTTTTATGAAAAATTATTTAAAATAACTTTAAACTTAAGTAATTTTTTAAAAATTTGATGTAAATATATTTTAAAAAAGGATAAAATACTTAAAATAAAATTTTAAGAATGCTTATTTAAATCAATTTTTGATTTGATTTATTTTTAAAAATTCTTTATAATTTTTTTTCAACAAAAATATATAACACTATAAAAATCATTTAAAAAAATAAAACAAACTATCCCTATACTTGTTATTAACCAATCAACTATCCCAAAAAAATCTCAGAAAATAATTATTTTACATACTTAATTATATTTAAATAGATTATAACGAATATATGTAGAATATATCTCTTTTTTAAAAATCCAAAAATATATTTTTTTAAATTCAAAATCCCCAAATATCTCTAATAAATTATGATATAGAAAAAAAATTATACTATCAATCCGTATCCATTAAATTATTTTTAAATATATTTAAATCAATCAAATTATTATAGCTGAAGTATCTTTTAAATTTAAATCTTAGGCAACAGAATTTCCTCAAAATCTGTAATATCCTACCATTTAAGCATTAAATTTAAACTTTATCATTTAGAAAATCAGAATATATATCTCACGAAATTGCCTATAAATAAGAGAAAAAAGTTTCACAGTTTCACGCTCACAAATTTCTAATAGTTAGGGTTAGGGTTTTCACACACATTTTCAACAAGTTCATCCATACCTAATCACAAGTACCTAACCATGTCTTTAACCAAGATGATCACTCTCAAAAGCTACGACGGAGAAATCTTCCAAGTAGAAGAGGCGGCGGCGCTTCAATCGCAGACGATCAAGTACATGATTGAAGACGGTTGTACCGAGGATGGAATCCCTCTTCCGAACGTGACAGGCGACATTCTGGCTAAGGTTATTGAATACTGTAAGAAGCATGTGGATGCAGAAGCGAGTTCCAAGGAAGTTAAGGAATGGGATGCCGAGTTCGTGAAGGTTGATCGGACTACGCTTTTCAATCTAATATTAGCTGCAAACTATTTGAATATACAGAGTTTGCTGGATCTTACCTGCATGACTGTGGCGGAGTCGATGAAGGGGAAGACACCAGAGGAAATTCGAACGATGTTTAACATTAAAAATGACTTTACTCCAGAGGAAGAGGAGCAAGTTCGTAAGGAAAATCAATGGGCATTTCAATGATATGGTTAACTGGTTTTGATCTATGCCTTCTTCACCTAGGGAACAATTAGGCTGTTTTAGAATTTTTTTTTTAATCACACATGTTTCCTTTTAGATAATTTAGTTCGATAATTTGTTTACTATTTAACTATTTTAGTTTTCTTTTTAATACTTAAATTTTGTTATATTAATCTGTATTTTATTACTTTATGTTTCTGAGTTTGTTAATATTAGTTCAGCATTTTTAATTTTAGTAAAAGAAAATTTTTTGTTTTTATCAATTTGAATGGAAGATTTTATTTTATTTTTTTAATTTCGTATTTATAAGTATCAAGAGAGCTTGTTATTTTGAAGAACTTCTCGGTTACTGTTCGCCCGCCTAAGGTGAGGATCTGTAACGAGATCATTTGGTATCCTCCTTCGTTCGGTTGGGTTAAAGTTAATATTGATGGAGCCTCTTGTGGAACTCCGGTTTTAGCGGCTTGCGGGGGCATTTTTAGGGATCATGGTGGTAATCATTTGGGTAGCTTTGTGTGTAATCTCGGTTCGGAAAATGCTCTTCACGCTGAGCTGATGGGTGCCATCTTTGCTATGGAGCATGCTTCTGCTCAGCATTGGAGTAGGTTGTGGTTGGAGACGGACTCGAAGCTTGTGGTGTTTGCCTTCAGTAAACCTTCTATCGTGCCTTGGAAGCTAAGGAATAGATGGGACAACTGTATGCAAGCTATGAGGAACGTAACTTTTTTGGCAACTCACATATATAGGGAGGGGAATCACTGTGTAGATAAGTTGGCTAATTTAGGCTTGGTAGTTACTAACTATACGTGGTGGAATGGTATTCATCCCACTGTAGCTTTTGATTTCAGGACTTCCTTGTTTTCGTTATTGTTAGGTTTGAGGTTTTGGCTTGAGTTCCCCTCATTTTTGTACCTATTTTTTTTCATTTATATCATGGACCTCGCCCGCTTTTGATTAAAAAAAAAATTTACTAGTAATTCTTTTGTACATATCACTAATAACATCTTCATTTTTTTTTTGAAAAGGCAAAAAATAATTTTATTCAACTGCTCAATCCTGCATAAGCCATGCAAAGAAGAGCCCCACCAAAACAACATCATATCTGGCAAAAAGCCAGCGTGTTACAAATTTGTACCCCACTAACAGAAAAAGAAAGCATTTTACACAGACTCCCACCACCCAACGATACTGCCCAAAGACACTCCCACCACACTGAGGATCAAACTTAAAGATACCCCACTAACATCTTCATTTTTTAATTTGATTCATACTTAAAACAATTAAATGTACACGTTGAGTACAAGAACCACGCTCCTTTTTTCCATGACGCCAACAATCTCTCACAGATGTAAAAAAAAAGTTTTTTTTTAATAAGCAAAATAACATTCCAACGAGGGTATAGGGGTACCCAACCCATTTACAATCAGCAATAGAGAACAATTACATCAGAATCTCAAAACTAAAGAAAATCCCAAGGAAATTTGCATTAGTCATAATAACTACAAATATTGTTAGATTTAGGTCTCTTGAATAACCACCACCAAAAGATAAGAATCACTCTTTGCACCACCAACTTCGAGTTATCCACTTCGTCGTTAAACACTATTTGGTTTCTTGAACCTCAAATGCACCAGCACACTATAAACCAAATGCTCCCGGCGATGTTGGGTCATAACTGTTTCCCCTTTAATTTCTCAATCCAAACCATTAAATGGCCGCTGATGGTAGACTCCCCAAAGTACTCCAAATCAAACCAACCACATATTTTCCTCCAAATATGATCAGTTTTGACGCAATTGAACAATAAATGGTACAAATCCTCATCAACCGTAAAACAAGACACGCAAATTTGCTCATGAGGATTGCTAAAGATACCACGATAAGCAAGGTTGATGCGAGTAGGAAGTCTATCCAAAAATAATCTCCACGCGAAAATCTTAACCTTAACCGGTACAACTGAGTTCCAAACACTTCTAAGAGCCACCTTAATATTTGTACTGGTAGTGGCACCAACCATGTTACGCAAAAGCCTATAGTAAAAAGACTTTACCGAGAAGCATTTATCAGAACAAAACGGCCACACAATAATGTCAAAAGAATCTCTAATGGGGCACACATCTGATAGTAGAAAGGACAATTCTAAAAGCTCCTACTGCAGCCCAGAAATTCCCATGACAGTAATTATGTCCAGCTTCCAAACCCAAGCAACGTTCACCCAAAATCCAAAGTCTTTCACCAAAGTGAGCTTATTTTCGGAAACAAACCACAGGTCCGGGAAAAGCTTTGCAGAGTATCATTACCATGCCATCTCGCGAGGCAGAACAAAAAAGCTTTTCCGCCGTCATCTAACCTGTAAGAAACAATATCAGCAAACACATTTTCCCCGGAGTGCTCTCTTGATGACAAGACGTCCTTCCACCATAAGGAGCAGGCAATACATGGACCTGTCGGAACCATACTAAAAACAGGTTCCGAAAGATTGTTGTATCTCCCTTCTAAAATGCCCGCCCAAATGGTATCCCTATCAGTCAAAAATCTCTACAATCATTTTGCCATTAGGGCCTTATTGAACAGAGAAATAACTTTGATGCCCAAACAGCCGTCCTCCTTCGACCTACAAATATATTTCCAACTAACCCACGCTATATTACGCTTAAATTTTGACCCGGACCACAGAAAATTACGTTGAATAGAGACAAGGAACCGCACCACTCTTTTTGGAACCTTGAAGAAAGACATAAAGTGTACATGCGAATTTGTCAAAACCGAGTTAATTAGCGACACCCTTCCACCTATAGAAAGAAGCATTGCCTTCCAAACTAAAAGTATAGCCTGCTAACACTCAAGTACAGGTTTCCAAAAAGCTATATTTCTATGCTTGCCTCCCACATATAGACCAAGAAATCTAAAAGGCAAAGTACCGATTCTGCAAGCTAAGAATTGCTTTGCGGCTGCCAAGAATTAATCCTCCACGCCAATCCCAACAAGAGAGCCCTTACCTATATTAATCTGAAGACTAGAAATCAATTCGAAATCCTTTAAAGTAGTTTTAAAGGCCCAAAGGTTTGACCAAAAACTGTCACAAATCAGTACCGTGTCATCCGCATATTGAAGGATACTGTAAGCCACATTTTCATTAACCTTGAAATCCTTAAAACTACCTGCTTCTATAGTCCTTCTGACTACTATGGCCAAACCTTCCCCCACAATAGCAAAGAGGAAAGGTGACAAGGGGTCACCTTGCCTTAAACCCATCGAGACCTTAAAATCTTGTGTTGGACTCCCATTAATTAAGACCGACATGAAGCTATTCATCACACTGCCCTCCATCCACCGCATCCATCTCTCCCCAAAACCCATCGCCACCATAATCTTCCTAAGGAAGCTCCACTCGACACAATCGTTGACCTTCGCAAAATCCACCTTCAATAGAACACACTTCTTCTTAATCCTTTTAGCTAGGTTAATAATTTCGTTAAGCACTAAAACTCCATCCAACATTTATCTTCCTTCAATAAACGTCATTTGGGACTTGGAAATAAGCTTGCCTATAAATTGCTTAAGTCTCAATGCCAATAACTTCGAAACCACCTTATATACGCAACCTATAAGACTAATAGGTCTGTAATCGTCCAACATTTGTGCGTTATCCAACTTCGAGAGCAAAGCCAAAAACGAAGATGCCATAGCCTTTGGCAACCAAGCCGATTCGTGGAATTCCTGACACTACCAGCAAACTCCGTCCATACAATTTCCAAGCAACATTTGAGAAATTCGAAATTATAGCCATCAGGTCCGAGACTTTTGTCCCCACTAGTGCTAAACACCACCACCTTAATTTCCTTCGCACTGAATTTTTCCTCCATGAAAACGCGATCCTCCAAAGATAGGCTAGGAATTCTAAACAAATCTAAGGAAGGACGAGCAATATTGTTAGACCGAAACTTGGCCTCAAAATGGTCTGTAAATGCGTTTTTCAGACGGAAAACATCGTCCACACACTCAGTTTCAAGCTGGACAGATGAAATCGCATTCTTCCTGTACCTATTTTTGAGCATAGCATAAAAATATTTGGAGTTTTGATCCCCATCTTGAATCTATTTAACCATTTCCTTCTGCATTAAGATGTTATCCTTGATACGCAGGTTTTTCCAAAACTCAACCTGAGCATACTCCCTTATCATCAAGTTGTGATTCGAGATAGTGTCAGATGATTCAGCCAAACACGCTTCAACATCATTTATAATATCCACCTCACGATCTATGTTAAGGTCCAACCAACCGAATATTTGTTTATTCACCATTTGAGCCTACCTTTCAATAGTTAAAGCTTCTTTGAATAAACATAAGTTACACTACCAGTGACGACAGACGAATTCCATTCGTCCTTAACAAAAGAGATGAAGTCAAGGTGTTAAAACCAGCAGTTAAACACTTTAAAGGGCTTTGGACCCCAGTTTATGTTCCACGCTTTGATCCACATCGACCTATGGTCTGATAAATCTCTGTCACCAACCAATTGAACTACCGAATTCCAATTGTTCAAAAGACCATCAGATATCAAAAATCTATCTAGGCGACTACAACACGTACTGTTAGAATTAATCTAGGTGAACATATTCCCAGAGGTTGGTAGATCAACTAAATTCATCAATTGAATGAAAGTACCAATGTCCTCCCTTTCAGATTTGCAATGTGAATCCTTGACCCTGCTCTCCTCCTTGTTTTTCGTAGCATTAAAATCACCACCTAAAATCCAATCCCCCAGAGGCAATTTCGCTTTCTGCTCAACTAAATCGAACCACATCTTCTGCTTATCAGCCAAAAAACAGGAGGAATAAATGTTTAATAGTAGCAGTTCCTTCCATTCCACATGACATTGAGACCCAAATATCCCACACCCTAAAAGCTAAAAAGAGGAACAAAAAAATCCTTTCTCCAAATAGTCAAGATGCCAATGGATTGCCCTCTAGAGTCAATAATAGACCATTCGAATGAATCGTCTTCCCACAAACTTTGCACTAATTCATCGTTAGTATTTCGACATTTTATCTCTTGAAAGAAACAGACATCCACATTACCGTTAGAAACCATTTGCCTAATACGCCTCCTTTTGGATTTACAACCAC
Source organism: Lathyrus tuberosus (assembly GCA_022829125.1). NCBI lineage: Eukaryota > Viridiplantae > Streptophyta > Magnoliopsida > Fabales > Fabaceae > Lathyrus > Lathyrus tuberosus. The sequence continues at coordinate 7,260,473 of JALAZF010000222.1, read as the reverse complement.
TCCCTCTAATATTGAAAGAAACGAAATTCATCGAGCAGAATTTTCGACCACCCTCTTGTGTTGGACAGATTTTCTATCATTCGCTTCCATCTTCCTAATGATTCCCTCAAAGACTTCGTCGTCTTCCTTACCTTCGACGCCCAGATTCTTGATAGACTTCCACACCTTGCTAGGAACATCCTCCGCCTTTTTCAAAATTCGAGAATTGATTGATTTACATCTGAATCTCCTATAGAGTCGCAACATAAAACAGAACCTCCGGAGTAACGGGAGCTAGAGTCACCATCTGCTGGACTATTAAGATAGAATTGATGATTATGTAATTTGTTAAGGTTCATAAGGGTATAAAAAAAGGTTAACTCCCCATATTTCCATGAGAATATATATATATATATATATATATATATATATATATATATATATATATTCTTTTGGCATAATTATAATATGGAGAAAACAAATCCACATATAACCAACACAAATAACACATGGAGAAGAAAGAGAAGAGGCGCATAAAACAATTTATTTAAAGCATGATTGGTTTGAATTCTTCATTTAAGTTCTTATAAAGAAAAGTTTTTTTAGAAAGATGTTTAGTAAAAATATCTTCAAGTTGATTAGATGAAGACACAAACTCAATAACACATTCTCCTTTTTTTAAATGCTCCCTAATAACATGTTACTAATCTCAATATGTTTCGTCTGAGAGTTACATACTGAATTCTTAGTTAGATTTATGGTGCTAGTGTTGTTGTAATCGGAATAAGTCTAAGATTAATACCATAATCACTTAAATGTAATTTCATCCACATTATATGTGCACAACAACTATCTGCAGCTAAGGGTGGACAAATTGGTCGGATCTGTCAGACCGAACCGTTTGACTCATAATTTTTGGCAGGTCGGGCCGAAGTTTTTGGCTGGGTGCCTTAAGTTGGCCTGCCACGCTTAACCCGCTTAAAAAAACAGGGAAAGGAGGATTTTGGCAGTGGACTTTTTGTTAAAAAAAATTTCTCTTTGTTGGGCAATGGATTGAGCAACAATTAAGGAACCCAATCCACTATTTTCTTTTCTCTTTATTGGTAATATCTTTGTAAATTATTGTTTTGTTCTTGAGCTTAACAAATTAAAATATTTTGTTTTGTTCTTGAGATTAGTCTGTGAAAATTCTCTATTTGATTCTTCAGATTAGTCTGGTAAATTTTTTGTTTAGTTATTGAGTTTAGCCTTTGAAAAACTTTATTGGGTCCTGAGCTCATCCTGGTAAAAAGTATGTTTGGTTTGTAAAATTAACCTGTTAAAATATCTTATTTGGTTCATGAGAATAACTAGTTAAAAATATTTTGTTTGATTGGAAGTAGGTTTGTGTACATAACTTGTGAAAATCTCTCATCACAATTTAGTGGAACTCTCAAGCGGAAACTCTTGGGACAAAAATAGGCCAAGGGGTGAGGTCAGACTTATATAAATCTCTCGTGAATGTTTTTTTTCCTTATATCTTTATCTTCCATCGCTTTAGTTTCTTTACACTATATTTCCTTCTCCACGTCTCTTCTTCATTCTTTTTTTCATCTACTTCACTGCTTATTCTCTGTTTGTTTTTTAAACCTGACTCAAATGAGTTTATAAATTATTTTTTGTATAATTTAACTTTAATTTTCAACAAGCACAATTTACTTCCCCCCTCTTGTGTTTGGAGTCACATGGTTAACAAGTGGCATAAGGCTATAACATCTATAATAAGACTTATTGTCTCAGGAGGTAGTATGATGACTCGAAACACTTCTTCTTTCAACAAGAGACTTTTCATGAATACACCTTTACTATTTGATGGCGAAAGGTTTTATATTAAGAAATAGATGATAAAAATATGTTTTAAGCTATCGATTTTGAATCATGGAACTTTTTTTATAAATGGTCCATTTGTTCATACTCATTTAGTTAATAATGAAGTAGTCAATAAACCAAATAATTTTTGGACCAGAGAAGATCATAAAAAGGTTAAGTTAGGTTTTAAAGTCAAGTACTTGATGATAAGTTATGTAATTCTGTTCCTGAGGGGGGAGATGTCAGACACGCTGTTGATACAACTGGTCCAATTTGATATATCAGTATGACAATGGTGTATAATATCTTAGCTTATACAAGATGATGAAGCATAAAAGGAATAAAGAGAATACAAGAAATTCGTAACCCAGTTCGATGAAACCACACCTATGTCTTGGGGACACTCTACCTGAGAAAGGAAATTCATTACTTCAAATTAGAACAATTAGTCTTATAATAATCCCAAACCCTATGAAGTTCTATGCCTTTCCCTAATCCTAGTGACTTTCTATTTAGGTCTCCCCCTAAATATGAGAACCCCTCTCACTTTCTTTCAATCACTAACCCTAGTAATCAACTTAACCATTAACACAATGATTGTTGAATTTACTACTCAACTACAACAAACCAACAATTATGCCAAGTTATTGAAACAAAGAGTGGTGTACAACAAATAGATTCAACACTAATATACCATTAGCGTGGAATACAAGAAACACTTTGTTCTCAAGCTCATAGACTTAGTGTCTTGGAAAAAAGTTTTATAACTCAACTAACAAACCAAACTCTATGCCTTAAGATATGAAAGGAGGCGCTAGAGTAGTGCACATAGATAAATCAAACAAAGACTCAAAAGATAAACTCTAACATTAGGTATCGTCAAAACGTGCACTCCATAAAAGTGAAGTTTGAATCTCCTTAAATAGAAATGGAATTATGGGTTTTTCTCCTTTTAATTTCTGAAATAATTTCATCCAGAATAATAACATATATTGTTGGATTTGATTTTCTCCATAAAGATCTCCAACAAAATATATGATTTGTTATTAATTCAAATTCAAATTTAAATATCCATTTAAATTGAGTTAATCTTCAACAACTTCCAAACAAATCACACAAACACATTTCAAAAATATTGCAACAAATTTGATTGAACCTTAACTAGATTTTCACTCCAAAAACAGAACAACATTGGCTCACTGAACCAGGGCCTGATGTTGTACAGATGTTGGAACATCGTGTTCCACGTGTGTCCCTTCTTCACTACAACTACACTAAAATCTATCTGTTAACAGAGACCAGATGTTGCAACACACACTTCTTTACCACAACTGCACTAACATCTTTCTGTTGATATAGACCAGATATTGCAGTACACATGTTAGAACATCGTGTTCCACATGTGACACCAGAACATCTAAAATAACTCTCTTCATATGAGTCTAGACTAAATCTTTCTTCAAGGTACATCCAATCAATTATTCTTTGACTGAAACAAATCCAAATCTTTTTAAGTTGATTTTAGATTAACACCACAAACTTCTTCCCAAAAGCAGGTCTCTGCATCTTCTGAAGATGTCAACACCACAACTCTTCTGAAGAACATCTGAAGATAGTCAAAACCCAAACCTTAAGCCTATTGCTTATCTAGTTCTATCAAATTTTTTAGCAAAACAGTTATTGCTTAACTGATTCTGTCAAGCACTTTAGCTAAACAACTCTTGCTTAACTGGTTCTGTCAAGCACTTTAGCTGAACAACTCTTTTTAGCAACAAACACCATCACACTCAGATGTTGGAACACAAGCTGGAACATCTTGTTCCTCATTTTTCCTAAAATACATCTTGTACATATGTTGTTTTACCTAATGTAGCCAAACAAAAGGAACTAAAATATCCCCCTTTGACAAATTTTGGGTAAAACAACTACAAGATGTGATCCTCATGAAGTAGCAAAAGTAGCATACCATATCACCAAAAAGAATCAGCAGAGCAAACAACAACAGCAGAAGTAACACGTAAGTAAGGTGATTGCAACACATTAATAGGTGATTGAACATATTGTCCCATCCACACATGATCATCTTGTCCCATCCACATTTGATCATTTCTCCCTCTTTTTGCCATAATTTGGAAAAGGTAAGGAAGGAACCACAAACAAAATAGTGAGCTTCAGAATCCAGAAAAACAATCAGAGAAGCATCATCACTAATTATTAGCATAGACTCAGAAGACGCATGTTGCTAAAATAGTCAAAACTCCATACCAGACAGGCATGAAATCACAAAGTTAGTCACGCATGAACACACAATTAGTAGTTTAGTCAGAATCAACAACAGATACCACTAACACAAAGATCAGCACACACAGACGAGGGCTAGATGTCGGGTCCGATGCTTCAACATATGTGCATACACAAAATCAAAATAGTTAATACCCAATACATCAGATAGAACCATTCTTACCAGAGTCTACAACATAAATTAGCTCCACACCACACAGTCAGTAGAGTCAATAGTCAAATCATACTACCCTATGTAAAAAATTGAAGGCAACAACAACAGGTTGAGGTGAAAAAGCTCCAACATCAACTAGTATACAAATGTTGGTCATATAGTTTGATACATCTTTCCCAACTTGTAACTGATCCTCAACAACTCATGAGGAATACCATGATCGTTAACCTTAGAATTGTTCCTCAACAACTCATCTAGTATACAAAGTTGTCTTCAACAATTGATCATCACTATGAAGCTCCTTAAAATCAAAATACACCTGTGTTTCAACAAAAGTTATTTTGTATCCTTATTTGTAGTTTCTTCTTCTTCCTCGGTTCCCCTTTCCTTTGTCATAATCTTACTAATAAAGGGAGTCTTGCTTCAACCTAATTAATTAATAGTTGAAGGTGAAAGCTTCACACACTTTCCTCTATCATACACTAGGTCTCTATAAATATTCCTCCCCTCGAGGGAGGATGGTCGATTAATTACATCCTAAGCATAGAACTTAGCCAAATCAAAACACATATTAATCATACCCTTTACATGCTTACAACAAGCACATCATCCATCAATAGAGCCTCTCACATCAGGTGAGCAAGACTCCAAAAACCACAAGAAAACACCACCGTATAAGTTTTTTTTTTCCATTATGGGAAAGCTTTAACCACTTACTACTACAAATAATGCTTATAACGTCACACGCGAAAGAGATGTAACCTCGACTACCAAGCCGACGTAATGAACGGTGACATGAAAAGTTGCCACTTAAAACCTCGGTTAATGAAAAGCCGACGGGTAAAGTTATATGATCATGGGTTTGAACCCCAACATCTCGGTTTATTTAAAAATTGAGGGGTTAGATAGTTTTTAAAAAAAGAAATTCATTACATTGTTTACACAGAATATTAATAAATTAATTTATTTACAAACTACATTGTTTACACAGAATATTACATTGTTTACACTGAATATTAAAGTAAAAATGTTGTTCTTCATCGTCATCGCTGTCGATGAAGAACAAATGTTGGATATCTTGGAGAAGAGAAAATGTTGGGGATCCTCATTTCGTTGATCTTGAGGAAGAACAAATGTTGAATGCAATATATTTTCTATTGCTTTTGCATTCAATTGTTTCTGATAACAAAATAAGGTTAGATAAATAAAATAAATATTAAATTATATGATTATTTAAGAACACAAACCTTAAACCCAGATAATTTTCTACACTTGCAATCTGTCGCTAATGGCTGTCATACCCCAAAATTTGCCCTACTTTTTTTCAATTTATCTGGCTTATGGTTCAAAATCATCTGCACACACGATCATCAATTCATCTAATTAGGTCATGCATTTAACATACCATTCACCACATTTTGCATAACACAATCATTGGGTCAAGGTTCAGTAATAGTGAATGGAATCGGTTTAAGCTGATTTTTGAGACAAATATTATTTGGTGATTATTCGGCTTTTATTTTCAATATTGCTTATGGTGCAAATCATCTCTTTATTTGAGATTCATGGTTAGTTGGGAGATTCGACTGATTGTCACTCAATTCAGATGCTTGCTTGGATTCAAAGAAAAAGGCAAAGTTGAAAATTCAAAGAATGCTTCATTCATTCATGGAAATTCATGGTACAATGCTTATCACTTGAGATACAAGTTGAAAGAATGGATTACAAAGAAAGAGGACAAACAATTACATCAATTTGATAAAGTTGACTTTTTGTCAAATAGTTGAATTTTTGGCCAACTGTTGACTTTTGGTCAACTTTTGAGCATCGACTCGATTTTGACTCCCGAATTTTTCTAGACCTAACCTATTAGCATTTGATCAAGTGAATCATAATTCTTCATCAAAAATCAAGAATTTCATGGTTATGTTACATGTTACATGAGCAAGTTCCCAACAATTTTCATCTTCCATGAATCTTCATTTTCATGACTTTATCTTAACTTTCCGACGTCGCCTTAAGCCCATTCTTCCACCCCAATGCTTAATTTGTTGCAAAGAAGAAGATACCCCAAATTAATCATCGACATCATGGATTTAAATCATCCAAAATTCATCAAAAATTCATGAGAAAAATTTTGCACTTAGGAAAAATTCTGCATTATAACCTTTGTTTTTTCAACATTTTCCAATTTTGTTTCAATCCCTTTCATGCACAAAATATCCAATTTTCGATCCGTAAATTCACACCATTCAAAAGTGCTTAATTCCAACAAAAAATTAATTCCCAAAAGCACTTAAAAATATAGGATTATTCACAAAAATTCCAATTCCAAAACCATTAAAAATCAAGGCAAATGAAAGTAGAAATTCAAGTATTTTCAAGTTCTAAGTTTATGACCATTCACCATACCCCTAAACTTGGTACTTATGCTAAACTCAAACATGCTGTCATACCCCAAATTTTGACCACCAAGATTCCCATCATTGTGAAAACCATCATCACAATATGGATGACCTTTCATACTCATTAGTCTCCCTAAAGATGGGTGAGCACTCACTACAACAAAGAATTAGGGTTTCAAGCCCTCTCAGAGCCTTTAGACAAAGGATCAATCAAGAAAGGACATGATCTTCAACTTGTCTAAACCTCTCAAAAATCCACAAAGGATCAAGAGGACTCCCACATCAAGAATCAAGCACAAGGTTGTAGCATTCCAAGTGGATCAAGCATCAATATCGCCAGTGTCACCAAATTAGGGTTTTGGTCGACCAAGGCCTCCAGATGGAGATTTTCCTCTGGGCATGAGCCAATACTTTAAAGCATAACCTAAGATACTCCAAGGGATCTCATGGACCCAATCATCAAGTCAATTTAGCCTCAGGGGGTGCATTTACCAAAAATCAGGAATTAGGGTTTCTTGACCTAATTCACCCCTAAGTTGACTTTTGGGACAAAACATGAGCCAAGACCTCAAGACATGATTTGAGGGTCTCCAATGCACTACATTGATCCATTTCCAACTAGGTATTGATCCAAGAAACTTGATCAACAAGCTTCAATTTCATCTGGACCACAGTTAGGGTTTCGCGGAAAAAGTCAAATGTGCCTTTGACTTTTGACTAGGGCATGCTCCCAAACCTTGGGACATGATTCAATACACCCTATAACACCCATGGAACATGTCCATAAAGTTTGATTTAGGTCAAGGACTTGATTTCATGGAGGATCGCACAATTTAGAATTCATCTGACAAAAAGTCAACTGTGCCAAAAAGTCAAAGTTTGATGAATGATGATTCCAATCACACATTAACATCATTTTAGGGTTAAGGGGCCATAATTGATCAAAAACTTATGGAACAAAGTGGCTAGGGTATCGAACACCATAACTGATCTCCCTACCGACCTAAGATGAACGAAGCGGTAGAAACGGCTAACAAGAACATCAAGAAGATTGTTCAAAAGATGGTTGTAACCTACAAAGACGCATGAAATGGTACCCTTTGCTCTTCACGGTTATTGCACATCTGTCTGCACTTCAACAGGGGCAACCCCTTTCTCTCTAGTATATGGCATGGAAGCAGTGCTCCCCATAGAGGTAGAGATCCCATCAATTCGGGTATTGATGGAAGCTAAGCTAACAGAAGTCGAATGGTGTCAAAGTCGACACGATGAACTGAATCTGATAGAAGAAAAGCGAATAACGACACTATGCTGCGGTCAATTGTATCGGCAAAAGATGAAGAAGGCGTTCAACAAAAAGGTCCGACCTCGCGTCTTCAGGAAAGGAGACCTCGTGTTCAAGAAGATACAATCATTTCTCACTGATTCTCGGGGCAAATGGACTCCGAATTATGATGGCCCCTATGTGGTCAAGAAAAATTTCTCAGGCGGCGCCTTGAGACTCGCAACCATGGACGGAGAGGAATTTGCCTACCCCACAAATGTTGATGTAGTCAAGAAATACTTCGCCTAAATAAAAAAAAACGTCTCGGTGGATTGAAAACCCGAAAGGGCGGTCCAGGAAAAAATTAGAGACATAATAAAAAATCATTCCGATGGATTGGAAATCTCAAAGTACAATCCAGGAAAAAATTAGGGATTAATGGCAAGTAACTACGTTCAACAAAGGGGCAAGTCCCTCAGCAGCAGCTACACCATCCGTCAGAGAAATCTCGATCAAGGTCATCTTCGACAGAAGCTCAGGATGCCCCGAATTCAAAGTTGGTAGAAGGATAGCGGTCGTCATGTTTCAACATAGCCCTTTTCCCTTTAAATACCATTTTCTAACTTTGTAAATACTCTATGGAATCACGCGTTGGCTGATCTCCATCCTGTCAATAAAATTTGAGCCCTCGTGCTTTTGTTTGCAATTCTCATTTGTTTTAGCTTTACAGAAGGACGTTTTAATATAATTAACGATTCTTGAAATAAAACAAAAATGAATTTACTTGTCAAAATTTTTCTGCTTTTAAAATAAAGATGGCAATTTCTTTTGACTGTTGAACATCGAAAGAACATCGATCGCCTCTCCAGAAGTAATCGAGCTTCAAAGTGCAGAATCAAAGTACTCCTTCTAAACCAGGATGCCTGAACGAAGAATCAACTATGTCAGATACCTTGTTTTATCTGGCATATCCGGCAGAGTTCTTATCTCCTAAGCCCGACCAATGGTTTCCCCGCTTGGACTATCTCTCCTAAGCAAGGTGGAATTGCTATCTTGAACCAGTGTTACTTTTCATCTCCCACTGTGGCCGAGTATCCAGTCGTGTTCATCTACTAGTCCGTATGTTGCGTCAATTTTGTCAGCATAAACATACATACATTATACATTATTGCCTTACATGCATATTCATATCACATCACCATCACTTTAGTCGGTCTTGTCCCCTAGTGATAAAAGTCCTCTCAATCGGGTTGTCAGATCTTTCCTCGTCAAGAGGTGAAACATCTAAGTAATCTCTCTCCAAGTTTATCTCTGGATTAGAGACGGTCCTTGACCACTTTGATAACTTGAACCTCTGAAAGGCAAGAAGACATTCAACATACGTCACTCTTCGCCATTGAAGATGATATATTCGCTTTCCCGGATTAAGGAAAATCCCCAGAGAAAGCCCCTCAAAATTGGGGTACATCATATGGCATTTCTCTGAAAAGACCTCAGGAAAAGTATGATGTAACACCCCCAAACATAAATAGTCTCTCAAGAGACTCGCTTTCCCCAGTAGAGTCGACAAATGGCGTCTCTAAACAGAGAAGTTTGTGTACCTCTACAACTCAGACGAATGGGTTTCCCCAGCAAGTCTGACATCAAAATCTTTTCCATCAAATGGCGTCTCCCTTGTAGAAAACTCGGCGAGAAGATTGATGAAGACTGCTACACATAGCATCCCTTGTCAAGAAAGTTTATTGACAAAAGAAACTAAGACCAGTTCCTTGGTAGGAAACCAGGATCGAGGGGAAGTTTAAATCAGAAACTAAGACCAGTTCCTTGGTAGGAAACCAGGATCGAGGGGAAGTTTGCATTAGAAACTAAGACCAGTTCCTAGGTAGGAAACCAGGATCGAGGGGAAGTTTGTATCAGAAACTGAGACCAGTTCCTTGGTAGGAAACCAGGATCGAGGGGAAGTTTATTTCAAAAGAAAATTGAGACCAGTTCCTTGGTTGAAGACCAGGATCGAGGGGAAGTTTCTACCTTTTCTAAGCATCATTGCTTAGCTAAAGAAGATGGATGAGCAAACTGCCATTCATAACCACCATCAAAATTTCGGGTATTCCGATATTTAATCCTCTTGCACCCCGAATGCCCGAATACCTTCGTCATTCACACCTTCGGGGCCAAGAAGATTAAATAGGGGCATCTGTCATACCCCAAATTTTGACCACCAAGATTCCCATCATTGTGAAAACCATCATCACAATATGGATGACCTTTCATACTCATTAGTCTCCCCAAAGATGGGTGAGCACTCACTACAACAAAGAATTAGGGTTTCAAGCCCTCTCAGCATTCCAAGTGGATCAAGCCTCAAGATCGCCAGTGTCACCAAATTAGGGTTTTGGTCGACCAAGGCCTCCAGATGGAGATTTTCCTCTGGGCATGAGCCAATGCTTCAATGCACAACTTAAGATACTCCAAGGGATCTCATGGACCCAATCATTAAGTAATTTAGCCTCAGGGGGTGCATTTACCAAAAATCAGGAATTAGGGTTTCTTGACCTAATTCACCCCTAAGTTGACTTTTGGGACAAAACATGAGCCAAGACCTCAAGACATGATTTGAGGGTCTCCAATACACTACATTGATCCATTTGCAACGAGGGATTGATCCAAGAAACTTGATCAACAAGCTTCAATTTCATTTGGACCACAGTTAGGGTTTCGTGGGAAAAGTCAACGGTGCCTTTGACTTTTGACCAGGGCATGCTCCCAAACCTTGGGACATGATTCAATACACCCTATAACACCCACGAAACATGTCCATCAAGTTTGATTTAGGTCAAGGACTTGATTTCATGGAGGATCGCACAGTTTGGAATTCATCTGACAAAAAGTCAACTGTGCCAAAAAGTCAAAGTTTAACTTTTTGATTTTTTGATCAATTATGGTCCCTTAACCCTAAAATGATGTTAATGTGTGATTGGAATCATCATTCATCAAGAAAAATCAAGAAAAGTGGGTTAACTTGTAAAAGGGGTAACCATAAATAACTAGAAATTTTCTAAGTTATGGAACAAAGTGGCTAGGGTACCAACTTTGGAGGATCATATCTCCTAAACCACAAGGTCATTTTCCCTCATTCAAAGCTGGATTTGTAGCTCTCATGGCCCTCTACAAAAGCTTCAACTACACCTCATTCCAATTCATCATGGATTTCGAGTTATGGTTGGATCAAAATGGTTGAAAACATGAAATGTCACTTTTTCCAACACTTAGTGAAATTTTCACTAAGTCAGAATCTGTTTCACTTTTTCCAAAAAGTAAGGGCATTTTTCACTTGGATCCCAAAAGTATCAAAACAAACTATGATCTCACATATGTTGTATCATATGAGGGCTTTCCAAAATGACCAAGAACTTCACCAAACTCAATCTGAGCAAGAAGTTATGACATTGGCAATATACCTTGCTGCAACTGTCATAACAAGGCAGATTTGGGCATTTTGCTCGATTTGCTCAAATTTTGCAAAGGGCAAGTAACTCTATCCATCTGAACACCTCAAGGGGAGACCAAGGAGGGACAAACATTAATCCATCAGCCTCCCAAGTCCTTGGAACCAAAAGTAGCATGCCAAACCTAGAAATCCCTAAAAGAGGGACAAGACTCCAATTTTGTTTTGGAGCATTTAATGGATACACCAAGGTGGCATGGACAGAGCATTTTCCAACTGAATTCAGTCAAGGATGATCCAACAACTAGGGAACCACAGCTCTGTGCTCTAACCTCTAGTCAATGGCTAGAGGAGACTTGGATTCTCATTGATCAACATTGGCCAAACCTCTGCTGCAGTTGCCATTCACTATTGATCCCAAAACAAACTTGCTCTGCTATAAATAGAGCTCATTTGTGCTCAGTTTGAGTACACCAAAGCCATTAAACAGATGCTTTCCTCAAAATCTCTTTCTCTAGGCAAAAATACCTTCTTTAGCAAGGTAACTCTGTGTTTTTGAGTTAGAGAGCAATTCCATCATAGCTCATGATCCAAACACATCACATATGTCATATCTAAGCTGTCCAAACTCACACAAGTGACCTGTAACACCAAAATCACAAAGTCACCTCTCAAAACCTCAAAATAGTACTTTTGTGCATTTTTCAAGCCATGTCTTGATTCAGTCACTTACAAAACCAGATAAGACCACAAACACATTCCAAATATCATCCTTGAACTGTCCCAAATGGTTCCCCACATCTGGAACACCATTTGAGAGAGTTGTCATTTTGGCCACTTTTGCCCCTTTTGTAAGAAAGAGCTCAAACTTGCCCCAGAGGTTTCCAGCTGATTCCAACCATCCTAAAAGCTTCTAAGAGATCATTTAAGGGTGTCCAAAGCATCAAATCATTTCTTGAACAAAGTGCTTGGCAGATTGCACAAAAACTCCAAAAAGAGGTAAGCATCACAACTTGAACTCTTTGAAATATGCATTGCTTTGAAGTCCACTGATCATACACATTTCATACATGTTATATATGTTGTGTTTGAACCAATTCCTCATGTAATTCATGCCTGCAACAAGAGATAACACAAAAAATGCAAATCACGGCTTATTTCAATACCACTATCGGGTTTTCAATAGGAGCATGATATGAAAAAACTACCACCACCATTGGATTCCTTGTGAAATTCTAGGCCAGATGTATATAAATTTTGTCCCAATCCATGGAGAAATGAGAAAGTTATGACCTTCACGTTTCGGACCAAAATCTTGCCTTGCCTTGCCTTGGGCCAAGCCAAAAACAAGGCAAGCCTTGTATATTTGTGGTTGTGTTTCAATACACGGATGTATCACCACCCCAGTGGTAGGAGGCGCGCACTGCACACAAGAGGTTTGGGGTTCGAATCACCCTCGCCCCAGATCCTCTTTTTACCACTTTTTCCTATTTTTTTGTTATTTTTCATATCAGTTTTAATAATTTAAAAAATTAATAACTCACTCAATTTTAATTATTTTTTATTGGTTCTTTTTGCAAAAAATCACCAAAATGTTAAATATTTTATTACACAAAAAAATCAGATTTGTATTAATTATTTAATATAGGTAATATTTTTGTGAATAAATTCATTTTTATTGTTTTTTAAACATTTTAAAATGAATATTCACCTTGAAAAATCAAAACCAAATGAGCTTTAATTCATCTTGTGATTAAAACTTCATTTTTCAAACCTTAACCAAAAATCATAAGTTGTTTATTAGAACTTATTTGGTATTTTTATCATTTTAATTAATTTTCTTTGAATAAATTACTTTAAAAATGATGAAATTAGGGTTTTGTTGATTTTCACCCTAACAAACTTTTTTTCAAAACATTTTGGGCCTCTAATAGAGTGTAAGACCCAACCCCCTTTTAACCAAAACTTTTTGGGCCTCGGATATGGTATAAGCCCCTTTGCGTTAAAAAAAAATCTCGGCGCAATCGCCAGTTCAAAAACCAAATCATCTGGGTCTACCCTCGTGTTATAAGCCCCGTTCCTTTTCTTTAAACACTTTTGGGCCTCTTGAGAGAGTATAAGTCCCATCCCTTTTGTAAATAAAATAATTTTGGGCCTCAGTGTATTGTATAAGTCCCGATACCGTCAAAAAGTTCGGTGCGATCGTCGCCTTTTTAACAAAAACCCATGGGCTTCTCCTTGAGCTATAAGACCCATCTTTATTCATTTTCAAACACTTTTTGGGCCTCTAATAGAGTGTAAGACCCATCCCTTTATACATAAAACCTTTTTGGGCCTCAGTCACTTGTATAAGTCCCTGTACAACTTCAAAACAACAGTGCAATCACTGATAAAACCTTGGGCCTCTCTTTGAGCTATAAGCCCCAATTTCTTTACAAAGTACTTTCTCCTTTGATTTTGAAATATATTGTTTTCAAACTTTCTTTGTTGAACAACTAACAAAAAAGCATGGAAGCTCTACAACCGAGTAAGTGTTTATCTGCTTTCATTTAACCGCTTTTATATGAATATAACTATATTGTGGGGCTGTTTCACTGTAAGTCTTCCTTCACATCCTTTTATATACTTTTTATATATCCATTGTGTAATACTAGTATAGTTATTTAGAGTTTCCCCGACAACTACGTCTAAGGTAAAGCCTCGCTGGTGACTCTTAAAAACAAACAAAACTAGATCCCCATAGGATTCCAGATACAGTCTTCCCTCCTCTTGGGGTTAAACAATATGGAACAAAGAGAAAGGCATTATTCTCGGTGAACCTTTTCTCAGACTGTAACCCTAGAAATTGTCAAAAGGAATTCTACTCCCCAGAGTTGATCTATTCTCAGTGAATGGCATCTCTTGAATTCCTCAAACCCGGAACTCTCACTAAATGATCTATTCTCTGTGAATAGCATTTCTTGAACTTTCCTGGCTTGGGACCCACGGGCTTCTTAAAAGCATCCCCGCCTCCTCTTGGGTGTTGTACAAGGACCCTTCGGCTTCTTAGAAGTTTTCACAGCCTCCTCTTAGGCTTCGTATAATGATTCTTCCTCAGCGAAGATAGCCTCATATTGGGCTTCGTACAAATTGTCCCTTTGGCTTCTTAAAAGTTTTTTTCCGCCTTCTTTTGGGCTTTGTACAAATTGTCCCGACGACCTCCTAAAGGTATAGGAACAAAAATTAGTCATCTTAATAGAGCAGTCTTTCAAAGGAGTCTAGATCTTTCTCCCGTAACGTACCTCTTGGATATAGTACAGAAGATAAAACTCTAGACTTGGACAATCTAATCCCCTTGAGTCTCGAAGACATTCTCAAGTTCCCTTCTAAACCTAGGAAGAAACCCAGCCTCTCTCAGGAGAGCGCTCTATTTGGACATGCCTAGGGATTTCAATAAATCCTCAGCAGTAAGATAGCCTTCTCTTGGGCTTTGTACAATGATTCTCCTCGAACGGAGCTAACCTTTTTAGACTCTCTTGTTGAGTCAACCTCCCTTTTAGCCTCAACCTCGGGCTTCGTATGAGACAACAAAAAAACTCTCTTGTTGAGTATAAAAGACTCTCTTGTTGAGTCAATCAGCCTTTTTAGCCTCCATCTCGGGCTTCGTCCGAGACAGAAAAACACTCTATTGTTGAGTATAAAAGTTTCTCTTGTTGAATCACCCTTTAGCCTCTGTCTCGGGCTTCATACGAGACACCAAATCACTCTCTTGTTGAGTCAACCCATTTTAGCCTACGTCTCGGACATCATACGAGACACCAAAACACTCTCTTGTTGAGTATAAAAGACTCTCCTGTTGAGTCAATCTCTTTTAGCCTCTATCTCGGGCTTTGTACGAGACAGTAAATAACTCTCTTGTTAAGTATAAACGACTCTCTTGTTGAGTCAAATCCTTTTAGCCTCCATCTCGGGCTTCGTACGAGACACAAAAACACTCTTTTGTTGAGTGAACCCTTTTAGCCTCAATCCTGGGCTTTGTACAAGACAGAAAGAACGTTTTTCCCCGGAAAAGTCAAACTTTTAGCCTCCTCTTAGGCTTTGTATAAGGAAATCCCCTGTTGACTCAATCAACCTTTTAGCATCAAAACATGCCTTGCTCACAGTATACAAACATCAACGACCCCTCTTTAGAGATGACAAATTCCCTCTTAGTCAGGACCCCTTTTGCTTCACCTCTTGGGCTTTGAACAAGATACAAATCACCTTTTAGCTTCAATCTTGGGCTTTGAACAAGACACCAAAACACCTTTTTCCTCCCTTAGAATAGGAGGAACTACGATCGCTCTGATTTCCCTGTGTCGTTAAACGGGAATACGTAGGCATAAGATTGCAGAATCTTAGCGAGCATACTAATAAAATACTCCAAATCCAATACCCCCATACATCAATCAATCTGGTGCAGTATCCTAACCAAAAGTCCCCTAAACAGTCAAGACAATTGTGTTCTTAAACAAATAACCCAGAGAGAGACCCACCTTTTGATAGCATCTGTAAACCAAAAGTTTTGACTGTTTAACCTCAGTTTGCAAGCATGGTTAATTGAAGACATCTATTTCCCTTCCTTAATCAGCTCAATAGGATAAAAAATGAATCGAACTGTAGTACGAAAGCGATAGTGATTCGAAACCACAAAAACCGCTCTACACATGCCTTGCTTCTAACTACTCTTAACTACCTATTTTAACACAAAACCCATGCATTTACCCATTTTCCCTTATCCTCTCTAACCAACTTTAACTTCCTTAAAACTCACAAACTAACACAAAACCAAACCACTTTTTTCCTCAAACCTCAGCCATTGACAACAATTAATCTAACGACTAAGATTAGTGATCTGCAACTAACATTTAGATCAATTCCTAACCGTTGATAAAGTAATGACTTGGATCACAATTCAATGAAACACAATTAACCAAAAAATCTATATAAACCTTCTTTTTTCTCAATTTTGGGGTTTTTTTTAACAACCATTAACCATTTTCCCAATCAATTTTGTTGATTAATGGTACTTAGTTTAACTAGTTTAATTAATTAATTCTTTAATTGATTAATTATATGGTAATCCACAAAAAACCATGATAATTAGTTTAATCCCTTTGTTGATTTGATTATTTGATCAAACACTCCTTGATCAATTAATTAAATACATAATTTTTCATGAACAATTGCATACTTATTCATTCAAGTAGTCATAAGCCCCTTGATCGCTTGATTGAATTAGATTTTTACACTTGCATCTACACTAGATCTCTCAAGTCAAGTTAAACATCATACTCAAGGCTTTGAGGACACTGGACATCCAGACTTGAGCACTGTTCAAGCACAACAAATGACTCTGCAAGACTTGTCGATTCCAATGTGAATTGTGCGCCACGAGTCTTAAGCAAAGGATAATGATGGGAGACACTAGTCTTATCCTTGTCTAGAGTATATCTGCATGCAAGGTGTAGGCCCTAGTCACTAAAAGTATTCGTCTCCATTCATAAAATTTAGTGTAATTCAAATCACATGATTGGTAAGTCTCATTCAACACTATAACAATCATCAACACTTTGGACCAAACAATCTATTTTGCTCCCCGTTCTTTTGAGTCAATACCCTTTTTCCTTTGCCCTTTGGAGTTCATACTCTGGCAAGCACTCCTTCGCCCTTTGGAGTATTATACTCTGGCGATCCTTTCTTTCGCCCTTCGGAGTTTCATACTTTGGCGACCTTTTCAATCCCTTCTTGCCCTTTGGAGTTCATGCTTTGGAAATATTTTCTTTCACCCTTTGGAGTTCATACTCTAGCAATTATTCAACCTTTTCTTTGTCCTTTGGAGTCTCATACTCTGACGTTCTTTCCCTTTTCCCCTTGGAGTCTCATACTCTGGTAATCTTTCCCTTTGCCCTTCAGAGTTTCATACTCTGGAAATCTTTCCTCTCGCCCTTTGGAGTTCATACTCTGGCGATAAATCTTCCCATTTGCCCTTTGGAGTTCATACTCTGGCAATCTCCCTTTTCTCCTATGAGTTTCATACTCTGGCAATCTTTCTTTTTGCCCCGTGGAGTTTCATACTCTGGCAATCTTGCTTTTATCTCCCTTTTCCCTATGCAGTTTCACACTCTGGTATCCTTTCTTTTATTCCCTTTTGCTCTGCGGAGCCCCATGCTCTGGAAACCTTTTTAGCTCTTTCCTTTTGCCCTGTGGAGCCTCATGCTCTGGCAATTCTCCTCTTTCCTTTTGCCCCGTGGAGTCTCATGCTCTGGAAACTTTCTCCCTTTCTTTTCTCATCCTTGGTTCCATGAACTACAGAGCTATAATTTCCTCATTGCACTATGAGGAAACGTAGGCACAAGATTGCGAGATCTTTGCGAGCAACCTTCCTTCATTTTCCCCTACTTCTCTGAACTACGAAGCTCTGATTTCCTCATTGCACTATGAGGATACGTAGGCACGAGAGCCCCAATCCTCCGCGAGCACCCTAATTATAAACCTTTTTTCCCTTTCGCAAGTAACTTTTAGATAGCAACACCCATCCAAGTAAAGAATAAGCAAAATGGTTCCCGTCGAGTATGACGGATATGAGGAATACTAATACCTTCCCCTCGCATAACCGACTCCCTTACTTGTTTCTCTTTCCCATGGGTTTTTTTAGATATTTTCCCTTTCCTTTTGGAATAAATAAAGTTCAGTGACGACTCTGTTGTACCATTGAGCACGCGATGCGCTTGGGTATATTTCCGCTAGCTTCAATGGCAAAAGTTAAAGTGGAGGATGTAGATAGTTTCAATCGCTTCATGACGTTTCTTTATCAATTTTAGATATCAGAAAGCCTTTATAATGGAAATTCTTTAGGAATCATGCCGATCACTATTGGTAGTTTCTTGAGTGTTGATAATCTTGAAATGAACAACAATGATTTTTTTAAGAACGCTAAGTTATCCCCTCAGTTTCTATAAAAACCAAGGTGAACATGTTTTTTTTAATTACATTGTTTACACAGAATATTGAAGAAAAAATACAGCAAAACCAGAATTTTGATGTAAGAATTTATCTGGTCCAAATATTGCACACATCAAATTTCTAAAAGAGTTATGTGGTCCCAACATTGAATGTATTCAACTTCTATTGAAATTTTTTTTTCTGCAGTTGCAATCTATCATAGAGAACTTTTACAAGCTTCAAAATATAAAAACAATAACAACAACATAAACCCCATTTTGTGAGATGGATCCCAAAAGAATGATGTGATTTCTACTTCTAACGAGTTTGGAGCGGCTACATATAATTTAGGAATAGGGTAAAATATGTCTAACGAGTGCTTTATAGTAAAATGTTACGTATCTTATACCTCGTTTATTAGGGAAATTTTCGGGATATATCCTTTAGTTTACAAAAATTATAATAAATAAAAATAGTTTCCTAGTTGTTTTTCCCCTCGGAGTTTTTGAAAAACCCAGGTAAAATGTGATTTCTACATCTAAAAAAAAATCATGGTGCGCATTGGAATCATATCCACTAGAGTAGAAATGATCATCCATATTAAAAAATGTAACGTATCTTTTGGATTTTCAAGGCGTTTTAGCTTCTCTGACTGTTTCACTTCCTATTCTCATTTCCACTTTATTTAAACATTACTCCTTGTTTCAACATCTCATTTTCAACTCTTTGTGTCTTCAAACCTAGTTTCAAAGTCTTTTCTTTTCTTCAAAAAATTCTTCAACAACCTTAGACGAAAATCTTTTGTCCGTAATCAATGAAAAGTTTGTTGATTTTGATGATTTGAAAGACAAAGGTTTTGATCTAAGGAAAACTATTTGCAAACAAAAGTTGAACGGTTACTTTGACATTTTTAATGGACCCATATCCATTAATCTCGTTAAAGAGTTCTAGTTGTATGCCTCCGTTGAGCCATCTGATCATGATGTTGAGTCAATCCAGTCCTATGTCAATGTCTTTCCTGTCACAATTACTCAGTCACTTATTGCTCAGACAATAAAATGTGAAGAGGAAGGTGTTTATGTTGAACATTATAGATTCAACAATGTCTATACAAATCTCTTTCACCTAATTTATGAAACCAACGATAATCTCAGCAGTCCTGCTAGTCTACGGCCAATTGGAAAAGTTTTGTACCAACTTCTAGTGTCAAATCTCCGTCCAAGAGAGAAAGAACTGGAAATGCTTACTTGGAATGACAAGCATCTCTTGTTATTCCTTACCAAGAACATCATAGTTGATCTTCCTCTTACCATTTTTAATTACTTAAAGGAAATGATAATCATCTCTAGGAATGAAATGGCTTTCCTTATACCATATGGAAGAGTTTTTCTGAACTTTTCTCTAAGTTAGGGATAGTTAATAGTGATATTATTGAAGTTGAGTGGAATCAGAAAATTGAATATGTGGAATAGTTATTTGTTGTCCCATTTTTAATTAATTAAATATTTCCTTTCATATTATTTCCTATTCGTTTTTATTGATAACAAATTTTTTTTTAGAATTACTAATTACATAGAAAAAAAGAAAAAAAATTAACAAAGAAAAAAAGGAAGATTGGAAGGCCCAAGTATGAAATCACTGAAAAAAATCTTAAATGCAGTTATTAGGATTCGAAGCGTGTTCTATGATAGCAATTTTACCTCAGTTTTTAAAAATCATCGAGGTATTATGTTTAATATTTTTTCCTCGGTATTCAAACTTGTCGCTCCCAAGACCTATAAGCTCGGTATTTAGCATGTTCGAGGTGAAACCTTTGTCATAAAAGTATTATTTATAGTAGTAACCCTAAATTGTTAAAAACTTATTAAGGCCTCTGAGTCCTCATTCCCTGGTAGAAGGAACATGCACACATGTACTTTTTGACCAATACAGTGGCACCTAGTGGTGGAAATATGTCAGGCCAACTAATAAGGGCCTACAACCTTTCTACTGTCCTAGAAATTCTTGATTCATTGAGTAAAAGGATTATGGCACAAACGTCTTTGGTCCTTCCACAATCGGAGATTATGACAACGTCTTTGCTTTGATCAAGGAAATAGTCTGGCATCCCGTTGATCAACTTAGAGCTTGAACATGGTCGAATCTCTTTGTGATCCAACTGTCTTTGAAGATCCGCTCGTATGATATAGCATCCTTGGTTGTTCTCCGAATAAACTCTACAGCGCTCGTAGTTGTGGAGGGGCATCCGGCCACGTCCGCTTTGTATGCAGTGCATCTTTACTAGATCTATTTTCATCGAGCGGACATCCTGAATTTGATATCTACTAGGATTCCCGTTAGTCATACTGATCTGCTGTGTATCTTCATCCAGGTAAATTGGAAGCCACCAGTGGTCCAACAAGTGTTGAAGTGTTCTTTGGACAAGTGGTAGAAAAACCTAGCACATGTCATGCTAGGTTTTTTTTAAATAGAAAATGCATAGACTTTCTTATAAGCCTATTTAGTTTAAAAGGCAAGCCCAAGGGAAATGAAAAAGTCCTTTAAAGCCTATCATGTTGTTCTATTTAAATTAATATGAATAACTTTATTATTATTATATTGTATTTTTGTACTTTGAATTAAAATACAAAAGTAAACCTTAGTTATCTTGAAGAACTTATGAAAATAATTACAAAAGTAAACCTTAGTTATCTTGAAGAACTTATCAAAATATGTTTAAAAACCCTTATGAACAAAGTCATAGGTTGTTTATATAAGTTCTCTCAAACAAATAGTATCACAAAACTTATGCTACTGAGTAAACTTGAATAAGTCAATGCAAACAAACATTTAGTCTCATTGATCATTCAATTTGTAAGTCTATTTAAACTTTAGTTGAATTGCTTATTTTTGAGTATTCAAATGGAATAGGCTTTTCAGTTAGATAGTAGGCCAATCAGACCTTCGAAAAGGCCAGACTCAAGCCTAAAACTAAGCTTATGATAGGCTACAGGCTAGGTTTTAAATTTTCTAGCAAGCCAAACTCAAGCTTGGAAAAGTCTAGATCGGCCAAGCCTATTCCCATCCCTAGTGGTGTCCACACTAGGGCCCCAATAAACTATTATGGGCCACACCATCTTTGTTACCATCACCTTGCCCGTTGTCACCCTTCACTCCAACACCTCGACATTTCCAGCATGGTTATTAGGAGAGTTCTATCCCCTACGTTAGAAGTTACCAACGGTAGCAGTGATGTTAATGCCCTAGCAAAGATGTGTGTCGCCTTGGACGAGTTACACCATTATAACCATACATTGTAGGATAATGCCCACAACATAAGACATCACCAATAGGAGTCCAATTCCCCCGGAGGAGATGGAACTGCTGGACCCCTATCCTTTCTCACATGAGATATGAGGGGTGTCTATAACACCCCGAATTTAATTAAATTTAACTTCATTTTATTTGAGGAAAAATACCCTTTTTAGTCCCTTAGCTTTACCTCGGGATTTATTTTGGTCCCTTAAGTTTTAAAAGGACCAATGTAGTCCCTTATGTCTTCAAAAAAAATGTCCTTAAGTCCTTTCTGTCCAATTTTCACAAATGGCATCTATTTTTGCACGTGTGAAATCCGACGTGGCAATTGTTCATACGCGTAGCATCTGTTCATTATCAAGGTCATCAAAATTCCAATAAAAATTCAAATTTTCTGCCTTGAGCTAGGATTCAAACCAAGGACACCTTAGTTGAGGTACAACATGGTTTACCACTAGGCCACTTCACCCTTGATGATTTGATTTACAAATGAGATATATATTTATATTTATGTTTTTCTTAAACACATTCTTCTTCTTCCCATTCCCAAACACCCTCGTTCATTATCCTTATTTCTTTTTCTTATACTGTTATACACGAGTTATTATGTATTGTTTTAGCATTCTCATGTATTCCAACTTCTTATATTGTTATACACGACCTATTAACAAACAAAGACAAGACATAACTGAAATCTTCATAATTTGGAGTCACATGGGTTTTATATAAAACTGAATAATCTTCATATCAAGTCTTATTTATCGTAAAATCCTCCCTAATCTCTAAGATATTATTTAAACCGGCCAACTTGCAGACAAATTGCTTATTACCCCCAGTAGGAAAATTCTTGATCTAATTAACACTTTTATTTTTGCTCTTTATTTGCTTAAAATTTAATGGAATCTAGTGACATATTCTGTCTCAATGTTTGTTTAGATTTGGAGAGTTGATCAAGCTTTTGCATCTCTATACAAAGAAATTTATGTCTTACAATTTGTTCATAATCTTCTTGGCGGGAGGTAGGAAGAGTGGTAGAAATTAAGTAGAATTTTTATTAATTTTAAAATGAGTAGAAATATAGAATAATAAATAAAAGAATATAAGTAGTGATATTTGGGTGGAAATTAGAGTTTTTAGAAAAATAAGGGAAATTAGAATGGGAAGAGTAAAAATGGAATAACCAAAATAGTAGATTAAGGTTTTAGTTTTAAAATATAAGTGTGAAGGTTGAAGGAGTTTACTGATACATAGAAGTTGCATTGAGAAAAATAGGCAAAGTAAGAAAAAGGAAGAACAAAGGATTGGGGAAGAACATCACCATAGTTAGAGCGTGAGTAACTGCTGAAAATTCAGGTAGGGAGACTAATCTAATATAGGTGTTATTGCACGAAGGGTAGAGAGGGATCCTCACTCTCCTCTAGGTTTTTTCTCCATTCACTACTACGGAAAATACATTTAACAATAGTTGGGAAAGATATATAACCACGCGGGACCAGGCGTTGTTATGTAGAGTGTCGTTGTATATGCGGTACTTACAATCACAGTCTTGAGACCGTTGTTGTATTCTAGAAAATGCGCGCCATATCACAACGGTTGGTTAAACCAACCGTTGTGATAGAACTATTGTAATTTATATTATTCTAGTCAGCGTTCAATATACATCCACGGTCAGGTTTTATAACCGTTGTCAAAACTTCCTCTGTTTTAAATATGCAATTCTCTGCTTTTCAAATTCTTCCAATTTTTCATCTTGTAACTATTATAACCTTATCAGAGAATTTACATCAACCTGTATTTTTGTTAACCATGCATAAAGAGCATAAAAAACAGCTAACATTGTGCATCAAAAGCCAAAATTAATATTTACATCAAACTGTACAATATGTTTAAGTCAAAAGTAATATTCACATCATCAATATAGAAAATAAGTCATTAGCACATCTCAATAAATCAATCCCCAGGATCCTTAAGCACATTGTGGATATACGCCCAATATTTATGAAGATCTATAAAGTCCTCGACGGGTAATGAGGGTTCGTCGTTAAACATCTACATAAGAAAGAGAAAAAAATTGAATATCATGCATGATAATAATTCAATAGTCAACTTATATATTAATATATGTTAACATTTTATGACATATATACCTTATCCCATGAATCAACAATGCCGACAAAGACAATGTTTAACATGTGTTTCATGACATGATACCCACACTCGTAAGTCCCGGGTTGTCCCCTCGCTACAAATTTAAGCAATAATTACATGAATATAACCACACAAGAATGTAAATGAAAGAAACAGGTAATCGGGCCACTTACTTTAGGAGCGATTCATGAGGGATTTCTTCTAACATTGTTCATCATATTCACTAGCTCCACAACACTGTACATTGAAAATGAATTAAACATATTACATGATAAACTAATTACAATGTCAAAGAAAATGAATTAAACATACACTTACAAGTTAATAATCTCTTTCATTTTCTTTTCGAGTGGATCATGCAAGGAACACAGTACAGTTACCGTATTCGTCCTAAATGATATGATGATCAATTGCCAATGACCACTGAATAAACACGAGCATATATATTATTAGTATTTGATAAAACAAAACTAAATATAGAATACATAAACATCAATTACAAAAATACTTACGAACAGAGAAATGGTGCTAAGTAACATTCTTTTCCTCTTCATTTAACCGTTTTTTTCAAGTACTCTCAAATGTCTTTTGGTTGATTAAGCGCCTATTGAATAAAAAGCGGATCCAAGATTCCATAAATACTTGATTTATTTAACTCTATACAAACACGGTGAATGTACCTAAATGGTTAAAGAAAATGAATAAATTAAGGGAATAAATACAAAAAATGATAATGTTCTATAATGACATGTACATTCAACTATATACATACGTGCACCAAACTTGCAATATCCCTACATCCAGCCACTTATATCCACCTAGAAAATCCCTTACATCCTCGGGACTATAATAGAATAACTCCAAACATGGACAATTTTCTAGAGGGAGAGGTTGCGTATCATTTATCACCGCAACGTTCAAGTATAGCGTGGTGATTTCATTTGCGTTAGGGTCCATTATGTCATTGTTGTTATCTGGAGGGGGGGGGGGGGGATGGACAATTACTTCCTTTTGTAGAAGCACATTGTACAACACTTCTACTTGGAGTTTAATCATCGTCATCATCACCATCAACATAACGGTGATCTTCATTTATACGTTGTTCGAGGTTTTCACTTAATCTCTACATCATAATATTCAATTAGAACATAAAACAAAAATAAGCCCAATATATATCATACATTTCTGATAAAACACTAACATCTCAAGTAAAGCAGATACCGAATATAACTCTTGAAACCTTTCCATATATTTCTCCTTTTTTTCCCTCTCCTCTTCTAAAATCTTCATTTGTTCTTCTAATTGCTTCTCAAAATTCTCAATCTTTTGTCTTTGTGCAATAAATTCCGGGCTTTCGGTACTTTTTCTTTGAGACCCAAAGAATGTCCTCAAGCTGACACCTTCTCCAACACCACGGACATGCCCATCATGCTCATTTGTTCCGATCGCTTCTACTAATATGTCATGTCGTGTTTCTGGAACAAATGTTCCTTCACGGGCCACCTCAACCAACTTATCCTACACAACATGAGCAACTTACATATATTTTTACCAACGCATATAAATAACAAATAACATAAGCAAAACAAATCATACTTACAATTTTCTCAGCAACCACTCTTGACGCCTCAGAGGTGTACTCTCTATTTGGTCTTAATCGAGCCCTCTTCCATTTCTCATTTCTTGACGGTGGAGATGGGATGTGATCATCTCCTGTTTGTGTTTGTTTTTCAAGCATGATTCTTTTCTCAAGTTTCCTGTAACCCCCACGAGACAATCTATGAGGGTACATGTTCTTTGCCTTGTTTTGTATTCTTACTTCGCTTTTAACCTATTATTAACATAGTGAAAAATATATATGATTAGTATCTATAACTCATTAGCATAACATTAAAGGTTACATAAGACTATTACTAACCTTGAATTCCTCAGAACGACGTATCTTCGCAAACTTTTTCCATTGCTTCTTCGATATAAAACTATATCGAATCCATGGACGAGCAAGACCGCTCTTAGGCTTCCTAATGTAGTCAGCCGTAAGCTGTGACTTAAATCCCCTCCAACGAGTACCGGCATAAGATATCCACTTTTTTTTTCAACTTTGAGTCATTGGTAAACTCAAAATTCAACTACATTTAAATCAATATATAAGTATGTATTAGAAATTATAGGTAGTGATATCGAATATATGAAAATTATAGTATGTAATACCTTAACGTCTGTCCATATGCTTTCTTTGACTTTATCATCCACTTGTTTCCAATCATCTATCAGTATACTCACTTTGCTAATTGCGAGGAACGCAACATAACTCTTAAAAGTAGAGTAATGTTCATAATCCACTACTCTGTAGAACGAATCAAACTCGATCGAAATTTTTTTCACCTGATGAGTTGCAGACTAATGTGAATTGGGGCATCATTGTAACACCTCTTTATGATCTTGTCGATTGAGTATCATTTGTTTGAGTTTCATTCACACAATTCTCATTTGTTGGAGTTTATTCGCTAGTATCTGATGTAGAACTCGACAAGGTCGACATCTATGTTAAAAAACAACAACAACAACAACATGAACAACAAGAACATAAACAACAACCACAACATAAACAACAACAACCACAACAATGGCAAATGAAGTTTACTGTAGATGCATGGGGACAATATTTTACGTACCCTAAACGTGATGACTAAGTAAATGATGTTGGTGTTGGTGTTGGTGTTGTCTTCCTTCCTTAAGGAAACGACGGTGTTGTTGTTGTCTTCCTTCTCGACGGTGACAACTTGGTTGGTGTACTCTTCCTTCTCGACGTCATGATCGTGATGGTCTTTTCAACCTCCTTGACGATGATGACGAAAATGACAAATACACAGTGAAGAATGGATACTGAAGAGACAAGCTAGGATGAATGATGGTGTTTTGGTTGAAATTGCGTATTGTTTCAGAGTATTGAACGTTGGAGTTTAAGGTTGAAATCGGGTACTATTTCGTCAGCTAGTTTCTATTTTCAATGGAAAAAAGGATACTGAAGAGACAAGCTAACTAGGAGTGTATATTATTATAAAGCTACCACCACGGCCAATACCAACAACCGTTATGATATATTACTTTCATAGTGAAATTTCATAAAGAACCGCCAGAGTTAAATTTACAATTAAAAATTTTAGATAAAAAAAATATATCACAACGGTGGAACTCAACAACCGTAGTCATAACCCTTTAAGTTTTTTATTTAAAAATAAATAAAAAAGAAAAGGCGCACCTTAACATTAAAGGAATAATATATATGAGGGTGCTGAGGTTTGAACCCATGAAAGCTTGATGGTGTCACCTGGTTGGCTCCTCAACAGTTGTTATATACAAATAATTTTTAATCAAAAAACAAAAATAAAATGATAGCGCCTTAGTTTAGAGATGTCACCACGGTGTAGGGAAGAACCGTGGTGACCATGGCGTTGTTGTTTACGCGTTTTATAATAGTGATTGTTGTGTTTCTTAAGCTTTATATGTAATTATGAATATTCAATTGATGTATAAAATTTTGCTCCTTATATTGTTGATCTTTATGCTTTACGAATGCAATTGAATCTAAATGTTGTGACCTCTGTTGTGTGTTTGGTGTTATGAATGAAAGCTTGAATCCATGGAAAAAATTGATGAATTTGTATGATGAGTGATGCACATATGTTGTGTTAATTGCATGTGAATGATATGTGATGTTGGATTGTTGATATAAGATGTTTGGGTATGTTAGGGCATGTTTGGACAGGGTTTGGAAGATATATAGATTGCAGAAATTGAGTATTTTCGTTATGGGTTCTGTAGTAATCGATTACCACGTGTTGTTAATCGATTACCATCTTAAAAATTAAGTCTTATGAGTTTTTCAGGGTTGGTAATCGATTACCATGTATTGGTAATCGATTATTGCAGGCTAGCAGGGAATTTTTTTGAAGTAAAACTCAAAATAACATAACTTGAGTATCGTGACTCCATTTGAGGCACAATTCAAAGCGTTGGGTAGCTGACGTGAAATACTAACTTAATATGGATAATTAGAGGTTTAATATGTGCATGAAAAACATGAAGAGTAGGTTTACTTTTGATGAGTCTTACGATACGATTATCGAGTAATCATGTAAACATGAATTGATGGTTGCCATGTGTTGAGTTTGTAATGTTGGAATGTTCTGAGTGAAGGTTGTTATATGTTGAAGAAAAACATGACAATTTTAGGTGATAAAATATCATGACGAGTTTAATAAAGTTGTGAATTATACATATGTGTTTAAATTGTGAACTGTTTGTATAATTATGTGTTGTTGAATATAGTTATATGTTTCAGAATGTTTGTATAATTATATGATGAGTTATAATTACATGTTGTTGATGTGATATGTGATGTTGCTTGTATAATTATGTGATGTGAATATAATTATATGTGTTGTGTTGAGGTGATTAGTTTATAAGTGGGGACTACTGTGAATGATGTATTGCATGTTGTTTATGGTTAGAAATGGAACCATAAATGTTGTTCTTGTTGTTGCATTAGTTTGTATATCATGCATCATTTTTGGTCGGTTTATTGAAAAAGGCGATCGATAAGTACTAAATTGTAGTGATTTTGAGTGTAAATAATTGACACTTATCAACTTAATTATACCAATAAACCTCAACTTTAGTGTATGTTTTATGTAGTTTACATTATAGTGTGTAATATACGTAATCATGTACATATCTTTGAGTTTGATAGTTTTTCTCTCATTTTTGTAGGTATACAAGCAATGATATTTTGTCATTGTCTTATAGAGAATTGAATAAGCTTTCCAACGCTTCCGACCACGCGTAAAACAGATTTACAATTCTTAAGTTATGGTCGAAACAAGTTCTGAGTTAGCTATCATGTTCGCTGTGCGAATTGGAGGCGAGCGAGCTCGCCCAGCGAACCCAAGGCGAAAAAAAATTGCCCAGAAGCGTGGAAAAACATTTTTTTGGCAGTAACTATGTTTGGTATGTTTGCAGTACGAACCAGTGTTCGCCTAGCGAGCACGGGAACCCATTTTTGCCTATAAAGTCACATTTTCAGGTTTTTTTAGGTTATCTTTTGGGAGCCTTTGGACCCAATTGATCAGAGCCATATTCTTTAGTAGGTTTATCCTAGAAACAACACATGTATTATGCATCTAGATGATTTAGAGCCAAATCATACTTCAATTGGAGATGACAAATCGTGAGAAGTTCAATCGGAGATGACAAACTGTGAGAAATTTGTTCTTCTTCCTTCTTCTCTTTGTATTTTTCATTGTGTTGGGGTTGTTGTATATATGTTTACTTAGATTGTATGTTCATCTATGGATCTTTGTATAAAATCCCTTTTACAAATCTTAATCGATGTTATCTTTGATTTAATATCTATCTTAATGGGTTTGGATCACTGTAGACATATACTTTTCAAACTCGACCTAAGATGATGATCTATTGGTTATGGGAAATGATCTAAATATTCACGCGTGTGTGTCGGAGCTTAATGCTCCACGTTGTTTTTTTGTGTGAGATATCACCTTTGAAAGAACACGGTTGATCTCTCAGACTTTGCGTTAGACATAAATTCCGTTTGTGAGCGATATGTGGGGGTTTTGACAAGTATTAGGGTGAATGTATTTGATCGATAAATTTTTTCTCCTATATGATGGGTATAAGGAAATGCAACTCCCGATGATTTTCTCCTTTCTAAAGAATGTGTTTATTTATTTACTTTTATGCTTTTAATTTCCGCATGTTACCCTGGGAGAACCATTTCAAACCCAAGCTTAGATACATGGTGATTTTCGAACGACATTCTTTCCCTCGAACCGATCCTTGTGGAGACGACATAAATCCTAGAGGGAATTCTTCCAAAAATAATATTTTTGTTTGCCCCTTTACCGTTTCAACAAAATGGCGCCGCTGCCGGGGATTGGTTTTGATATTGAGTCGCATTGCGATAATTTCTATATTTCTAAGCTTTGTACATAATTGTCTATATTGTATATACTTGTATAGATACTTATTTTGTTTTTGTTTTCCAGTATGTTTGGTCAAAGTGCTGTATATATATTTTGTTCCCGTAACGTTTGTTTAAGTGTTTGGTTATGATACTTTCTTTAGGTTGGCGTTTTGACGAAAGCATCAACATGTCTGTGAGGAAGTTACTAGACAAGCACAATAAAGGCGTCGAGCTAACGACATGAAACAAGTACTTGTTGGGAGGCAACCCAACGGTTTTCGAGTTTGTATAGCTTTATGTTTATTAAGTCGGGTTCAATTTTGTTAGGTCGTTAGAAAACTTTTGTGTTTTATCTCAAGCTTTGTTTTTGATTAGCTTGAAGATGCAAGTTGTGATTGTTCAAGTTTCATTGTTTCAACAAGAAAATGTTATGGTAGTGTGAAAAGTTTAAAGAGAGTTGCATTGCTAAGGTTTGTGTTTATTACTTTTCTAGAACATAACATGTTATGAACTTTAGACTTTGTACAAATAACATACCATTCATTCTCTTGCAATTTTTGTTCATTTGTGAATCACTTTAGTTCATAGTCCAATGTGAGTAACCTTTCCATTGTTTACTAAATTGCATGGAGACCAACTTTCTTGTTTAACTCGTTTGAATTATGTTTAATCTTGTATATGTGTTGATTTGTATGATAGCACTACCATGATCAAGGCATTTTGTTTGATTTTAAGCAAAACCACTCAACCAAATAGTCAATCTACCTTGAGAGTGAGTGAGAATTTGCTTACCCCCTTTGAACCTTTGTTATAATCCATGTGGTGTTAAGCTCATTTTTGTATGGATTCTAATGTTTTTTTCCTGAACCTTAACAATGACTTGTTATTTGAGTTTTTACCCTTGCTTAATAAATTTGGGAGCATTCATGTCACTATGTGTGGTTGTATTCAAGTTGGGGAGAAGAGGTTGGTTGCTAAAAGGTTGAGAAAAAAAGAAAAAAGTTTGAAAAAGAAATAAAAAATGAAAAAGAAAAGAAAAGAAAAAAAAGGGAAAAAGACTTGAAAAAGAAAAAAAAATATAGAATAGAGTTGTGCTAATAAGTTGTGTGAATTGGAGTGAAAAATGTGCAATGAGAAAAAGGTGATTGAAGCTGTGAATGCTTGAGTATTTGAGATGTGATAGCTCTCATTTGTTAGGCATTATTTTTGTTTCAGTTACCTTGATTATTTTTGTTTCAGTTACCTTGAGATATGACCTTTCCTTATTAGCCAAGCCACATTACAACCCTTAAAGCCCTTGTGATTTTTCTTTCATACTTTCAATATGATTTTTTTATGAATGCCCAATTTGAATTGTTTTTAGCAAGATTGTTGTATGAGTTGTCCCTCATGTTTGTTTTTCATCCCTTGATGATGTTGTGTGTTAGGTGTGATTCATTCTTGAACATTTGTATTGCTTTAGAATTTTTGACATGTGTTTTGTTCTTGGACTTTACTTCATTGTCATGTTGTTGTTGTAGTTTAGTGGCAAGCATTTCTTTGCATGTACTTTTGATATTTGTACCATACGTTTGTTTTCGTTTGTAAAAAAACTTGTTGAGCATGAATTCTTGATAATTGCTTTTGTTTCTTTGAGTTGATTAATTCTTGTTTGAGGACAAATAAGTTTAAGTTGGGGAGAGTTTGATAAGTGCTGAACTGTAGTGATTTTGAGTGTAAATAATTGGCACTTATCAGCTTAATTATACCAATAAACCTCAACTTTAGTGTAAGTTTTGTGTAGTTTACATTATAGTGTGTAATATGCATAATCATGTACATATCTTTGAGTTTGATAGTTTTTCTCTCATTTTTGTAGGTATACAAGCAATGATATTATGTCATTGTCCTATAGAGCATTGAATAAGTTTTCCAACGCTTCCGACTGCGTGTAAAATAGATTTACGGTTCTCAAGTTCTGAGTTTGCTGTCATGTTCGCTGTGCGAACTGGAGGCGAGCGAGCTCGCCAAGAGTTTGCCCAGCGAACCCAAGGGGAAAAAAATTTGCCAGGAGCGTGGAAAAACACTATTTTGGCAGTATTTATGTTTGGTATGTTCGCATTGCAAACCGGTGTTCGCCCAGCGAGCACGGGAACCCATTTTTGCCTAAAAAGTCACATTTTCAAATTTTTTTAGGTTATCTTTTGAGAGCCTTTTGACCCAATTGACCAGAACCATATCATTTAGTAGTTTTAACTTAGAAACAACACATGTATGATGCATCTAGATGATTCGGAGCCAAATCATACTTCAATCGAAGATGACAAACCGTGAAAAGTTCAATCGGAGATGACAATCCGTGAGAAATTTGTTCTTCTTCCTTCTTCTCTTTGTATTTTTCATTGTGTTGGGGTTGTTGTATGTATGTTTACTTAGATTGTATGTTCATCTATGGATCTCTGTATAAAATCTCTTTTACAAATCTTAATCGATGTTATCTTTGATTTAATATCTATCTTAATGGGTTTGGATCGCTGTAGACATATAGTTTTCAAACTCGACCTAAGATGATGATCTATTGGCTATGGGAAATGGTCTAAATATTCAAGCGTGTGTGTCGGAACTTAATGTTTCGTGTTTTTTTGTCGTGTGAGATATCACCTTTGACAGAACGCGATTGATCTCTTGGATTTTGCGTTAGACATAACCTCCGTTTGTGAGAGATACATGGGGGTTTTGACGAGTATTAGGGTGAGTGCATTTAATCAATAGGTTTTTTCTCGTACATGATGGGTATAAGGAAATGCAACTCCTGATGAGTTTCTCCTTTCTAAAGAATGTGTTTATTTATTTGCTTTTATGCTTTTAAATTCTGCATGCTACCCTTAGAGAACCATTTCAAACCCAAGCTTAGATACGTGGAGATTGTCGAACGACATTCTTTCCCTCGAACTGATCCCTGTGGAGATGACATAAATCCCAGAGGGAACTCTTCCGAAAATAATATTTTTGCTTGTCGCTTTACCGCTTCAACAACAATTCATTGGTTCTAAAATGGGATCGATGATCGTCTGAGGTTCAGAAGTGGGGACTCGGTTCGAAAAAGGAGCCATTGTTGAATGGACAATATTAATAACAAACCTTTGATGTCCAAATTTGTACCACGTGCATAGAGTTATGTTGTGAGTAATATTGCATACATAAAGGCTATGTGAATTGAATTGTTGTGTTGTTTTATAAATTCAATGTGTGTTGTTGAATGTATGATTTAAGCTACCCTTGCATTCTTTTACACCGTAAATATATTTGAGCGTATTCTCACCCATTTTCTTTGCTATTTTTTGTGTTGTTTTGTACGTGGTTATATAGATACTTAGGAGGAGTCAGTGATGTTGTGAGTTGGAAGATGGCTTCAGAGCTTTCTTCGTTTCTTTTATCGTTTGTCGTTGTTTAGTTGGTTTAATGATTATATATGTAACATCGGGGATTGAGGCTTTTTTATTTATTTTGAGTTAATCATTGGATTTATGTTAATGTCATTAAGTACTTCATATGAAGAGATAATTAAAGATATGTTAATCATTTTGAAGTCTGCTGCAAGTTTTGAAATCAATGAGAAAGTGTGCATGTTATGTTTAAGTAGCATTCTAAAATATTGATTTTATTCTTTAATATGTGAGTTGGGGTTTTATGGTGTTACAACATCTGTCCTCGAGGGCTTCAAACCTCCCTCCTAGGAGAAGTGTTATGGGCGCAACGATCTCTACGAGCACGTCGCCTCCATCAACACACAGTTGTCCATCATAGGAGCGCCTGACTCCCTAAAGTGCAGACTGCTACCTAGAACTTTCATTGATGCCTCCCTTTGATGGTAGATGGGTTTACCTCATGCCTCCATCAACAAATATCATGAACTAGTCAAGAAGATAGTACACGAGTTCGTTACCACTTTCCATGAAAAAATGTCTACCACGAGCATGTTTAACACACACCAAAGTTCGTTTGAGTCACTGAGGGACTACCTCTTCCGCTTTAACGAGGCCACCATCAGGGCCGTCTCACCAAACCAATAAATGTTTGTGGGGGCATTCCAAATTGACTCAAGGAAGAACACTTCAATGAGTCCCTCGCCCATAAGCCTAAACTCTTGTTGGAAGAAGTAATCGCCAGAGCAAAGTGCTACATAAAGGGAGAGGAAAGCAATGCAGAAAAGAAGGCGTGCGATGTCAAGAAGCTTGTTCCCAACGCCGATGGCTTGCATCACTAAAGGAAGAGCACATAAACCTCACCGATAAATGATAAGACTATATTAAAAAGGGTAGGTAAAGTGACAGAGAACTTCATGCCCAAGAATACTCATCGCGAACAAATTTGGCGCAAGGTTATTGACCTACACATCATCCTTACATCGCATTCTCCTAAGGCAGACATGATGTGTTCTGAGTTGGGATGGTGCTACAAGTTCCATAGACTCAAGAGGCACCACATTAAAGATTGCTACCATCTCAAAAAGGAAATCGAGAGACTAAAATAGGGGGGACACAAAGAAATATGTGAAGGGAGACTCCTCTCATTCAAATGACAAGTATAACCCGCGAGAGTGAGTTGACGCTGGAAGCCCTGTACCCAACAAATCCAAAGAGGCGCCTCAGGGAAAAGGTAGTAATGTTGTGCACCACACACTTAACATCACAGCAGGAGGATTCTCCAAGTGCGAAGAAACCAGCTCTCCCCGAAAAAGGTACGCTTGTCAAATCCTGAGTATAGAAAACCTCCCAGAAGTTGAGACCGAAGGGAAGTGCCAAACATTAAAAACCATGGTCACTTTCTTGAAGAAAGATGCATCTTACATCCACTGTAACGCCCCATTTTTCATATAGGATATT
Source organism: Lathyrus tuberosus (assembly GCA_022829125.1). NCBI lineage: Eukaryota > Viridiplantae > Streptophyta > Magnoliopsida > Fabales > Fabaceae > Lathyrus > Lathyrus tuberosus. Next base: position 7,225,821 of record JALAZF010000222.1, on the reverse strand, counting down.
TTACTGTATTCTACTGATTAATTATGTTTATTCGCTGATTTACTTATTTGTTGGAATGTTTGTGGGGTGTGAGTCCTTAAGTTAAGGGCATTGTAAAATAGGAATGGGTGTATAGAATAATTTAGAATTATTTTTATTAAGTAAAATAAAATATTATTTTGTAAAAATAAGAAAATTAGAGTGATTGGGCCAAATATGAGAATTTAGGAAAGTAATGGAAGGAAGGAATAAGAAGTACTTTAAGTTGGGCCAAGTTCATAATTTTGAGAAGTTTAACCCTAAGTATAAGTTTGTGAGATAAACCTAGGTCTAGGGATAATTTTTACAAATTTGGAAACAAACGAGGAGGAGGAAAAGTTGGATACAGGTAGAAGGAGAAGAATTAAAGGGATAATTTCATTGCTTGCCAGGGAAATCAAAGTAATGGGGAGATGTGCTTCTCTGATGGGTGTTAACGCATGAGGGGTAGATGGAAGGACCCTTAACCTCCTTAGGGTTGGGTGTTTTGATTCATAATTCTGAATTGTGATACTATGATAGTTGCTATATGATAACTGTTGTGTTTTATTACAAATCAATGTTTGTATGATGATTTGTGGTGTCATATGTATGATTCTATGACTGAAATTATATTGGATTTAGCTCGATTTTATATGTATGAAAATCTGCCATTGATGGATGTTTGAAGGTTGTGACCTTAAATGTGTTAAATGGTGATTTAAAGATGATGAACATGATGTATTATTGAGTTAGATGTTATGAGATGATAAAAATCCATATGTTTTCATGTACATTAATGTAGAGTATGATTTGGGACTGTTAGAGGTCAAAACATGTGGTTTGGGGTCGAATGGACGGTTGAAAAACAAGAGCAATCGCACAAAATCGTGAGAAAATGGGATTTTTTGGGCTCTGCTATGGCCCGTAGCATCCCTCTGGTATGGTGCCTTAGGCGCGCCCAAAATGGGAGTTTTTGGCTAGGAAGCGCTATGGGTCGTAGTGCGCGTTACGGGCGGCCGTAGCAGTTCCCTGGATTTTGTACCTAGTGAGATGTTTTCGAGCATAACTTAAGTTCTGTAACTCGGAACGAGACCCGGTTCAAAGCGTTGGAAAGCTAACCCGAATTACTATCAATTGGTAATAGTTTTAGAGGATGATTAATTAATATGTTTGATGCTTTAAATATTTTAAATAAATGCTGAACTTGAAACTTGTTTAACCCTTGATGATTATTATCGTAACATTTGATCCGTAAGTCCAAATGAGTTGTCGTTTGAAGCGTTGGAAAGCTAACACAATTTACCATTAATTGGAATTAATTTCAGGGGCTGATTTTGTCATGATAACATGAATAATTTTGGTGATTATTAAAGAGGTTACATATTTAATTATACATATGCTATGTTTATGTTGATTATGTTGTTGGTGGAATACACGGCCAGAGAGGGGGCAATGTGTATGTCTTGTTGTTGTTGTTGTTGCATGTTGAGAGACAATGCATTCATGTTGCTTGAACTTTGGTTCTTTATGGCGAGCCTCGATCCTATGGTGATGGATCGGGTGCGAGTTGCTAATTCCTATTATGAGGGATTAGTGAAGCATTACCTATGGTGATCGTAGCGAGTTGATGTTCTTTGGTTCCAAGAGGTAATTTGATCCTATAGTAGGGTTTAAATAGGGAAATGAACCTGAGTTTTCATATTTGGTACCACATGCATGTCGATTCGATGTTGAGTACATTGCATAAGTGTTGCATTTGTTTTGATTGTGGTTGATGTGTCATTGGATGAGAATACTAAATATGTTGGTGTTGACTGAGTAATGTGTATTTTGTTGTTATGTGATAATATACTCCCGCTTGTTTTCACCATTAATTTTTGAAGTGTATTCTGACCCATTTGTTTTACTGTTGTCCACCATGGACAACTTACAGATACTTAGGAGTAGCATTGTTTAAGTAAGTGGAAGATAACTCTTAGATGGCTTCCATTAGTGTGTCATTTTTTCTTTATTAGGGTCATGCTCTGATCATATAACGTTGGGATGGAAACATTTGTTTTCACTTGTTTTGTTTTGTTGAAGTTACTATTTATATTTTGTTGAGATCTCAAGGTTATGGTGAGTTTAATAATACAACTCCTTTTGTTGCGTTATGAAATTTAAATTTTATGAGACTAAATGTCATGAGTTGCAATATTGTGTTTATTTGCTTTAATAATGATTACACTAAGATGATACCCTAAGTGAAGGTGAGCATGCGATGTGTAATACCCCGTATTTTAATTACTCTGGATAATATTAGTTGTGATCAACTGAGTTCCAGGGTACTCTGAGAAATTATCTGTAAAGATAATTGGAGTAACGGTTGAGCTCAGAGCAAATCCAATTTAATATTTTCTGGCTCTGAGGTTTTAACTCTTGGCATTTGGGAGACTTTTTGGGCAATTAGTAGTATTACTAATTAATGATATTTGATATATCATTTCTTTTCCACTCTTTTTCCACACTTAGAACAAAAGAAAGAAAAGGATAGAAAGAAGTTGGAGAGAAAGAAGGAGAAAGGAAGGAAAAAGAGAAGTGAAAACCTAGAAGTGAGAAGATCAAGAATCATCATCCATTCTTCACCAAATCAAACCTTCATCTTCATCACATCTTCTAATCAAGATGGGTTCTAGATAGATGCCTTAGTTGTAGAAATTCATGAGTTTTAGAGTTAGGTTGAGATTGTGAGAAAATGAATAATTGTGCTAAAATCATGACTCTAACGGATGAAATGCAAAATAAATGTTGTTTAATGCTTGTTGTTGTGATTATACTGTGTTTTGATTGTTATGTTAAGGATTGGATGTGTTTTGGATGGTAAAATTATTGATTTTGGATGAACATCAGCGCTATTGGGAAGTTGGGTTTTCCAGGGTTCGCCTAGCGAACCTGGGGAGAGTCACAGCGAACAAACTTTCGAGGGTTCCCCTAGCGAACCCGGCAGCGAAGGTCAGCGAATGTTCGCCAATGACATTCGCCTAGCGAACTTTGTGCCTTTTCAGTGCTAGTTGGTTCTGCCTTGTTTCGCCAGGGAGTTCGCGAAGTGAAGGGCAAGGCGAAGGTTCGCCAAGGTGTTCGCAAAGCGAACTTTGTGCCTGTTTTGGTCTGGTTGTTGATTTGCCGGGAGCTTCGCCTAGCGAAGGTGGCAGCGAACGCTCGCTGGGAGGTTCGCCTAACGGACATGGCAGTTTGTGCAGTTTTGTTTCCCTCATAACTTTTGATCTGTAACTCGGATCGGGACGTGCTTGGTACCGTTAGAAAGCCACGACGTGCTTGGGGGTATGATGTAGGGAAAATTATTTCAAGGCAAATGAATGAAGGTAATGATATGTTGTTTATGTGATCCTATTATGCAATTGACTTATGTTTACCTAGTTCCTCTTGTTGTTAAACATGTTTGAGTAAGTATGCATGTTAAAATACGAAATAGGTAGAGTGAGGAATATTACCGTAAACAATGTAGGTAATGTGGAATAACATAATGACAACGCTCGTGCGTGCGGTGCCGAGCCGGGTGTCTGACAACGATCGTGCGTGCGGTGTCGAGGCGTGTGTCAGATACTAATGTAATAGAATGAGTAAATACTAGTATGGAACATGTGTGTAACCTTGTGGTTGTGATAAGGCATTATGGCCTTGTGATCGTCGAATACGATCCCTTTTGTGTGGTGATCATGTAATCGTAACCGGTTCTTTGAGTTACAGTTTCAAGAGTCTCGAGCTCCTCTGAAACAAGGCATGGTACTTGGCAGGTTTGATTCCCGTGTGTAGTACGAATGGAACCTAAGGGTAGAGACTTGTGATGGTTAACAGGCCATGTGAAGTGAGGTTCACGGCTAACAGGTCGATGTTCCCGAATCCATTTTGTATGCCAAGTAAATTGCAAGGATCCATGACCCGGGTCGACTTCTAGACGTAGAAGAGGACGGGAATAGGGGATGCCTTGGCATGGTTATCGATTAGTGATATTGTGAGTTGGTGAACTCATGACATGTTTCCATAGAGTGTGAGAAGTAGATTTGTGAACTCGAATGTCCCTCCCCTTTCCCTTGGACTCGAGTTAGGATTGTTAGAACCTTGTAAAGTCGAGACGACTTTAAGATAGATAACTCACTGAGATTGATGTATCTCACCCCATGTTGTTGTTTACATCACAGATACTACAGGTTCGGTGAAGGGTAAGGACAAGGTTGGTTGACTTTTCCTTACGGATCGTAGCTTTTATGTGACAAGGCTTCCGTTGTGGGGATTTTGAGATCATTAGTTGATCTAGTTCTTAGTTTTATCTTTTGGAACATCTTGTATATATAACATGCCATAGTTGTTGTATTAGGTGATTTTGGGCATTTATATGTATAATGTGTTACTAGAAACTTGTATATTTCAGTACCAAACGTATTATCCATGTATAATATATGCCTTGATGTATGTATCTATATATGGGCGTTACAGCTGGTATCAGAACAGGTCGTATCCTCGACCTAGCCATGAAATAGTATAAGTTTTTTTCTTTCCGTTTCTTATGTGTTGTGTCGCCATTGGTCTTACGTGTTATATTTATGGTATTGAGCCTGATCAACTTAATCCTATCTGTATGACATTTAGGAACATGGCCGACAGGCGCAGAAACAACCGGGGTAGACCAAGAACCAATCCAGCTGGGACAAATCCACCAGGTGACGAGGGGAATGCCCCTTTGTATCAATTCATGCAATAGATGCAGCAGCAACAAAATCAGTTTGTGCAATAAATGGTACAGCAAATGGCTGGTGGCCTGCATCCTCCAGTGGTTGTTCCCGAAGCTGCAGGGGGAACCTTTAGGGATTTCATTCGTATGAATCCTCCGGAGTTTCAGGGAGGATTAGATCCGGTAAAGGCGCATGAATGGATATTCGGTATGGAGCGGATTTTCTTAATAGTTCAGTGCAGTGAGGAAAATAAAGTGGTCTTCGCTTCTCACTTGTTAAAGGGTCCTACCATGAGATGGTGGGAAAGCGCTTCATCCTTAATGACAATTCAAGAGGTACCGAAGGTATGGGAATAGTTTAAGATAAATTTTATGGAGAAGTATTTTCCAAGTTCCTTAAGGTCTCAGAAAGAATTCGAGTTTCAACAGTTGAGACAAGGCAACTTGACTGTGGCTTCTTATGCATAAAAGTTCGAGATTATGGCTGATTATTCCAGGCAAGCTGTGTATGCTCCTGATGAGAGGTGGAAGATTGATCAGTTTCTGTTTGGTTTGAGGGCTGAAATTTCACATAGCGTATCTCAGAGGGAATTCACTAGCTATGCTGAATTGTTAAGGCAGTGTTATGTGGCGGAACATAGTTTGAAGAAGGTACAAACGGAAGGAGAATTGAGTAGGATGAATCAAGGTGATAGAGGGAGATCAACCCAATAATTTAGACCAAGGAAACAATCTTTTAAAGGGAAGCAAGTTCAGAGTTCTAGGAATAGTGCACCCCCGGTGTGCCGTTCTTGTGGTAAAGTACATTCTGGTAGATGCAGTATTGAAAGAATACGGTGTTATCAGTGTCAGAGAGTGGGCCATATGGCAAGGGATTGTCCTCAAAATAGGAATCAAATGCAAGAGAAGAATATCGGGCGAGTGTATACCTTGGATGCAAGAAAAACAAAGGGTGACAATTCTTTGATTGTTGGTACGTGTCTTGTAAATGGAAATCCTTGTTTTGTGTTATTTGATTGTGTAGCAACACATTATTTTGTATCGATGCAATGTATGAAGCGACTGGGGTTGCAAGCTATTCCATTGTTTCCACCCATGGTGGTTACTACTGTCATGGATGAGATTGTTGAAACGTCGTTAGTGTGTGAAAATTATGTTTTATCTGTGAATGAAAGAGTTTTCCAGATAGATCTGATTTGTTTGCCGCTTAAGAAAGTGGATTTTGTTTTGGGAATGGATTGGCTTTCTGCTAACTCGGTATTTATCGGTTGTGAGGAGAAACTAATTATTATTCCGTCCGTGGAGGCTACTCCGAAGGATGTGTTGAGTACTATTTTAGAAGGTACGGTTGGAATGATAAGTTTCTTGTTCGAGGAGGAAAAATCCATTCTTTTGATTCTTACTAGGGAGGAGAGTGGTAACTTTCAAGTTTTGAGTATTCCGGTAGTTTGTGAGTTTCCTGAAGTTTTCCCCGAGGATATCACTTCTCTTCCTCTGGAGAGGGAAGTGGAGTTCTCTATTGACCTGATACCGGGGACGACTCCAATATCCGTTTCTCCGTATCAGATGGCACCACTCGAGTTAAGAGAATTAAAGGATCAATTGGAAGAATTAATGGCTAAGCATTTTGTTCGACCAAGTGTTTCGCCCTGGGGAGCTCCAGTGTTGTTGGTAAAGAAAAAGGATGGTGGAATGCGGTTGTGTATCGATTACCGTCAGTTGAATAGGGTCACCATCAAGAATAAATACCCATTACCAAGGATAGACGATCTGTTAGATCAATTGAAAGGAGCTTGTGTGTTCTCAAAGATTGATTTACGGTTGGGTTATCATCAGATTCGTGTGAAGAGTTCAGATGTACCGAAGACTGCGTTTAGAACCCGTTATGGTCATTATGAATTCTTGGTGATGCCTTTCGGTGTGACGAATGCTCCGACGGTTTTCATGGATTATATGAATCGAATATTTCAACCTTATTTGGACCAATTTGTGGTGATTTTCATTGATGACATTCTTATTTATTATCGTGATCCTCAAGAGCACGGAGAACATCTAAGAATCGTTTTATCCATCTTACAAGAGAGGCAACTTTTTGCTAAGTTAAGTAAGTGTGAGTTTTGGATGTCGGAGGTTAATTTTCTTGGTCATGTCATATCTCAGGGAGGTGTAGCGGTTGATCCATCAAAAGTTGAACCAGTGATTAATTAGGAGAGACCGAAGAATGTTTCTGAAGTTAGAAGTTTCCTGGGATTGGTAGGGTATTACAGAAGGTTTATCAAAGGCTTTTCTCAACTGGCTTTACCCATGACAAGACTTACTCGAAAGGATTGTTCGTACGAGTGGGATTCGGCTTGTGAAATAAGTTTTACGAGTTTGAAGGAAAGATTGACGACAGCTCCTGTTTTGGTTATTCCTGATCCTAGCAAGTCGTATGAGGTATTTTGTGAGGCATCAAAAATGGGATTAGGAGGAGTGTTAATGCAAGATGGACATGTGGTGGCTTATGCTTCTCGACAGTTGAAAGTCCACGAAGAGAATTATCCAACGCATGATTTAGAATTGGCGGCAGTTGTGTTTACTTTGAAAGTGTGGCGTCACTATTTATATGGTGTACGTTTTGAGATGTTTAGCGACCACAAGAGCTTAAAGTACCTCTTTGATCAGAAAGAATTGAACATGCGTCAAAGGAGGTGGATGGAGTATTTGAAGGATTATGATTTGGAGCTAAAATACCATCCGGGTAAAGCAAATAAAGTAGCGGATGCATTAAGCAGGAAAGTATTGCATAATGCCGAGTTGATGATGCTAGAGTATACTTTATTGGAAAGTTTTCGGGATTTAAATCTTCAATTTGTTTGGACTCCTAATGGTGTAATTATGGGAAATTTGAATATCAACTCTACTCTTAGGGAAGAAATCCAACAAGGACAAGGGTTAGATGAGAAGTTACAAGAAGTGTTAGTACAACCGGGTTTTGTGCGAGCTACCGACGGAATTATTTTGTTTAACCAAAGGATTTGTGTTCCAGATAATACGGAGTTAAAAAGGAGGATTTTGGAGGAAGCGCATAAGGGTGCTTTTACTATACATCTGGGGTCTTCAAAGATGTATCAAGATTTAAAGAGGGACTATTGGTGGTCCGGTATGAAAAAGGATATTGCGGTGTATGTGTCGGAATGTGCAGTGTGCCAACAAGTGAAGATTGAACACCAAAGACTAGGTGGCTTGTTGCAACCTTTAGAAATTCCGGTATGGAAGTGGGATAGTATTTCTACGGACTTCGCCATTGGACTACCCTGTACTCAGGGTGGTTATGATTCAATTTGGGTAATTGTGGATCGGTTAACGAAATCAGCGCATTTCTTGGCCGTAAAGACTACTTACAAGGCGAGTCATCTCGCAAGGTTGTTTATTTCGGAGATAGTGAGATTGCATGGTATTCCCACTAGTATCGTTTCGGATAGAGATCCAAAGTTTACCTCGAGATTTTGGAGAGCTTTTCAACAAGCTATGGGAATGAATTTGTGTTTGAGTACGTCGAATCACCCACAAACGGATGGTCAGACGGAACGGACAATACAAACTATGGAAGATATGTTGAGAGCTTGTGTACTTGAAAATGGAGGAAATTGGATAGAACTTTTGCCGTTGATTGAATTCTCTTATAATAACAGTTATCATGCAAGTATTGGTATGGCACCTTATGAGCCATTGTATGGAAGGAAGTGTAGGACACCATTGTGCTGGGTAGAAGTTGGTGAAGATAGAATGTTGGGACCCTAGATTATTCACGAAACTACGGAAAAGATTAGGATGATCTGTGATAAGGTCAAACAAACACAAGATCGTCAGAAGAGTTATGCAGATAACCGTAGAAGACCTTTAGAATTTGAGGAAGGCGATCACGTGTTTTTGAAAGTTACTCCGAGATTGCGGTTGAAAGGACCGTTTCGGTCGCAGAAGTTAAGTCCGAGATACGTGGGACCGTATCAAATTTTAGAAAGAAATGGTGAAGTAGCTTACAGATTGGCCTTACCGCCTTCTCTGTCAGAGATACACGATGTTTTTCATGTATCTCAGCTTCGGAGGTTCACTCCAGATCCTCTTCAGCCAATTTTACCTGATACGATCGAGATAGAAGCAGATTTGACGTTTGAGCCGAAACCGAGTCGTATCACAGGAAGAGAAACTAAGGTGTTAAGGAATAAAGAGATTCCTCTTGTTAAGGTTCAGTGGGATGAGACGCATCCGGATGATGCAACTTGGGAGCTAGAATCCGAGATGCGATAAGTTTATCCTCATCTTTTCAGGTAATTGTTTTAAATTCGTGAGCGAATTTATATTTAAGGGGGGGAGGATGTAATGCCCCGTATTTTAATTACTCTGGATAATATTAGTTGTGATCAACTGAGTTCCAGGGTACTCTGAGAAATTTTCTGTAAAGATAATTGGAGTAACGGTTGAGCTCAGAGCAAATCCAATTTAATATTTTCTGACTCTGAGGTTTTAACTCTTGGCATTTGGGAGACTTTTTGGGCAATTAGTAGTATTACTAATTAATGATATTTGATATATCATTTCTTTTCCACTCTTTTTCCACACTTAGAACAAAAGAAAGAAAAGGATAGAAAGAAGTTGGAGAGAAAGAAGGAGAAAGGAAGGAAAAAAGAGAAGTGAAAACCTAGAAGTGAGAAGATCAAGAATCATCATTCATTCTTCACCAAATCAAATCTTCATCTTCATCATCATCTTCTAATCAAGATGGTTTCTAGATAGATGCCTTAGTTGTAGAAATTCATGAGTTTTAGAGTTAGGTTGAGATTGTGAGAAAACGAATAATTGTGCTAAAATCATGACTCTAACGGATGAAATGCAAAATAAATATTGTTTAATGCTTGTTGTTGTGATTATACTGTGTTTTGATTGTTATGTTAAGGATTGGATGTGTTTTGGATGGTAAAATTATTGATTTTGGATGAACATCAGCGCTGTTGGGAAGTTGGGTTTTCCAGGGTTTGCCTAGCGAACCTGGGGCGAGTCGCAGCGAACAAACTTTCGAGGGTTCGCCTAGCGAACCCGCCAGCGAAGGTCAGCGAATGTTCGCCAACGAAGTTCGCCTAGCGAACTTTGTGCCTTTTCAGTGCTAGTTGGTTCTGCCTTGTTTCGCCAGGGAGTTCACGAAGCGAAGGGCGAGGCGAAGGTTCGCCAAGGTGTTCGCAAAGCGAACTTTGTGCCTGTTTTGGTCTGGTTGTTGATTCGCCGGGAGCTTCGCCTAGCGAAGGTGGCAGCGAACGCTCGCTGGAAGGTTCGCCTAGCGAACATGGCAGTTTGTGCAGTTTATGCATGTTAAAATACGAAATAGGTAGAGTGAGGAATATTACCGTAAACAATGTAGGAAATGTGGAATAACATAATGACAACGCTCGTGCGTGCGGTGCCGAGGCGGGTGTCTGACAACGATCGTGCGTGCGGTGTCGAGGCGTGTGTCAGATACTAATGTAATAGAATGAGTAAATACTAGTATGGAACATGTGTGTAACCTTGTGGTTGTGATAAGGCATTATGGCCTTGTGATCGTCGAATACGATCCCTTTTGTGTGGTGATCACGTAATCGTAACCGGTTCTTTAAGTTACAGTTTCAAGAGTCTCGAGCTCCTCTGAAACAAGGCATGGTACTTGGCAGGTTTGATTCCCGTGTGTAGTACGAATGGAACCTAAGGGTAGAGACTTGTGATGGTTAACAGGCCATGTGAAGTGAGGTTCACGGCTAACAGGTCGATGTTCCCGAATCCATTTTGTATGCCAAGTAAATTGCAAGGATCCATGACCCGGGTCGACTTCTAGACGTAGAAGACGACGGGAATAGGGGATGCCTTGGCATGGTTATCGATTAGTGATATTGTGAGTTGGTGAACTCATGACATGTTTCCATATAGTGTGAGAAGTTGATTTGTGAACTCGAATGTCCCTCCCCTTTCCCTTGGACTCGAGTTAGGATTATTAGAACCTTGTAAAGCCGAGAGGACTTTAAGATAGATAACTCACTGAGATTGATGTATCTCACCCCATGTTGTTGTTTACATCACATGTACTACAGGTTCGGCGAAGGGTAAGGACAAGGTTGGTTGACTTTTCCTTACGGATCGTAGCTTTTGTGTGACATGGCTTCCGTTGTGGGGATTTTGAATTATATGCAAGGTTTAGGGTGTTATATCCACCCCCATAATGACGACCCCATGGTCATTAGTGTCAATTACAAAGACTGAGAAATTATGAGAGCTCTTGCTGATCAATGGAACTCCGCAGACATACTCTACTGGGAGGGGTTTGAAAGACTTTGCCTCGACCCATAAGATTTGAAGCCTTATAGAGGATTGTTGGTTGGATTCTCTGGAGAACATGTGCAGGTAAAGGGATATATTACCTTGAGGATCACTTTCAGAGAGCAGGACCAGGCCAAAGAGATAAAGGTAATGTATTGATGCTCCGTCTTTGTTTAATATGATTATAGGGCAATTAACTTTTGACATGCTAGGCACCACTTTGTCAACTTTGTACCTGTGCATGAAGTACCCGCTATCCAATGGACGAGTTAGAGTCATACAATGGGATCAAGATACCTCCAGAAGTGTTACACAAAAAGCCTCAAGTTAAAAAGGATCTGCGTTTTAGGAAAGAAATCTAGGAGGACGAGCTCAAGAATAACGCCACCACCTGCAAAGGCAAGAAGACTTCCTCTCCAAACTCAACAGAGATCGAAGATTGAAGGTCCAGAAGGGATGACCTCTAAAGGCACCAACATAGCTATACTTTTTTCTTCATTATTACTGTTTGATTACTTTTGACAATTTTTATAGACGAGTATTGCATCTCTACCGATTGTAAAGGACAAGGTTTTTTGTGGGATTCCCTATTTTCCTTATGCACTTTTACATAGGCTGAGGGTTTTTAATGAGGCACCTCATTTTTAATATTTTAAGAAAATCTATGTTTTGTTGTTCCCTTCTTTGCATGAAACTTAAAGATTCAAGAGAACGTCACCATGGAGGCGATCACATCGCTGGATCATCACGTAGGATCCTTGCCGCCAATACAAAGGGAGTATGCTTCTCATAAGATATATTTTTTCCTTGAATAAGTAGAGCCAACAGTAAAAATACAGTGCACATCATATTTATATTGATAATTTAAATTATATAAAGTAGAATATGTGTATATGATTTGGATAATATTTATTAGAGTTTTCCAACCGAACAAGGCCATAGAATCAGAGGTACAATGTTGGATGCAGAATAGGGCAAGCAGCAAAATATTTATTTTCGGAAAGAATTCCCTCCAGGATTTATGTCGTGTCCACAGAGATCGGTTCGAGGGAAAGAATGTCGTTCGACAGTCTCTCGCGTTTATGAGTTTGGGTTTGAATGGTTTCGGATAAAAGTACAAAAAGAAAAACATAAGACAATAAAATAAATACATTTTTAAGACGCGATAAAACTCGTCAGGAGTTGTATTTCAATCTACCCATCAAGCATTAAAAAATATATGGATCAAATGCACGCAACCTAAATCACTCATCAAAATCCTCACGTATCGCTCACAACAAGAGGTTATGTCTAACGCAAAAGTTGAGAGATCAACCGCATTCTCTCGGAGGTGATGTCTCACCCAACTCAACAACACGGAGCATTAAGAATCGATACACACACGTGAATATTAGACTGCTTCCCACAGCCAATAGACATACATCTTAGGTCGAGTTCGAAAAGTATATTTCTATAGCGAATCAAACCCATTAAAATAGATAGTAAAGCAAAGATGACATTGATTAAGAGTTGTAAAAGAGATTTTATACAAAGATCCATAAATATACATACAATCAAGATAAGCTTACATACAAAACCCCAACAAATGAAGAATACATAGAGAGGAAGGAAGAAGAACACAAATCTCACGGTTTGTCAACTCCGATTGAAGTGGATTCGACTCCGGGTCGTCAAGGTATACACTCCATGTGTTGTTTCTAAGCTAAATCTACTCAAGAATGTGTTTGATGGAGTAGGGAGCAAAAAATCCCCAAAACCATCCTCAAAAAAATAGTGTTTTTGGCCTTAAATGGTGTTTCTGTCCCCACAGTTTCGCCCGACGGTGTTTTGGGGCGCCCGACGGCGAAAGGCGGCTTATTTTGCACGTTCCAGTGTTGTTCTGGAGCGCCCGGGCCCTAGAAGTACCGCTCGGCGCTGCTAAGGCCCGGAGCTGCTCAAAAATACAAAACGCTACTGGAATTTATTCCATTTTCTAGTGCCTCTGCACCGCCCGGCACTGCAAGGGCGCAGCACACCAGACAGCAAAAAATCTGCATTGTTTTAGTCGTAACTTTTGAACCGTAACTCCGTTTTTCGGCCGGTTCGAAGCGTTGGAAGGCTTATTCAATGCTCTATACAACAATGGCAAGATATCCTTGATTGAATACCTGCAAAAATAAATGGAAATCAATTAAACTCAATGATATTTACAAGAAAACGCAATATACACACGAAAACGTAAAGTAAACGTATTTACACATAACGTGGGGTTTATTCAACCAATTTTAACACAAAGTAATGATAAGTGCAACAAAACTTATATACAAAAATAGGTACATTTTGCACTTATCAAACTCTCCCCAACTTACATAATTGTTTGTCCTCAAACAAGAATTAAACAACTCAACGAAATCGAGTGATAATCAAAGAATGACGAATAAACAAGTTTTGAAAAACGGAAAACAAATGTATGGTTCAAATGAAAAATGGTACACCCAAAGTAAATACTTACCACTAAACTACGACGATAACATAGTCACGAAACAAATGCAAAATACAAAAATCATGCCAAACATCCTAAAAAAACACAAGTTCAAATGTGAATCACACCTAGTAAAAACAATCATCGGTAGATGAAAAACACTAAATGAGGTACTTATCACTCACACAACAATCATGCAAACAATAGACTAAATTATGCAACCATCCAAAAATTCACATTCAACATACAAAAGTAAGAATCACAAGGACTTTCCAAGGTTGTAGCGTGGTCGAGTAAACAAACAAGGGGCAATTCCTAAAGCTAATCGAAACAAAAACTTGCCTGAACTTAGGGGAGTGATCAACTCACAAAAGTTCAAACACAAAATTTCAATCAAACTTCTTCTTTCATCCCAAGTGTTACACAAAACACAATACTTATTTAGCACAGTTATTTGAACTCTTTTTGTTTCCTTTTTCAAGGATTTTCTGTTTCTTTCTTTTTCTCTTTTTTCTTTTCTTTTTCATATTTTTCTCTTTTTTTCTTTTCTTTTTCATCCTCATAGAAAACAACCAATGAGTAAACAATCATTCTCTCCCCAACTTGAATTCAACCACATCATCATATGAATACTTCCTACTTTCTAAGGCAAGGTAAAAATTCATACAACAACACAAAGTTGAGGGTTCAAGTAAAAACAACAATCAAGATCCACACAAAAAATGAATTTGACACTCATAGACAAGCATCAAGCTCAAACAACATGGATAATGACCAAAGGCTAAAAAAGGTTACAAATGATCACACACTCACAAGGTGAATTGACTATTTGGCTAGGTAGTTGTGCTCAAAATGAAACAAAATGCCTTGATCCTTTTCATGCATTAATATAATCAACACAAACAAAATATTCAACATAATAAAATCCAGTTAAAATAAGAATGTTGGTACTCCGTGGATATATGAACAATAGAAGGCTTCCTCACAAAAAGGGTGGGAACTAAAGTGATTCACATACGAACAAGTATACGAAAGAATGAATGGCATGGAAGTTTGTAAAATGCCTAAGTATCATGAATATGCTAAAGTCAAGAAAGCGATAAACACATACCTTGGACGTGTAGAAAACTTAACAATATCATTACCATACATCCGTAAGTTAAAACGCTCAAACTTGGAACATCACCAAATTTCCTCAAGCAACTCAAATCAAGTTCATTGACAAACACGAAAACTATTAATATTAACAAACTAAAAAACCAGTAGAAAATTCATCAAACAAGTTGTAAAGTGAAGACTTGAGAAGTTACGAAAAATCCGAGTACAACTTGTTTAATGAATACTCACCACACTACCTAAACTAAACAACAACAAAAGAAAAGATTACACCATGCTTGTTTTACGTCGTAAGCTCGACGCCTTTACAATGCTTAGCTAGTAACTTCCTTCCTTCATGCCTTGGTGATGCCTCACCACACAAACCAAAAGCAAGTGCCTTAACCAAACACTTAAACAAACGTTACGGGAACAAAATGTATACAACCCTTGAACAAACATAATGGAAACAGACAATATATACGATATATACAAAACTCAAAAACAAATAAACTATCGCAATGCGATTCAATATCAAAACCAATCCCCGGCAACGGCGCCATTTTGTTGGATGCAGAATAGGGCAAGCAGCAAAAATATTTATTTTTGGAAGAATTCCCTCTGGGATTTATGTCGTGTCCACTGAGATCGGTTCGAGGGAAAGAATGCCGTTCGACAGTCTCTCGCGTGTTTGAGTTTGGGTTTGAATGGTTTCAGATAAAAGTACAAAAATAAAAACATAAGACAATAAAATAAATACATTCTTAAGACGCGATAAAACTCGTCAGGAGTTGTATTTCAATCTACCCATCAAGCATTAAAAAATATATGGATCAAATGCACGCAACCTAAATCACTCGTCAAAATCCCCACGTATCGCTCATAACAAGAGGTTATGTCTAACGCAAAAGTTGAGAGATCAACCGCATTCTATCAGAGGTGATGTCTCACGCAACTCAACAACACGGAGCATTAAGAATCGATACACACACATGAATATTAGACCGCTTCCCACAGCTAATAGACATACATCTTAGGTCGAGTTCGAAAAGTATATTTCTATAGCGAATCAAACCCATTTAAATAGATAGTAAAGCAAAGATGACATCGATTAAGAGTTGTAAAAGAGATTTTATACAAAAATCCATAAATATACATACAATCAAGATAAACTTACATACAAAACCCCAACAAATGAAGAATACATAGAGAGGAAGGAAGAAGAACATAAATCTCACGGTTTGTCAACTCCGATTGAAGTGGATTCGACTCCGGATCGTCAAGATATACACTCCATGTGTTGTTTCTAAGCTAAATCTACTCAAGAAGGTGTTTGATGGAGTTGGGAGCAAAAAATCCCCAAAACCATCCTAAAAAAATAGTGTTTTTGGCCTTAAATAGTGTTTCTGTCCGTACAGTTTCGCCCGACGGTGTTTTGAGGCGCCCGGTGGCGAAAGGCGGCTTATTTTGCACGTTCCAGTGTTGTTCTGGAGTGCCCGGTGCTAGAAGTACCGCCCGGTGCTGCTCAAAAATACAGAACGCTACTGGAATTTATTTAATTTTCTAGTGCCTCTGCACCGCCCGGCGCTGCAGGGGCGCAGCACACCAGACAGCAAAAAATCTGCATTGTTTTATTCGTAACTTTTGAACCGTAACTCCGTTTTTCGCCCGGTTTGAAGCGTTGGAAAGCTTATTCAATTCTCTATACAACAATGGCAAGATATCCTTGATTGAATACCTGCAAAAATAAATGGAAATCAATTAAACTCAATGATATTTACAAGAAAACGCAATATACACACGAAAACGTAAAGTAAACGTATTTACACATAAAGTGGGGTTTATTCAACCAATTTTAACACAAAGTAATGATAAGTGCAACAAAACTTATATACAAAAATAGGTACATTTTGCACTTATCATACAACAACACTAAGAGATGATGAATATATTAGGAAACACATGGTAGAGACACCACATGGTAGTGACAAAATATTCAATAGTTTTATTCAACGTGCTAAGTATAAAATTAGAACTGTAACAATGTCCAAGTCCAACATTAATAGGGAGCAGAGTTACAACACAGTACCTGCATCACTGGATTATGAGGTTAATGTTGGTAACAACAATAATAAAGAAATTTTTTAGACAAGTTCAACTTATCCTTCAAATATTTTTAGAAAGAACAAATAGAAAGTAAATACCACCAAGTGGTTTAAAAAAACTACATTAGTTAATATATCTGCACATGAATCCCCTCCTTAAAAATGTGAGATATTTTGAATCTAAAGGAACATATATTGTCTAAAGTATTCGTCCATTTAATTAAAAGATGCCAAGAGACTATTTAAATTATAAAAAAAAATACATAAATGACCTTTTATATCTACAAACACACCAGAACTCAAGAAGATTTGAGTACCAAATGTGAAAAACTAGTGTGTTTTGCAGGGATGATGTGCAACTTTAATAAAATTTTAGTGCGTATTAAATGAAGTTGTGCAAAGGAAAATGCATACCTTTGAGTATGCATAGAGCCCCTGGTAGTGTTTGATTATACTGATGTTTGTGATCCAAGAATGTTTGCTAATGATGTATGGACATGATCAAAGCAATCTTCGTTGTGGATGGTCTCAACACTTACGATCTCTGATAATCAATTAACCTCTTAGTATATTGAGATGATAAGTCTGTAATAGACTCATCTATATTGTTGTTTTTAACCAACTCTCGTATCCCACAATTCACAAAGAAGGATTTACGACAATGTTTTGTCGTTCCTTCGAAAGGGTGGGGGATTTAGCAAGATTACTTAATATTTAAGGTGGTACAATTTTTAGAGGTTGGTTGGAGATATCTGCTTAACCCTATAAATAAGTGGCTTATTTT
This sequence comes from Lathyrus tuberosus, assembly GCA_022829125.1. Taxonomy (NCBI): domain Eukaryota; kingdom Viridiplantae; phylum Streptophyta; class Magnoliopsida; order Fabales; family Fabaceae; genus Lathyrus; species Lathyrus tuberosus. The sequence goes on along the minus strand of JALAZF010000222.1, from coordinate 7,208,323 downwards.
TGCTCATCAATTAAATTAATTATTACTAATAAAATTTATGAGTATTTAGCATTTTTGAAGAAACGGGTGCAAACAGGAAGAAGAAGGGTGTAAAAAGTTGTATGCCAAATCCAAATTTCAACCCAACGCCCAAAAAGATCAAGGAGGCTGAAATCAAAGGAGATAATCAATTAGATGATCCTTGAATTTCAAATTTCACATCAAATCAGATTGTATCTTTACCTCCAAGAAGATAAAATTAGAACATTAATAGAGAACTATCTTACCCCATAATTTTCCCTACCTATTTTGATTTCTGTTTGGCTCATTACTAAATCATATGCATGTATGGTTATTGATTTATCCAATTAGGTTATTTGTTTTCGTTGTAAATCTGCCTTACAACCTTTGTTGATGAAGAGAAAGAAAACATATTTTGGAGATTGCATTTACCGCGGAAATTAGAAGTTTTAGAAAGTCTGACGAAAAGTCGAGGAAAAAAAATTGGTCGGTGAAAAGTGTCGGCTGTATGGTGAATAGTGCTATCCGTACGGATGAATAGTGACGTCCGTGTGGTGAATAGTGTTGTCCTTATGGTGAATAGTGTTTTCGAGTTTTTGGGCTTTTTTCGATTTGGTCCATGGATCCATGTGATTTTGGGCTTTGTTTGTTGGGTATTTGCTATTATAAATATGTATCTCTTATATGCTTAGTCTGTGACAATCTTAGAGTTCACACCAACAAGGGAGAGCAAGGGTTTAAAGTTATAGCATAGGGTTTCATCTATTCACAAGGAAAACCTTAGAAAAGCAAAGGTTTAGGGAAACCTTTGGAGTTGTTTAAGGTTATTGTGAAACACTGTTACACCTTGGGTTTGAGTGATTCATATATTGAGAGTTGGAGAGGTTGGGAAACACTTGGGTAGAAAATAGGGTTGTTCTTGGGAACTTGAAGGCGAAGGCTATTTTCTTGTAACTCATCTGTAATCTCTTGTAACAACTTTCTGAGTATCGTGAATTGGAGAGCTGCTATCTCCTTTAGAGTAGATCGTTTGATCGAACTGGGTAAACAAACCTTCTATTTTTTCTTGCCTTATTCTGTTATATTATCTGTGTACGGATTATTATTGCTAAAAATCATTTATTTTGGTTGCTATTGTTCTTTGCCTCACAAATTAATATTGAATTTTGTCGTAATTCACAACAAGATTCACAACAAGTGGTGCGGTGAGCGTGGAGCAAAGAGATATTGTTGACAAGTGAGCACCATGGTTAGTAGATGGTAGATCGAGAAATTTTTCGGTAACAATGACTCCGGGGGTTGGAAAATTAAGATGCAAGTAATTTTAATTCAAGAGAAGTGTATCGATGATTTAAAGAGAAAAACATTGATTCCTACAGGGCTTACACAGGTACAGAAGACCGAGATGGTGGATAAGGCCAGGAGTGCCATTATATTATGCCTTGGGGATAAAGTTCTAAGAGAAGTCGCCAGGGAGCAAATTACGGTCGCTATGTGGGAAAAACTTGAATCATTGTATATGACAAAGTCTTTGGCCCACAGGTTGTATCTGAAACAATAACTCTATTAATTCCGAATGGTGGAGAACAAATCCATAGTTGAGCAACTCATAGAATTTCACAAGATTATCGATGATCTTGAGAATATTGAAGTGAAGATTGATGATGAGAACAAGGTTTGCTCCTGTTGATTTCACTACCCAGATCCTTTGAGCACTTTAAGGATGCCTTTCTTTATGGTAAGGAAGGTACTGTTACTTTGGATGAAGCCCAGATGGCGGTGAAATCCAAAGAATTTTCAAAGTAGAAAGATTTGAAGACTGAAGATAGTGGTGAAGGCTTAAATATGTCAAGAGGAGGAGGTAAGCGCAAAGGGATGTCCAAATCAAAGAGGTCTGACAAGTCAAAGGTAAAATGCTTTAATTGTCAGAAAATCGGTCACTTTAAAAGGGATTGTCCTGAAAGAAAGGTCAATGAGGATTCTGTTCAAGCTGTAGTTGTATTGGGTGAGGAAAGTCATGAGGATGTCGAAGTACTCGTAGTATCGAGTTTGGAAACTGAAGATAGTTGGGTCATTGACTCAGGTTGCTCTTATCACATGTATCCAAGAATAGAATACTTTGAAACTTTTAAGATGGTTCAAGGTGGAGTAGTTCACCTTGGTAATAATAAGGCATGCAAGGTTCATGGTATTGGTACGGTCAGATTTAAAATGCTTAATGATCGTGAACTTCTTATTCACAATGTGAGGTATGTTCCAGAACTCAAGCGAAATTTGTTATTTATAAGTATGTTTGATGATCTAGGCTATTGTACTAGAGTTGAACGTGGAGTGTTGAAGATTTCGCGTGATGAATTGATTATTGCTAAAGGGTCTAAAATATATGGTCTATATATTTTAGAAGGTTCAAATGTTATTATTCATTCATCGTTAACTAGTGGAGGCTTTCATGACAAGGAAAAGCTATGGGATTTGAGTTTAAGGCGTTATGAATGCCTTGAGAAAGTTTCAGAGGAGTACAATGAATTTTGCAAAAATCAAGGGATAAAAATCCATGTTACCGCTGAGTTGTTATTGAGTTTTTAGGGAAGAGCTGAGGTTAAAAAACCTTATTTGGTTGGAAGAGAATTTCTTCTGAAGAAGAATTGTGAAAACCAAGGGAGAAACCTGAGAGAAACTATAACGGAGAAAACTGAGTTTGAGGTGGAGTTTCCATCTATGGATGCTAGCAGTAGTGAGGGAACGGTTACAGAGATCTCTGATTATCATTTGACTCATGATAAGGTAAGGAGGGTTATTGTAGCATCTCAAAGGGACGGTTATGCTAGCCATGGATATTATGTTTTTAATGTGGCTAAAGGACTGCAAAATAAAAGAAGAAAAACCTTCAGGGAGGCATTTGAAAACAGGTGGAGTCCAGGGTGGTTGAAAAGTCATACTTGTAGGTTTGTTAAATTACCTAGGCAGAAAAGGGTAATTGGGAACAAGTGGATGCAAGTTGCGAGATCAGGATTCAAGGGTTGCTTGAATTTGATAAAAGTTATTGATTAAAGTTTCAACTTGGTAGAGAGCAGCAATGTTGTTGATTGTTAAATTGATATCAACACAGTTTAAAGTCAAGGTAGAGATTGTTGTAAATGTGCCTTAAAACCTTTGTTGATGAAGAGAAAGAAAACATATTTTGGAGATTGTATTTACCGCGAAAATCGGAAGTTTTAGAAAGTCTGACTAAATGTCGAGGAAAAAAATCGGTCGGTGAATAGTACTGTTCGTATGGTGAATAGTGAAATCATACGGGATGAACAGTGACGTCCGTAAGGTGAATAGTTTTGTCCATACGGTGAACAGTGTTTTCGAGTTTTGGATTTTTTCGATTCGGTTTATGGATCCATGTAATTCCGGCCTTTGTTTGTTGGGTATTTGCTATTATAAATATGTATCTCTTATATGCTTGGTCTGTGACAATCTTAGAGTTCACACCAACAAGGGAGAGCAAGGGTTTAAAGTTATAGCATAGGGTTTCAGCTATTCACAAGGAAAACCTTCGAAAAGCAAAGGTTTAGGGAAACCTTTGGAGTTGGTTAAGGTTATTGTGAAACACTGTTACACCTTGGGTTTGAGTGATTCATATATTGAGAGTTGGAGAGGTTGGAAAACACTTGGGTAGAAATTAGGGTTGTTCTTGGGAACCTGAAGGCGAAGGCTATTTTCTTGTAACTTATCTGTAATCTCTTGTAATAACTTTCTGAGTATAGTGAATTGGAGAGCTGCTCTCTCCCCTAGACTAGATCGTTTGATCGAAATGGTTAAACAAACCTTCTATTTTTTCTTGCCTTATTCTGTTATATTATCTGTGTACGGATTATTATTGTTGAAAACTATTATTTTGGTTGTTATTGTTCTTTGCCTCACAAATTGATATTGAATTTTATTATAATTCACAACAAGATTCAGAACAAGTGATGCGGTGAGCGTGTAGCAAAGAGATATTGTTGACTAGTGAGCACCATGGTTAGTAGATGGCAGATCAAGAAAATTTCTGTAACAACGACTTCGGGTTGTGGAACATTATGATGCAGGCAATTTTAATTCAAGAGAAGTGTATCAATGCTTTGAAGAGCGAAGGATTGATGCCTGCATGGCTTAAACAGGTATAGAAGACCGAGATGGTGGATAAGGCCAGGAGTGCCATTATCTTGTGCCTCGGGGATAAATTTCTAAGAGAAGTCACCAGGGAGCAAACTGCGGTTGCTAGGTGGGCAAAACTTGAATCATTGTATATGACAAAGCCTTTGGCTCACAGGTTGTATCTGAAACAACAACTCTATTCATTCCGAATGGTGAAGAACAAATCCATAGTTGAACAGCTCATAGAATTTCACAAGATTATGGATGATCTTGAGAATATTGAAGTGAAGATTGATGATGAGGACAAGGCTTAGCTACTGTTGAGTTAATTACCCAGATCCTTTGAGCACTTTAAGGATGCCCTTCTTTATGGTAAGGAAGGTACTATTACTTTGGATGAAATCCAGACGGCGGTGAAATCCAAAGAATCTTCAAAGTTGAAAGATTTGAAGATTGAAGATAGTGGTGAAGGCTTAATTGTGTCAAGAGGAGGAGGTGAGCGTAAAGGAATGTCCAAATCAAAGAGGTCTGACAAGTCAAAGGTAAAATGTTTTAATTGTCAGAAAATTGGTCACTTTAAAAGGGATTGTCCTGAAAGAAAGGTCAGTGAAGATTCTGTTCAAGCTGTAGTTGCATTGGGTGAGGAAAGTTATGAGGATGTCGAAGCACTAGTAGTATCGAGTTTGGAAACTGAAGATAGTTGGGTCATTGACTCAGGTTTTTCTTATCACATGTGTCCAAGAATAGAATACTTTGAAACTTTGAAGATGGTGCAAGGTGGAGTAGTTCACCTTGGTAATAATAAGGCATGCAAGGTTCAAGGTATTGGTACGGCCAGATTTAAAATGCTTAATGATCGTGAACTTCTTATTCACAATGTAAGGTATGTTCCAGAACTCAAGCTAAATTTGTTATTTATAAGAATGTTTGATGATCTTGGTTATTGTACTAGAGTTGAACGTGGAGTGTTGAATATTTCGCGTGATGAATTGATTATTGCTAAAGGGTCAAAAATATATGGTCTATATATTTTAGAAGGTTCAAATATTATTATTCATTCATCGTTAACTAGTGGAGGCTTTCATGACAAGGAAGAGCTATGGAATTTGAGTTTAAGGCATTAAGAATGACTTGAGAAAGTTTCAGAGGAGTACAATGAATTTTGCAGAAATCAAGGGATAAAAATACATGTTACCGCTGAGTTGTTATTGAGTTTTTAGGGAAGAGCTGAGGTTAAAACAACTTACTTGGTTGGTAGAGAATTTCTTCTGAAGAAGAATTGTGAAAACCAAGGGAGAAACCTGGGAGAAACTGTAACGGAGAAAACTGAGTTTGAGGTGGAGTTTCCATCTATGGATGCTAGTAGTAGTGAGGGAACGGTTACAGAGATCTCTGATTATCATTTGACTCATGATAAGGTAAGGAGGGTTATTGTAGCATCTCAAAGGGACGGTTATGCTAGCCATGGATATTATGTTTTTAATGTGGCTAAAGGACTGCAAAATAAAAGAAGAAAAACCTTCAGGGAGGCATTTGAAAACAGGTGGAGTCCAGGGTGGTTGAAAAGTCATACTTGTAGGTTTGTTAAATTACCTAGGCAGAAAAGGGTAATTGGGAACAAGTGGATGCAAGTTGCGAGATCAGGATTCAAGGGTTGCTTGAATTTGATCAAAGTTATTGATTAAAGTTTCAACTTGGTAGAGAGCAGCAATGTTGTTGATTGTTAAATTGGTATCAACATGGTTTAAAGTCAAGGTGGAGATTGTTGTAAATGTGCCTTAAAACCTTTGTTGATGAAGAGAAAGAAAACATATTTTGGAGATTGTGTTTACCGCGAAAATCGGAAGTTTTAGAAAGTCTGACTAAATGTCGAGGAAAAAAACTGGTCGGTGAATAGTATTGTTCGTACGGTGAATAGTGAAATCATACGGGATGAACAGTGGCGTCCGTAAGGTGAATAGTTTTGTCCGTACGGTGAACAGTGTTTTCGAGTTGTTGGCTTTTTTCGATTCGATTTATGGATCCATGTAATTCCGGCCTTTGTTTGTTGGGTATTTGCTATTATAAATATGTATCTCTTATATGCTTGGTCTGTGACAATCTTAGAGTTCACACCAACAAGGGAGAGCAAGGGTTTAAAGTTATAGCATAGGGTTTCAGTTATTCACAAGGAAAACCTTCGAAAAGCAAAGGTTTAGGGAAACCTTTGGAGTTGTTTAAGGTTATTGTGAAACACTGTTACACCTTGGGTTTGAGTGATTCATATATTGAGAGTTGGAGAGGTTGGGAAACACTTGGGTAGAAAATAGGGTTGTTCTTGGGAACCTGAAGGCGAAGGCTATTTTCTTGTAACTCATCTGTAATCTCTTGTAACAACTTTCTGAGTACAGTGAATTGGACAGCTGCTCTCTCCCCTAGACTAGATCGTTTGATCCAACTGGTTAAACAAACCTTCTGTTTTTTCTTTCCTTATTCTGTTATATTATCTGTGTACGGATTATTATTATTGAAAACTATTATTTTGGTTGTTATTGTTCTTTGCCTCACAAATTGATATTGAATTTTATTGTAATTCACAACAAGATTCAGAACAAGTGGTGCGGTGAGTGTGTAGCAAAGAGATATTGTTGACTAGTGAGCACCATGGTTAGTAGATGGCAGATCAAGAAAATTTCTGTAACAACGACTTCGGGTTGTGGAACATTATGATGCAGGAAATTTTAATTCAAGAGAAGTGTATCAATGCTTTGAAGAGCGGAGGATTGATGCCTGCATGGCTTAAACAGGTATAGAAGACCGAGATGGTGGATAAGGCCAGGAGTGCCATTATCTTGTGCCTCGGGGATAAATTTCTAAGAGAAGTCACCAGGGAGCAAACTGCGGTTGCTAGGTGGGCAAAACTTGAATCATTGTATATGACAAAGCCTTTGGCTCACAGGTTGTATCTGAAACAACAACTCTATTCATTCTGAATGGTGAAGAACAAATCCATAGTTGAACAGCTCATAGAATTTCACAAGATTATCGATGATCTTGAGAATATTGAAGTGAAGATTGATGATGAGGACAAGGCTTAGCTACTGTTGAGTTAATTACCCAGATCCTTTGAGCACTTTAAGGATGCCCTTCTTTATGGTAAGGAAGGTACTATTACTTTGGATGAAATCCAGACGGCGGTGAAATCCAAAGAATCTTCAAAGTTGAAAGATTTGAAGATTGAAGATAGTGGTGAAGGCTTAATTGTGTCAAGAGGAGGAGGTGAGCGTAAAGGGATGTCCAAATCAAAGAGGTCTGACAAGTCAAAGGTAAAATGTTTTAATTGTCAGAAAATTGGTCACTTTAAAAGGGATTGTCCTGAAAGAAAGTTCAATGAAGATTCTGTTCAAGCTGTAGTTGCATTGGGTGAGGAAAGTTATGAGGATGTCGAAGCACTAGTAGTATCGAGTTTGGAAACTGAAGATAGTTGGGTCATTGACTCAGGTTTTTCTTATCACATGTGTCCAAGAATAGAATACTTTGAAACTTTGAAGATGGTGCAAGGTGGAGTAGTTCGCCTTGGTAATAGTAAGGCATGCAAGGTTCATGGTATTGGTACGGTCAGATTTAAAATGTTTAATGATCGTGAACTTCTTATTCACAATGTGAGGTATGTTCCAGAACTCAAGCGAAATTTGTTATTTATAAGTATGTTTGATGATCTAGGCTATTGTACTAGAATTGAAAATGGAGTGTTGAAGATTTTGCATGATGAATTAATTATTGCTAAAGGATCTGGAATATATGGTCTATATATTTTAGAAGGTTCAAATGTTATTTTTCATTCTAAAATATATGGTCTATATATTTTACAAGGTTCAAATGTTATATTTTAGAGGATTTCATGACAAGGAAGAGCTATGAGATTTGAGTTTAAGGCGTTTTGAATGCCTTGAGAAAGTTTCAGAGGAGTACAATGAATTTGGTAGAAATCAAGGGATAAAAATGCATGTTACCGCTAAGTTGTTATTGAGTTTTTTGGGAAGAGTTGAGGTTAAAATAGCTTAATTGGCCGGTCGAGAATTTCTTCAGAAGAAGAATAGTGAAAACCAAGGGAGAAACCTGGGAGAAACTATAACGGAGAAAACTCAGTTTGAGGAGGAGTTTTCTACTATGGATGCTAGCAGTAGTGAGGAAACGGTTACAGAGATCTCTGATTATCATTTGACTCATGATAAGGTAAGGAGGGTTATTGTAGCATCTCAAAGGGACGATTATGCTAGCCTTGGATATTATGTATTTAATGTGGCTGAAGGACTGCAAAATAAAAGAAGAAAAACCTTCAGGGAGGCATTTGAAAACAGGTGGAGTCAACGGTGGTTGAAAAATCATACTTGTAGGCTTGTTAAATTACCTAGGCAGAAAAGGGTAATTGGGAACAAGTGGATGCAAGTTGCGAGATCAAGATTCAAGGGTTGCTTGAATTTGATCAAAGTTATTGATTAAAGTTTCAACTTGGTAGAGAGCAGCAATGTTGTTGATTGTTAAATTGGTATCAACATGGTTTCAAGCCAAGGTGGAGATTGTTGTAAATGTGCCTTAAAACATTTGTTGATGAACAGAAAGAAAACATATTTTGGAGATTTCATTTATTGCGAAAATCGGAAGTTTTAAAAAGTCTGACGAAAAGTCAAAGGAAAAAAAATCGGTCGGTGAATAGTGCTGCTCATACGGTGAATAATGCTATCGTACGGATGAATAGTGACGTCCGTACAGTGAATTGTGTTCTCCGTACGGTGAATAGTGTTTTCGAGTTTTTGGGCATTTTTCGATTCGGTCCATGGATCCATGTGATTTTTGGATTTGTTTGTTAGGTATTTGCTATTATAAATATGTATCTCTTATATGCTTGGTGTGTGACAATCTTAAAGTTTACACCAATAAGAGAGAACAACGGTTTAAAGATATATCATAGGTTTCAGCTATTCAGAAGGAAAACCTTAGAAAAGGAAAGGTTTAGGGAAACCTTTGGAGTTGTTTAAGGTTATTGTGAAACACGGTTACACCTTGGGTTTGAGTGATTCATATATTGAGAGTTTGAGAGGTTGGGAAACATTTGGGTAGAAAATAGGGTTGTTCTTGGGAACCTAAAGGCGGAGGCTATTTTCTTGTAACTCATCTATAATATCTTGTAACAACTTTTTGAGTATAGTGAATTGCAGAGCTGCTCTCTCCCCCAAAGTAGATCGTTTGATCGAACTGGGTAAACAAACCTTCGGTTTTTTCTTGCCTTATTCTGTTATATTATCTGTGTATGGATTATTATTGCTGAAAAACCATTTATTTTGGTTGCTATTGTTCTTTGCCTCACAAATTGATATTGAATTTTGTCGTAATTCACAACAAAATTCACAACAGTTTTAGTGTTTTATTCATCGTATTTCACATAATTCATCAGTGGGCCAAAGGATAGGTAATAATGGATTTAATCAGTTTAAGTGAATTTTTTAGGCGAATATTATTTGGTGATTATTCAACATTATTTCCCATATTACTTGTGGTGCGAATCATCTCTTTATTCGAGATTCATGGTTAGCTGGGAAAATGGAAGTATTGTTACTTAATTAGGGAGATTGCTTGAATTCAAATAAAATGACAAAGTGGAATAAAAAGAAGATTTCTTACATTTATTGGAAATTCATGGTACAATGCATATTGCTTGAGGTATAAATCAAAAGAATAGATTACAAGGAAAGAGGGTAAAAACCTACATCTTAATGGTACAATTGACTTTTTGGTAAAATAGTTAACTTTTTGGTCAATTGTTGACTTTTGGTCAATTGTTGACCATTGACTCGATTTTGACTCCATAATTTTCCTAGACCTATTCTACAAGTATTTGATCAAAGGATTCGTCATTATTCGTCAAAAGACTACTACGGAAAACATATACAACAATGGTTAGAAAAAGGACAACATCATGCGTGACCTGCCGTTGTTACGTATGGTGTGGTTGTATATGCGCTACTTACAATCACGATCTTATGACCGTTGTGAAAAATCTGAACGCACACGATATATTATCACAGTTAATAAACAAACCGTTGTCATATATAAAATGTCTCAGGTTCAAATCCCAGCGCATGTCTAAGTATATAACCACGGTCTTCTATAAAAACTGTGGTTATATTATATATTATCCACTATACAAGCACAATCATAATAAAAACCGTCGTTAAATTTTATGCATTTTTAAAAACGAAATTTCTGCATTTGGAAAATTTTCCATTTTTTAACCTGTATTATTTAATCTGTAACAAAACAGAAACATCAATTTATGATGCATATTAAAACACTCAATCTCAAATAGTTATTTATTTCAGCAAATCAAAAATGTTATTTACAACACTCTCCACTGTTTTGACCCCTCTTAAAATCCAGTCAACGGAATATGTGACGTGGCAATTTTTTTTTACATTTTTATTATTATTTTTTATTACGTGGACAAATTAGTTGGCATTTTTAATTATTATTTAATTTTTAATATCCACGTCGCATTTACATATATATATTTTTTAATATATTTTTTTTTACTTTTTGTATTAATTTATTTTATGTTTTCTTAAATTATTTATATTAATTTTTTTTATGAATTATTTTTTTAAATTATCAAAATATTACAATAGGGTTAAGCCCATTTTAGTTTCAAGAGCAGCCCAATACTTAAATATTTGAGAACTTATGTGTAAAAACTGCTTATAAACACTTCAATTTGCGTATGCAATTTTGATGTGGGACTTATAAATATTTTCATTACTGCAATAGTTTATTTCTTAGGTTCAAATTGAATGCTTGAGCAGGAGAGTTCTTGTAGCTTTTGGCCAACTTCTCACAAACAATCCTCTGTCTTTTTGAATGATTCAAAAAATTGTGATGCTACTCCAGCATCTGGAAACTTAGAAGTGCAACAGCCCAAACAAGAATCACCATCCATGACACAAAAGATATAAAAATTGTGTCCACAAAAATAAAGCACTCACCTTGTCACAACACCAGCACCGTTGTCAATTTTTTTGAAAAGTACAGTGGAAAAAAAGATGGCAGCTTGCATACTTCTTTAGTAATTGATTTGAATTCTGACATGCCAAGGAAACAAGTAAACAATTCTCAAAACCAGCTGTTACAAAGCTTTATTACATTAGAAAGTGAATTTTATACAAATCATCACTTTTTTACTTCAGCAACATTTAAAATCAGTTATTTTTATTCAACTTAAAGAGGGAAAAAATCCCATCCGTATATCCCTCGCCCAAACCAGGAGATTATCTTATCAATCCCATTACTATCATGTCAATTAGTTAAACTGTAATGTAAAACCGATGCATCTTTCTCAGAAACCTTCAGTATCTAAACAATCATTGCTCAATAACCACAATTACTATCTCACCCCTTTTCATCCCCACCAGCAATCTCAGATCAATCCATTCTTCATGCACACACATGCATACAATTGAAGCGAAAAAATCTAGCGAATATAATAATAACACAACATAGCAATGTGCGAATTTCAAAACAGAATATAGCATTACCAATCGATTACTTTCGGGAAGCGACAACCACTGTTCGAAATGGAAGAAAACAAATGCGGTGGAGATACTCAAAACGCAAGTTTGACGGTTGCGGTTGAAAGACCAAGAGTTCCACAAGTCACCTCTTAGCAAGTCCCACATCGAAATATAATGTAGAAATACAAGTGTTTATAAATAAATCTTACACAAGACTTATCAATTCATTAACTATTGAGCTCCTATTGGTGCTAGAATTGGGTTTGGATCTATTTAATCTTGGCCCAATTAAAATATTTTGTAAATTAAGAATTTGAAAAAATAAAAATAATACGTAAAAAAATAAATAGAATAAAATTAAAAATAAATAGAATTAAAAAACAATATTAATAAAAATCTAATGATTCAGATTCATTCTCGTGTTCTTATATAAAAATGACATTCTCATAAGATATGAACCCATATAGGGAACATATCATATGAGAATGACATTTTTATGTGAGAACATGAGAATGAATCTGAACCTTTAGATTTTAAAATAAATGGTGGAGATTATGTATTAGTTTTTTTTCTCTCTCCTCCATAAATTTATTTTAATAATGGAGGAGAGAGAAAAACAAAAACCACATATAATCTCCACCATTTATTTTAAAATCTAATGATTCAGATTCATTCTCGTGTTCTTATATAAAAATGACATTCTCATAAGATATGAACCCATATAGGGAACATATCATATGAGAATGACATTTTTATGTGAGAACATGAGAATGAATCTGAACCTTTAGATTTTAAAATAAATGGTGGAGATTATGTATTAGTTTTTTTTCTCTCTCCTCCATAAATTTATTTTAATAATGGAGGAGAGAGAAAAACAAAAACCACATATAATCTCCACCATTTATTTTAAAATCTAATGATTCAGATTCATTCTCGTGTTCTTATATAAAAATGACATTCTCATAAGATATGAACCCATATAGGGAACATATCATATGAGAATGACATTTTTATGTGAGAACATGAGAATGAATCTGAACCTTTAGATTTTAAAATAAATGGTGGAGATTATGTATTAGTTTTTTTTCTCTCTCCTCCATAAATTTATTTTAATAATGGAGGAGAGAGAAAAACAAAAACCACATATAATCTCCACCATTTATTTTAAAATCTAATGATTCAGATTCATTCTCGTGTTCTTATATAAAAATGACATTCTCATAAGATATGAACCCATATAGGGAACATATCATATGAGAATGACATTTTTATGTGAGAACATGAGAATGAATCTGAACCTTTAGATTTTAAAATAAATGGTGGAGATTATGTATTAGTTTTTTTTCTCTCTCCTCCATAAATTTATTTTAATAATGGAGGAGAGAGAAAAACAAAAACCACATATAATCTCCACCATTTATTTTAAAATCTAATGATTCAGATTCATTCTCGTGTTCTTATATAAAAATGACATTCTCATAAGATATGAACCCATATAGGGAACATATCATATGAGAATGACATTTTTATGTGAGAACATGAGAATGAATCTGAACCTTTAGATTTTAAAATAAATGGTGGAGATTATGTATTAGTTTTTTTTCTCTCTCCTCCATAAATTTATTTTAATAATGGAGGAGAGAGAAAAACAAAAACCACATATAATCTCCACCATTTATTTTAAAATCTAATGATTCAGATTCATTCTCGTGTTCTTATATAAAAATGACATTCTCATAAGATATGAACCCATATAGGGAACATATCATATGAGAATGACATTTTTATGTGAGAACATGAGAATGAATCTGAACCTTTAGATTTTAAAATAAATGGTGGAGATTATGTATTAGTTTTTTTTCTCTCTCCTCCATAAATTTATTTTAATAATGGAGGAGAGAGAAAAACAAAAACCACATATAATCTCCACCATTTATTTTAAAATCTAATGATTCAGATTCATTCTCGTGTTCTTATATAAAAATGACATTCTCATAAGATATGAACCCTATATATATATATATATATATATATATATATATATATATATATATATATATATATATGGAACATATCATATGAGAATGTCATTTTTATGTAAGAACATGAGAATGAATTTGAACCATTAGATTTTAAAATAGATGGGGGAGATTATTTGTCAGTTTTTTTTCTCTCTCCTCCATCATTTATTTTAATAATGGAGGAGAGAGAAAAACAAAAACCACACATAATCTCCACCATTTATTTTAAAATCTAATGATTCAGATTCATTCTCATATTCTTATATAAAAATGACATTCTCATAGGATATGAACCCTATATATATATATATATATATTGTGAGACTATTTGTTTAAGATAACTTATGAAAACAATTTATAACATTGTTCATAAGGTGTTTTCATCTTATTTTCATAAGTTCTCCAAAATAACCAATTTTTATTTATGTATTTTAACTCAAAGTACAAAACATAACATAAGATAATAAAAAAAATTATTCATATTTATTTAAATAGGCCGGCATGTTAAGCTTAAGAGGCTTTTTTATGGCCTGAGGCCTAGCCTTTTTAATTAAATAGGCTTATAAAAAAGCCTAGGCCTCTTCTATTTAAAAAAATAGCTTGGTCTGACCTGAGCCTGTGTAGGCTAGCCTGTAGGCCTCTGTTATCGGCCTGACCTACTTCCACCCTTATTCATATCCTATGAGAATGTCATTTTTATGTAAAAACATAAGAATGAACCTGAATAGAAAAACAAAAATCACACATAATCTCCACAATTTATTTTAAAATCTAATGGTTCAGATTTATTCTCATGTTCTCACATAAAAATAGCATTCTCATATGATACGTTTCCTATATATATATATATATATATAAATGCCACGTGGATTTTAAAAAATTAAATAAAAAACGCTTGGGTATTGAGAGTGTGCTCCTCTCAAAGTCTCAGATTCGAATCCTGCTAGGTACAAATTGCTTATTAAAAAAAATTAAATAAAAATTAAAAATGCCAACTAATCTATCCATGTAATAAAAAATAATAATAAAAAATTAAAAAAAATTGCCACGTCACAGATTCTGTTTCTTGGATTTCAAGAGGGGTCGAAACAGTGGAATCTTCAAATGTCAGGGGAAATCTAAACTTTTTTTTTACAGGGGTTTTTCAAACCTCGCCCATATGGCAGGGGGCAAAAGAACAATTAACATGTGTTTGAGATGAATCTCATGTTTGAGATTCATTAATCACATTGAACATATACGCCTAAGGTTTACGAATCTCTAAAAAGTCTTCGCATGAGAATGGTGTTTCGTCGTTAAAAGTCTGCATAAAAAATACCAGATTAAAGTGCATTATTAAGGATCCATAAGTGCATTGTAAACAATTCATTACATATGTAATATATACCTGATCCCAGTTATCAACAATTCCGGCGAAGACAATGTTTAGCATGTGTTTCATTATATAATTGTTGGAATATTTTAATAATTTTGTTATATATTAATATCCCAATAATTATGTGGCCAAATATATTTATTTAATTATATTAGCTATTTTATCAAATAAAGTGCCTTAAAAATTATATGATCAAATAATGTTAAAAGGCTATTTAGATTTTATTTGGGAATTAATTAATTAATTAAATAATTGGGTAATGACTCAAATATGAGTGGATGTCAGGATTACCCATTTGGGAATAATGGGAACTATAATTGGCCATCACACTATATATAGGCTATGGTCCCCAATATACTGTACTACAAGCAAAATTATCTTTTCTTCTCATCTGAAGAGAATTCGAGGTATAAGGAGTACTGGTTGAGGAAGAACCACAAAAGTCATCAACTTCTGAGTTTAGGATTACTGTCAAAAGGGATTTTTCTCAATTGATCCAGGTATTCTTAAAATCAATTTATTGATCCTTTAATTTTATACATGCTTGATTTCCGCGTCTAAAATTATATATTATAGTTTCTTGAGCATGTATGTTTTGATCGATCGTTAGTGATTTAATTATAACAAATGGTATCAGAGCTCAAGTTATGATTAAGTTATTAATTTAAATGATATATTATCATGTGGTTCTTTTATTGAATACATCGTATGTAATTACTGGAGCTATATATCTTTTATTGAAATAACGATTTAGGAATTCCAATCCGTATGTAATTACTGGAGCTATATATATTTCACTAAATATTTGTTTATGTGTGGATTCACTGGATCCAGCATCACGACACTATTACGGTTTTGTTTTTCACTGTGTGTTAGATATTTATTTTACAAAGGCATTGAATTTGGTATCAGTGTGTTCAAAGTGATGCAATTCTTCCCTTGTGATTTAGAAACATTGTTGTTTCTATTTAGTAAATAATTATTATTATTGAATAAACCTAATTATTATATATATTAAGTGTATCAAAATAAATTTTTTTATCCAATTTAAATGCTAATTTTATTTTATTATTTTTTTTTGTTATTATACTGTGTCATATAACTATTAAACTTTTTTATATCCCTTTCGAGTACAACTGGTCTATTATACCGGTATGTACATGACATAAACACAATTAGGTAAACATACAATTTTTTAACATTACATTTGCAGGTAATGTTTATGTGAATTTTAAAGACCTTCCCATTTAATTTATTAAATTAAAACGTCTAGTGACTTTGATTGATTAGTTGAAACAACAAGTTGCAAAAGTAACCTCTATTATTTAAATTTGATTCAATTAGAATTACAAAAGATGTAGTGTGTAGTTTGTCATGCGAACTGTTATGGTCGGCCAAAAGGAAGACACAGTTTAGCCGAGAATTTGCCTACTTATGATGGTAAATATGTAGTAACTATCAAGTTTATCCATGTGGTTAATGATTGATGTCAAAGGTATCCATTATCTGACAGGACATATTACTAATGTTTGATCATTACGTGAGAGTACCGCTTACAGTTAATTCTTGCAATCAAAGATTGGGAATTGATGGTGTTTTTTGGTATCTTGTCAAGGTCTTATTTAATTTGTATATAAAGAATATTGTGAATGTCTATGTGGTTATTTGACATGCCTACTAATGCCATTGTATGTTTGTTGTTCTTTTCTATGGATCCAGTTGTTGCTGCTGCCGCTCCAAATTTTGTTGCTCATATTAACTCTATTCCTATGCTGAGTGAGATGAACTTTAAGTCTTGGAAAGAATCTGTGGGGATCGTGCTTGGATGCATGGATTTTTACTTATCATTGAGGGAGGAGCGTCCCACCGCCACTGCTGAGAACCCAAATGAAACTAAAATAGAAAAATGGGACCGATCTAACCGAATGTGCCTGATAATGATCAAAAGATCCATACCTGAAATGACTAGAGGCTCAATTATTGAGAGTGAAAGTGCCAAGAACTTCCTCGAAACCGTGGAGCAATTCTTTTCTAAAATTGATAAGGCTGAGACAAGTAGTACCTTGTCCAAACTCATTTCAATGGTTTATAAAGGCAAAGGGAACATAAGGGAGTACATCATGGAGATGTCTAATCTCGCATCAAAACTCAAGGCATTGAAGTTAGAACTTCCTGAGGATTTGATTGTGCACTTGGTTTTGATCTCTCTCCCTGCACACTTTGGACAATTCAAAGTGAGTTACAATACTCAGAAGGATAATTGGTCTCTCAATGAGCTCATATCTCACTGTGTGCAAGAGGAAGAAAGGCTAAAAAGAAAAGACTGAAAGTGCTCACTTGGCTACCAATTCTCAGAATAAAATAAAGAAACCTGCGGGAAATTTTTCTCAAAATAAGAAGGCAAAGGAACAACCTAAGGAAACCACTTATTTCGTTTGGAAAACGGCTGGACTCATGAAGAAAGAGTGTTCCAATTATGTCGCATGGTGTGAAAAGAAGGGTAATTTTCTCACTTTTGTTTGTTCTAAAATTAATTTAGTTTCTGTACCTAAGGATACTTGGTGGGTAGATTCTGGTGCTACTACTCACATTAGTATGTCCATGCAGGGTTTCCTATGGAGCCGTCCGCCAAGTGATGCTGAAAGATTCATCTATGTGGGTGATGGCAATAAAGTTGCAGTAGAGGCTATTGGGACTTTTATATTTTTATTAAAATTTGTTTTTCATTTGGATTTGATTTAGACTTTTGTTGCACCGTCTATTAGACAGAATTTAATTTCTATTTCTATTTTGGACAAATCATGTTATACTTGTCTGTTTGGAAATAATAAATTTAGCCTCTCATATGATTTAAATGTTATTGGTTACGATTCTTTGAATGATAATCTTTATATGCTTGGTATTGAATGTCCTTTTAACCAAATAATGCAAATAGAGTCACATGGTACAAAATGAAAATTAAATGAGAATTCCGCCACTTTATGGCATAAGCGATTAGGACATATATCTAAACAAAGAATTCAGTGGATTATGTCAGACGGTATTCTTAGATCCCTTGATATGTCAGACTTTCAAGTCTGCATTCAGTGTATCAAGGGCAAGCAGACAAACAAGAGGAATTTCCATGCTGAAAGAGCTAAGGATGTCTTAGAACTAATTCATACCGATATATGCGGTCCTTTCCCTACAGGTTCTTGGAATTGACAATGATATTTTATTACGTTTATAGATGATTACTCGAGGTAAGGCTACCTCTATTTGATTCATGAGAAATCTCAATCTTTGGACGTGTTAAAGTCATTCAAAGTTGAAGTCGAACTTCAACTTGGAAAGAAAATAAAAGCTGTCAAATCCGACCGTGGTGGTGAATACTATGGTAGGTATGATGAATCAGGGGAACAATGTCCAGGGCCCTTTGCGATTTTCCTCGATGAGTGTGGAATCGTTCCGCAATACACAATGCCAGGAAAACATAGCATGAATGGAGTTGCATAACAACGAAACCAGACTCTTAAGGAAATGGTAAGAAGTATGATTAGTCATTCTTCTCTTCCAGAGTCATTTTGGGGAGAAACATTAAAGACCCCAGTTTATATCCTTAATATAGTAATTAGTAAAGTAATAGCTAAGACCCCTTATGAGCTCTGGACTGGGAAAAAGTCTAGCATTAGACACTTGCATATTTGGGGATGTCCAGCTGAAGCGAGGCCTTATAAGACTCATAAAGGTAAGTTGGATGCAAAGACAATTAGTTGTTATTTTATTGGATACACTGAACGCTCTTACGGGTACAAGTTTTACAATCCCATCACTAAAACAATTTTTGAAACGGGAAATGCAAAATTCCTTGAGGATGTAGAGTTTGGAGGGGAAGAAAGCATAAGAAGTGTTGTCTTTGATGAAGAAATTGTTTCTCACAATGATCAAGTCTTTGTACCTATCTTTGTTCTAGAAACAGGTCCTGAAATAAACAATGATGTTATTCCTAACATCCCTCAAGAACAAGACAATACTGAGTTTCTTCCTCAAGCACCACCTATAGTTCAAACTCAATAACCTCAAGAGCCACCATTAAGAAGTTCCACTAGAGAGAGTAAAAATGCAATTTCAGATGATTATGTTGTATTTCTTCAGGAACGTGAAGATGGCATTGGTTTGACTGAGGAATATCCTATTAACTTTAGTCAAGCTATGCGGAGTCCAAACTCTCTTAAGTGGGTTGATGCCATGAAGGATGAGATGAAGTCGATGGCTGACAATGATGTTTAGGATCTCGTTAAATTACCTGAAGGAATGAAACCCATTGGTTGTAAATGGATATTTAAAACCAAAAGGGATTCAAAGGGTAACATTGAGAGATATAAAGCTCATCTTGTCGCAAAATAATTTACTTAAAGGGAAGGAATTGATTATAAAGAGACTTTCTCTCTAGTTTCTTCGAAGGACTCTCTTAGGATCATGATGGAATTGGTAGCTCATTTTGATTTAGAGTTGCATCAGATGGATGTAAAGACTTCGTTTCTAAATGGAAACATTGAAGAGACAATATATATGATGCAACCAGAAAACTTTGTGTCAGTAGACCCAAAGTCTATGGTTTGCAAACTCAAGAAATCCATCTATGTCCTTAAACAGGCTTCCCGTCAATGGTATTACAAATTTCATCAAGTAATATCCTTATTTTGTTTTGAGGCTAATCCGGTTGATAACTGTGTATACCAAAAGTTCAGTGGGAGTAAATTCGTTTTCTTGGTGCTATATGTAGATCATATCCTTTTGGTAAGCAACAATATAGGCTTAGTACACGAAACCAAGAGATTTATCACAAATAAATTTGAGATGAAAGATCTTGGGGACGCCTCCTTTGTCTTAGGAACTCAAATACTTAGAGACTGTTCTCGAGGTATTTTAGGATTGTCACAAATGAGCTATATTGATACAGTTCTGGATAGATTATCCATGAAAGATAGTAAACCAGGAGACACACCAGTTGCTAAAAGAGTCAAGTTCTGTCTCAAACAGTGCCCCACTGCAAATCTTGAAAAGGAAGAAATGCATAAGGTTCCATATGCTTCAGCTGTGGGAAGTCTTATGTATGCTCAAGTTTGCACCCGTCCCTACTTAGCATTCATTGTAGGAGTTCTTGGCAGGTATCTTAGCAACCCTGGTATGCAGTACTAGATAGCAGTAAAGCGTGTAATGCGCTACCTGAAGAGAACAAGAGACTTCGTGCTCACGTATCATAAGTCAGATAGCTTGGAGATCATTGGGTATTCTGACTCAGATTTTGCCGGATGCCCGGATAACATACGTTCCACATCTAGTTACATCTTTCTCTTGGCTGAAGGAGCAGTCTCCTGGAAGTCTTCCAAACAGACTTTAGTGACTCCTTCCACCATGGCAGCAGAGTTTGTGGCTTGCTTTGAGGCATCAAATCATGCAATTTGGCTGCAGAACTTTGTCACAAGCCTACACATTGTTGGGAGCATTGAAAGGCCTTTGAAGGTTTATTGTGACAATAGTGCAGCTATGCTCTACTCCAACAACATTATAAGTTCTACAAAATCAAAGTTTATCGATATCAAGTATCTTGTTGTGAAAGAGAGAGTTCAGGAGAAACAACTTTTGATAGAACATATAGGGACATACTTAATGCTAGTTGATCCAATAACCAAAGGTTTAGCACCTAAGGCTTTTCATGGGCATGTTGCTCATATGGGTCTTAGTTTTGAGATTGCCTTAGATTAGTAGGTTTTTTTTCTTAATTTTCAACGTTCTATGCTTTGGTTTTATTTTGGTACAAACTTTATGTTATGTTTAATTTTCTGCAGAAATAAAACTTATGAGCTATTATTGTTATAACAATATCAAGTTTTTTTTGTTATGTGCAAATATTGTAACTTTGAATTGCACCTAAGGAACTTTAGTTTGATCTCACTAAAGACTTCAGTAGGACCAGTTGGAAATATGCATGATTTAGAGATTTCATTGCATGGATTTTCCATGCCACTCATCCATATCGATCTATGTCATCAAGTACGTTGATGTGGTGGTCGTCGGGGTTCCATCACGTTATACGTCAGTGACGACAGCCGCGCTGATCCCATTATTTATATATGAGGTGTACCAGATTGTAAAGTTGAAATCTAAAGATAAATAGCATTCGGATACACGCCTAAAGAATTATGATATAATTATTAAGTTATATTGGCCAAGTGGGAGATTGTTGGAATATTTTAATAATTTTGTTATATATTAATATCCCAAAATTATGTGGCCAAATATATTTATTTAATTATATTAGCTATTTTATCAAATAAAGTGCCTTAAATAATTATGTGATCAAATAATGTTGACGGGCTCTTTAGATTTTAGGAATTATTTAATTAATTAATTAATTAAATAATTGGGTATGGACTCAAATATGAGTGGATGTCAGGATGACCCATTTGGGAATAATGGGAATCCTAATTGGCCATCACACTATATATAGGCTATGGTCCCCAATATACCGTACTACAAGCAAAATTATCTCTTCTCCTCATCTGAAGAGAATTCGAGGTATAAAGAGTATCGGTTGAGGAAGAACCACAAAAGCCATCAACTTCTGGGTTTAGGATTACTGTCAAAAGGGATTTTTCTCAATGGATCCAGGTATTCCTAAAATCAATTTATTGATCCTTTAAATATATACATGCTTGATTTCCGCGTCTAAAATTATATGTTATAGTTTATTGAGCATGTATGTTTTGATCGATCGTTAGTGATTTAATTCTAACAATAATAACCACACTCGAATCTCTTTGGTTGTTTCCTCGTCTACAAAAATAAACATTAGTTTCATGAATTTTATAGACACACATGCATGTAACAATATATATAAATGAATGTCACAAAGTAATATAGCCACTTACTTTAGGCAAGATAAATGTTGGCTTTTTTCTAACATTGTTCAACATTTTGTGTCACTGCACAACACTGTACATTTGAAAATATTTGAGGGTTAAACCAATTAAAACAATTACAAAGTCAAAGAAAATATTTATAAATGAAAATCTCATATAAACATAAACTTACTTATTAATAATTTGTTTCATTTTAAGATCGAGTGGTTGATGTAATGAACACAATGTCGTTATTGTATTCATCTTAAGCGATATGATGATCAATTGCCAATGATCACTGAATAAACACGAGCATATATATAATTAATATTCTCTAAAACAAAACTAACTATAAAAGATAAACCACAATTTAAAAATTACTTACGGATTGAGAAATGGTGTGAAGTAACATTCTTTTCCCCCTTGACCTAACCATCCCGAAATGTATGCCTCAATATCTTTTGGCTTATTATTTGTTCATCGAATACTAAACGGATCCAAGATGCCATAAATATAGGACTTATTTAACTCTATACATACACGATGAATGTACCTAAATGGTTAAACAAAATTCAAAAAATCAGTAAAGGAAATACAAAAATGATAATGTACTATAATGACATGCATATTCAAGTATATACTTACGTGCACCAAAGTTGCAATATCCCTACGTCCAGCCAAGTACCACCATAGAGAAAATCTTGAATGTCACTAGGACAAACATAGTAGAGCTCCACCGATGGACAATGCTCTAGAGAAAGAGGATACGGATCATTACGTTCAGCAACCAAAATGTATAACGTGGCGATTTCATTTGCGGAAGGATCCAATAACTCATTAACCTCTTTAGCGGGGGCGGCTGAACAATTGCTTCCATTGTTTCTAGCATGACGTCACCATGTGTTTGGGGAACTTGATCATCAGCATTATTAGTATCATTTTCATCCATGTGTTGTGGTAAGGATCCACTTATTCTCTACGACAATATATCAATACATAATAAACACATTTCTATCTTTTCTAACTTTTCAGATTAAACACAATATATCACATATTTCATATAAAACACTAGCATTTCAGATAAAACACTTACCGCGTATAACTCTTATAACTTTTCTATGTCTTTCTTCCGACTTTCCCGCTCGGCTTCTAACATCTTCCTCTGCTCTTCTAACTCCTTTTCAACAAGGGCAAGCTTTTCTCTATGCTCTTGAATTCGGCATTTTCATCGCTTTTTTGGTTGGACCAAAGAATAATCTAATACCAATGTCTTCTCTAACACCACAAACGCGCCCACCATGCTCATCTGTTACAATAGCCTCGACTAGTATATCATGTCGTGGTTCTGGAACAAATGAGCCTCCATGGGTCTCCTCAACCAACACATCCTACACAACATGCATGATAATATTAATATTGTAATTACCACAATATTTAAATAACACATAACATATGAGCAACAAATCATACTCACAATTTTTTCAGCAACTGCTCTTGAAGCATCTAAGGTGTACTCTCCATTTAGTCTTAGTCGAGCCCTCTTCCACTTCTCATGCCTTGACGATGGAGATGGATTGTGATCACGACTAATGGAGTCCTTATCTCCCATTTGTTTTCTTTTTTCCTCCATCATTTTTTCTCCAGTTTTCTGTAACCTCCACGAGATAATCTATGAGGTAAATGTTTTTTGCTTTATTTTGAATTCCTGCTTGACTTTTAGTCTGTTATAAACATAGTGAAAATATGATTAGTATCTATAAATCATTATGTCGTACCTCGAAAAATGAGAACGACCTCACGAAGCGCAATCGCACGCCCGCGGGATGGACTTAACAGAGTCGCCACCGATCTTTATTTATTCCATAGAAGGAAAGGGAAAATATCGAATAAAACCCCTAAAAGAAAGGATAAGATATGGTCATCGCAACCATTATCTGAGTTCGGGAGTCGGTTACGCAAGGGGAAGGTATTAGCACCCCTCACGTCCGTTGTACTCAACGGGAACCATTTAGTTAAGGTTAAATGTATGTTAGATTAAGGTTTGTATCTAATCTTCTACTTAATGGGAAAGAAAGGTAAATAATTATTGTTAAAGGAGAGAGAACCTAAAGAGGTTTTATTACTAGGGTACTCGCAAAGACTTTGCAGTCTCGTGCCTACGTATCCTTATGAGGATGGAATCAGAGCAATCGTAGTTCACCTGACTAAGGTGAGGAACCATTGACTATGGTCGAAGTTCCAAGGGGAATGAGTACTCATGATCATGATACTCACATAGAGTTAAAGAACTCTCTAATTCTAAGTTGTGATGGGATTGAATGGCTATAAGGCCAAAGAGAAAAGTAGGTATTGGTTTCTTGATGAGAATCCAGACTTGTCCGTAAAATGGAGTTTTGAGTAAGATTGGATGTATTTTAAGAATGATGATCATCAAATGATCAAAGAGTTTATGCTAGAGTGTTAAACTCTAACACTCTCTATCATTCAAGATTAGTTTGGGAAAATTGTTTGTTGGACAACGAACATTAATAAAGATCAAGAGTTCAAAGAGTTGTGCTAGAGTGCCAGACTCTAACATCTCTTAGTCCAAATTGTTATTAAGTGTTTTATGGATGAAAGAAAGAAATGATTGGCTACCTCAACGTGCAAGACTTGAGACCAATCTTTCAAAGGGTTATGCTAGAATGCTAGATTCTAACAATCCTTTTCTTTCAAGTTTATTTCGAAAAAATATTTGACGTGCTTTGAAGTATTGATATCCTTAAAGAAGGAAGTATTCTTAAGACGACGATTGACAAAGGTAAGAGGTGATAAAAGATGGAAGGTGGAAAAAGTGAAAGGTGGCTCGCCAAGAATTAGGATTCTTGTGCCTACGTATTCTCATTGAAGAATCAGAAATCAGAGCGTCCGTAGTTCTGATTACTACGGGTTGTTGGTTGAGGTATGTTAAGTGACTAGCGAACAGTTGAGCAAATGTTCAAAGAGTTATGCTAGAGTGCTAGACTCTAACGGCTCTTATTCATTCAAGTTGATAATTAAAAATAATTGATGGATAATGAACGCTTGATGAAAATCAAGTGTTCGAAGAGTTGCGCCAAGATGCTAGATCTTGACGGCTCTTATTCATCCAAGTTATGATTAAGATCGTTTTTAGGACAACGAGCTATTGACGATGATCAATCGCTCAAAAGGGTTATGTCAAGATGCTAGATCTTAACGGTCCTTGTGTGTCCAAGTTAATATGAAAGTTGTTCGATGGAGCGAAAGAATGAATGAATGGCTACCCCAAAGTGCGAGACTTAGGACCAATCGTTCGAGGTTTATGCTGGAATGCTGGATTCCAACAGTCCTCTTCTTTCTTATTTTTATGAAAATAATTGATTGATTTGATTTTTTGGAAAAAATTTAAAAGTAGCTTAATCTTAAATGTTTGAAAATTAATTTTATTGAATGATTGGTTTTGCATTTTTACTTTGTATAACAATGATATAAAAATACATATTTTACTAAGAATTTAAAACATTTATATTTTAAAATATTTATTTTCTTTGAAACTAAATTATATAAAAAATAGAAACTAATTTCATTTTAAATGAACTATGATAAAACGTAATAACTGGGCTATGAAGGAAAGGGCCCAAGGGAATAAGTGACAAATACATGATTAGATGCAAAACACATATTACAAAATTCATCAATGGTTAAGTAAAATTAAAAAAACAAGATGATTAGAATACTAAAATCTAATTAGGTTGAAGATAAACAAAATAAAAACCTAAAAAAAAAAAAGATTAATTAAACCTAACTAAATAGTACTAAATAAACCTAAGGGAAATAATTAACTAAATAATTAATTAAACCCAACTAATTACAATTAACTAAAAGGTTTGATAATTAAGACCTATTTAATTAAAAAAGAATAATAATTTAAATTAAGCTTAATAAAAAACTAAACACTTAGTCTAACCCTAAATTAAAATAAAAAAGCTAAGTTAACTTAAACTAACTCAAAATAGATTAATAAAAATGAATAAGAAAGGAATCAGAGGTGCAACTAGTAAAAAAAGAACTCGAAAAAAAAAATGGGCTCCCAGGAGGTGTGAATAGCATGAATTAATCAGGCCCAGAAACAAATAAACATCAAAATCCAGTAGGGCGTCTTTGAATGGCCTCCACCGAAGACCTCCTCTAACATCCGTCAGATCTACGATCTGATCACCATAAATAATCACTACAACAGTTAACAGAAGGATAACTGTGTGCCTTCATAAATATGCCACACTTGATCCAAAGAAAAAGGAGAACCGGTGACACTTGTCACCGGTGTAGGAGGACACGCGTGGCACAAAAACAGAAGCATAAAACAACGAACAAGAAGAGAAACAAGCTCACTTCTTCACTCTTATTTCTCTACGGTGAATCGGAGAAAAGAGTATCATCGGAGAAAATGAAGACGCGGCGGAAACCACCGTCTTCTCCGTCGAATGATCGTCCCAATACAAAAAAACCTACATCAACCCTCTCCCAAATCTTCTTCTTATTCCAATTCCGAAACTTGATTTCAGAATCGCCCTTAATCCCAAACGAAACCCTAGTTACAAACTTCCAAACCAAATCTAAACCGTAATCGCTCCATAAACACAAATTTAGCAACGAAATTCACAAACCTCTTACCATGTAGCGGGATCGAAGAAATGAATCAAAGACCTTAAATTCTGAGATTTCACCATTTCAAGCGACGTAATGAGGATTCGACACAAGATGCACACATAAGTTAAACAAGAAGCACGTAAAATGTACCTGGTTGGAGATTCTAGGGTTCCGGCGCAGTGGTTGCTCGCCTCTGGTGAAAAGATCAAGGTATTTCCTCTTCTTTCCTATTTTGATCCTTTTCTTCAATTTTTTTCTTCGTCAATCTTCTTCTCTTCTTTGAGGTTGCTGAAATGCACTGTTGTTATGTGTGTATATGGTTCGAGCTTGTCGACACGGTTGTTATTAGCTGCAGTTTCGAGGAGGAACTTGTGGTGTTATGGTGAGCGTTTCTACATCGGCAGAGGGAGTATTTGCCAGATTTATGTTGGTGTAGATTGAAAGAGAAGCAAGGTGGTTGTCCGTTCTTGATTTGTAGTGAAATAGTTGGGAGGGTTGTTTTGGTGATTTGGTTTGGTTTTGGAGTTGCAGTAATAGCGAACAGAGGGAGTTACGTTGTGGTGTAGGCGGCGATGAGGGAGTGTTGCGAATGGAGGTGAGGAAACAGAGGGTTAAGATTGGGTCTGGTGAAGGTTTATTGCGATGATGGCGGCGTACAGTAGAAGGGAAGAGGGTTGGTGTTTGTTGTTCAGTTGAGTTTTTTCTGTGAAAATACCAGAGGAAAGGAATGACAACAAGTATGGGTGATGATGATTTAGTGTGTTCAAGGAATCATGGTGGAAAAATGAACGTGAATCCCTCAAAATTTCTGTGGTTCCGAGGTATGCTCCTTCTCTTGATCTCCTCTACTCCTCCTTTTTGTAAACCCTTTAAACTTCTTGACTAAGTTTTCTAGTACACAACCCTTGTCTTCTTGTTAGTGATAAATCACTTTCAAAACATAGGGTTGCAGCTTGTTGGTTGTCGTGATAGAACTTGGCTAATTGTGGATTGCCTCTAAGATAAGCTCTCTTGGGGCAGGTTTTCTTGTTTGCAAAAATGGGGAAAGCGTGGGAGCATGGGTATTGACCAAGGACCATTTGGCAGCACCTTTTTACTGAATTGTTGATGTTAAAATTCGCAGGTTTTAAGGAGCATAAAGTTTTTTTTGCAATTTTGGTGCAAGGCAAGTCTTTGAAATGTTGCTTTGAGGTAGCAAAAGTAGCAAAGGTAGTATGACTTGTTGGTGTATCTTGGCAGGGTGTACAATTTAGCTTGGAATTGTAACCTTTGTTACAACAAGTGTACAGATTTCCTATTATTATTTTAACTTGTAAATCAAAAGGTACAATGGCTTTTTGGTAGATGGGCTCTTGTTGTTTTTGTCCATGATTTTATAAAATAAACTTACGGTAAATTTATTCATGACATACTGAATGGGAGACTTTTGAAATTACTTGGCTTGTGAAGTAACATAATTTTGTCTAAATGAAATGAATGTGGATTTGAAAAGAATATGTTAAAACTTTGAATCAAATCCACGAGACGTAACACTACATTCTGATTCCAACTTGAAATGAACTTGAATCGGATAGAGAGATTGAATCTTCGGCTTGACTTCATCAGATAAACTTGAATACAAATACCTGGATTCAGTCTCACTTGTCCTCACAACAGCCCATGATACAGATGAATTGAGATGCTAATTGTATTGTCGCTTTACCAAACCCTAATTGAAATTCAACTGACCCTGATTGTTATCTATTTTAAGACAAAATACCCTTGTCGTAGCCTGATAATATGACCCTGAAATAAACCACTTGTTTGGCCAAGATTAGGTCAAGCTTCCACTTAATTTCCAACCACACCACATACACCCCCGACATGATGACCTCGCCTGATGCTTGATTCAATCTTACAAGACCTGAACTTGCGATGAAACCAAATTAAACTGGCTCCTTAAAGAGGAGAGGACTCTTAAGATTTAAGAGAAACTGATTGGTCGGTAATCTTTCCAAAACTATGGTGGATCAACCCTTGAAGCCTCTTGAAGCAATCCTAATTCAAAAACAAACGAAACAAAGTCTGATAAACTGGTTAGTTATACAACATGATTGACCTAGATGATATGCAAAAGATGATGACATCAAAGGGGTAAAGTTTGGGGTATGACAGTTGCCCCTATTTAAATAGCTTTACCGGATGGCTCGAGGGATGAAATTCTCGAGAGATCAAGGTGAAAGGTATTTAAATATAGCAAACCGAAAATTTTGCCCTTATATGGAATGCAGATGCTAAGGACAGCAACAAACGTGCAAATGCTGACATGCCATGGACTTCTAGTATGATGATATGATGCCATGATAGTGTAAAAATGCAGACAAACAGGACACCAAAGATAAAGAGCTAACCAACCACCAGTGAGTAACACTGGGGAAGGATGAAGGTTAGTATCCACGAGGAAAACTCGCTGGGAGTACAGGCTGACCAACAAAAGAAACTCACTGGGGAGACTCTGAGGAAACACTGGGGATAGAAAGACACCTTCTTACTGGGCATGAAACCAGAAAGAATACATGATCTCCACTAGGGAAAGATCTAGGGAGATGGAAAACAGGTTCACATGTCCGGAAGACACTAGGGAAATAAAGACATACTCCTACAGGGCATGAAACCAGGAAGAAGCCATGCTCTCTATTGGGGATCGAAAGGATAGACATCCTACAAAGATTTTTTGGGGATTTCTTATACTGAAGAGTTCAAACGAGATCTTCAAGAAAAACCAGAAAAGATAGAGACAAACTCTGCGTTTTCCAAATGATGATCAATCACAAGGACTTTCAAAGAGATAATGATAATAACTGAACTTCTGCTGGGAACCAGATTAAAGTGCCAACAAGGATTGGACTCAGAAGTGATATGTCAGTATCCACCAATTTGAGTTGAATAAGATACCAAATTAAGTTGGTTTGGGTAACAAACGGTTCACGATAACCGGAAAGCTTAGGTTCACGATAACCTGAAGCAAGCAAAAGGGTTTACGATAACCAAAATTTAAACAACGAGCTCACGATAACTCGAAGTTTAGGTTCATGCTTGACTCGATTCAAACAAGAACGGTTTAAACAACAGACTCACGATAATCTGAAGTAAACAAAAGGATAAACAACGAGCTCACGATAACTCAAAGTTTTGGTTCAGGTTTGACTCGATTTAAACAAGAACGGTTTTAAACGACAGACTCACGATAATTTGAAGTTTTAGGCAATGTTTGACTCGATTCAAACAAAGAAACAGATAAACTGAAATAAAAAATGGTGAACAACGAGCTCACGATAACTCGAGGTTCGGATTCAGGTTTGACTCGATTCAAACAAGAACGAGTTTAAACAACAGACTCACGATAATCTGAAGTTAAGGTTCTAATGACCAACGAGCTCATGATAACTCGAGGTTCGGGTTCAGACTGAAATAAAAAGATAAACAACGAGCTCACGATAACTCGAGGTTTAGGTTCAGGTTTGACTTGATTCAAACAAGAACAGTTTTAGACAACAGACTCACGATAATCTGAAGCTAACAATGTTTGACTCGATTCAAACAAAGATGATTTTGACAACAAACTCACGATAATCTGAAGCAAACAAAAGGTTCACGATAACCAGGAATTTAACAACGAGCTCACAATAACTCGAAGTTTAGGCTCAGGTTTGACTCGATTCAAACAAGAACGGTTTTAAACAACAGACTCACGATAATCTGAAGTTAACAAAGGATAATCAACGAGCTCGCGATAACTCGAAGTTTTGGTTCAGGTTTGACTCAATTCAAATAAGAACGATTTTAAACGACAGACTCATGATAATCTGAATTTTAGGCAATGCCAGCAGTTACTGGACTTTAGGCATCCAAATAAGGTGGTTGAGTATCAGATAGATTGGTACCGGGGTTGCATAACTGAAGATAAGACTTCCTGGGGAATACCAATTATGATTGCAAAATGGTTGGATAAAACCAGAGATAGATAAGTTTCTCATAAGAGACTGCCACTTATCGCTATAAAAGAGCAAGCTTCTCCAAGAGAATGCCACTTGTTGGGTATAAATTCCAAAGAGATGTTGATATTACAACACTGCTGGAGGAATAATTATCTTCAATGAGGATCTGTAAAAGATTCTTCCTGCGAGACACAGTGCAAAATAAATGCACGTTTAAGATGGGCTCAGAAACCACACCTGTCAGGGATCAAAGTTCAATCTAGGAACAAACTAGAAAGAAACGGTCAAACAAGACTCCAATTGAGGGATGAACTCAAATGGGGATTTATCTTATCCAAATGTGGAAAAGATAACTGAACCAACCATCATCCACGAGAATCAAACTCTCTAGGGAATTCAGAAAAGATGGGCACTTTATGCCTGCTGACTCTCTATTGGAGAGAACAGACAAACCCAGTCACCTGGGGAGATAAACGCCAAAGTGAACAACACAGGTAAACACTAGAAACATGTAGCAAAAAATGATAGTATGCTATGCATATGAGTGCTTATGCCATGCTTAAGCTTATGCTGACAAAATAGACAAGAAGAAGTGAGACTGGAGATGAAATAAACATCTCGACAAAGGATACCAAGCCAAACTCATCAGATTGGACCATTACTGGGGATGAATAAGTAGGATCATCAGATCTACTTCACTGGTGAAAAGAGTATTCCACTAGAGGTATAGCATCATGACTTTACTAGGATTGCCATCATGAGCTTGATTTCCTTATTGGAGGAGGAAGATCCATGGAGATTGTCAAGGTTAGACGAAATAACAGCTTATTGGGGAGCTAGCAAAAGATATCACCAGAAGAGAGTAGTTATGCATCCTGACTTGTATGATGATCACCAAAATAAACAACAACTCTTGCAACAGGTAATCTTCAAATCTTCTCTGCCCCAGATTATATGGTATGTTGGGAGAAAATACCAAGAGGATTTTACAAAAGAATCGGCATACGACATGCCTTAATATCTTCAAACTCTTAGATTCATGAATCTCGGCGTAACTGCCCTAGATTAACGGCGTTTGCACAACAAAGTCTTTGAACTTGCTCTTCAAGCTGGCTGATCTGTGAAAGAGATGCCCCAAACTGATTGGCCTTTTAGAGATTTACCGAATCTCGACCTGATTGCCCCTGATTAACGGCATTCGTGATACAAGGTCCTTTAGACTGTGGTAGAAACAACTAGGGAACAAACTTGCCCCTGTTGGTGGGTCATTGAAGTCCAAACTTATCATAAGGTGGCCTCAAGATGGCTTGCCCCAATATTCTGAACTTTTGAAGAGTTCTTCCTTTGATTTAGCAGCTCTTGGGATGGTGGAATGGTAAATCCTTCCGCTTGGTTGCCCCTGACTGAGCTTCCTTCATCAAGTCAAATTCCCTAGCTGGCTGCATTTATTGGGATTCTTTTGCTATTAAATTGTTTTACAAACAAGTATTGTTCGTTAAAAATTAGCAATTTTAATGCAAAATTCATGCAAGCTTTTTGAAAACAAAGTTTATCGATGGAACACACACGGTGAGAGATGAAGTCATTAACGGAATGACAGATGAAGTAATCAACACACGCAAATAGCAAAGATCATTAGGAGTCAGGTTAATCAACCTTGCTGTAGTATGCTTTCGAAACAACCTTACCTCAATTAGGTCTTTTAAGGGTTGTAACGTGGCTTGGTTCACGGTTTTACGAAACAAAGATAAAGGCTCAAAGTTTGTTTGGTACCCACCCCATCTTCGTGATGAAATCCAATCCTACACTCAATTAACTCAAGCTATACATTCAGGTTCCTATAGGCTAGGAATGAATTGATGATAGTTGATGATTTAGACACCTTTGTAGTCAGTACTCCCTCGCAGAATTTGGCTAATCTTTGAGACTTTGAGACTTCTCCTTGTCTTTGCTGATTGAGGTCACGATACCTCTTCTTTTGATTTGATTGAGGTCACGATACCTCTCTTTGTTTGCGGTTAGGACCTCCTTTTTGTTTGATTGTTGCTTTGAAACTCCTTTTTTGGCTGTTGTACAAGTTCTTTTTGTATAAGGCAAAGTTCTGGGCTTCCCATCTTTCTTGGCTTTTGCCTTGAAAGGGACTCGGCTCATCCTTTGATTAAGGATTTTTCAGCTATCCTTCCTTATTGTTGCTTGGATGAACAACTTGTACAACGCTAACTCA
Organism: Lathyrus tuberosus; assembly: GCA_022829125.1. Taxonomy (NCBI): domain Eukaryota; kingdom Viridiplantae; phylum Streptophyta; class Magnoliopsida; order Fabales; family Fabaceae; genus Lathyrus; species Lathyrus tuberosus. The sequence goes on along the minus strand of JALAZF010000222.1, from coordinate 7,175,523 downwards.
TTTGATTTGAGAGAGCTGACTGGTGTCTTACATGAAGCGCTTGCGTTCGAATGCGTAACCAAGTTAAACTGAGAACTACCCTGCCCCAAGGTTGAGATTTTAAGGGTTTTTTGTATAAAGAAAGAAAACTCCTACTTCTAGGCTCGAAGGGTTAACGAGGGGTTATCTTCCTTATTTCTCCAGTGTTTGGGGATTGAACAATGCCTTACATCCTCGACGAGGTTTAATTGAAAGCATACCACAACAATTATGGATAATATTTTTGTCATCCTCCCCAATCTTTGCTTAAACAAACAGTTTGATGAATGGGAAGAAACAAGATAAATATATATATATATATATATATATATATATATATATATTTTTTTTTTTTTTTTTACGAACATTAAAATAAATGAGTGAAACGAATGGATTTAATCAAAAGATGCATGAATATTTCATTAATCTCACCAATTTGAAGATACGACAAAGCTTATAAGCAAACATAAATTCAACGCAAAGGAAATACAATTGAAAAAAACTGAAATGAACAAAATACGGCCAGCTTCGGCGAATTGATTTTAGAAGACTTTAGTTTCCGGGCCCAAGCGGGAGAACACCTTCCTCATTGATCACTTGCTCCTTGTGATATAGAACCTTAAGAGGCCTTACAAGTCCTTTGTCTTCTGCTTTAGGAGTTGGTGCATTGGCATCTGGCCCGCCCTCTTGAGGTTTCAGCAGCTTTAGCAGACTTAGCAGTTTCGCTTCGAACTCTTTGCACTCTTCAATGGGGTGCCCCATTGTCCCGGTATGGAATTGGCATTCAATCTCCAGGCGATCCTCTTCAAGGATCAGTTTATTGCCATGGATCAGCCCTCACACAGTATATTCTAAGGCTCAACAATCATCCAAGTCATGCCCTTTGGCTCCTTTGTGGAATTCACAACTCAGGTTAGGATTGTGCCAAGGTCCCGGCACAGGTCCCGACACAGGTTTGAGAAGTCGGGGAGTTACCAACTTGTTCTGCATCAACAGTGGGAAGAGTTTGCTCAATGGTACCGGAATGGGTTGGGGGTTAGCTTGGCCTCTTCCCATAGGGTACTTCAACTTGTTTTGATTTTGGGAACCTCGAGGAGAGACAGCCGTTGGAGGCTGGGACGCCCTTTTGGTAGACTCCTGATGACGGTTACATTCGGGTGTAGGAACAAGACCAACGGTTGACTGGCATAAGGTTTCCTTAAATCCTGGGCATAGGAGATCCTCATAAGATGGCAAAGGATTGTTCTTGATACTAGAACGAGAGTCATCGAAAGATAGAATGTTTCTCTCCTCTAAATCCCTCACAATGTGCTTCAAAGCAAAACAACCTTCTAAATCATGGCCTGGTGCCCCTTCATGGAATGCACAATGAGCATTAGGATTGTAAGAAGGTGGAAGTGGATCAGGAGGTGGGCCTGATGACCTTGTAGTTATTAATCCTTGTTGCACCAAAGCAGGATACAATGCCGTATACATCATAGGAATCGGAGGAATCGGAGGCCTTCCACCCTTTCTTTTACCTAGCATATTCTGACGAGAAACTTGAGTCCGTCGCGGATAAGCAGGAGCGTTGGGAGCTCGTTGATAGATTGGTGGTTGAGAAACTGGCTGATAAACAGAAGCTTGATTGTTGAGTGTTGGCGTGATAGGGTGAATGTGATCCTCTTTTTTCATCAGGGCTTTCAAAGTTTCCAGAACCCAACTCATCTGGAATTTGAGGATTCTGACCTCTTTTTTCAGATCTTCCTGGTTCTTCAGAATTTCATTCATCGTTGCCATTGGTCCTGAGTGAATGCTAGGTATCCTTGAGTGATAAAGGAAGAAAAAGATGAGGCAGACTCAAGGTTGAGAAACAAAATGCAATGCAAATGGGATGACATATGTACGGATGCAATGCTTATGATGTTTATTTTCAGAGAGTCCTTTTTAAACTTTCAGTTGTTTAGCATAAATTCGCGCGTAATGAAGATCAACACGAATTTAGAACCCAAAATACTCATTCATTCAAATAAAATCAAAAGTACACAGTACAAGTGGATAATGAATTGAGTCACCCAAATACAACAATATTGAGTCTCAAAATACGAAACCATAATAAAAAAGTCTTCTTTATCTCGCGCTCTTGAAGCTCTTTCAATTCAATCTTAAACCTCTTCATCATCCCCTCGATGAGCTGAATGAAGTAACTGATAGAAGAAGGAGTGTCTTCATCCACATCTTCCACAACCATCTCTAGCCTTAAAGCTATGTCCTTGGCTATCTCATTACAAAACCTTATCAAGCTTGCAAATTTTTCGCAATACATGATAGCAGAAGGCTCAAGGAACTTAATGGTCTCCTCATAATCCTTCAGAACTTTATCCAATTGCTTTTTTTCATTCACCCATTGTCGCTCCCAGGATTTTCATCCAGGTACAAACGCGAGAGTGGCGCGGAAAAAACAGAGTCGCCATCCGTGTAAATTTATCCCAAGAGAGGGAAAGGGAACACCGCATAAACCTGAGGAAGAGGGAAAGGAATGGTCATCGCAACCATAACCTGGGTTCGGGAGTCGGTTACGCGAGGGGAAGGTGCTAGCACCCCACGCATCCATCGTACTCGATGGGATCCACGCTTGTTGTCTATTCTAAGGGTGAGTTATACTATCATCTAGGGCTGTACTAAAACGGAGGGGAAGACAAAGACAGACTCGGTAGGACGTCGACGTCCTAGGCCTACGTACTCCCTTTGTGCAATGGGAAATTCAGAGTCAACGTAGTTCGGACCGTGTTCTTTTTGTGTTTTTTTATGAGCGACATTAAGTTCGCGTCCGGCAGTTAGGGTCAATGCCTGTTTGCGGCTCAGACGGAAGGTAACGTGCCCTTTTTGAAAATAGCCTTTAGTTTGACGATCCCGAAGGACAAAAAGGGTTTGAAGTTGGTTTATGTTTTTTAGGACAGAAGTGGCTTAAGTTAGTTCCTAAGTTGTATTGCACCAAAGTCTAAGGCACAGGGGCGAATACTTAACGCATCGTCCCAAGATAGGACGCTCGCTAAGCACTCTAGAAAGATGAGAGGAAGCCCCTCATTTCTCATTCCCCATACTTAAGGCTCGTGCGCAATACACCTTATTCTTATTAAGTGTTTTAAAAAAAATTGAGGTGAGAAGAGAAAAGACACAAGGGTAACTCTAAAGGGAGACTACGAATCCTAAAGTTATCATGCATGGGTGACCTACGGTTAGTGAGGTTTGAAGACAACCTAATCCTAAAGGAAAGAGAAGAAGATGAGAGAAGGAAAGAGTAAGGGTGACCATGGATACTTATCCATACCCTTAAAGAACTTACCTTAGTCCCTGCGTAAAAGGTTAGTACGAAACGGATACAAATAATACCAAGGCAAGTGAAAATCAAACTATGGCAAACAATAGTAATCATAATCCAAACATGAATTCAGAAATCAAAGAAACACCCCCAAAGCAAATGGCACAAGTGCCTTTCAAACAAAGACTCAGGCATGATCAGAAATGCACATATGTGAGATCTCACGTGAAAGCAATTAAATAAATAGAGAAATAACTCCTAAAATTTCCAAATTTAATATCAAGGTTTCTCAACCAGAGACAAACAAAATACCAAAACCCCCTGCAAAAATTCAGAGTGTTAGTCATTCAATTAATCATACAAAAATCAAGTGAGAAATAGGGTTCAATGGGAAAAAAAGAGGATCAGAAAGCCATATGAAATAATAATTAAAAATGATATAAAAATACTTTAATGCATTTTAGGATGTCACCTAATAGATGCAAACAGAATGGATTAAAAAGGTATTATAGATGAGGAGGAATAAAATAAACAATTTAGGGTATGCATGAAATGTGTGATGCAAAAAAGAAGTTGAATTAAACAATTAGTTTAGATGATAAAAAATAAAATAAAAATAAAAATAAAATTTGTGAAAATTTTATAAAATGGTAAAAATGGTGCATGAATTAAATTCAAAAGGAAATTATTCAAATAATATTATAAAAAAATAAAAAATAAAAAAATAAAAAAAACCTCAACAACTTTGCTATCGCGAAAACGCGGTCATCGCAACCGGATCCGAATTGTACGGATCTAAATATAACAAAAAAAGGCAACTCAAAAAAAGAGAAATTTAACTTTGATAAAAAACCTCAACAATATTGCTATCGCAAAAACGCGGTCATCGCAACCGGATCCGAATTGTACGGATCTAAATATAACAAAAAAAGGCAACTCAAAAAAAGAGAAATTTAACTTTGATAAAAAACCTCAACAATATTGCTATCGCGAAAACGCGGTCATCGCAACCGGATCCGAATTGTACGGATCTAAATATAACAAAAAAAGGCAACTCAAAAAAAGAGAAATTTAACTTTGATAAAAAACCTCAACAATATTGCTATCGCGAAAACGCGGTCATCGTAACCGAATCGAATCAACACAAATGTCACGCATCATGCACATCACTATGCAAGCAGCGTATCGACACGATTCGATCAATCTAAAAAAGAAATAATATATATATATATATATATATATATATATATATATATATATATATATATATTGAAAAAAACACGTTATTATATGTTAAAACATGTTACTAACATTTCATTATATTTGAAATAGCATGGTAGCTTGGTATTAACATTGAAACAACTAGTTACTGACATCATTATATGTCACTATATCATATATATGCTAACGAACCAGTATGTCTCATGAAACAAAATGCATGGCGGTACTGCGTGCGGCGGTAAAGGAAAACATGATATGAAATAATAGAATTATATGAAATAATAAAATTGTTAACCTTTTCTATCCGATAATTTCAAATGTTCAAGAACGGCTGTTCCTCAATTTTTTTTCCGGTCCCCCTTTTTTAACAGTAACAACAATATATAGGGACCAAATTAGGGTTATCTCTAAATTGTCAATAATGTCCCTAATGTCCATTTTAAGGCCCAACTAACTAATATTAAAATTAAACAATTCAATTAAGATAAATTTAAAACAGAAACTAAAAATTCTATTTATTTATGAAAAACAATATTAGTTAAATAAACAAACATCAAATAAATAAAAATCGAATGCCCTAGTGATCGAAAAAAATAAACCGAGTACACTAAAATGATTAGTACGAAATATATGACTCGAAAAAATACAGCATTTGGTCAGATTTTAAAATAATTTTTGACACGTTAACGCTCAAACCGATTCAAATGCGACGAAAAAATGGTCGAAAAATTAAAACGAACATGTCAGGTTAAACTACGCGAAATGTAGATCAGTATAATTGATGTATACAAGTTCGATTTAAAAATTTACGTCCACCGACTTTACGCACCGTTGAGATTTAGTTTGACCGGTCTGTCTGTAAATCTGAGAAATTATTTCGGGTGACATTTTAGGCACTATGTGAGATGAAAAGCACTATTTTATGTTATTTAGATGATGCAGAGTGGAAATACAGTCAGATGAATGAAAATATTAAAAATGCCTGGAATAAGCTGTGAACTCTCAAAATACCCTGTTGGAAAAAGAATGATCTAGTACCAAATTCCCGAGCAAAAAAAAAATGTTGGGGCACTCTAATGGTTGCTGCTTAGAATAAGAGAAGTCCTTAGCCACAAAGATACCGTGATCCGATGTCTCGAGAGCTCAATACAATGCATGATTATGAGTTAAGCCCTAAATGAGATAAAATGTAAAAAAAGAAACATAAGCCAGCTAGTACTAAGGTAAGAGAGCAAATTTTGGGGTGCTACACCCATCCCACGCTCTGACTCTTCAAGGTCTGATGTTGGTTTTTCCAGTGTTCCACAAACTCCTTGCTAGTGGCCAGCTCATCACACTTCTCCTGCCATGCTTCTGCACTGATTCCAGAGACGTTCCTTGCTTGTCGTCCTTGGCGGCGCTCGTGTTCTAATTCATCTTCAGATTTCTGTAGGAGCTCTTTCAATTCTTTGATCTGGGATTCAAGCTTTATTCTTACCTCTTTCTTCTGTTTGGTGGCTATATTCCACCAATGCTTCTATTCTTGTCCATTCCTCTTAGCTTCCTCTAATTGCTCGTGAAGAGATTCTAAACCACCATTGGCTTGGTCCAAGCAATCTAGGACTCGCTCTTTAAGATCCTCCTCAGCCTTGCTTTTCTTATTACTCTCTTCCAACAACTCTTGTTTCTTATCAAGCTTCCTCTTGAGAACCATGTTCTCGCCAGTCTTTTTGTTCAGCTGTGACTGTAGACCTTCATTTTCTTTCCCAAGTCTAGCCACCATAGCTCTTAGCTCTTCTACCTCCTCGAGAGAAACAGGCACGGGTTCAGGTGGAGGTGACCTTGGAGGAATAAAATCTGCTACAGAGAAAGGGAGCTTTACAACTTTGACTCTTTCGGTAACCCATTGCTGATATGGAACATCACTTGCCTTTGATATCCTTGACCCTTTAGTATGCACCTTCTCCCAAGATCTGATAATCCTATGGAGTAGAGAGGGATCATTGGCTCCCATATCATTCAGAACCATTTCTTCCAATTCTCCATCATTAGGCTTTCCACGCATCGGGTGTCCAAGTTGTCGCAAGGCTAACATAGGGTTGTAGTTAATGCAACCCTTGGAACCTATTAATGGTACATTTTGGAAACTCCCACAGCTGATAACAACTTCATGGACGTTGAGCTTGTAACGGTACCAAGGAATATCATTGCTTGTTAGAGACACCAAGAATCTAGCCCACCCTTCACTGGACATCCTACTTATCTGATCGTTGGATTTGAACACACATGCAATGAGCCAGTTGTAAAGTAAAGGAAGACAGCAAGCTAAAGTCCCACTCTTCGTTTCATGCCGGGCGTCCAAGGTGTGGAAAGTATCTACCAATAGAGGATTAACAAGATTTTGCTTTTCCTTCCAAACAGCCCAAAAGACACTGATAGTTGATGAATCAATGAAGCCTTCATAATTAGGGAATAATACCAACCCATAAATGAGGAGGGCTAATATGTTTATCAATGCGTCCCAATGACGTACAATCAACCATTTCTCTGCTTCATTTTCTAAGAAAGTTCTCCAAAACCCAAGGAAATTTTCCTTCTTCTTCCAATTCCTTTCAGCATCGGATATGGAAATGTGTAGTGCAAGAGCCAACTCTTTCACATCAGGCTTTTGACCAATTCAATTGTATGCCATTCTTCCTTTCATTGTGAAACCTAACAGTCTGTCATATTCCTCCAAGGTAGGAGTCAACTGGAAGTCTTGGAAAAGGAAGCTTCGGAGTGGAGGATCGTAAAACTGAGCTAAGGCTGTGATAGCTGGGATCTGGACATCCACTGTGAGAAGATCTAAAATGTGACCAAACCTTCCTTGCATTGTAGTTTTGAAGCAACGAGGAACCTTTTCCAAGAACCTTAATATGTTGGTGACATCTTGCATCTTTGCCTTGAGTGGCAATGGTTTTCTCCTGTTTGAACTCATTACGATCTTTTCGTGCTAAACAAACTGCTTTGTTAATAGAACTCCCTGAAAACAAAACATATGAGTGTTATGATGATATGCAAAATGCTTATGAATGCACAGAAAAGGTTTGGGATAAGGTAAACACCTCATAACTCCCTAATGGGTAGGCTCCTTAAAAGACGGTTCTATGGTAATTACCCTTAAACCCACTCACATAATAGTTTCTAGGTTTTTGGTAAAGGTTTCAGATTCACGGACCTTAGTCGTATCAACGTTATGCAATGGGCTAGCCATTTTACAACGAGAGTGACGAAAAGGTCTCTTCTGATTGGGGTTTTCATATTGGTTGGAGCAAGGAGACGTCCTTGAAGTCCAATATTACGCAACCACCGAAATAGCACTGGTTCTAAATGGGGACCTAGAGTCACGGACCCTTCATGAATCAGCGTTATGCAACAGGCTAACTGTTTTATAACGAGATCTACAAACACGTCTACTCTAGAGGAGCTTTCATGTTAGTTGCTACAAGGAGCTTGCCCTCATAATCCAACACTACTAACTGCCAATTCTAACCTTATGTTTTCTCTCTGCTTTTTCCAAAACTCGGGTGTAGAGCTTTATTCAAGATATTAAATACCCGAAGCCCACACAGAGATATATATGAATAAGCAATAAAGTAAGAGCAATAAAACACATAATAAACAAGAAAGAGAAACAAACAAAGCTAAACACACATAAAAAAAACCTAACTAAACTAGGCTTGACTCACTTAGGGAAACTATTTCCCCAGCAAAGTCGCCATCTGTCGTACCTCGAAAAATGAGAACGACCTCGCGAAGCGCAATCGCACGCCCGCGGGATGGACTTAACAGAGTCGCCACCGATCTTTATTTATTCCATAGAAGGAAAGGGAAAATATCTAATAAAACCCCTAAAAGAAAGGATAAGATATGGTCATCGCAACCATTATCTGAGTTTGGGAGTCGGTTACGCAAGGGGAAGGTATTAGCACCCCTCACGTTCGTTGTACTCAACGGGAACCATTTAGTTAAGGTTAAATGTATGTTAGATTAAGGTTTGTATCTAATCTTCTAATTAATGGGAAAGAAAGGTAAATGATTATTGTTAAAGGAGAGAGAACCTAAAGAGGTTTTATTACTAGGGTGCTCGCAAAGACTTTGCAGTCTCGTGCCTACGTATCCTTACGAGGATGGAATCAGAGCAATCGTAGTTCACCTGACTAAGGTGAGGAACCATTGACTATGGTCGAAGTTCCAAGGGGAATGAGTACTCATGATCATGATACTCACATAGAGTTAAAGAACTCTCTAATTCTAAGTTGTGATGGGATTGAATGGCTATAAGGCCAAAGAGAAAATTAGGTATTGGTTTCTTGATGAGAATCAAGACTTGTCCGTAAAATGGAGTTTTGAGTAAGATTAGATGTATTTTAAGAATGATGATCATCAAATGATCAAAGAGTTTATGCTAGAGTGTTAAACTCTAACACTCTCTATCATTCAAGATTAGTTTGAGAAAATTGTTTGTTGGACAACGAACATTGATAAAGATCAAGAGTTCAAAGAGTTGTGCTAGAGTGCCAGACTCTAACATCTCTTAGTCCAAATTGTTATTAAGTGTTTTATGGATGAAAGAAAGAAATGATTGGCTACCTCAACGTGCAAGACTTGAGACCAATCTTTCAAAGGGTTATGCTAGAATGCTAGATTCTAACAATCCTTTTCTTTCAAGTTTATTTCAAAAAAATATTTGATGTGCTTTGAAGTATTGATATCCTTAAAGAAGGAAGTATTCTTGAGACGACGATTGACAAAGGTAAGAGGTGATAAAAGATGGAAGGTGGAAAAAGTGAAAGGTGGCTCGCCAAGAATTAGGATTCTTGTGCCTACGTATTCTCATTGAAGAATGAGAAATCAGAGCGTCCGTAGTTATGATTACTACGGGTTGTTGGTTGAGGTATGTTAAGTGACTAGCGAACAGTTGAGCAAATGTTCAAAGAGTTATGCTAGAGTGCTAGACACTAACGGCTCTTATTCATTCAAGTTGATAATGAAAAATAATTGATGGATAATGAACGCTTGATGAAAATCAAGTGTTCGAAGAGTTGCGCCAAGATGCTAGATCTTGACGGCTCTTATTCATCCAAGTTATGATTAAGATCGTTTTTAGGACAACGAGCTATTGATGATGATCAATCGCTCAAAAGGGTTATGTCAAGATGCTAGATCTTAACGGTCCTTGTGTGTCCAAGTTAATATGAAAGTTGTTCGATGGAGCGAAAGAATGAATGAATGGCTACCCCAAAGTGCGAGACTTAGGACCAATCGTTCGAGGTTTATGCTGGAATGTTGGATTCCAACAGTCCTCTTCTTTCTTATTTTTATGAAAAGAATTGATTGGTTTGATTTTTTGGAAAAGATTTAAAAGTAGCTTAATCTTAAATGTTTGAAAATTAATTTTATTGAATGATTGTTTTTGCATTTTTACTTTTTATAACAATGATATAAAAATACATATTTTACTAAGAATTTAAAACATTTATATTTTAAAATATTTATTTTCTTTGAAACTAAATTATATAAAAAATAGAAACTAATTTCATTTTAAATGAACTATGATAAAACGTAATAACTGGGCTAGGAAGGAAAGGGCCCAAGGGAATAACTGACAAATACATGATTAGATGCAAAACACATATTACAAAATTCATCAAAGGTTAAGTAAAATTAAAAAAAACAAGATGATTAGAATACTAAAATCTAATTAGGTTGAAGATAAACAAATTAAAAACCTAAAAAAAATAAAATTAATTAAACCTAACTAAATAATACTAAATAAACCTAAGGGAAATAATTAACTAAATAATTAATTAAACCTAACTAATTACAATTAACTAAAAGGTTTGATAATTAAGACCTACTTAATTAAAAAAGAATAATAATTTAAATTAAGCTTAATAAAAAACTAAACACTTTGTCTAACCCTAAATTAAAATAAAAAAGCTAAGTTAACTTAAACTAACTCAAAATAGATTAATAAAAATGAATAAAAAAGGAATCAGAGGTGCAACTAGTAAAAAAAGAACTCGAAAAAAAAGATGGGCACCCAGGAGGTGTGAATAGCATGAATTAATCAGGCCCAGAAACAAATAAACATCAAAATCCAGTAGGGCGTCTTTGAATGGCCTCCACCGAAGACCTCCTCTAACATCCGTCAGATCTACGATCTGATCACCATAAATAATTACTACAACAGTTAACAAAAGGATCACGATGTACCTTCATAAATATGCCACACTTGATCCAAAGAAAAAGGAGAACCGGTGACACTTGTCACCGGTGTAGGAGGACACGCGTGGCACAAAAACAGAAGCATAAAACAACGAACAAGAAGAGAAACAAGCTCACTTCTTCACTCTTATTTCTCTACGATGAATCGGAGAAAAGAGTATCGTCGGAGAAAATGAAGACGCGGCGGAAACCGCCGTCTTCTCCGTCGAATGACCGTCCCAATACAAAAAAACCTACATCAACCCTCTCCAAAATCTTCTTCTTATTCCAATTCCGAAACTTGATTTCAGAATCGCCCTTAATCCCAAACGAAACCCTAGTTAGAAGCTTCCAAACCCAATTTAAACCATAATCGCTCTATAAACACAAATTTAGCAACGAAATTCACAAACCTCTTACCATGTAGCGGGATCGAAGAAATGAATCAAAGACCTTAAATTCTGAGATTTCACCATTTCAAGCGACGTAATGAGGATTCGACACAAGATGCACACATAAGTTAAACAAGAAGCACGTAAAATGTACCTGGTTGGAGATTCTAGGGTTCCGACGCCGTGGCTGCTCGCCTCTAGTGAAAAGATCAAGGTATTTCCTCTTCTTTCCTATTTTGATCCTTTTCTTCAATTTTTTTCTTCGTCAATCTTCTTCTCTTCTTTGAGGTTGCTGAAATGCACTGTTGTTATGTGTGTATATGGTTCGAGCTTGTCGGCACGGTTGTTATTAGCTGCAGTTTCGACGAGGAACTTGTGGTGTTATGGTGAGCGTTTCTACATCGGAAGAGGGAGTATTTTCCGGATTTATGTTGGTGTAGATTGAAAGAGAAGCAAGGTGGTTGTCCGTTCTTGATTTGTAGTGAAATAGTTGGGAGGGTTGTTTTGGTGATTTGGTTTGGTTTTGGAGTTGCGGTAATAGTGAACGGAGGGAGTTACGTTGTGGTGTAGGCGGCGATGAGGGAGTGTTACGAATGGAGGTTAGGAAATAGAGGGTTAAGATTGGGTCTGGTGAAGGTTTATTGCGATGATGGCGGTGTACAGCAGAAGGGAAGAGGGTTGGTGTTTGTTGTTCAGTTGAGTTTTTTCTGTGAAAATACCAGAGGAAAGGAATGACAACAAGTATGGGTGATGATGATTTAGTGTGTTCAAGGAATCATGGTGGAAAGATGAACGCGAATCCCTCAAAATTTCTGTGGTTCCGAGGTATGCTCCTTCTCTTGATCTCCTCTACTCCTCCTTTTTGTAAACCCTCTAAACTTCTTGACTAAGTTTTCTAGTACATAGCCCTTGTCTTCTTGTTAGTGATAAATCACTTTCAAAACATAGGGTTGCAGCTTGTTGGTTGTCGTGATAGAACTTGGCTAATTGTGGATTGCCTCTAAGATAAGCTCTCTTGGGGCAGGTTTTCTTGTTTGCAAAAATGGGGAAAGCGTGGGAGCATGGGTATTGACCAAGGACCATTTGGCAACACCTTTTTACTGAATTGTTGATGTTAAATTTCGCAGGTTTTAAGGAGCATAAAGTTTTTTTGCAATTTTGGTGCAAGGCAAGTCTTTGAAATGTTTCTTTGAGGTAGCAAAAGTAGCAAGGGTAGTATGACTTGTTGGTGTATCTTGGCGGGGTGTACAATTTAGCTTGGAATTGTAACCTTTGTTGCAACAAGTGTACAGATTTCCTATTATTATTTTAACTTATAAATCAAAAGGTACAATGGCTTTTTGGTAGATGGGCTCTTGTTGTTTTTGTCCATGATTTTATAAAATAAACTTATGGTAAATTTATTCATGACATACTGAATGGGAGACTTTTGTAATTACTTGGCTTGTGAAGTAACATAATTTTGTCTAAATGAAATGAATGTGGATTTGAAAAGAAAAAATTGATTGGAGACTTGTATGATAACTTGAAAAAGAACTAGAATGCAACTTAGAATTTGAATGGGAATGAAAGAAAAGAACAAACAAAATGAACATGAAGCTTGAAATTCATTAACTTGTACATGAAGACTCGAAATGGAACATGAAATGGTTTTGAATGTGAACTTGGGAATTGAATCTAAAGCTTGAATTTTGAAATTCGACCAAAATATGAATCAATCCAAAATGAACCTTTTGAAACAAATTTGAATGACCAAAACTCTTGACATAATCCAACAAAAATGTCTTTGAACCCGTATTTCAACATCTAGTACTCTTCATGAAAATCATACCAAGAATATGTTAAAACTTTGAATGAAATCCACGAGACGTAACACCACATTCTGATTCCAACTTGAAATGAACTTGAATCGGATAGAGAGATTGAATCTTCGGCTTGACTTCATCAGATAAACTTGAATACAAATACCTAGATTCAGTCTCACTTGTCCTCACAACAGCCCATGATACAGATGAATTGAGATGCTAATTGTATTGCTGCTTTACCAAACCCTAATTGAAATTCAACTGACCCTGATTGTTATCTGTTTTAAGACAAAATGCCCTTGTCACAGCCTGATAATATGACCCTGAAATAAACCACTTGTTTGGCCAAGATTAGGTCAAGCTTCCACTTAATTTCCAACCACACCACATACACCCCCGACATGATGACCTCGCCTGATCCTTGATTCAATCTTACAAGACCTGAACTTGTGATGAAACCAAATTAAACTGACTCCTTGAAGAGGAGAGGTCTCTTAAGATTTAAGAGAAACTGATTGGTCGGTAATCTTTCCAAAACTTTGGTTGATCAACCCTTGAAGCCTCTTGAAGCAATCCTAATTCAAAAACAAACGAAACAAAGTCTGATAAACTGGTTAGTTATACAACATGATTGACCTAGATGATATGCAAAAGATGATGACATCAAAGGGGTAAAATTTGGGGTATGACACATTACCATCAAATTACCAAGATAAATAAGATTATTACTAACCAGGAATTTCTTAGAACGACGACCCTTTGCAAACTTTTTCCAAACCCTCTTCGAGAGAAAACTATATGTCACCCATGGATGCTCAAGACCAATCTTAGGTTTCCTAATGTAGTCACGCGTGAGCCATGATTTAAAGCCCCTCTAACACGTACCAGCATGAGTTAACCAATTTTTTTAAGTGCTTGTCACCATCCATAAACTCAAAGGTCAACTACATTTAAATCAATAATAATGTATTATAAATTATAGAAACTCATATCGAAATGATGAAAATTAAAACTAATACCTTAACATCTGTCCATATGCTATCTTTGACCTCAGCTGATGCTTGTTTCCAATCATCTACCAATATGCTAACTTTGCTACGTCCAAGGAATGTAACATAACTCTTAAAAAGAGAAGAGTATTCACCATCAACTACTCTATTATACGAATCAAAAGGGATAGGCAATTTGATACCATATTTGTGGAATTTTGTTATTTTGGTAAGCACAGTGGCACCTCTTTGTGATCTTTTGTTTTTGATTTGAGTATCACTTGTCATAGTTTCCTCGCCATTAGATGAAGAATACAACGAAGTCGACATCTATTTTCAATAACAACAACAACCTCAACAACAACAATAACAACAACAACAAACTCTTTCATCTATTATTATATACACATTCAACAACAACAACAACAACAACAACAACAACAACAACAAACTCTTTCATCTATTATCATATACACATTCAACAACAACAAAAAACTCTTTCATCTATTATCAGATACACATTCAACAACAACAACAACAATAAACTCTTTTAAAGATTATCACATACACATTCAACAACAACAACAAACTCTTTCATCTATTATCACATACACATTCAACAATAACAAAACAACAACAACAATAACAACAATTTAATCAAGTTTTATGACACACATTCAACAAGAACCAGAAAAACAACAACAACAAGAACAACATCAACAACAATGGAAACTGAGTTTACTGTAGTGCATGGGAAAAAAGTTTTATGTACCGTAAACGTGATGACTAAGTATATGTGAATATTTCGGTTGATACATATATTGTTGTTGTTGTACTTCTCCTTGATGATGACGATGATGTTAGTGTTGGCGTTGGTGTGTTAGGGTTGAAAACAAATCGATGACGATGATGATGATGATGACTATGGGTTGAAAATAAACAATGAATGTGAAACTATAACAACCGATGATGATGAACGATGAACCAATGATGTTGAACGATGATGAACGATGACGATGAATAATGAATGTTTGGGTTGAAATGGTGTATCGTTTCTCAGTACTGAACGTTAGGGTTGAAATGGTGTATCGTTTCTCAGCAAAGAATGGCTATTGAAGAGACAAGCTAGTTAGCTTGATATAAATTCATGAATGATACCACCACGGTCGAAAATGCAAACCGTGGTGATATGTTACTTACTAAATTACATTTCATAAAGAAGAGCCAGTGTATTGCAATTTAAAATATTTAAAACAAAATGAATAATATGTCACGACGGTTTTGCTCAAAAACCGTGATGGTATCTCATTTTTTTAAAAATTAAAAATAAATAAAAATAAAAAGGCGCGACTAAATGTTAAAGAAATAAAATATTTGACACGTCAGTATATTACAATTTAAAATATTTATAACAAGTCATAACGGTTCAGTTATGCAATCGTGGTTTTATCTAATATTAAAGAAATGTTACAAATACAAAGGCGCGACTAAATGTTAAAGAAATAAAATATTTGAGGGTGCTGAGATTCGAACCCATGAAAGGGTGATTATATAACCACAGTCTTATGTTTCTTCCGTGATTATATCATATCAAAGAAATTGATCGCGCGTTAAGTAAGACATATCATCACGGTGAAAGCCTAACCGTAGTAGCAACAGTGTTATGGAAAGTGTATTTTGTATTAGTGAAAATGACTTATGTCATGATTATGTTAAATACTAATTTCCAACAAATTCTATCTTCCATCAAGCTTCACTTCCATGACTTGTTCTTCACTTCCAATGTTGCTTCAAGTTCATTATTCCACTACAATGATCACTTTGCTTCAAATAAAATTGGAATCAAGTTATTCTCCATGGATCATAAGCGTAATTCATAAAAAAGCAATAAAAAAGTCATGAAAAACTCAAGAAAACTTAAAAAAATTCTGCACTAGGTAGTGATTTCAGGACTTGTCTTTCAACACTTTCCAATCTTGATTCATGCCAAAAAAATCATAATTTGATCCCTGAGTTTACACCATTCAAAAGTGCTTTTTTTAACACAAAATCACTTCTCAAAAGAACTTAAAATCATGGGATAATTCACCAAAAATTCAAGGCAAAATTGGTAAAAAAAAAATCAAAGGCAAAAGCATTCAAATATTCCAAGTTTCATGCATAATCAAGCTTGGTACTTTTCCAAAAACCAAGCATCATTTGTCCCTAACTACCTATGCATCAACAATCATTCAATTACATAATTAACCGTTAACTACCATAACTACCAAACTAACACAAATTCCAATTTCCATTTTTAATCAAATTTTCATTCAATCCTAACCACCCATAACAATCAATCCAAGGGTTTATATTAGTGATCTGCAACTAGGACTTAAATTAATTTTCAACCATTAATAAACCTCTTACTTGGATTACAATCCAAGGACGCTCATTCACTTACAAAACCTATATAAACATGTCATTTTTAACAATTTTGGGCTTAACTCTTATTAACTCCTTTAACCATTTTTCCCACCTTTTTTTTTTCGTGTTCTCTCATAATCCTGTTTTTCTTCACTCCTTCACCATCACCAAAGTTCATATTCATCATCATTTAGAACTCCACCTTGAAGTTCTTAATTTGGTGGAACTTAGCCACAATCCAATTTCAACAAGTCATCAATCATGTTTCAACAATTCAAACATTATCATCATCCAAGGTTCATCAAAATTCAAGCATATTCCTCAATATTCTACATTCAAGATTCATAATCTATATTCATTCATCATAAAAAATAATCATCAAACTTGAAAATTATTGGAAGCATGGCAAAAAAGGCTTACCTTTGAAGTTTTTTTAGTTTCTCTTCGGCACTCCGTTAGCAACCTTTAACCGAAGAAAATCTCCACTCCATCGGTAATTCTTCATCTCTTTTCTTCCACACCATTGCCATGAGTTGTTGAATGCTTCTTGTTGATAAATTTAAGCCACTGTTATAAAATATATTATTTAATAAGCATTTTTTCCTTAAACCTGTTGAGAATAATAAAGTCAAATGTGAGTTGGAGTCCTACATTGATTATAAATGTGGATAGTTGAGCATTTATAACTGGGAGAACCCATACACCTATCATCTTATGGTTTTGGGTGAATATGTGGTGTATCTCTCACAAAGGTGTTGCTCTAAAAAGGAAGTCCCACAATGTTCTATGCTCCCTAGTTGAAAAATATCCCCCAACAAAACCAAGAAAACCAAATTCAAGTAGCATAAAAATCAACATAGCATAATTTCTAACATAGTTTACATAGCATTGAATTAGACATTGCATTAGTATAGAGTATAGACAAAGAGCATGAAATAGCTTATGAGAATAATCTCTTATTTGAGCCAAAAACCCAACTTTGACATAGAACACAAACTTGAAAATAGTGATTCTTTAATTCTTAACTGTTAATAACATGTGAATAAATCACTAGAAGCAATTTTTCGTCATGGTTCCGAATTTGCGATTATTTTTTCACGAATCATTATAACGAATGCGAATCGATTGATTCTTTACACAATTTGTTCTTCACTTTTTTGCCTGATTCTTCAAAATCTGCGGCTTGTTTGTAAAATTTGATCGCATATTTGGATTCCTTGCGAAAAAATCGAGTCCAGTGATATATAATTTGCATATTGTTTATTTGATTTGGTAATTTTGGCGAATTAAATTCAAGAATGCGTGAGAAAATGATGAACATTGAAGTTGCAACCCATAATGCACCAGACAACGACACATGTCCTTCTCTATTTCTTGTTTCCTTTATTTAATCTGTGCCACGTGGCACTTTCTAGTTGGTTGTCTCCACACTAAAGACAAAATAAGAATAAGACGAAACTGATCATGTTGGCCTTTTTGGCCATTGGGTCTTATTTTAATTGTTATTTGCATCCCTAAAATGGCCCAGTTTCTCTTTTTACTTTTTTTCTTCTGTTTTTCATTAACAAATGATTACTCGATTTTAGTTTCGATTTCGATTTTATTTTTTGTGCACCATTTAAAATTTAATTTTATCACATGTCAAATAAAACAAAAAACTCTTTTCTCAAAATTCAAAAAAACCTTAACTAATACGATGCGAATTATTTCCATTTAATTAGCTCTTCTACATTTTTGTTTGGCCATTTAATTAAATCTATTAATCGATTAATTGGTTAAATACTTGACAACACTAGGGATTTAATTCCATTTGACACCGTAATTTCACCATCACATTTTCTCATTATTTAAGACTAAAATCTCTTTTTGGAATCAAATTCAAAACACCTTAAAAAGACGATATGATTTGTACGCCATGAGCCTTAAGAAATGGAAAAGAATGAGAGAGAGCATTCATATCCTTGTTCTAAATACCTTTGAATATGGGACGTAGGATCTAACTATTCAAAGTATTCGCTTCCGTTCATAGACTTTAGTGCAATTCAAATCAAGGAAAATTTTCACAATTAAAAGAATAAAAAGGAGGAGGATGTAGACCATCTCTCCCCGAATGTCCATACATTGCTGTAGAGTTCTCTGTCTGAATATCTGCCTTCAGACTAAAATCAATCACAACCAATCAAATTCAATTTTCCGCATTAGGGCGAAATTCAAAAACCTTTCAAAAATGACATGTTATTTTCGTTCTATCATAATACAAACATCGCTTAAATCTCTTATGCATGAGCATACAAGCTATGTTTAACTACTAAAATGCGATCCAAGCGCATCCATTCTACCACAATACAAACAAACTCTTAAGTCTCTTATGCGCGAGTATACAAGAAACATTTAACTGCTAGAACGCGATCGTTAACATCATCCAATAAAAACAACCAAAAAACACTTATTTTCTACCCACGAACTACGAGGCTTTGATTTTCTCATTGCACTATGGGAATACGTAGGCACAGGATATCAAAATATTGGTGAGCACATTAATTAAAAACTTATTTTCTCCTTAATTAAAACCAATCGCAAGTAACCTTTTGTTAGCTCCTAATTTCGACGCTACATGATTTCAAATAGATTTGGCTTTTAAAGAAGTTATTCTTTAAAATAATAAGCTAAAGGAGAAGAAGGCTTTGACCATTTTGTTGGAAGCCTGAGTTGAAGAGAACGATTTTAAGACTTCAAACATTTCCAAGTCCAAAGAGTCAATTCGACAGGGTAAAAAGGCTATGGATAGTGCGCTGCAGTTACAACTGAATAGTGGAGGGAAGTTTTCACTATTTGAATTTGAAAAGAGGACAAGTGGCAAATATTCAAATGCTGAAGACATGCAAGGCGCCAAGTAGTGGGTTTTTTAGGAGTAAACCGTCAAATGGTGGTTACTTTAGAGTATTATAAATAGGTTAGTTCTAGAGTTAGAATAGGTGTGAAAAAATCATATTTGTACAAGTAACTCTATATTCACTCAAAGTATCCAGTGTGTCGAGAAACGAGTGAAGTGAGAATGTACGTGATTGTAATCACCATTATCTTTTATTGCAATGCAATCTACTTTGAAGTTTATGCTTTAGATTCTTTACTTTGAAGTCTTTTCACAAACTTTTACTTTTCAAGTCATTTATATTGCAAAGTCTTTACTTTTGGACATTTACAGTTCTGCATTTTAAGATCTTTATGCACTTTTCTCCAACATTTAACTATAGTTTTTACAAACCTTTACTTCCAAGCATTTACTTTCTGTAGTTTATTCAAGACTTTATGCATTTTCTTTACTATTCAAACTTCAGTTTTTATCGAATTTGCTCTTACATTCAGTCTTCTTTAAATTTCTTGTTCGACTTAAATGTTTCTTTTATTTTTATCACTTTCATTTAAATTTCAAAACACGTTCTTTTATTTATAGGCACTGTCGAAATGTATACTTTGCCTAATTGTGAAATATTCTAAATACACTCATATCACATGTCTTAGGATCAATCTGATCGATCCTGTAAGTTACTAGGACGTTGTTGTTTTAGAAGATCAGCAGTTGTTTACCAATTTTCAAGGTAAACACCTTTAGATAATAACATGCATTCGTTTAAAGAACAATCAAAATGGTTCCCGTTGAGTACAATGGATGTGAGGGGTGTTAATACATTCCCTTTGCATAACCAATTTCTGAACCCAAGTTTAATTATGACGACCATTTTCTTTACCTTTTAGGGGCTTTATCGACATTTTTCCTTTCCTTTGGAATAAATAAAGTTCGGTGGAGACTTTGTATTTTTTGCTGCACGACAAGAACACGCGAAATCTTCAAAATCAACATTACCTAATAGACCAAGGCATAAAAATTATCGATTAGATGACTTGTTTTAGAATTTTGTTGGTTATGTTATTTTCTGGGCCAAATCTTCAAGAATTTTGTGATGTTTTTGCACGCATAAACTATTAGAAGGAACATTATAAATAGGAAATCACATTCCATTCTCTTGCGTCATTCCTTTCTCCCTTCTCTCATATTTCTCCAATTTTGTTCTTTCTCAGTGTGTGTGAGAATACTAATTTAGTACTCCATCATCATCATGGCACCTAAGAGGTTAATATTCACCTCTCCTATTCTTCTCTCTGAAGATTTATCATCCCAAAAACAACAAGGAAGATTATTTCAAGATTTAGCGAATATGGTAGTCTTAAAAATTCATACCTTAGATGCTGGAATTTTAAAATAATGTGAATTCTTCAAGACTTTTGAAGAATTGAGCTTAACGATATTCATCTGCAGCTCTCCACAAAAAAGTGTATCCATCCTTACTCAAGATGTTCTTTTCAAATGTCTACTTCACCAATGCAATTATCTAATATGATGTAAGAAAATACAAGAAATATCTACCTTTGGTATACCACATGATGGACCTCACTTAATTCCAGATGAATAAGAAAAAAGTGATAACTTCAACTACAAGAATCCAAAATCTATGGTATTCTCCATTCACTATAGGCTTTGTGCACTCATACATTCGTCTAAATCATTATGTGGAAAATCATATACTCTTTCTAAGAAAAATAAACTTTAGTCACTTAACTAGGTTTGATGTTGCCAATATGTGGTTGCTTGCCAACAAGATTGAAATAAACTAGGATAGTGAAATGATCCAATACATATTGGGATTCAAAATAAAGTAAATATGCTTACCATATGGTGAATTGTTCACGAAGATTCTAGAACATGTCGGGTACAACTAAGAATAATACGGTACAAAATTGTTGATGGGAAAATATTTCAAAAACCTCCCAAATAAAAGAAAAGGGGCGTTGAACAACAAGATCAAGAAGCTTATATGTGTCTAAAGGATTTTGACTATTATGTCCCCAAAACCTCCTCAGTTGAAGAGCTACTTAATACCATCATCAAGAGACTAAAGTGGCAAAAAAATGAGAAGATAAACTTCATGGCATTTCACTTTACTCAAGACCTAAGACACCTACCTCCAGGGATGTTCACTAATGATGATGAGGATATTGATGAGTAATATCACTTGTGTGTTTTATCTTTAATATTTAAGTGTGTTTAACTTTTCGCATTTCGCACTTTCTAGAACTATTTTAATTCCCTCAATTTTATGTCTGTTGTAATTTGAATTCTAGCTTTTGAAATAATGAAGTAATGTTTTTGCTTCCTTAGTAAAATGTGTGTGATCTATGTGCTTTCATATTTACAATTTTCATCTGGCATCTTGACACGCCTTTTTGATAATGACAAAGGGGGAGTAAATCATATTTTCTACTCATATGAGGGGGAGTTTAAGCACTAAAAATTTATCTATATGTTTTCTCTTTTACCACCTCCTTAAGAGATGCATTGTCATCATTAAAAAGTGGGAGAATGTGGATCTATATCTCTTATGTGCCGGCCAAAGAATTGAGACCCAATATTCAGTGTCGGCCAAAGATCTGGGACCCACTACTCTGTGCTGGCCAAAGGTCCAATATCACAAGACCCATTATCCAACCTGCCCCGTCAAGCCCAAGGTATAAATACCTTCGTGAAGGGTTTTTCAGGTACATAATCTCTAACTTCCACTTTTACTACCACTATCTTGAAACCTAAATTGGCTTAGGTGTTGTAATGCTAATTATGCAGGTAACCCTTAGGTCCACCATATCGGAGATAACAAACACCGATTAAGGACATTGCATCAAGACCGACACCTCTAGTTTAAGAAGCAGCGTGATCACAACCTTTGATCATCGGTGACACTTCGACGTAGTGCATTGGAAGATTTTCTCTGTCGTAGTTTCCACAATCCTCATCATTTCTGGTTCTGCAACGAAACAATATGCTTGAAAGTATAGTCAAAAAGTAATCCAAGATGGTAAAGCTTAGGGATAACAAGGATACAAGTCCACTAGTAGTTGCTTAATTTTGACGATGGCAACACTTGAAGTCAAGTAACTGCTGAAGATAGTTAGATAAGTCAACACTATAGTCCAACGACTCTCAAGTGAAGACTTGAGGTTTATGATTACCGGTTGATAAAACTTTCAACATCTCAGATGATGACAATTAACCTGAGATATGTCAAGACTCATCAAGAAGACTCAAGGTTTTTGTCTAATGGTAAAATAAAAGATAATGATGCCAAGACTTGAAGCCTCAAAGTGTGAAAGAGATGAAGTATGAATGCTCACATGATCGTATATGTTTGAGTGATCATTGTATTTTAAAGACACAATGGCATTTCTGGAAGTATTATCACAAAATCATACACACTCAAAATATTGGAAAGTCCCTTATTTTTTTAACTAAAAACATCAAAAAAATATTTTTGGGTCCTAACCAGTTGATTAGAGAATTCTCTGCTTAATTAGAAAAAAGATTTAACATATCTAATTAATTAGAATATATGGCTAATCGATTATATGATGCCTAATTGAGTTTCTAATGGATTATGAAAGTCTCTTAAAGATTGATAACAACTCTATATCTAAACCTTCCATTTTAGACCATAATAATCGATTATTTACACTGCCTAATCGATTGGGTTATTAATTTGGCTCAAGGATTGTTTCAAATTTAAACCTACTAATGAAAGTTATAGTATCCCAAATGGAATGATTGTGTTTTGGTTATATACTTTGATTATGATTTTGATGATTGTAAATTGGATTAGAAATTACTAGTTGTACATGTAACTTGTTTAGAAATTTGCTTGTCTCCTAGTGTAATACCCCGATATTTAATTAAATATTTTATTTAATTATTGATGTGTTTATTTCTGTGCTATTCGAATTATTTATGTTATTTGGTGCTTAGGGGTATTTTAGTAATTTAATAATCATCGGGGTTATAGGATTTAAGAGCAAAAAAATAAAATGAGATGTACTGGAATTATTAGGAATACTTTAATAATTTAGTTATTTAGTAATAAATTGAGAAAATAGAAATTTGGAGAGTTTTATTGAATACTTATTTAAATAGAATTTTTATTTAAATAAAATAATAATAAAACAATAATTTCAGGGGTTGGGTGAAAACTGAAATATTTTGAGAATGGGAGGTGGATTGGTGAGAAATTGAGTAAGTTGGGCCAATAGTGTAATAAGAAAATATTTTAAAAATTCAGGTAAAGTAAATAGGAATGTTTGATGGGAGGCTATGTTACTGTACGTGTAATTGGGAAATGGGAGAAAAGAGGCAGCGAACAAATGAAAAGAGGGAGAGTTAGGAAGCCATAGCTAAGAGTCTGAAAGCTTCAATTTTGAAGTAAGGAGGAATTGTTTTAACAATGAGTGGTTTTTAGGCAGTCAGGATGGGGAGGGGTCCTTACCTATGGGTGGTTTTTAGTACTTTCTTCAATTTCCTGTGATTCTATAATATGTTTGACCAAATGTGGTTTGGGAAAAACCCCATCGACAACGATTGAATGAAATTGTTATTTTTGTCTGTTACTATGTTTGGCCAAATAGGGTTTCGACAAAACCCTATTGGCATCGATAAACAAATATTTTTCTTGTTTGTGTGTTATTGTGGTGACCAAATGGGATTTGAAATATATCCCTTACGGTCATCGTAATATGATTTGTTATTGATAAAAAAAATATGAGTTTGTATATTCCTGTAATATGTTTGACCAAATATGGTTTGGGTAAAACCTTATTGGGAGTGATCGATATATATCTCAGTGTTTTGTTGTATTAATATACGTGACTAATTGGGATTTGGAATTAATTCCCAAATGGTCACCGTAAATAGTTGTATTGATGCATGAACATGTTTGTTTGATATGAATATAGGTTTGGTTGTAACAATTGTGTTGTAATAGAATTTTGCTGGAGTTTGTGCAGTTTTTTTAATGACCTAATCAGTCGAGTTTTCCCAAAATTTTCAGAAAATCTTACGATCTATTTTCCCAATATTTTCTCAAATGTCAAAAACCTAACTTTTTCACGAAAAAAATATAGAAATAGAAAAAACAAAGAAAAATTGCAGGTAGGCATAGAAGGGGATCGATCATCTTATTCCAGGCATAACTTGAGTTTCGTAAGTCCTTTTTGGGAGGGGTCAATTTCTTTGGAAAGGGAACATAATAATCTTTCTTTTGATTTAGATAAATTGGGTCTAGGGGCGCTACAACAGTAGCAGTTCGCTAGTTTTTATACCAGAGGAGTAGTCAATCTCAGTCATGAGTTGGTCATCATGTTTCATGCGCAACTTGAATTTTGTAAGTCCTTTTGGGGGTGCCGTCAGTTGCATTAGAAATAGGGTTTAATTATATTTAAAATTTAAGAGTTTCGTAATTTTATCATGAGTACATAATTTTTCCTGCTATTTTTAAGTCAGTCATTCTGTTTTAGAGTTCATGCAAGAATTGTTGCGATAAGGCTTAACTTAAACGAATAGAACTGGAATTTTGTAATTCAGTTTAAGGTGTGGTTAAGTATGTTTGAAAGAAGGTTTAATGAAATTTCAAACTGGAGAGTTTCATAATTTTATCATAAGTCTATAGTATTTTGTGTTATTTTGAAGTGAGACAATTTTAGAGTTAGTAGAGTTATCACTTGTGAAGAGTTGCCCTTAGAGTAATTTTGAATACTTTAGAGTACGATTCGGTACTCTAGAGTCAAATAGAGAGTTAAGAGATGTTGAACTGTTTTTGAGCTTTTTGAGAACTCGATTGAGTTAAAATTAACATAATATATTTTGAGAACTTTTGAATATTTTGAAGAGTTAGAGTTGACAAGTAATAATATAACTTTACTCTATTTTTAAGATGAAAAATAATTATTTTAAAAACCGTATTTTTGGAGATTAGTAATATGAAAGGATTACAGTGATGACCTGGAATTGGAGATTTTAGAGATTAGTAATTCAAAGGGATTACATTAACAGTCTTTGATTGACAACATATTCCTTCAAGAGTGGAACCTTATGTTGATGTTTTTGATGATGATGATGATGATGTTTATTATCATAATTAAGTTTTGATGATGATGATGATGATGACAATGATGTTTATTATGATGATGATGTTTTTGATGATGATAATGATGTTTATTATGACTGATGAGTTGCATGCTTACTTTATACATGTTCATGTATACATATATTTTGGAGTTAGGTAGGACTTCAGTCCAATGATGACTTGATTTAGAGAGGGACTATGGCAGTCTCACATTTTGAGAGGGACACGGTTCAAGAGGAACTGGAGATATGGGCAATCAATAACATACCTCTGACCCCAAAAACCCGATACCACATGTATTTTTGATTAATGAGTTGGTGGCATTAGCATTTGCATCACTATTTAAGCTTTGATTGCGTTCGTGTGAATGATGTATTTGTGATTATTGATATTTACCATCATGTTGGTAAATTTCATTGTTATCATTTGTAAGGTGTACTCTCACCCTTTTTTTGTGGCATCTATGCTCCTCTGGAGTCTAGACAGGTACTCTGTAGGAGTAGTGCTTGTGAGTGGAAGATGGTCTTGGACTTGCCCTTTATTTGTTTTATATTTATCGTTATTTTAGTCGATTTTATCTGCTTTGGTCTGTAACATCGGAAACGAGGCGTGTTATTTGTTTTGAGTTGTCTTTTGGAGTTCATTTTCATTATTCGGTTGCTTTAAATTATTATTTGATGTTTTGAGGATTTTTTGAGTTTTCTGCTGCGAGTTGGAAAAAATTTCATGAAGATTATTTTTTTGTTTTGAGTATCATCCTAATTAGTGAAAATTCTCTTTTATATTAAGAGTCAGGGTTTAGGATGTTACACATAACATAGTAACAAACAAGAAAGTGTACGTCAGACTCACCAAACATATTAAGATTAACATCACTTTATTAGAGAGCATATTAAAAAAGGGATTGTGTGATTGAAAAAGAGAATTGTGTGATAGATTTTTTGTCTTAATCTAATAGACTAGAAGATATTTTTACTAACATCTTCCATTGCATGATTGCAATAGAAGATTTTTCGTTTCCATCTAATGAAGTTATCTTATAACAACCTTGTTCTAATGTAACTTAGCATAAAGTTTTTCCAAATCATGCATTTGCATCTCATATTGATTAATAGTCACAACAACATTGTTAAACCACTTAATTCACATTAACTGTTCTTTTAGAGGCATCACTTCTAACCTTTAGTTGATTATAAAGGTTCATTACAACTATGATGTTTTCAGTTTCTAAAGACAATGGTTGAAGTCTCTGAAAGATAGGCAAATACAGTACAAGGCCTATCAATGACTAAAGGCTTTCACTAGTCGTACAAATTTTGTAACTACACTACAGAAAAAAATCTCAAAATTATAACGATGCTGCAAATTGTAAAAGTTAATATATAAAAAATGTGAATAAATTACAAAATATTCATTATGACAAAAAATATTTTCAAGACTTTAAACTTAACAATAATAATGAACATATAATCATGTGATAAAAACTGGTTATTGGCGAGCAATCCAAATAGTTATCTAAAGATCAAATAGCACTTTTCAACCAAAAATAATTAGTCTTAATAGATGCTCCCTATTAAGAAAGCTGGTATACCAATAGAAGTAAATGTCTAAAATTGTACTATGCAATTAGTAATTAAATTAACAAATCAATAAACAATTAATACAAATTAGATTAAAACATAGTCAAAATTACAATTTTTTCAAAAAGATATATCTCAAAAATGATTTTTATGATAAAAAAAGTACACGCGTGAATGATATCCATATAAGGGTAAGGATATTAAGAGGCCTTAGTAGGTGTTAGTAGAGTAATAGTGGGGGTTGTTTTTAATCGTATCCACAGGGATTGTTCGATATTTGATGCGTGCCTTTCAATAGTTGTGAGATTCTAAGTTCAAAGGTTTCAAAAGTTTCTCAATTGTTGTTAACATTCATTTGTAGCAAAGATTAATTGGTGACAAAGATTTTGTAAAAGTTTTGATAAAAGCATGTCAAGGTTAGGTTTCGCTAATCCTTTTCACGTATAAACGATTAATCAAGCATATGAACTCGGTTTTCGACCAATACAACCGCGTATCCTCCCGACTAAGTTTATGTCTAAAGCGAAGTCGTGAGTATCGTTGTTTAGACCGTTAGATGATGTCTCACGCTAACAATCTAAACAACAATCATGAAGATCAACACAATGCGAATAGCAAATCCCAAATCTATGTCTAGAGTTTGGTTTTTAAGAGATAAAATTATTAGGTCATGATTTGTAGAATCTATGTCTAGAGCAAAACAAATCACACATGGATCATTAAGAGAAAACAACATCATCTATATTGATCAAAGACTTTGTTCATATACAATAGATCAACAACAATACATAAAATCAGAATCAACTACATCTAACCTCAACATTGAGTGTTTAGCTACCACTTCTCATGGTAGTTTGGATAACAAGTAAAGAGAGGAGATGAACGAGCATCCACGACGAATAATCGAGAATGGATGCGACTTCAACTTCTCCAAGTGAAAATACACTCTTTGATGATCAAAATACTGAAAACTATGAATTCTCGTGAAAAATGAACAAGAGATCCCAACCAAATAAAGTGAAAATCTATTTATACACTTCTGAAATCTGCAGGATTCGCACTGCGAGTGCATCATTTGCACTGCGAATGAGAGAAAATGGCACCTTAAGTGCCTCTGAGACTTAAACCGCCCCAAGCAAAAATCGTGTGTTCGCAGTGCGAACCATTCCTTCGCACAGCGAATCATTCGCTAGCTTATTCGCACTGCGAATAAACTAGCGAGCCAGGACAATCAAATTCCAGAACTTACTGCCACTCTTCGCTAGCATCTTCGCACTGCGAAACAACCAGCGAGCCTTCGCTGGACCCTCGCCAGGAGTTCGCAGTGCAAACTCTTTGTCATTTCAAAAGTGGAACTCTCTGCCTCCATTCGCTGGTGCCTTCGCTGACGTTCGCAGTGCGAACATTCGCTGGGCCTTTGCCAGATCCTTCGCACTGCGAATGCTCTGTTGCAGCAACAATTCAGTGGAAACTTGCATCCACTCCATGTGTCTCACACTTTTACTCCTTTCATGCCTATACCTGCACATTAACACACACATTACAAGCTCCACACATATATTCCAATGTAAGCATTACAACACAATTTACCGCTTAAATTCACACTTTACCGTTGGAAAGAAATGAAAAATGCCAAGTATTTCATACAAATATATAACATGTTTGACATCTAACAAACTCTCCCCAACTAACTCTTTGTTTGTCCTCAAGCAAAGTATGCCTCAAAAGAGGATTTGCTCGAGCATTCAATTCAACCAAGACGCGAAAAACGGCTCAACTAAACAACGATCACAACAACGCAACAATTACACAATTCAAGAACCTAATATGTAAAATAACTTGCCTCTTAAATAATTTCAAACAATGTTTCAAGAGACAACTAACTCATCCTGCACATGTCATTCTACACTCCTCTTCGAAAAAGGATTGAAGGCAAACGTGCATACAAGCACGGGAAAATTACACTTAAATGACCAATGATGCAAATACTAAGAAATTCATACCATATCTCAATGAACACAAAAGAAATCATGGAAGTACAAGATCACTAAGGACTTCAAGGTTGTAGCTTGGTCGGGTAAACAAAAAAGGGACATTTCTAATGGCCATTGAAACGAAATTGCCGAAGCAAAAGAACATTCACTTTTCACATATTCACACATCTCAACTTCATTTCACCAATTTTTCATTACACCTTCACAAACTACCGTGCACAATTATTGACTCTACATTTTTTTTTTCATTCAAGCAAGCATTTTCTCATTTATACAACATATTCACATTCTTTTCTTTACATGCTTGCTTGAAATTATTTTCAAAATTTGGAGTAATGCACCCATCTTCTTTTTATTCTCCTCCACTCATTTTCGACTCAATCTAAAGTGAATGTTCCTTGCTTTTTAAGGCAAGGAAGTAAAAGTATACAATTTCAAAGGTTCAAGAAGAAAATGTTAGAAACTCACCAAATTCAGTGATAAACCAAACGTGCAAATTATGTACATAAAACAAGTTCATCACTAAACTGAGTTCTAAACTGTTTAGGCTCAAAGGGGCTACCAAATGCTCACTCCTCACGGGTGAATTACTATATGGACATGGTTGTGCTCACTTTCAAAAAGTGCCTTGATCACTTCTCCTACTTCCAAAAAATCACATGGTCACAAGATAAGGCATGAATTAAAAGTAAAAACAACATTCATCATCAATCCTTAGCATATAATAACACTTTGAAGGCTTCTCACTTTAATGGTTTTTGATCCTAAAATGACACATGCATTCAAAGGAAGTTGTAACATGAAACAACATTATCAATCGCACAAGACACAAAGTTCTAAAACATACAAAATTCTCAAACCTGGTAACAATGTACCTTGTCACAACACAATGCTTAAGGTACTATCATAGCCCTCACATCATGGAGGAATCTTTCTTTAAAAATCAAGAGTCTCCAACCTACTTCCAAAATTTCATCATAAAAGAAGGAACATTAACATGAAAACATATTAACAATTAAAAACCAACAAATTATTAGTAAAAGCAAAACAAAATTTTTTACTAAAAACACTTAACATTACTAATAATAATAATAAAGTGCTTGGTGTAAAAACACCTACAATATCCAAAATGGTACCACTAGGGTACAAGTACACCAATATTCAAAATATTCCACTATGTGGATACAATAGACTAGTAAAAGCTGAAAAATACAAAATATAAGAAAACTTCACTTTGGAGACCAAAGGAAGTGCACAAGTCTGAAAATCACAAAATTAGTCCTCATCGGACTCCGTCTCCAAAACCTCGGTAACCATCTCATCCTCATCTCCCTCATCAGAAGTATTACCAGAAACCTCCACATCGGTGCCATCTCCCTCCAAATCATCACCATCTTCATCCTCATCAGCATCCTCTCCAGCAGGACCAACTGAATCCTCTCCCCCACCAAAAACTGGCCTGGCCTCAGGCCATCCAGCATGTGCGAGGAACTGCTCCCTCGACATCATAGTCTGCTCCGCGGCGGGATCCCGAAGATGCAGCTGGAGTACCTGCATAGAGTCATGTAAATCAAGCATGGCGCGCTGAGAAGCGGCCATCCAATCCCAGTTATATTGGTAGATCTCCTGCTGATAAGGATAGAAATTCGGCGACTCAAAATATCACCCCCACTGGTACCAGCCCCTGTAGCAGCAGCAGCCCCTGAAGACTCAGACCTACCACCCTTTGGTTTGCAAAATTTGTCGACATATCGATCATCGATAGCCGAAGTGATAGTGACCTGACGACGCGAAGGCAAATTAACACCAGCTTCAGCACATAAGGACATAATCAGGCACGGAAATGCAAGAGGGGAATTTTTCCTCGAAGCGTTCCCTCCTAATCCACTCTCGACAATGGCCCTTATTTCATCTGCTATTATCCTCGCGACATCAATCTCCACATTTGTAAGGATGCTGTGCACTAAATGGGCCAAAGGAATCGGAACGGTAGAGGAATGTGACTTTGGCTTAATGTTGGTGACAACCAAAAGTAAAACAAGCTGAGCCAAAGGCATCATGTCCTCTCGATGATACCTCACAGCAACTCCCGAATGGTTGAACTTCACATTTTTACCCGGGCGCAACAAATCAGTGGTCATTTGTGTGATATCCCTGTTGCGGTTAAGATTCTTGTGGTAATCATCCTCCTCACTGGCACGCAATGGAAGAGGGTCTCCAAGAACTCGGCTAATTGTCCTTTTGTCAAACCTCACAGTTTTTCCTCCAACAACAGTAGTCCAATTAAACAGATTCCCCTCATCAGGAAGGGCGTTGGCATAGAATTCTCGAACCATCTCCACATTCTACGAATCAAGGGGAGTTATCAGCTGATCCCACTTTTTTTCATGCAAGAGGGCAGCTACCGAACGATAACTCCCTTGATCATTCAGAATAAATCTCTTCTCTGTAAGGATGGTTCTCGTTTCCAAAACCTCATATCTCTGAGCCTGCCTTGGTCCCTTGAAACGAGTGTCGTCGAAACTGATCGGTACCTGTCTGGATGTTGATGCTTTCCTTTTCTTGGCCAAGTTAGTTTTAGGACCCATCTGCACACATGACAAACAAATCCACACAAAAACACCAAGACAGATCATTAGAAATTAGGACACACATGCATCAGAATGAACTAAAAAACAAAAATCTGGGTTGCTCGCTAAAACACTCGCACTGCGAATCCTGGTGAACGCTCGCCCCAGATTTACAGTGCGAACGAGCCAGCGAATGCACGAAAACTTTGAAAAAAATTAACAGCCCCAGATTCCCCAACATGGCATCATTCTACATGTCCTCTAAACCCTAAAACCAGCAGAAAATTTGACATGCATTGAAAAACCTAACACAGAATTTTAACCCAAACCTCTACATAATTTCTCATGCAAATTCACAACTAAAATCCAATTAATCAGAAAGTACATAGAAAAGAATTCAAACCTGTTTGGCAATGGAAATTGAGAGAAAAAAACTTGAGAGAAGGACAGAAAATGCAACGTGAGAGGGAAGGAAGACTTGAGGTTTTTTTTTTTCCTTTTTCCTTTTGGTTGAAAGTGAGAGGCAAGTGACTAGGGTTTTCCCCCCAAGTCATCAGAAATTCAACATGGGTCTTGGGCCTACGTGCAGGCCCACCCATTACAAAACCCTCATTTTTAATGATGTGGCAGCAAAACCACCAAGTCTGGTTCGCTGATGTTCACAGTGCGAATGGCCAGCGAATGCTCGCCCCAGATTCGCAGTGCGAACAAGCCAGCGAACAAGACAGATTTTCAAAATTTTTAGGTATGTCCTGGTGCCACACTGCATATGGTACAATACTATAAAAACACTACAAACAGCAAATAAAAGCAAAATACTTACAATGTTGGAGTGCCTCCCAACAAGCGCTTGTTTAACGTCGACTAAGCTCGACGGTCCGGAGACTAAACGCCTCGCAAACAAAAGCCAACACACCGGCTACCGAACTGAACACACTACGCACACACAAACTCACCTGTTATCGTGCCCAATTTTTGGTCTCCTTTTCTTTAAAAACGACCAATCCCAACATGAATTCATCAAGGCTACCTTTGCATCTTCATTCTTTTTCTTTTCAACTGCTACAAGTTCCAACTTCTCTTTTTCCAAGTCTCTTCCTTTTTGCACTAATTCATCCACTTGATTCACAAACATAACTCCTTTGAACAATGTAAAACAAGTTTCTTCCTCCATACCACTTTCCTTGATCCGCACTTTCATTAAGCCTTCATCAACATCCACCAACATTTTGGCGGTTTTCATAAATGGTCGGCCCAATATAATTGGTGTATCTTCATCCTCATCCATTTCAACAACCACAAAATCAACAGGAAACAAGAATTTATCTACTTTGACTAGCACATCCTCCACAACACCATACGGACGCGTTCTAGACTTATCTGCAAGTTGTAATGTCATGGTTGTTGATTTTATGGTCATATTATCAAGTCTTTTCACCACCGACAAGGGAATTAAATTGATGCTCGCACCCATGTCAACCAAAGCTTTGCATTGAAAATCAGTACCTATTGTAATAGGTAATGCTACTCTTCCCGGATCTTGTTCTTTCCGCGGAAGCACACATTGGATGACGGCACTACACTTGGCATTAAGATCAATGTTGTTTTTGTCAGTGCACCTCTTCTTTTTCATGAGTATGTCTTTCATGAACTTGACATACCTAGGCATTTGTTCAAGAGCTTCCGAGAAAGGTACGGTTACTTGCAACCGACTAAATAACTTCAAAAACCTTGCATAATGCCTATCATTCTCTTTTTTCTTTGGAGTAGGGGGATACGGTAATCGTCTTTGTAAGACTTCCTTCTCAAACTCCTTCCTTTCTTTTTCTTTTTTCTTCCTCACTTCTTCATCATTCTTTTCAACTACCCCATTTTCATCATTTTTTTCGACTTCTTCCAACACAATATCGTTTTCCTTTTCAACTACCACCTCATGTTCAACATCACTTCCAATTGTTCTACCACTTCTTGTGAAAATGGCTTTACACTCCCCTTTGGGATTTGGTTGAGTGGTGGCGGAGAAGGATGGCCCCGGTTGGTTTTCGGCTAATTGCTTGGCAAGTTGCCCTACTTGCGATTCAAGATTTCTAATCGAAGCTTCCATACTCTTTTGAGTTGCCATAGATAATTGCATGAACTTGGTGAAAGTCTCCTCCATTCTAGAACTTCCACTAGTCTCCTGGGGTGGTTGGTAAGGATTTTGTCTCCATCCTTGTTGATTTTGGTAGTTGCATTGAGGTTGAAAGCCTTGTTGATTTTGGTACGGTGGTTGAGCACTTTGGTACGGAGGTCGTCCTTGATAACCTTGAGTCGGATTTCCAGCATAATTTACCTCCTCCACAAGCGGAGGACAATAGCCGGTAGGATGGTCACCTCTACATAATTCACAAACTAACACCTGCACATTTTTACTTGAAGAATCATGAATTTCTTTGAATTGTTGCGGCAGTTTAGACATTTGCTTAGTTAACAACTCAACCTGTTGTGATAATAATTTGTTCTGTGCAAGGATAACATCGTTTGTTCCCAATTCCAACACTCCCGGAGTTCGTTGAGAAGGTCCACGGTTGTGACTACCTTGATGATCGTTCAAGGCCATCTTATCAATGATAGTTGTGGCTTCT
The DNA here is from genome assembly GCA_022829125.1 of Lathyrus tuberosus. Taxonomy (NCBI): domain Eukaryota; kingdom Viridiplantae; phylum Streptophyta; class Magnoliopsida; order Fabales; family Fabaceae; genus Lathyrus; species Lathyrus tuberosus. Next base: position 7,141,396 of record JALAZF010000222.1, on the reverse strand, counting down.
GCTGCAGTTTTACTTAACATGGATCCACCAGCGGTGGCATCCAATAAGGTTTTGTGTACAAGTTGAAGCCCATTTCTAAATATATGAATTTGTGACAATTCATCAAAACCATGGCCTTTGCACCTCCTTAAATTGATTTGAACCTCTCCCAAGCTTCGTTGAGAGATTCATTTGCTCCTTGTGTGAATACCGCGATGGCGGTCTTTGCTTCCATAAATCGAGTGTGAGGGAAAAATCTCTCCAAAAATTTCTCTTCCAATGCATTCCAATCCGTCATTATGGCCGTTGACTGATCAAGATACCATTCCTTTGCCTTCCCAATGAGGGAATGCGGGAATAGTCTCTTAAACAGAGATTCCTCTTCTGCTTCCGGTGCACCAGTCGCTCCCGCTATTTCATAAAATTTTGTCAAATGTGTAAAAGGATCTTCATGATCTATACCCATAAATGGACTTTGATATAACAGCTGGAGAATACCGGTCTTCATTTCAGCATGACGACCGTTGTGTGCATGGCGAGCGAACTGAGCATTGTGTCTCGGACTATTTGTGCATGGCCTAGAAGTAGGTGGTGGTGGTGGTGGTGGATCTGCCTCCATAACTGGAAGTATTTGTGGAACTGGTGGCGGTGTAGAAGTATTTTCCTCTTGTTCTCGCTTCTGTCTTGCTAGCTGCCTCCTTCGTCTAGTTCTGCTGTTGATTCTACGAGCGGTTCTCTCAATCTCAGGATCGAAAAGAAGTTGGTCCGCCGGTAGTTTCCCTCGCATAAACTAAGTCTACACACTAAACAAAACAGATTAACAAGTTCAAGATAAAGTTGGTAACAAGCTTAAAATAGCTCAACTATCGCAATGCTTGCAATATCACTAAACAATCCCCGGCAACGGGGCCATTTTGTTAGTAGAGTAATAATGGCGGTTGCTTTTAATCGTATCCACAGGGATTGTTCGATATTTGATGCGTGCCTTTCAATAGTTGTGAGATTCTAAGTTCAAAGGTTTCAAAAGTTTCTCAATTGTTGTTAACATTTATTTGTAGCAAAGATTAATTGGTGACAAAGATTTTGTAAAAGTTTTGATAAAAGCATGTCAAGGTTAGGTTTCGCTAATCCTTTTCACGTATAAACGATTAATCAAACATATGAACTCGGTTTCTGACCAATACAACCACGTATCCTCCCGACTAAGTTTATGTCTAAAGCGAAGTCGTGAGTATCGTTGTTTAGACCGTTAGATGATGTCTCACGCTAACAATCTAAACAACAATCATGAAGATCAACACAATGCGAATAGAAAATCCCAAATCTATGTCTAGAGTTTGGTTTTTAAGAGATAAAATTGTTAGGTCATGATTTGTAGAATCTATGTCTAGAGCAAAACAAATCACACATGGATCATTAAGAGAAAACAACATCATCTATATTGATCAAAGATTTTGTTCATATACAATAGATCAACAACAATACATAAAATCAGAATCAACTACATCTAACCTCAACATTGAGTGTTTAGCTACCACTTCTCATGGTAGTTTGGATAACAAGTAAAGAGAGGAGATGAATGAGCATCCACGACGAATAATCGAGAATGGATGCGACTTCAGCTTCTCCAAGTGAAAATACACTCTTTGATGATCAAAATACTGAAAACTATGAATTCTCGTGAAAAATGAACAAGAGATCCCAACCAAATAAAGTGAAAATCTATTTATACACTTCTGAAATCTGCAGGATTCGCACTGTGAATGAGAGAAAATGGCACCTTAAGTGCCTCTGAGACTTAAACCACCCCAAGCAGAAATCGTGTGTTCGCAGTGCAAACCATTCCTTCGCACAGCGAATCATTCGCTAGTTCATTCACACTGTAAATGAACTAGCAAGCCAGGACAATCAAATTCCAGAACTTACTGCCTCTCTTCGCTAGCATCTTCGCACTGCGAAACAACCAGCGAGCCTTCGCTGGACCCTCGCCAGGAGTTCGCAGTGCGAACTCTTTGTCAATTCAAAAGTGGAACTCTCTGCCTCCATTCGCTGGCGCCTTCGCTGACGTTCGCAGTGCGAGCATTCGCCAGATCCTTCGCACTGCGAATGCTCTGTTGCAGCAACAATTCAGTGGAAACTTGCATCCACTCCATGTGTCTCACACTTTTACTCCTTTGATGCCTATACCTGCACATTAACACACACATTACAAGCTCCACACATATATTCCAATGTAAGCATTACAACACAATTTACCGCTTAAATTCACACTTTACCGTTGGAAAGAAATGAAAAATGCCAAGTATTTCATACAAATATATAACATGTTTGACATCTAACAGTAGGTTTATAACAATTTCAGGTGGTTAGGGCTTACTCACAATGACAAGAAGCCATGTATGGTGATGGTTGTCGCTCCCGGGATTTTCATCCAGGTACAAACGCGAAAGTGGCACCGAAACAGAGTCACCAGCAATGTGTATTTATCCCAAGAGAGGGAAAGGAAACACCGCATAAACCTGAAGGAAGGAAAAAGCATGGTCTTACGACCAAGAGAAAGGGTAAGGGAGTCGGTTACGCGAGAGGAAGGTATTAGCACCCTCTCGCGTCCATCGTACTCGATGGGATCCACGCTTGCTTGTTTCAATCAAAGGGTGTAAAGGAAAGAATACTGGAAAAGGAACTGAAAGAAAGAAAGGAGAAAGAATGGAAGAGGAACGAGAAACAAATGTAGGGAAAATAAAAGAAGTGCTCGCATGTGCCCTATCCCACTGCCTACGTATCTCATCGGGAACATGAGAATCAGAGCGACGTAGTTCCCCTCACTAGGGATGGATTGTGTTTTTTAGAGAACGGCTTACATTCTAGCTCAGGTGTTGCAGGCTCGCTGGTCCGAGTGCGTTACCATCTTGCAAGAGAATGAGTAGAAGCGCGTTCGTACGCTAAGAGTGAATGAGGTGAGAAAAGAATTCCCGAAGGAAAGACGTTATTGTTTGTTTTTGTCTTTTAGAAGGAAGTGTTTTGGATTTGTTTGCATATGACAGTGTATCTGGATCTTAGTCATTGGAATGTGTACATTCTCACATTCCAAGATGGAATGGGTAAGAAAGCACACTAAGAGTGAAGAAGACCCCCACACTTAGTTCCAATTGTCAAGGTTCAAACACACTAGCATACTTGTGTTTATTAAGTGTTTTTGTTGATTAAGAAATGAAGAAATGTTTTTCCTTATTTGTACCTTCAACAAGTATTGCATTTAAGTCCCTCATACAAGATCAAATGTTTAACATATTGACCCAAGATGGGGCATATGCTACACATTCTAAAATTACAAGAGAAGACCCCTTATAATCCCTTCTTTATATGAAAGGCCTAAATGTAATAAATGCCTACCTTTATTATATGTTTTGAATTTTCTTTGAGATGAGAAGATGAAAGACTCAAGGGTAAGAAAACGGAAGTTAGTTGTTAGTGTGCTCGCCGAGATATCGCATCTCGTGCCTACGTATCCGCAATCTGAAAAGAAAGAGGAATCAGAGCATCCGTAGTTCACAATACTACGGGTGAACAGGAAACAAAGGGGAAAGACACACATACAGTCTAAGGGGGAAACTCGGTCCTACAAGTTAAAATGCATCAATGGTTCTAAGGTCATGATCAGAAAGAGAAATCTACCTAATGTTGTCATGCATGGATTAGTCCTATGTTATGTTTTCTAACCTATCTAACTTAGACAAGTTAGAATAGGTATCCTAATGAGGCAGAAAAAACTAAAATAAACAATACAATGATATCACATATCAAAGTAGATCAATAAAAAAGATGTGAGTGAGATCACATAAGCGTCAACATCAGTCGATGTGAGCTAATGACAATGAGTGGGGGTCGGTTGCGAACCCTATCTTCTACTTGACTGACTCGATAACAGGAGCAGGTGATGTTCAAAGCTTCAATCATGTAATGAGAGCTAAGAACGACTCGACTAGAATAACAGAGGTCGATTGCGAACCCTAACTTCCGTCAATTGCCTCCTTAGAGGTCTTCAGCACAATATCAAACAAGCACAATCATGGCCTCACTTGAGGGCTTTCCATACAATCCTACTTATCATGGCATTTGCTATTCCTACTTCTCATGGCATTTGAAAGCTTTAAAGAGAAGTGAAGAGATAAGAAGTCCCACCAAACGGATATGAATCCGTAGAAAAGCAACGAAAGCAAGTCACGAAAGCACCTATAAACAAATGGCAAACCAAGTTAGAAACAAGTCTTTATTCACAAAATGAAATGGTCGAGCCACCTTTGGAATGTCTCCTTTATGTACCTTGCACATGTGAACCAAAGACATTAGTAATAACAAGAGAGTGTATGTACAACATGAAACCTAAGTCTAATGGCTATGTACATTTGAGTCACACTAGTCAAAGTGAAAGACCTAAAAGGATTATGAAATGATGAGTCAAGTTACAACTATGCTACAAGACCAACCAACAAAGGAAATCACCTAAGGGTTACAAGTAAAGGCAAAGGACATGAAAGTAAACCAAAACCAGAATTGAATTCATGTTAAAAGTGTGCACATATCTTATAAACATCCCCAATGGCTAAGACAAAACAAATTTAAGTCCTTAAGACAAGACAAGGCAATGAGCCATAGACAGCAGCAACAACATCGCTCCAGCACCTACATAGCTGTAAAAACCATCAACAAGTAAAAACAGCCTATAACAGCTACTATTTCCATAACAAGACAGGTGTGCATACAATCAGGCAGAATAGTAACATTTTACAGCACACTTTGTGCACAGCAGCTGTATATGTGGCAGCAACTTCTACATTTTACTAATCAAGTGAAATGAGAATCACTACAAAACAAACTCAAAGGTTAGTCAAAATCAAAATGGAAATTGTCAAATAAGAAGTGAATGAAATCAATACTAAATGTAAACCATAATTAGCCACAAATCTATGCAAAACATATCAAAGACTATTAACAAAGTTACCAAATGAAACTATTAAAAAGATTAGTCAATGTTAGAACTAAGTCAAATCAAACTATGTCAATCTCAATTAGTTCAAAGTTAATTTCTAATTCTAAAGGATCTAATTCTAATGTTATTAGTGGACAACTAAGCCAAAAACAATTAGTAAGCAAAAATCAATTAGGATATGATTAAACCAAAAATCGGTTATTGGGTAACTAAGCTAAAAACGATCATGGAACAATTAAGCTAATAAACGATCATGGAACAATTAAGCTAAAACGATTAGTGCCATTAAGCGAAAACAAATAGTGCAATTAAGCAAAAATTAATTAGTGTGATTAAGCAAAAAAATCAATTAAGGCCATTAAGCAACAAAGTGATTATTCGAAAAACATTATTAAAAATCTAATCTAATCAGTCACAATTAATCAACCAACTTAATATCTAATCCTAAATTCAAAGATTAAAACCAATGAGTTCAAAACACAATTAGAATCTAAATCTAAGATTAATGTTTAACCTAAATCTAAAATTAAAGCCTAATTTCACCATTAGCACTTGATTAAACTCTAATTAGTCTCTAATCCAATTAATTTCTAAAAAAACAATAAAAAGAAAAAGAAAAAGAAAAAAGAAAAGTTACCGAGGGGGTGTAGACGATATGTGGGCTGGTGTGAACAGCATGCGTTTGGGCTCAATATCCCCATCAGCTCACAAAGGGAGAAAAACCCTAGCCTTAAAACAAATTGTCGTTGGCTTCTTCATCACAACCGGCTCCCTCCTCTTTTCAGAATGTGCCGTAACACTCTTCGCCGTTCAAAACCCTCCGTTCACCTTCGCCATCTCCACATAATCAAACCTCTGAAACATTCGCCGTTCAATGAAAACCACGCCGGAAAATGAAACAATCCGTCTCATCTCCTCTCTCTGTCCACCTTCGTCGCCGGCGCCACAAACCTCCACTCTCAGCCTGAGCAATCACTCCTCATACTCTCCTTCTCTGTACATTGTCGGCGTTACGACAACGCTCCGCCGTCCTCTTCTCAACACTTCATCCTACCTCTCATCTTCAAAACGAGTAACACGACTTACTCTCCGCCGCGCCGTTCGCTCCTTCCCCTACCAATGCCTACACCAAACTCTCTTCACTCCCAAACTCTCAATGGTCTCACAAGATGAAGATTCGGCATAAAACTTAACAAACTAAGGCGAACGCTTCAAGGATTCAATCGTTTCACGCTACGTAGATAAATCGAGAGAGAGAGAACCTAAATAAGTAGATCGGAGAAGATACGCTTCAGAAATCCAGAGAGGAGGTTCTCGCCAGGTAGTATATTCTTGATCTCAGCTAAACTTCGTCGAAACTGTTGTTGTAGCGTTGAAGAAGAGCTTGTAGAAGGTTATAGCGATGAAGGAAATGCTGCGGTGAAATGCTCAGTTACGATTCGATCCTCTTTTCTCTTCTGCACTATTCTTCCTTCAATTGTCGTTGTTGAATTCTGAATTGACGTGAATCGTTCTTGCGTTGTTGTTGATGTTACTTTTCTTGCAGGTTTTTGATTTGATGAGAGAATTGCAGTTTGAAGTTCATTGCGGTTTTGAAGAATTGATGAATTCAGGAATTGATTGAAGTTTCTACAGATTTGAAGATGACGAAACTTGATAGCCGAAGGAGATTAGAAGAGTTTTGATGAGGTTTCTGCAGATTCGTGAATTGATGATGAAGATATTTGAGGAAAGAATGGAGGAAGATTGAAGATTGAATCAAGGTTGTGAGACTGAAGAAGAAGGTGAATTGAAGATTCAGAGTCAGAGAAGATGGTTGAAGAAGTTAGTTATGGTTCTGTTGTATCTGTTATGGGTTCCGAAAATTGGTTAGGAAAATTCCGTTTCTGTTATCAGTGAAAAAATGAAAAAAGAGAAGACCTGTTAGAGTTTCTTTGAATGCTTTTGTAGTGAAATGCTACATGTTCCTCTTTGGAACTTTGCTACCGAAATTCCGTTGTAAGCGAGCGTGGCTATGCTACTTTTCCTTTTTTTTTTTACCTGTCATGAATTTTAGACTGAATTTCTACTGATATTTCCTTTTCTACTAAAAATTAGTTTTTCTTTAAAGCTGCTATGTAACTTATTCACACTGCTGTAACTTCAATGTTTCCATGTACTTTCAATGCAGTACTCTTTATTTTATGCAGAAAAAAACTAGCCAAGCATGTTCTACCTCGTCTAGAGTTCCATGAGTCCACGGATACTCTTGTTTTAAAACACCTTCATCACTCTAATAAAAGACCAGTTTGAGTAGTTGTTGTCTAAGTTTGGACGTTTCATCCATGGCTTTGAATTGGAGATTGATTAAAGATGGAATTGGGCTTACTTGGACATGGATTATTTGATTTTTTATTTTTTTTAACAAATGAATTTAATAATGGAATATGGATAAAGATGGACATTTGAAATGGGTTTGGATATTGGTTTATGAATAAGTTTGGAATAGAATTTGAATTTAGGAAATTTGGGCATGGATTTTTGGTGATTTGAAATGGTTATGAAAATGGGTTTTAAGTATTGGATAATTGGACAATGGGAATGGATATGGAATTGGTTTGATTATTTAAATGGACAAATTGAATTTAAAATCTAAATGGATATTGAATTGGTTTTGGAGGTGGATATGGATAAGCTTGGTTTTAAAAATGGTTAAAAATGGGTGATGGACTTATTTTGAGAAAATGGGTAAAAATATGGTTTTAAAGTGGATAAAAAATGAGAAACGAATTGAAATGGATAACAGATGGACTTGTATCTTGAATTCCAAGTAATCCCCATAACCAATCTTATCACATTCAAATCACATTGAACTTCAACTCCAAAGCAAGCTCGTACCCTATTAGCAACTATCAATGGCGGCCTTGATCACAACATGAATCCACAGTTGGATCTCTTGCAATATAACCCAAGTTGTCTTCACCATGACACCCGATGCTCTTGAGAAAAATTGAAGAAGATACACTCGATGCTTGGCAGAAGAAAGCCTTGATACATAATGAATTCTGGTAGAGAGATACTCATGATGTGGAGAGCTCAGACCTTCGTCTCACCTTGAGATAGGGAAAACTAGAAATCACAAGAAAAATGCTTTGATCCCATGTCCTTATGCAATATGCAATGCAATGCTTAATGTTTTATTTTTCTGTGCTTGAATGCAATGCAATGAAAAGAAAGCACATGCTAAATGATATGGAAAATGAGAGGGCAAATTTTGGGGTATTACAATGGTACAATGGTTTTAGAGGATCTGCTCATGCGAGGTGAGAAGTTCTATATGTTAGTGTAATGCTTATATATGCGTATGTAAGTTATGATATGTCCCCTCTCCCATTAGGGGAGAAGTAAATTTAGGGGCACTGTGGGTCTAGGATTTAGAAATCCTTCGAGGTAGTAACCATTTCCCATTGACTAGGGGAGACTATTGACTTCCCACTTTACAGGGAGTCATGGTATAAATCATTATCATATGACTAATGGGAGGGTAACAATTCTATACACGTCACCTAACCCTAGGCGAACCCCTACATTTTGTGAAGATGTCGTCCGAGCAATGTCATGCTAGGCGAGGACCTTTGCGTCGTCCCTATTTGAGAATCTCACAAATATAACACTACACATCTAAACCTTAGTCTTACTCTGAAGCCCTTTGGAGGATTAATTAGAACCCTAGTGGAAATCTGAAGCCCTATGGGGTACATAGAAGAGACATGTAGCACAATTAAGTTCATAGCGAGACCTGACAGGGCATTGGACATTAAACGATTATCAATAGAAAAATAAAACGCATGCAAATAAATTTAGGATCCATTTCGGAAAAAAACATGAAAAAAGGAGGTAATAAGACTAAAAGTCATTTATGAACAAGTTTAAAATTACAAAAAGCCCCCAATAGTGGGGTGAGATTACTCAAATAGGCACAAAAGCAAAAAGCCTAACCATTAGGGGAAGTTCACTCTAGAAGGAGGATTGATCTTAGTTAAAGCACTTTTCCCCTATGCGTCTCATTCTTGGAGGACTATGTACCTTTAATCCATTTTTTGAACATAGTTACTTAAATATCACAATAAAAAACATAGACTAAAGTATCTATAGCTTTTCCAAAGTGTTAGTGGTCCGCCTGAAGTATCGTGAGCCCACCAAAGCATAAAGGGCTCGCCTAAAGTATTGTGAACATGTCCAAGAGTATCAAGCTCACACACGACTATTAAGATCCTATCTCGAGTTAATAATCCCTCCTTCAAAGTGGGGTCGAATGAACCCATGTCTTGGATTGGATGGATGTTTGCAGCCCGAAACCAGTGCAAAAGGGATATTCACAAAGGAGATTAGGCAACCAACAAACATTAATTGGACATAGTCAAAGACCTCCATTGTTGGTGTAAGCCCTAAGGCCATTAGTTTTATTAGAAATTGATACTTGTACTGAATTATTAATTAATAATAAAAGGCAACACTTTGTTATATTTGTTTTTCCAAAATAATAATGTACCTATAATAGCTAGTCCATTTAATGAAACATTAAGTGTTACTTAATCATGAGATCCCATTAAAGATAAGGGCACTCTTCTTAAATTAGCTATAGTCAAGATTTATTGTAAAATAATATAACATTAAAACATTGAGACTATTATGTGAATAGACTGATAATTATATCTCATAGATCATGCATAAAGAGTTATCTATTTTTCACATAGGTATGAATATTGGAAGTAATATACGTACTAGATTGACCCAGCATGAGAGTACTACATAGAATGTTATGCAAATTTCATAAGTTATTCACAAGGTGATAATAGTGTATACCACTCTTCGATCTGAATCACTATGGATCCTAGATGTGGAGTTGAGTACTTTATTGTCAATAAAACATTTTTCCGTAACATGATGACCATAAAGATGATTGATGGGTACTCTACAAATCATGTTGAGTGACTTGAGTGACCTATATGGAATTTGTCCATCTCCCATAACAAGATATATGTCTAAGGGTCCAATATTGAATTAGACAAAGGTGACACAGTCTATGCCTTGTGTGCAATATAGACACGAGGGAAAATAGATAATTGTACACATAAGCATTATCACATAAAGGTTTTGTCATATCGCATGGCATTTTCATGACTTAGGTAATATTGATGTGTTGTGAGATACCACTCAATGTTTATTATATTAAATATGTGATTTAGTATAATTTCCAACGTCACAATAACCTATAGGATCACACACATAAGGACAAATTAATAAGAGAGTGAAATATGGAACACCGTAAGGTATAATGTACTTAAGAGTATTACAGAACACCGTAAGATAAGGTGCACTTAAGTGAAATGTAGAACACCGTAAGGTATGGTGTACTTTAGTGGAATATGAAATACCGTAAGGTATCGTTCCCTTAAGTGAAATACAGTACAATGTAAGGTAAGATGAAATTAATTGAATTTTTTTAGTTTGCACCCCACATAAGTGATTCTATAAATAAAACCCTTGCGTAAAAACTTTTACACTTGATGAAGTTCGATTTTGAACACACAGACACACAACCACACACACACACACACACTCTTCCTCTCTCTCTCTCTCTCTCTCCCTCCCTCCCTGTGTGTGTGTGTGTGTGTGTGTGTCAATGTCCATTCGTCGTAATTAGTGCCGAAATTGAAAACACTCTATTCGTTTTGACTGATTAGAGACATTGTTCTTCGTTCATTTTTTGTGATCGTTCATACGGTTCTGCTTCAAAGATGTTAATCACCACAAAAGGTAACAATTTCTATCACTGATCATGCATCAGTCTTATGGATCAACTTAAGGGAATTTTGTTTTCCGTTGCACTTTATATCTCGATTTCCCTTCATCCACATCCGGAAATACTAGGGCAAACTCTCCCAAGAAGGATCGCTCGATAAGGAGCGTTAGAAAATTGTTAATATGTCTCAAGAAAATATTTCGCCCGTATATAGCTCATGCTCGAAGAGCTATGTACATGCCTAGGATTTTGGAATTCCTTAGGAAAACATTTTTCATTTACACGATTCGTGATTGAGCAGATGTGTGCATGTATGGTTCCTTAGAATGTCTTAGGATATGCGACTTATGATTGAGGGTGCTGTGTACATGTCTTGTTCCTTGGAATGCCTTAGGAAAACTTTACGCCCTTACACGGCTCATGCTTGAGAGGCTTTGTACATGTCTGGTTTCTTGTAATGTATTAGGAAAGTATTTCTCTCTAACACGTATCATGCTAAAGGGGATGTTTATATGTCTGATTTCCTAGGTTGGGTTCTCTGATGGATCAGATTTCAACTCCGACCCAATGGAGCTTGCCCAAAAAAATTTGTATCCAGAAGAGAAAGATTAGACTGAAATAGCTAATAGGTCAGGTAGGTTATGCCGATCCAAATTTAGTGTAGGCTGATATCTTACTGATATATGATGAACACATTTATGACTGATCAAGGATATCATGATTTGAGATTTAGGAAATTAATCTTGATTCTCAATCATCATTAAGTGATTTCACAACTACAAAACGCGCAAACAACAACGCCAAGTTTACAACGACATCATATACACCGTTGTAATAGTGCGTACTGGATGCGCACATTTTTTAAAATCTTATTAAAATGCTTTTAATGATGGTTAAACTTCCAACTGTGGTGAAATGTGAGGTCTTTCATCACAGGTATTTAAAAAATCATCATTATAGGTAGCGTCTGGTAATGGGTTCAAGTCCCAGCACCAGCATTTATGGTTTTTTACATATTTTTTCAAAATGCTGACAGCCTTTCACCACAGGTATTTAAAATCGTCTCCTTTTTTAGATCTTCAAAAAATCGGTTTTAGATAAAATCGTCTCCTTTTTTAGATCTGTTTCGTGCATTTGAAGCAGAAAAATCGTGTAGTAAAAAAAAAGCTAAAAATCATCTTTTTTCTATTTTTAATGATTTTTTTTTACTGTTTTCATAGTCTCAAACAATTCCAAAAAAAATCTCAAAATTCTTATTTTACCTAATTAGATTAAATTTCGTGTTTTTACATTTTTTTTGAATTTATTTTAATAATGTTACTTCTTTCCTATTTTTTCAAAATGCTGACAGACTTTTTACCACAGGTATTTAAACAAATGTCATTATAGGTAGCATTTTTTACTTATTTTTTCAAAATGATGACAGACCTTTCACCACGGGTATTTAAAAAAAATCGTCATTATAGGTAGTGTCTTGTCATGGGTTCAAGTCCTAGCATCAGCATTTTTTATTTTTTAGTTATTTTTTCAAGTCTCATTACCAACATTATAGGTGGCGCGCATATTGAGTTTATTCACTATCCTTAAACAAATCTTGGTCGTCCATTTAGTGATTATCAACGGCCAAGACACTACTATTAGTGATCCGCGTGAAACCTAAAACTTAGACGAACTACATCTTCTACCTCCAAACATCATCTTTCATTTACTATACTCTATTTCTCCACTAAACCAAATTCCAGAACTTGAGTTAGCAATGTTAGTTGTTGGTGTTCTTTTTTAATTATGGTTTAATACCCTTTTTAGTCCTTTATCTATACCCTTGGGTCCATTTTGGTCCTCTTTCTTTTAAAAGTTCCAATTTGGTCCTTCACGATATCAAACAAAATCAAACAAGTCCTTTCCGTTAAATATTGATAAACGGCGTTAGAAATAAAGGACGTGGCGGCTGAGGTTGCGACAGAAAGGACGTGGCAGCTGAGGTGGCATAATTATTTTTTTATTATTACATTTAATAATTAAATATTTTATTGATAATTGATTTTCACAAACTTTAATATAAAATATTTGGGCCTAAAGCCCATATTCTTTGTAATATCAGCCCATTATTCAAGCTTTATTTGTATTGTGTGAACAAATTGTTTATAAACACTAATGCTTATTACTGCAATTTCGATGTGGGACTCAAACAAAACAAATATTAAAGTACCTTTAAGTCATGTGGTTAAAGAAACACCAAAATACATAAAATTACATAAATCTTAATATCAAAACACAACCATGCAAACGAAGCCCCAAAATACATAAAAAAATAGTTTGCTCATTGATCTTTAATGCACATATTTATAAAATTACATGGAATTCACTTATGGTGTTTTTGTGTTCAAAAGTTGCCTTCTTGGAAGCTAATAAATGCTCTGGAAGTTTGAAAAGGCTTAAACCATCCCAGGCATAACTATACAACATTGACAAAGTAAAATGTCTATCTAACAACGAACAGGATTGTTTCCCTCTAATGTTAAAAACACCTTATATAGATCTGGACGCCGATCACGGAATACCCCCCAACAATGCCTCGTGGATTTGATTTTGTCCAAATCAAATTCAGCAATAAGAAATGCTTCCTCTTTGTCATCAGCGATTGAAACAATTTCTCCGGTAGGCTCTGTTTTTTGAAAGAAAAAAACGTTGACGTGAATAACGTAAAGAAAAATTATATATTAATATGCAAGAAATTATGACTAAACAGGTAAACAAAACTGAATAAATAAAAATTTCATGTAGAACCTACAAAAAATAATTAGGTTGCAGAAACGAATACCTTTGAACAAAAAAGGGGCGCTGGAAACTACAACAGAAACGAATACGTTTTTTGTGTCGCAACGACATTAAATAGGCTATGACATTACTACAGTACCTGCAAATATTAAAGTCAAACAAAGCTTTACGTGCCACAATGAAGAACAATCTACGTACTACATTACCTGCAAATATTAAAGTCAAACAGATTTATGTAATTTTATGTATTTTGGTGTTTCTTTAACCACATGACTTGCAAGTACTTTAATATTTGCTTTGTTTGAGTTCCACATCGAAATTGCAGTAATAAGCATTAGTGTTTATAAACAATTTGTTCACACAATACCAATAAAGCTTGAATAATGGGCTATTATTACAAAAAATATGGGCTTTAGGCCCAAATATTTTATATTAAAGTTTGTGAAAATTATCAATAAAATATTTAATTATTAAATGTAATAATAAAAAAATAATTATGCCACCTCAGCTGACACGTCCTTTCTGTCGCCACCTCAGCTGTCACGTCCCTTATCTCTAACGTTTGAAACTTTTAAAAGAAAGAGAACCAAAATGGACCCAAAGGTATAGATAAAGGACTAAAAAGAGTATTAAGCCTTTAATTATTGTTGTTCTTGTTTTTCTTTTTTATTATTGTTGTTCTTGTTGTTCTTTTTTATTAATGTTGTTCTTGTTGTTATTATTGTTGTTGTTTTTGTTCTTGTTCTTGTTCTTGTTCTTGTTCCTGTTCTTATTCTTATTCTTGTTGTTGTTGTTGTTGTTGTTGTTCTTCTTCTTCTTCTTCTTCTTCTTCTTCTTATTGTTGTTCTTGATGTTCTTGTTGTTCTTGCTGTTGTTCTTGTTCTGATGCTGCAATTTTTTTTATTAAAAGACATACAACAACTGATATTTAAAATAACTGTCATTATAAGTAGTATACAACAACGGTTCTTTAAAATAACCGTCATTTTAGGTAGTTCTAATGCTGTATTTTTTTTTATTAAAAGACATATAACAACGGGTATTTAAAATAACCATCATTATAGGTAGCGCGCTTTCTAATTTATTACAACGTTAATTGGGTCGTAATTGTAAGTATCATATATACAACGACACTTTACATAACAACACATACGCCCGCGTCATTATATATCTTTCTCAACCGTTATTAAATGAATTTTTCATAGTAGTGTTTTATGAATCACGGAAAATCAACTTAATTTGTCTCTGATGAGCTTTTGTGTAAGATGGATCAAAACCTCTATATAAGGGGAAAGTGCAAGGAGAAATAATAGACACAATTCATAGGAGAATTCGACTGAACTTCACTGATTTTACACCAATGGAGTAACAATGGTGGATTTTACGATTACGATGTCAATATTTTTTCAAAGTCAATGGCTTAATTCTATTAAACATGGTTTTTAAGAATTAGGATTATGGTATTAATCAAGTGTTCAAGCTTAAAAATCTTTTTTTTTGTTTTTTTTGTTTTGGTGTGTGCCACTTATATTCTGTTAGCACTTACAAAGGTGTATCGGAAAGACAATAATTAACAATAACATGACATTCCCAAACAAAAAAAAATGGACCATGCTTCACAGCTCCTACATAGGAAACTGGTATGATATGATGTGATTGTAAATTGCAAGTTGTAAAATGAATTTTGTTTATTTCTTCAAGTCTTTATAGAATCTGATTCCATCTATCTGTTCCTTTGAAAACATCAATCTCTTATATGCCGCCAAATTTGGCAATTAAATAGCCATCAAATTGTAATAGTTATATATTCTTGTTAATTAATTTAGAAAAAGTTATCTCTTTAAGAATCTTATGTTCTTAACCCAAATATAGCATTTTTAAATACAATTTTATAATAAACAAAATAAACACTATAAAAGAAGCTTATTGCTCCTCTTTCAAATTGCACTTAACCCTATAATCTTCTTACCTTAAACCTCTTTGTGAAACCAAACTCTTCATACTTCATCATAAAAAACCAAGTTATGGGTAACAAAAACTCATCAAACTCAAAAGTCCATGTCAAGACAACAAAGGTTTCTTCCATTGATCATGTTCCAAAACAAAAAATGATGAGTTTTCCAACAGAACAAGGTCATAGAATCAAAGGTACAACAACAGATGATGAATATATAGGGAAACACAAGATAGAGACACCACTTGATAGTGATGAAACATTCAGCAATTTTATTCGACGTGCTAAGTATAAAATCAGAACTGTCACAATGTCCAAGCCCAATGTTGATAGGGACCAGAGTAACAAAACTTCACCAGCAGCACCAGATCACGAGGAAAATAATCATCAAAGGAAGCAGTTTGATGATTTTATTCAGATTGCTAAGAAGAAAATGAGAGCTACATCAAGCATTCGAAATAATAGTTTTTTAAAGAAGCCATGAAAATTGCTTGCAAGATTGGTGGTGACTATGTGTTCTGCTTCTGATATTACATGAAAATAAGGTCTCGGCATTGGGGTATGAGAATAATTTGGATTTTATTTGTGTAGAATTATAATTCATATTGATTTGTATAATATATATGGTTTTAATTAACATTGATTTACATAATATTAATAATAATAATAATAATATTTTCACTATTATATGATGATACTTTGGTTTTAAAAAAAAAAAATAGAAGAAATCTTCTATAATCCATTTTTTAAAATAATAAATTATTGATGATTAGTATTACTTTCTTCCTTACCAGACATTTAACTCACGACTTCTAATTTACTTAAACTTTTTTATAAGCAAATATGATATATAATAAAAGATTTTTTTTCTTTTCTTAAAGTAAGATGGATTAAAATAGAATATAAGGGGTATTCAACCCTTACAAGACAAATCTACAAAGAACAGCAAATTAGAAAAGACACTGAGGCTAAAGTATAAAAGAGGAGATGGGGAAAGACACGAGCGCTAAAAGAGTAGCCCAGATAAAAGAAAAAGGGCGAGCACAACTACATTGCACAATCACCGATACAAATAATCAAAAAAGAAACAACCATATAAAACGGAAGAAAAAACTAGTAAGGCCAAAAAGAGGTCGTCAAAAAAAGAACAAGCGCTAGAGCTCCTGATCCAAGGATCAGCAAAAATAGTAACCAATCTCTACCGAAATATAAGAATACGGAGGCCGAAGACACTCAAGCCCCTATTGGCTCAAATGTTTGATAAAGTTCTCGAGTCATACCGATAAAGTACAAGAGTTCCACACAAACTTATTAAGATATCATTTCTATGTTCAAAGGATACTCATGTTTTCTACGTTCTTCTCAGTCACTAATTTATTTGAGAACACAATATCATTCAGAAATTTTCAAATAAACCAGATCATAACATGCCAAATCATAAGATAACTCCCTAATCCTATAAGGACCACTAAAAGGGAATAACATCTGGAAAAGAGTCAGAGATCTTAGAGTAAAGTGATAGACCAATCCAACCAACTAAAAATCCTTTACCAAACAGACACCACTACATCACAAGTCACAAAAACATGGGCAAACGACTCTAGGATGCTAGAGCCAAAAGGACAAGAGATGCCCTCCGAACCAAGAAATATCTCTCTTTTAAGTAAATTATCTCAGGTAGGAATCATATCCTGAAGGAGTTTCTAGGAGAAAATAATAACTTTAGATGAGGGTCTAGCTCCTCCAGATACTTGGAAGGACCAAGTCCACTAATAAGACATGTCGATCACTAGGAAAATTGTTAATGCGGCAAAAAGAACATGCTGAGACCACAGAGTAAGAACCGTATTTAAAGTCGCGCCACCACCACTTGTCATACTGGGAAGAAGGAGTAAAATCCATGACAGCTAAGAGAAGATCAGCTATGCACGCATGCTCAGGCTAAAAAATATGAAATATTCTCCACTTAAAATCCCAAGCCCATGATTGATCCTCCTACCTACCCACCTCCCCCACAAGATAATCCTTCTGCTCAGAGATAGAAAAAAGTCGTGGAAACCTGACTCTGAGAGGAATATCTCCCGCCCAAGGATCACTCTAGAACAAAGTGAGGAGACAATATTTAACTTTCTTAACAACACTATCCTGAAACCAGTCTTAGGGATCTTCCAATTTTCCACCCAGGAGAGACATTCTTCTCCACCAATGAGACGTAAAGCAAAGAAAAACAACTTTACCTCCCGAGACAGAAGTAGTCGAAGTAACTCCATATCTAGCAGAGAGGAAATCCTGCCATAAACCTGAAACATACGTAATCAACTGCCACCTCCATTTACGCAAAAGAGCCAGATTAACCAGCCGAAGGTTGCAAACACCTAAGCCACCAAAATTCTTGGGATTACAAACATCATACCACCTAACCCAAGAGATCTTAAAGCCCATTCTAACACCATCCCATAAAAACCTTCTTTGAATTCTCACAATCTTCTACCAAACGATAGTAGGCGTCTTAAAAAATACAAAAAGAAGATATGAATAACATTAAGGACAAAATTGAGAAGAATCACCCTCCCAAAGATAGATACATATGCCTCAAAGAGTAAAATCGGCTAGTGATAAGGCTAACTAAAGGTTCCCACGAAGAGGACAATCGAGGATCGATCCTCCCCTACTAGAAGACATAAATACTTGAACGAGAGAGAATCTCGATGACAGTGAAAAAATTGGCAAGCTAGGTAAAGGAAAACGTATCAAAATTTACCTCAACGAGACTGCTCTTGGAAAAATTCACCAAAAGGCCTAAGGCTAGCTCAAAAGGACAGAGAATAGCCTTTATGGACCAAAGGTTTTCATATGAGGACTCCACCATAATAACTGTATCATACGCATACTGAAGATCAGAGACAGTCAAGTCTGAGGAGCCCACACAAAAACCTAAGTAAATTTGTTGGTCCATAGCCCTAGAGAAAAATCCACTAAGGCCTTCAACTGCCATGAGAAAGAGGAAAAGAGTCAGAGGGTCTCCTTTCTTCAACCCCCTTTTGGATACTAATTTCTTAGGTTTGGAAACTGTTAACCAAGATCGTAAGATTACTAGAAAACAACACGTGAGAATTCATTTCTCCACTCAACATTAAAACCAAATCTAGAAAGCGTATAATCTATAAAAGACCAACTAACCGAGTCATAAGCTTTCTCAAAATCAAATTTAAAAATGAAGCAATACTTTTTACTCTTCTTGGCCAGATCCTTAAACTCATCACAACTACAACCCAATCTACCAAGAATCTACTTTTTAGGAAGGATGAATAGTTAGAAGAGATAAGCTTATCTATAGCACTAGTGAGCCAACCCACGAAAATTTTAGCCTAGAGTTTATAAAGCGGCCCTACCAAGGAGATATGATAAAAATCTCCCAACTGACATTGGAGAACCGGCCTTAGGAATCAAGGTCACAAAAAAAAAAGGAAAACTGGTGGGGAAGATAAGCAAAGTGATGGAACTGTTCGAACATAGTCCCAATATCATCCATACAAATGGGCCAAAACCTATTGAAAAAGAGAAATTGAACCCATATTATCCAGGACACTTGTTAACATTAGAGAAAGAAACTGCATTATCGATCTAAGCAAGGAGAATGAGGGTTGTGAGATTAGTACAATCGCCCTCTGAGAGAGATGGAAAAGGGGACCCATCCAACCTGGGCTAATTTAGGAGATGTTTTTATAATTATTAGAAAAGTAATTGACCACCTCCAAACAATCTTTGAGACCCGTTCCACCCAAGAATTACCTACCCTAAAAGTTAAAATTGCATTCCTCCTAGACCTGCTCTAGATGCAAGCTTGAAAATATCCAATATTGGCATCACTCTCTTGAAGCCACTTAACTCTAGCTCTCTAAAAAAGCAAGGCATCTTTAATATGAAGAAGGGGCCATAAATATGACTCCACCTTCTTCATAAAATCAATCTCCCTCATAGAAAACCCACTCTTATCAGCTCTAGCATTCATGGAATCTACCTTGCCCCTCAAAAAAGAAATCTAAATATCAAGATCACCAAAAATTGGATGATTACATGATTTCAAAGCACCTTTAAGGGCTTTATGCTCCTCTTTCAAGAAAAAATATTTCCAACCAAAGAATTGGGAGTTAGACCAACTACTAAGACCATCTCAGGGTGGTGGAGATGAGAAAGCAAATGGTTATTGAAACAGAAAGCCTTACGACCCCACAAATGATTAGAATATATGAGAATAATAGGACAATAATCTGACACATCTCTAAACATAACCCATTGAGATGTTGTCCCCCACAACTCCCACCAATAACCCGATATAAGAATCATTTTCGTACGACTCGTAGCCCCACCGAAAGGCTGATATCAAGTTAAACTCCTACCAAGAAGAGGAAGATCAAGAAAATACATCTCAACAATGAAATTACTAAACTAAAGACAATCAATATTACTAACATTGTGGACATAGACATCACCTACAACTCTTTTGACGAAGAGCAGACATAATTAAAGTCCCCTAAATCACACCACACCGCACCCTCACCCCCACCACCACCACACAAAAAGATTTGATCTCCTCGACAAGAGATCCTTCCACAAAGCCCTCTTCTCTCCCAGGCTACAATTAGAATATATATTAATAATAAAACAATTAGACTTAGCCATCCCCCACTCGAGGCATACACCTAAGCACCGACCAACAAAAGAAAAAAGAGATGATCCCTTAGAACTACACCAAATAGAGAGGAAACTACCATTATTACCTAAAGATGGAGAATAACTTCAATCATAAAATAGTTTCCCCATAAGGCATGGCCAAAAGAATCAGAGAATTCACCCATATTACTCTCTTATATCGCTATGAAATCTGTAGTATTATATTTGTAAAAGTCCTAAATTATGGCGCCCTTGCCCAAAGAGTCGTATCAACCAGGAAATATCCAGAAGAATCGCCCAAAGGTACTGATGGATTGTAAAGATGTTAGTCAAAAGAGAAGGAATCCTCCATAACTCTTGAAAGATAGGTGGTCAACGTAGCCACCATCTGGGGTTACCCTAGCCCTAGGCTCAAAGGGCATCTATAAATACTTTTCCCATATGGGGAAGAAGACATATCTTAAGAACTACAAATCACACCCCAATACACGCTTATACCTAAGTAAACCATTTCATAATAAAGCCTTTCACCTTACGTAGACACGTCCCTAAAACTATAATAATCACCACCGTACAGGGCTTCTCATAGTCGTGGACTAGCCCAAGCCACCCAAAATTGTTATAAACCTACTAAGGCCTCTGAGTCTCCCTGCCCTTATAGGGGGAACACGTATAACTGTACTTTTTTACCAATACAAAATCTAAAGACTTAGAAATAATAAGCTTTTTCTTCTTACTCCGATTAATCATGCTCTCAACCCACAATTATTAAAAAATCCAATCAACATCGAACACAACTCCTAGATAATCTAGTTGACCCCAACTGTCTATTATTTTTTTCCAGACCCACTAGGCATTCAACCACAACCTTAGTACTAAGCACAAAAGTGCATCCTAACTGTTCAAAATTTTTGAAAACCATATCCACTTTCTTTCTATCTAAAGAATCTTAAAACTTGAAATATATAGGAATAGGTCGTAAGTGACTCAAAGCACATGGAAGATGAGTATAATTCAGTATTATCACTACTACAAAACGCGTAAACAACAACTCCATGGTCACCACGCTTATTCCCTACACCATTGTGACATCTCTAAACTAAGGCGCTATCATAATATTATTATTTTTTTGATAAAAAATTATTTGTATATAACAACGGTTAAGTAGCCAACCGTTGTGATAACCTCAAGCTTTCAAGGGTTCGAACCTCAGGGCCCTCATATATGTTATTCCTTTAATGTTAAGTGGCGCCTTTTCTTTTTTAATTATTTTTAAATAAAAAACTTAAAAGTTTATGATGACTGTTCAAGAGTTCCACCGTTGTTAAGTTGTGCCTTTTCATTTTTATTTATTTTTAAATAAAAAACTTTAAAGTTTTTAACTACGGTTGATGTTTACAACCGTTATGAAATATTTGGTTTTTTATTAAAAAATTTTAATTGTTAATACTCTGGTGTTTTTTTATGAAATTTCACCATGAAAGTAAAATATCACTACGGTTGCAATTATTGGCCGTTGTGGTAGCGTGATAATATTATACACTCCTAGTTAGCTTGTCTCTTCAGTATCCTTTTTTCCATTGCAAATAGAAACTAGACAAAACAATACACGATTTCAACCCAAACCCTAACGTTCATTACTATGAAACATTACACGATTTCATCCAAAATATTATCGTTCCTACTTCACTGTGTATTTGCCATTGTGGCATCATCGTCAACCAAGTTGACAAGACCATCACGATCAACCAAGTTGTTACCGTCTAGAAGGAAAACAACAACAAAATCGTCGTGACCACAAGGAAGGAAGACAACACCATCACCAACATCAACATCATTTACTTAGTCATCACGTTTAGGGTACGTAAAATATTTTTCTCCATGCATCTACAGTAAACTTCATTTGCCATTGTTGTGCTTGTTGTTGTTTTATTTTGTGGTTGATGTTTATGTTCTTGTTGTTTATGTTTTTGTTGTTGTTATTGTTGTTTTTGAACTTAGATGTCGACCTTGTTGAGTTCTTCATTAGAAACCAACGAAGAAACTCAAACAAATGAGATATTAGACAATGATACTCAAACAACTGAAAGTCAAACGAAAAGATCACAAAGAGGCGTCACAATGATGCCCCAATTCACATCTGTCCGGAACGCATCAGGTGAGAAAATTCCTATCTGTCATACCCCAAATTTGTCCTACCTGTATATAATCTTCATTTATACATCCATCCACTAACCATATTCAAAAATCTAAAAATATGTCGCTTGGTTTGGTCAGGAAAAGTATGTTTCAAGATCAAGGCCTGGGTGTGATTGATTCAAGTGTTTGTGCCTGAAGTTTCAGTCATGGCTTTTGTGCCAATTCAGATTATTCGTGTGTGGATCAAGTTATCAAGTTGTGTTCAAGTGTTGATTGTATGGTTCAGGTTCTTTGTCAATGATCCAGGATTCGTCAGATTTATTGTTCAATCAAGACCATGTTAGGACGGATTCGAGATTATGGTGTCATTAATTAAAAGTTGATTCAAGGAAGATCTTCTTCGAATTAATTCAAGAATTGTGGTATACAAGTTTCGTTTGTCATAGGTTCTGAGTGTTGATCAAATAAAGGTGGAGGCACATTACCGTTATCCATATCCATTCCCGTAACCATTTTTGTTATTTACCCATTTTTTCAATCCAATTTTTTTTATTCGCTACCATTTCCATTAACCATTTTCCTAAATCCATTTTGAACTACTTCCATATCCATTTTAATTTCATCTCATTATTCAATAACCTTTATCCACTTCATTTATCCAACTTTCCAATTTCCATTTCTATTTCTTTTAACATCCATTTTTTCCATCTATTAATATCCTCTTTTATTTTCCTATCATTTATTTTTATTTATCCATATATATAAAAGCCACCTCATTTTTAATAAATCAATTCTCCTAATCATTTATTTAGAATTCAAACCATGTCAAAATTTTAAAAAAACATCTCATTTAGCACCAAAAGCCCATGCCCATTACATGAAATTTCATCCGAGTGACACTTGCAAAACAAAAGAAAATGAAAGCATAGACCCTGCACAACCCTGCGCCTCTTGCTGCACCATCTTGCTACAAGCCAAGCTCTATACCATACACCACAGACCTCCCTGCAACACTGATACACTACAGCCTACTCCACCAACCAAGATTTGCATAAAAATGGAACAACAAAACCTGCAAAAATAGAAAACAACATGTCACAACATCCCATAAGCTTATTCAACAAGTTTGTGTTTTTAATTTAAAAAGAGAGAATGAGAAATCAGGGGAAAAAAAACTCACCTTCATATTTGAATTCATGTCCAAACTCCTCCCAAAAAATTTCACAACCTGTAAATTATACTACACTTTTCTCACAACCTTAACACACTCTTAACCACCTTCTTCTTCTTCACCGAATTATCACCAAACCACCATGTAAACGCTTTCAATCGCCTTCAATACTCCTTCTCCCTCCACCGCAAATCAACCCTCAATCGCTCACAGCACCACCCTCATAACTTTTGTCGTTCACCATTAGAACTCACTCTTCAATCTTCCTCCTTCTCTCACAGAACTTTCTGCAAACCTCCCTAAACCCTCTTTCCGCGAATCAAAACCGACCACCTCACCCATCCGATCCTGAAACCCTCATCTCTCACCTCCATAACCACCTGCTTTTCAGCTTCCACCGAGCAAACTCGGCCACCACAACTCCTTTCCACTCCGACAATGCCCCATCACCGTGCCCAATCCGACAACCGACCAACAACAACAACCATCCTCTGATGGCGCTTCTGCTGCCGCAAAGTGAGAAGAGATCGGTTGATCGAGAAAGTGAAACCAGAAGATATTAAGATGATGAAGCTGCGAGAACGAGAAATTGAAACGAAACGCGAAACACAAACCTTCGAAATCGGATCGTGAAACCGAAAACGAGATGAAATTGACACATGAGAAGGTTGGATCTCTCTAAATCAACTTGCCCTTTCACTTTGACCATGGATTCGTGCGATGATGAAGGTTCTGAGTGCATAGCGTCATTTTTTTTCCCTTTTTTTTTTCAATATTCGTTTGTGGAGAATAAAAGAAAATCGTGTGAAAGGTTGATGTATACCTCCACTGTCTCTTTCCGTATTCCATTTATCCTGATGTTTTTTTTTCTTTTTCCTTGTTTTTTCTCTTTCTTTCTGGTCTTGTTTGGATGGTGCGTGGGCCTTGTAGCCCGTGTGATTGGTTGACCAACAAAGTTCTTTTATACACCACCTCCTTAT
The DNA here is from genome assembly GCA_022829125.1 of Lathyrus tuberosus. Taxonomy (NCBI): domain Eukaryota; kingdom Viridiplantae; phylum Streptophyta; class Magnoliopsida; order Fabales; family Fabaceae; genus Lathyrus; species Lathyrus tuberosus. The sequence continues at coordinate 7,116,946 of JALAZF010000222.1, read as the reverse complement.
ATTTTTCACGCCACCCGTATGATTCTTGGTGGATGATGGGCTTTGCCAAGCCCAAATGATTTCACATGATTATATCCATTTTGTTTCTTGAACCCTCCTCTTATTTTGTTTTCAATACAATTTATTCCAAAATATTTAAAAAAATAGTAAAGAAGGTTTTTTAATTGTTAGTTTTTATTTAAGTTGATTTAACTATTTTAGGTCTTTCTATTCCAATTTTCGTCTTCGATATTACCTTTGTTTTGGGCCAATGATATAACAACACTCATGATTTAGTTGATTTTCTTAAGATTGATTCAAAATCTTGATTAATATGAGGCCTATCTATTTATTTATTTTTCTTTTTTATCGGTCAATGAAAGTAAAAAACCGTTCATTATCGATTTCTCGATTAAATCTTGATCAAGACAAGACCGATTTTATTCTTTTATTTTTTATGGGTCGATGAACATCTAAAACCAAATTTTGTCGGTTAAGATGATACTTTTCTTTGATTTTGATTTTATTTCACATTTTACTTTGCACTATATTCTTTTCATTTCCGATCAATGAAGGTCTTAAACATCATGGAACCTTTTTTTTTAGAGTTCTTGATTAAGACGAGGTCGTCACCTTTTATTTCCTGATTCACCCGATTAATCATTATCTTGTTTATTTTCCGTCAAACATTATCTCGATTATATTTTTTTATACTATCATATTGTCCATATCATATTCATATTCATGTTTATCTAACAATTTTCTTTGTTCATACACTTAATCTAAATACACTAAATTGGAGACCTTTTATTGCATGTCACCCTTTTTTTTTTCAATCAAACTTTCGAAAGGAGGAGATTCTTGGAATCTAGCATTCCTTGGGTCTTCGAATGGATGGCTCTCGAGGCACGCCCCTTGGGTTGTCATTCATTCAATCTTTCGACCTTTTCAACTAAACCATTTCCAAACCAGTCCTCGATTCGCCATCGAGCCCAATCGTAAGTCGAGCGCCTTTTGCCTCGCCATCAAACGCACACTTGCACATCTCGAGGTTTCGTTACTAGGAGCACCCCTAGGGACTAGTATCGATCCTCACTTCTTTTTGTAACCAATCCGATTCAACCTATTTCAAACACTTTCTTAATCAACTAACTAAAGGAGGAGATTTTTGGAGTCTAGCATTCCTTGGATCTTCGAATGAATGGCTCTTGAGGCACGCCCTTGGGTTGTTGTTCATTTAACCTTTCGTCTTAAAACACTTAATCATTATCAAACAATTTCATAATCAATAGAATGAAAAAGGTGTCGTTGAGATCTAGCATCTCAGTAATGTCCCGATTAATTGGTTGCGAGGCCGACGTCTCGTTTATCGAATAGTCGTCATTCTTCCCTCAAAATACTTAACAAACCAAACACTTCTTACGTGATCAAAATCCTAAAACACGTCAGAATCAAACCTTTTTCTCAATCAAATCTCTAATACACTTAATTCATACTCAAACAACTTTCACAAAAAGAACATTGTTTAGTCCATTCTTCCGCGCATATGAACTAGTGCATCAGCCTTTCTTGACGAGCATACAAGCCAACGTTTAGCAGTTAGAATGCGAATTAAACACTCGTTCGCTTAAAAAACACAAACCAACCGTAGTCCCACGAACTACAAATGCTCTAACTTTCCCATTTCACGAGGGAATACGTAGGCACAAGGATCTTCATCCTTGCCTAACGCACTAATAAAAAACCACCCATTTCCCCCTGAGAAAACAATATCTACCTTAGAAGAAAACAAACAAACCGAGCTAACATTACACCCGAATCGAATCAAGAGGTTCCCGTTGAGTACAACGGACGTAGAGGGTGCTAATACCTTCCCTTTGCGTAATCGATTCCCGAACCCGAATTTGGTTGCGATGACCATTTTCTTACCCCTTTAAAGGTTTTATCGATATTTTCCTATGCCTTCCTTGGAATGAATAAAGTTCGGTGGCGACTCTGTTTTGAACAATTTTTTCCGCGTCCATCGCGAGGATCGTATTTTTCGAGGTACGACAGATGGCGACTCTGCTGGGGAATATCATTGCCCTATGCTAGAGAGAGTCAAGCCTAACTTGACTCGATTCGAGAGTATTATCTTCGCTTGGTTGTTTTCTTCTTGTTTATTTCTTCTTGTTGTTTATTTATTTGCTCCCTCTTTTATTGTTGTTTATCATATTTTCCTGTTGGATTTTGGGTGATATCACAAGTAAGGCTCTTTACCCGAGTCTTGGAAAAAGAAGAGAGAACACCTAGTTTAGATTTTGGAAGTAACTATTGTTAATCCCCAATGACTCGCTCCTTGTGTGCCTAGCATGAAAGCTTCCCCTGGAGTAGACCTTTTCGTAGATCTTGTTGTAACGCAACTAGCCTGTTGCACGACTCGATTCATGAAGGGTTCGTGACTCTAGGAACCACTCTTAGCACCAGTTTCTATCTTGATGGTCATTAGTGTTAGTCTCTGAGGACTCGCTTCTCGTGGGCCTAGCATGAAGACTACACTCAGGATAAACCTTTTTGTATCCCCGTGACAATGCAGCTAGTCTGTTGCGTGGTGTTGACGTGATTAGTGTCCGAGATCCTGGGAACCATATCCATCAACATAAGAGTTATCCCGTGTGTGGGTTTATGGGTAAAGAATCTAGAACTATCCTTATAAAGCCTACCTGTTATGAGGGTTGGGAAGTTACTTGTGATATCCTGGATCCTGGGTCTTCCTGCATTGCATTTGTTTGCATATCATTGCATTTGCATCTCATTTGCATGGCATACCCTTCCAACCAAAACTCGTCTGATCCTCTGTCCATTTCCTGCCAGTTGATTTCCCGACACTCATATTGAGCCTGTGGTAGCCGCAAAGCATTTGAAGCAAGTTCAAGTGGAGATAAAAGGAGCATAGATACTTTGAAAGTTGTGATAGATATGTCAGAGGATAGTTTTCAACATGATGGGATGAAGGATTTTGACCCCTCATCAGGTTTTGCTGTGTCAACTAACCCATTGTTTGATCATCTACCTGGTGACCATACTCCACAAGTGAACATCCCTGCTCAGTCTCAGATGATATCTGATTCCATGGAGAAAAGGTTTTGTGCCCTCGAAGAGAAAGTTCAAGCTATGAAAGCGCGTGATACTTTTGGGCTGATGCTGTTGATATGTGCCTAGTGCCAGACTTGGTAATTCCTCCGAAGTTCCAAGTACCCAACTTCGAGAAGTACGCTGGTCTCAGTTGCCCGAAGCGTCATTTGGTGATGTTCTGCCGAAAGATGACTTCTCATGTCCGCGACGACAAGTTGATGATTTACTGTTTTCAAGACAGTTTAAGTGGTGCATCTTTGAATTGGTACATGGATTTAGAAAGAAGTTGTATCCAATCATGGAAAGACTTATCCAATGCTTTCCTAAAGCAATATGAGTACAATTTGGACACGGCTCCCAGTCGCATGCAGCTGCAAAGCTTATCTCAGAAGAGCGGTGAATCCATCAAGGACTATGCACAACGGTGGAGAGAGTTGGCAGCCAGGGTGCAACCACCACTCCTGGATAAAGAAGTGATTGACATGTTCTTGAATAGTCTGCATGATATCTATCTTGGAAGGATGGCTGGAAGTTTATTCTCAAGCTTCTCTGACCTTATAATAGTGGGAGAACGCATCGAGAGTTACCTCAAAGCTAAACAAGTCCAAGATATATCGAGCAATCAGGCTGGCGAGATTGAATCCTTCAGCAATCCCCAAGAGGAGGAGGATAATGGAATGGATGCAGTCATAGCAAATGTTGAGTATTCTCAGGGTACACCAGCAAGACTTTATGGCCCTTCAGCTTCTCGGCAGTTATCATTGTCAGCGCCATATCATCCTTACGCGCAACCTGTTAATCCTAGGGCGTCATACCAGAAACCCATGATTTCTCCTCGTGCAAATCAACGAGCCCGTGGTCGAGGATATCAGAGTCATCATCAGAATCAGCATAGGCCTCGAAACAACTTGGAAAGAAGGACTGCTCCTCTTCACCTAGTTCCTATGACGTACAGTCAGCTTTTGTCGCATCTGGTCCGAAACTGACTGGTAAAGCCCAAAGCTATAAAGCCATTGCCAAAACCATACCCGTCGGGTACGATCCCAATGCGCATTATGAATATCATGTTGGATCCATGGGGCATTCAACTGAAGATTGCAAAGCTTTTCAAGCCAAGGTGCAACAGTTGATTGAGAAGAAACACATATCCTTTCAAGAATGGAACTTGGTTGTGCACGTCAGCTTCTCGCCCAAATGAGTTCCAAGACTTCAAGAGGCAGCCAGTGGTTCATACAGGAAGACTTCCTCAGATACTGGCTACCATTGGACATTTATCATTTGCATTTGTAATTTATTTATGATTAAATGTTGCTTGTTTTGAACATTGTTTATTTTGAATGGTAATATTAATGAAGTGATCATGCATTTTTTTGATTTAATCATGTCGCATTCGCTCGTTTTTCTTTACTTACATATATAAAAAATACAAAACAAAAACAACAAAATTCTTCCATATACTTCTTGTCCACTCTCTTTATCAAACTTTTGTTTAGCAAAGATTGGAGGGAGGATGATGAAAACAAAATACCCATAATTGTTGACGGTATGCTTTCGGATGGAATCATGCCAAGGATGTACAGGCATTGTTTCAAATCCCCAAACACTGGAGAGACAAGGAGTTAATCCCTAGTAAACCACTCTGAGCCTAGAGGTATCAGTTTCCTTCGGATATTCAAACCCTTACACTCAACCTGGGGCAGGGTAGTGTTCAGTTAACCTGATTACGCACTCAGTTCACAAAAGCGAAATCCAAAAACATGATGGTTATTCATCAATTACCCATGACTTGGCAGTCACAATCCTCTGACAAAATCAAAAAAATCAAAAACAAAATTTAAAAAGCCTGCTAAGTCAAAGGAGACTTAGGCAAAAATTAGGGCAATCCCGGTGGACTTGAAACAACAAAATCAGTCCAGGCAAAAGTTAGGGATCAAAATAAAAATCAAAAGCAAAAGAGGTCTTCAAATCCTCAACAAAAACAAAACAAGACTCAGTGGCCACCTTATCAAAATCAAAGGGTCACTGACACCCATCAAATCAAAATAAGGTGACTGCCATTTCGAGCATCATCACTCTTACACCGTCAACCCTTTTGGAATACAAACATGTGCAGAATTAACTGGACTTAGGACTGGAGTTCATCACGAAGAAGGGGTGGGTACAAATCATACTTTGAGCCTAATATCCTTTGTTTTAAATAACCGTGAACCAGACCACGTTACAACCCTCAAAAGACCTAATTGAGGCGGGGTTTATTCTGAAAGCATACTACAGCAAGGTTGCGTAAACTGACTCCTAGAGATTTGCTAATCTGCTGAATTGGTGTCATATTCTTGCTATATCTTTCACACCAGCTAAATCAGCACCACGTTTGGACTAATGGTCTATCCGTCACACACTATCACATCATTCTAATAATGATTGATTTTTTCAAAACTTGCATGAGCATCACATTAAAATTACCATTTGTGAACGAACAATTTTGACTGCAAGTCAGAGTTTGACATCAAGGAAATTCCAACAAGGAGCAATCAAAGAGAGCTGGGTCATTCAACAATGTTGGAAGGAATTAACAACACCTCATAACCGTATGGAACAGGGGAATTGACATCCAATGATTATGGAATCAGTCAGTTTAAAGCAAGTCCTCGAAGCATTAGTTGATTATGGGGCAAATCATTTAAGAACGGGTTGATCATGGTGAATCATCTCAAGAATCCACCAACCAGGGGCAGGCCACCCATAGGTTCTTTTGATTAAAGGAAAACCCCTCCAATGTTCAATCAACACAAGTTAAGTCGCTCCAACGCTCATTCTGGGGCAGGCTACCTCAAGGGGACTTCGAAGCCAAATACTCCAAGAGCCGGTCAATCAAGGAAGAATCCTTTCACGACTTGGAATTCTGGGGCAAGCCATCTCGAGTTCATCTCATGGTACAATTGCTTCTAATTTCTTGTCAAGGAAAATTCTTCATAGGCCCAGACTGGGGCAAGATGAGCCACACAGGGGCAAATCTCTTCGTTGCTTTTGATATGCTCAAGCGAGCACCGTCAAGTAACCTTTGAGTTCAAGATGAGTGTTGGGGAATCATGCTATCACCCCACAAATAACCTGTTGCCTTCCTTGTGACAAGAAACCTTGCTACATAGGAACCTACCCATACCTTATCCTTTACTGGGGCATCCTTGGAAACCTTCATATCATTGCATAAATCACTCATATGCATTGGCCATGTCGCTTCGCTCATTGCATAGACATGTGTATCATACTGTCGCTCCCAGGATTTTCATCCAGGTACAGACGCGAGTGCAGCGAGCAATTTTGGACGCGGTTCTTAAGCACTGGTCGCTCTCTGCGGTTTGAGCTTTGACTACAGGTCGATTCATTTTTTATCCTATTGTGAGCTGAATAAGGAAGGGAAATAGATGTCTCCAATTAACCCTGCTTGCATACTGAGTTTAAACAGCGGTCTGTTAGGTTACGGATGCTATCAATGTGGGGGGGCCTTTGTACTGGTTATTCGTATTTCGCCAATACAGGTTTCTTTCTTTTTACCTAGGCAGAAGGTTTCTGGCGGGGAACAAGGATTAGGATGTTAGGACTGGTGCTTTTGAATTACTGCTTTTGATTGACGAAGATATGGGATTTGGGTTTTTTGTTGATTGCGCTTGCTAAGATCTTTTCTTTCGATCTTGTGCCTACGTATTCCCGTTTACCGAAACAGGGAAATCAGAGCGTTTGTAGTTCCTCCTGTTCTATGGGAGGAAATTGGTTTTTGGTGTCTTGTTCAAAGCCCAAGACGTGAAGCGTAAAAGGTGATTTGTATCTTGTTCAAAGCCCAAGATGTGAAGCTAAAAGGTCTATTTGTGTCTTGTTCAAAGCCCAAGACGTGAAGCTGAAAGACCTCGGCTTTAGAGAGAATTTGTCATCTCTAAAGAAGGGAGAAGGAGAATTACTTTAACTGGGATACGCGGATCCGAGCAATGCCATAATTTCCGAAGAAAGGGTTTTAACCTGAAGGAGAAGACTTTAACTCAGTGTAGAGCAATGCCATATTTCCTTAGGAATTTCTCATGCTAAAAGAGGGACAGTGGCATGGATATATATGATCCAGAGGCTTGCCACTTACAGCGATTAGATGAAAGGAAAGGAGTTGTTGATGTTTGTGTACTGCGAATGAGGCACAACTTTGATGCTAAAAGGTCGATTGGATCAACCAGTGGTTTTCTTATACAAAGCCTAAGAGGAGGCTAATTTTCGCTAGGAAAATCATTATACAAAGCCTAAGAGGAGGCTATTTTGTGTCTCGTACAAAGCCCGAGAGAGAGGCTAAAAGTTTTTGACCCAGTGGGGCATATCGTTATACAAAGCCTAAGAGGAGGCTAGCAAAGAGTTGACTCAGTTGGAGAATCTTTTATACTCAGTAAGAGAGTGTTTTTGTATATCGTACAAAGCCCGAGAGAGAGGCGAAAAGGTTGTTTTGACTCCACTGGGGAGAATTTTGGTATCTCGTACGAAGCCCGAGATGGAGGCTATTGTAACTGTTTCAGTTGAGTGACAGATCCAATATACTGATTTAAAAGAGAAAATCAGTTCTTATATGAGTAACACTGTACTCAGGGATTTAATTTGAGGATCTGGGATATTTCCTTCTCTTTGAGGAAACGGGAAATCCAAAGGGTATCGAGACTATCCGAGTCTGCGGGTTTCCTTCCTATTTAACGAAGGGTGCTTGAGAATGTCTTTGAGACTCAAGGAAGTTAGACTGTCCGTGTCTAGAATTTTATCTTTTGTACTATGCTTCGAGAAACAGTAGTAGACTCTATGAAAGGACTGTTCTATGAGGATGACTAGGTTCTGTTCCTATACCTCTAGGAGGTCGTCGGGACAATTTGTACGAAGCCCAAGAGGAGGCTGGAAACTTTTAAGAAGCCGACGGGTCCTTGTACGAAGCCCAAGAGGAGGCTATCATTCCCGAAGGAAGAGATCATTATACGAAGCCTAAGAGGAGGCTGTGAATACTTCTAAGAAGCCGTAGTGTCCTTGAATAATGCCCAAGAGGAGGCCGATGCTTTTAAGAAGCCCGTGGGTCTATCATCTCCTTTCCATTAGGAGAGATAACTCTTTTAAAGATGAAAACCACTGGTAAACGTGCGAGGTTTACTATCCAGCGACTTTTAGCTTTTAAAGAGGGTTCCTTAGTTAAGGTCCAAGATTATGACCGTAGTGGGTACCCAAATCCCGAGACATTCAAGGCAAGCTATCAACAAGGAATAGATCAAGTCAGGAAAGTTCGAGAATTTGGAAGAAACTCAAAGATGCCATTCACGGAGAATACATTCATCTTGGGGAGTAGAGCTTCTTGATGATTCCTAAGGAGGACAGCCGAAGAGAAGACTGTATCTGGTGCTCCTATTGGGGATTTAGGCGTCTATTTCTACGAATAAGTGAAACGGCGTCACCTAGTTCTAGACGTAGTTGCCGGGGAAACTCGAAATATCTATACTATTATTACACAGTAGATATGAGTTTATGAAAGGAGACTTACAGTGAGCAGCCCCACAATACAGTTTATATATATATAAAAGCAGTAAATGAAAGCGATAACCACTTACTCGGTTGTAGTGCTTCCATGCTGTTTGGTTAGTTGTTCAACAAAGAAAGATTGAAAACAACAGTATATTCAAAATCAAAGGAGAAAGTGCTTTGAAAAAGAAAGATCTGGGGCTTACAGCTCAAGGAGAGGCCCAGGGTTTTATCAGTGAGCGCACTGTTTGAATTTGTACAGAGGGACTTATACAAGTGACTGGGGCCCAAAAAGGTTTTCTGTACAAAGAGATGGGTCTTACACTCTCTCAAGAGGCCCAAAAAGGTTTAAAGAAAAGAATGGGGCTTATAACACGAGGGTAGGCCCAAATGATTTTTCGTTTAAAAATGGCGATCGCGCCGAGGTTTTCTTTTAATGCAGAGGGACTTATACAATAAGTGAGGCCCAAAATGTTTTGGTTAAAAGGGGGATTGGGTCTTACACTCTAATAGAGGCCCAAAGTGTTTTAAATGGGTCTTATAGCTCAAGGAGAGGCCCAGATGGTTTATTTTTAAACGGGCGACGTGTAGCGTCGTTTACTTGTACAGAGGGACTTATACAATGAGTGAGGCCCAAAAAGTTTTTGTACAAGGGGGGATGGGTCTTACACTCTCTCAAGAGGCCCAAAAATGTTTTGAAGAAAAAGAAATGGGTCTTACTACTCGAGGGTAGGCCCAGATGATTTTTGAAAAGGCGACGATCGCTCCATTTGTTTTTTGACGGTATCGGGACTTATACAATAAGTGAGGCCCAAAGATGATTTGGTCAAAAAAAAGGATTGGGTCTTACACTCTAATAGAGGCCCATGAGTGTTTTGAAAATGATTTATGAGGGTTGAATTAATCCAAAACCCTAATTTGTTTTCAAAAATGTATTTAATTGAATAAAAATTCAATTAAAATGATCAAAAATTGTTTAACACATGGAAAACAAATTGTGATCTTGGATTAATGCTTCAAAAATTAAGTATTGACCTACAAAATAATTAGAAAGCATTAAAAGTTGCAAAATCAATGTAGAAAAAATATTTAAAATGCCAAAAACAATCAAAATATTAATTCTTTACAAAAATATAAATTATATGAAATAAATAATATTTTTGGGATTTTTTGATAAAATAAAATATTTTAACATTTTTGTGAATTATTAAAAAAAGAATCAACTCAAAATCATTAAAACTCAGAGAGAAATTAATTTTTGAATCAATTAAACAAAATCACAAAATTCAAATATTTGAATTTCTAAAAATGGCGCCAAGAACAGCTGAAGAACACGCGCGTGTTCTTGGTTTCTCAGATTTGCATTTTCTATCCAATCTCCATGAATACGTAATCATATCATGCAATCCACATATCATTATGCTCGTCTCAACCTCACGATCATGTCTATGTACTTTAATTTCATTTAAATTAAACATACAACAAGAAATCACGAAGAAACCTCAAGAACCCTAATTTCTGCATGAAGACTAGGATTTTTGATACACGATTCAAACAATGCAATTAATTGAGGGAAAACATTCCATGCATGATTATGAACATATGGCCAAATTATTGTGCGAGGAAATATGCATAGATTGAAAGATGACCAAGTATGTGCTTACCTCCAAGTCGTGACAGCAAGAGCAGATGTGATTTTGAGTTGGAGGTGTTACAGATGAGTGGTGATGATCTGAACAGCTTCCCTACACCCTATGGATTGTGTTTGGATGGTTGGACTTGATTGAAATTGGCTGGATTATTTTGTGGTACCTCAGCTGCACCTTGTTTGAAAATTTGAGCAACCAGCTGGTGATTTCATGAAATTGATGTTTCAGAAGTTATGTGAGTGTTTGATCAGCTCATATGTGATGTATGTGAGGTGTGTGAGTGATTGGTTTGTGCAGAATTGCTCTCAAACTCAAAACCCGATAGCTACCTTGCTAAGAAAGGCATTTTTGCCAAGAGAAAGAGATTTTGAGGAAAGCATCTGTTAGATGGCTTTGGTGTACTTAAACTGACCACAATTGAGCTCTATTTATAGTAGAGCAAGTTTGTTTTGCAAGGAATAGTGCATGGCAGCTGGTAAGTAGGTTTGGCCAATGTTGTCCAATGAGAAATCAAGTCTCCTCTAGCCATTGACTAGAGGTTAGGGCACAGAGCTTTGGTCCCCTTGGTCTTGGATAAGTCTTGACTGATTTCAGATGAGAATGGCTCAGTCCATGCCACCTTGATGGTTCCATTGAATGCCTCATTCCAAATTTGAAGTCTTGTCCCTATTTTGGCAACTCTAGGTTCAACATGCTATTCTTTGTTCCATGGACTTTGGAGGCTTGGTTCAGTGATTGTCCCCTTTGGACTCAATCCTCTGAGGTGTCCAAGTGGATTGGAGCAATTGAATTTGGCTGATTTTGGCAAATCGACCAAAGTTACAAATTCTGCCTTGCCTTGACAGATTTCAGCAAGGCAACTTGGCAATGTTGTATCTCATGGTGTAGGTTGAATTTGGCAATGTTCTTGGCCATTTTGGAAAGCTCTTACATGATACAACAACTGTTTAAACAAGTTTGGTTTTGATCTCTTTTGATTCCAAGTGAAAAATCCCCCTACATTTGGCAAAAAGTGAAGCAGAATCTGACTTAGTGAAAATTTCACTAAGTGTTGGAAAAAGTGACATTTTCACTTTTCAGCCACTTTGATCACTCCATAACTCAAAATCCTGAATGAATTGGAATGACTTGTAGTTGAAGTTTTTGTAGGTGATAATGAGGGCTACAAATCCATCTTTGGATGAGAAAAAATGGCCTTGTGGTTTAGGAGTTATGGTCCTCCAAAGTTGGTACCTTTGCCACTTTATTTTTAACTTAGAAAAATTTCTAAGTTTTATGGTTACCCCTTTTACAAGTTATCTCACTTTTCTTGATTTTTCTTGATGAATGATGATTCAAATCATACATTAACATCATTTTAGGGTTAAAAATCCATTTTGGTGAAAAATCTCAAAAAGTCAAAGTTGACTTTTGTGCACAGTTGACTTTTTATCAGATGAATTCCAAACTGTGCAATTCTTCAAGAAATCATGTCCTTGACCTAAATCAAACTTGATGGACATGTTTCATGGGTGTCATAGGGTATATTCAATCATGTATTAGGGTTTGGGAGCATGTCTTGGTCAAAAGTCAAAGTTACAGTTGACTTTTCCCTTAAAACCCTAATTGTGGTGCAGATGGAATTGAGACTTGTTGCTCAAACTTCTTGGATTAATCCATTGTTCCAAATGGATCAATATGGTGTATTAGAGACCCTCAAATCATCTCTTGAGATCTTGGCTCATGGTTTGTCCCAAAAGTCAACTTAGGGGTGAATTAGGTCAAGAAACCCTAATTCCTGATTTTTGATGAATGCATCCCCTGAGGCAAAATTGACTTGATGCATGGGTTCATGAGGTTCCATGAAGCATATTAGGTCATGTTTTGGATCATTGCCTTGTGCCCAGATGAAAATTTCCATCTGGAGGCCCTGGTCGACCAAAACCCTAATTTGGTGACACTGTCGATCTTGAGATTTGATCCACCTAGAAGGGAGCAGCCTTGTGCTTAATCCTTGAAGTGGGAGTCCTTTTTCATCCATTGTGGATATTTAAGAGATTAGACAAGTTGAAGATCATGTCATTTCTTGATTGGTCCTTTGTCTAAGCACTCAGAGAGGGCTTGAAACCCTAATTTTGATTGTATTGGATGCTCACCCATCTTTGGGGAGACTGATGAAGCATGATGGTTCATCCATATTGTGATGATGATTTTCACAATGATGGGAAATCTAAGTGGTCAAAATTTGGGGTATTACAGATGCCCCTATTTAATCTTCTTGGACCCGAAGGTATGAATGACGAAGGGATTCGGGCATTCGGGGTGCAAGAGGATTAAATATCGAAATATCCGAAATTTTGATGGTGGTTATGAATGGTAGCTTACGCATTCATCTTCTTTAGCTAAGCAATGATGCTTAGAAAAGGTAAACTTCCCCTCGATCCTGGTTTCCTACCAAGGAACTGGTCTCAGTCTCTTTTGAAATAAACTTCCCCTCGATCCTGGTTTCCTACCAAGGAACTGGTCTTAGTTTCTGATTTAAACTTCCCCTCGATCCTGGTTTCCTACCAAGAACTGGTCTTAGTTTCTGATTTAAACTTCCCCTCGATCCTGGTTTCCTACCAAGAACTGGTCTTAGTTTTTGATTTAAACTTCCCCTCGATCCTGGTTTCCTACCAAGAACTGGTCTTAGTTTCTGATTTAAACTTCCCCTCGATCCTGGTTTCCTACCAAGAACTGGTCTTAGTTTCTTTTGTCAATAAACTTTCTTGACAAGGGACGCTATTCATAGCGGCTTTCCTCAAACTTCTCGCCGAATTTTCCTGGGGAGATGCCATTTGAGTGGAAAAAGTTTTGATGTCAGACTTGCTGGGGAACCCAGTCGTCTGAGTTGTAGAGTTGTACAAACTTCTCTGTTGGAGACGCCATTTGTTTCTACTGGGGAAAGTGAGTCTCTTGAGAGACTGTTTTCGTTTGGGATCTTTCATCATACTTTTCTCGGGATCTTCCCGGAGAAATGCCATATGATGGGATCCAATTTTGAGGTGCCAATGACCTTCTCATTAGTGGTTTTTCAGAGCAAAACTGGCGTGCTGCCGAATCTCTGATCATGAGGCTTTCTCTGTGGATTTTCCTTAATCCGGGAAAGCAAGGATATCATCTTCAATGGCGAAGAGTGATGCTTATTGAGAGTTTTCTCTGGCTTTTCAGAGGTTCAAGTTATCAAAGTGGTCAAGTGCCGACTCTGATCTAAAGATTCACTGGTGGCGAGATTGTGCAGACGCAACACTTCCTGGCGAGGAAAGAACTGACAAACTCGGTTGAGAAAACTGTTTATCACTAGGGAACAAGACCGGCTAGAGTGATAATGATGCAATATGAAATGTGAATGCAAATCAAAAATGCATGATGTACGTGTGTATATGCTGACAAAACAGATGCGACATACAGACTAATGGATGAACACAATTGGATACTCGGCCATCGCGGGGCGAAGAAGTACCGTTGATTCAAAATAGCAATTCCACCTTGCTTAGGAGAGATAGTCCCGTTGGGAGCTATGTTGATTGGGCTTAGGAGATGAGAACTCGGCCGAGGTGTGTCAGACGAAACAAGGTCTCTGACATTATTGATCCTTCATTCAGGCATACTGGCTTAGAAGGAGTACTTTGATTCTGCACTTTGAAGTTCGCTTACTTCGGGAGAAGCGATCGATGTTCTTCTGATGTTCAACAGTCAAAAGAAATTGCCATCTTTATTTTAAAAGCAGAAAAAGTTTTAACAAGTAAATTCATTTTCGTTTTATTTCAAGAATCGCTGATTAAGTTTAAACAACGTCGTTCTGTAAAGGTAAAACAAGCAAGAATTACAAACAAAAGCACAAGGGCTCAAATTTTATTGATAAGATGGAGATCAGCCAAACGCGTGATTCCAAAGAGTATATACAAAGTTAAAAAATGGTAATTTATAGGGAAAAGGGCTACGTTGAAACATAACGACCACTATCCTTCTACCAACTTTGAATTCGGGGCATCCTGAACTTCTGTCGAAGATGACCTTTGACTGGAGATTTCCTCCGATAGATGATGTAACTACTGCTGAGGGACTTGCCTCTGCTGAACATAGTTACTTGCCATTATCCCTAACTTTTGCCTGGATTGTACTATGAGATTTCCAATCCATCGGGATGATTCTTTTTTTTTTTTCATGTCTCTAACTTTTGCCTGGACCGCCCTTTCGGGTTTTCAATCCACCGAGACGTTTTTTTTTTAGTTTTAGGCGAAGTATTTCTTGACTACATCAACATTCGTGGGGTAGGCAAATTCCTCTCCGTCCATGGTTGCAAGTCTCAAGGCGCCGCCTGAGAAAGCTTTCGTGACAACATAGGGGCCATCATAATTTGGGGTCCATTTGCCCCGAGAGTCCGTGAGAAATGATTGTATCTTCTTGAGCACGAGGTCTCCTTTTCTGAAGACACGAGGCCGAACCTTTTTGTCGAACGCCCTCTTCATTCTTTGTTGATACAACTGACTGTGGCATAGTGCCGTGATTCTCTTTTCTTCGATCAGGTTCAGTTCGTCGTGTCGACTTTGACACCATTCAGCTTCGGTGAGCTGAGCTTCCATCAATACCCGGATTGATGGGATCTCTACTTCTATGGGGAGCACTGCTTCCATGCCATATACTAGAGAGAAAGGGGTAGCCCCTGTTGAAGTGCGGACAGATGTGCGATAACCATGAAGAGCAAAGGGTAGCATCTCGTGCCAATCTTTATAGGTTTAACCATTTTTTGAACGATCTTCTTGATGTTCTTGTTAGTCGCTTCTACCGCTCCGTTCATCTTGGGTCGGTAGGGAGATGAGTTAAGGTGTTCGATCTTGAACTCAGCACACAACTCTTTCATCATCTTATTGTTCAAGTTAGATCCATTATCAGTAATGATCTCGCTTGGAACACCATAACGACAGATGATATTGTTTTTGATAAATCAGACCACCACTTGTCGGGTTACATTGGCGAATGACGCTGCTTCGATCCACTTGGTGAAATAGTCAATGGCAACCAGGATGAACCGATGTCCGTTTGAAGCCTTGGGCTCAATAATGCCAATCATGTCGATTCCCCATATGGAAAAAGGCCACGGGGAAGAAAGAACTTTGAGATGTGATGGCGGTACATGAATTTTGTCGGAGTATATCTGACACTTGTGACACCTCCTCATGTACTTGTAGCAGTCGGATTCCATGGTTAACCAGTAGTACCCGGCCCTGAGAATTTTTCTCGCCATTGCGTGTCCGTTGGCATGAGTGCCAAAGGATCCTTCATGAATTTCTTTCATGAGCATGTCTGCTTCTGGTCTGTCGACGCATCGGAGCAAGACCATGTCAAAATTTCTCTTATAAAGAGTGTCACCGCTCAGGAAGAAGTTTCCAGCCAATCTTCTGAGGGTTTTCCTGTCTTTTCTGAGTACCCCAGATGGGTACTCTTGTTTCTGAAGGAAGCATTTGATATCGTGATACCAAGGTCTGTCGTCTATGACTGCTTCAATTGTGAAGATGTAAGCGGGCCGTACAAGGCGCATTATGCGATCTTAGGTATGTCGTTCCATCGACCTACACTAATCATGGAAGAGGGAGTTGCTAATGCATCAGCCATGTGATTCTCATCACGAGGGATGTGATGAAAGTCGACTCTGTTGAAGAAAGGTAACAACCTTCTTGCATAGTCTTTGTAAGGAATCAATCCTGACTGGTATGTGTTCCAATCTCCTTTTATCTGGTTAATAACCAGGGCTGAATCGCCGTATACGTCCAAGTTTTTTATCCTTAAATCAATCGCTTCTTCGAGACCCATGATACAAGCTTCGTATTCGGCCTCGTTGTTCGTACATTTGAACGTAAGTCTGGCAGTGAAAGGAATGTGGGAACCCTGAGGGGTAACAATGATTGCCCCAATTCCGTTTCCATAATGATTAACTGCTCCGTCAAAGATGAGTCCCCACTGGGAACCTGGTTCTGGCCCTTCACTGGGTAGCGGTTCATCGCGATCTTTCATTTTTAGATACATGACATCTTCGTCTGGGAAGTCAAACCCGATTGATTCTTGATCGTCAATCGGTTGATGAGCCAAATGATCGGCTAAAATACTTCCTTTAACGGCTTTCTGAGCATGGTACTCTATGTCATATTCTGATAGTAACATCTGCCAACGGGCAATCCTTCCCGTGAGAGCAGGTTTTTCGAAAACGTACTTGATTGGATCCATTTCGGAGACCAACCAAGTAGTATGACGAATCATGTACTGGCGAAGACATTTGGCTGCCCAAGCCAAAGCGCAACAAGTTTTCTCAAGCATTGTGTACCGAGTCTCGCAGTCGGAAAACTTCTTGCTCAGATAGTAAATGGCAGACTCTTTCCTTTTAGTTTCGTCTTGTTGGCCAAGTACACATCCCATTGAGTCCTCTAGGACTGTGAGGTAAATGATTAGTGGTCTTCCTTCCAGTGGAGGTGATAGAATCAGCGGATTCAACAGATATTCCTTAATACTGTCGAAGGCAGTTTGGCAGTCTTCTGACCAAACGCAATCCTGGTTCTTTTTCAATAACCTGAAAATCGGCGCACATGTCGCGGTCATGAGGAATATGAATCTGGAGATGTAGTTCAAACGTCCCAGGAATCCTCTGACTTGTTTTTCAGTTTTCGGAGAAGGCATTTATTGAATGGCCTTGACCTTGTCAGGATCAACTTCAATCCCTTTCTGGCTGACGATGAACCCTAGTAATTTCCCCGAACGGACACCGAAGGTGCACTTGTTGGGATTCAAGCGGAGCTTGAATTTTCTTAGACGTTCGAACAATTTTGACAGATGTTCAACGTGCTCATCCTCTGTTCTTGGTTTTGCAATCAAATCATCGACATATACCTCGATTTCCTTATGTATCATGTCATGAAACAGAGTAGTCATGGCCCTTTGATAGGTTGCCCCGGCGTTCTTCAAACCGAACGGAATTACCTTGTAACAAAAGGTACCCCATGGGGTAATGAACGAAGTTTTCTCCATGTCTTTCGGCGCTATTTTGATCTGGTTATAGCCCGAGAATCCATCCATGAAGGAGAATACTTTGAACTTTGCTGTGCTGTCAACCAGCATGTCAATGTGTGGTAAAGGAAAGTCGTCCTTTGGACTTGCCTTGTTCAAATCTCTGTAATCAACACACATTCTGACCCTTCCGTCCTTTTTGGGAACGGGTACGATGTTGGCTAACCATTGAGGATATTCAGATGTAGCGAGGAAACCCGCGTCGATCTGTTTCTGTACCTCCTCTTTGATTTTGATGGCCATGTCCGGGTGAGTCCGTCTCAACCTTTGCTTTACTGGCGGACATTCCGATCTTAGCGGTAAGTGATGTTCCACGATGCTGGTATCCAACCCTGGCATATCCTGATAGGACCAAGCGAACACATCGGGGAATTCTTTGAGAAGCTTTATCAAACTTTCTTTGACAGTTGGACTGAGCAATGCTCCGATCCTGATTTCTTTTCTCTCTTTTTCTGAACCCAAGTTTACCGTTTCCAACGGTTCTTTGTGAGGTTCAATGGACCTTTCCTCTTGTCTGAGTAGTCGGGAGATCTCTTCTGGAATTTCGTTGTCATTTTCTTCTTCAGCCTCGAATACCGGGAACTCAAAGTTGGAAGAAGGCGTCGGATCGTATGTTTCAACGGGGTATAAAACAAGCAATCTTCATGACGTGATGATTCGTGTTTAGAAGAGATAGAGAAAATGCAAGTGTGTGCAGTGTTTTGATTTTACTGCTTGTTTTTATTATTGAATGTTTTTTTTAGGATTACCATTTTCTGAAAAGGTAAAAAGAGAAAACAGCAATTAATGCGGAAATTACAGAACGACGTTATTTTATTAATGAACAAGTCGAATCTTGAAACTACAGCCCTATAAAACAACACTCTGTCGCTTTGGGCAAAGCGAAGAGGGAAATTTACAAAAAGCGAGCCCTATCAAAACATCCATTTCACCTGGGCAGGGTGAAAGGTTAAAGATGGCAATTACTTTGACTGATGAACGACCTTCGGAACCTCGACAGCAACCCATTGGCGGCGAACTCCTCGGTGAATCACAAAGTCTGGCACCTTCCTTGATTTGTCTTCAGAAATGACGCTGATTTCTGGTGGAGTAGGATCATTGGAATCTGTCTCCCAGGCAGAATTGTCGTAGGAGGATTCCTCTATTGCATTTTGCGTAGCATTTGTGCTCTCAGCTGTATCTCCCCATCCAGTTGACTGGATATCTTCGAGCCTGATACGAGAGCTTTTGGGAGCAGTGTACTTGACCATAAAGACATATTTTCCACTTGGTTGTCCCAAAGTGTCCCAGACTTCTTTGGAACTGGAGAAGTCCTCCCTCTCGATGACGTTGACCTCAGGAAAAGCATAGTTGATGAATTCTAGTCCTGCAAACGTTGCGAATTCATCTTCATGTTGAGTAGTCTCCGAATGACCTGAGTGTTGATCCCATGACATGGTGGGGACACAGGTATTCTGTTCAATGACGCTCAGCTGAGTTTCATTACTCGGCTGACTTTCTTGCCCCAAATTTCCTGGGTAAGGTTGCCACATTGGCAGACCATCCATCGGGCCATAGTAATTGTGATCAAAGTTTTCTTTCATCAGAGTGTCTTCCTCTAATGAATTTGGCGAAGCACGGCATCCTTCCGGATCACAATCTCCGTAGATCATTTCGACATCTGATCTTGGTATAAATCTCGGACTTTCTATAGGAAAGCAAAAAGGCATAGGCACCTCTTCCTGAGACATATAGCCGTCCTTGTTAAGGTAGGACTTCCATTCTTCATCTGTGTCAGAGGGATCTTCCTCATTGATAGCATGAACTGTCTGAGACACTGGGTGAAGAAAACCTCCATTGTGGAAGAAGTTTTGAAGGGGATGAAGACTTTCATCGTTGGCGGCTGTCTGGGTACAGGTCGCAGAAAAACCAAGACCCTTCTTTGTTTTATTGTCAATAGGAATGACAAGCCGTCCCCATCCTGTCGTATCGGTACTCTCGACCGCTTTGATAGCATCTTTGTATGAAGAAATTAAAGTTCCTTCTTCGGATTGATCGTTCTTGCTCACCGATAGTGCTTGAAACTGAGTTCCAATAACCTCCTCGGGTTCTACACAAGCAGATGATGATAGGTTACTCACAAGCAAGGCTTGTTCCCCACAAACCGTGACAAGTTGATTGTTCTTGACGAACTTTAGCTTTTGGTGGAGGGTCGAAGTAAACGCTCCAGCCTGATGTATCCAAGGCCTTCCTAATAAACAACTGTATGTTGCCCGGATGTCCATGACCTGGAAAGTGATTTGGAAAGTGTGAGGACCAATAGTTATGGGAAGCTCAACTTCGCCGATAACTGTTTTTCTGGATCCGTCAAATGCTTTGACGACGACCTCGCTGACTCTCATCGGAGGGCCCTTGAATGATAATTGCATCAAAGTGGACTTCGGCATAACATTCAGGGCTGACCCTGTGTCTACCAGTACGTTGGCTAAAGCATCGCCCTGGCAGTTAACTGTAATGTTGAGCGCCATGTTATGATGGCGACCCTCTTCAGGTAATTCTTCATCACTAAATCCCTAATTATTGCAGGAAGTGATGTTAGAGACAATGCTATCGAATTGTCTGATTGTTACATCCTGTTACACAAAGGCTTGCTCCAAGACTTTCTGTAGAGCCTCTCTGTGTGCTTCTGAACTGAGTAACAGTGATAATACTGAGATCTTTGAAGGGGTCTGTAACAGTTGATCAACGATGTTATATTCACTCCTTTGGATGAGCTTTAGCATCTCATCTTTGTCTTTTGAAAAGTCGGAATTACTAGATTGACCGACTGGTGGATCAGGAATTTCTGCCTGAAGTTCCTTTTCTTTGTTAGCTTCCCCAACCCCTCGGTTGAAGATTCTACCACTCCGTGTTACACGACTGACGTCTGCAATATTCACGACGGAGGGTAATGGAATTTCCTTTCCATTTTCAATTGTTGTTGCACCGTATTTGTAAGGGATTGCCTTAGCTGATTCATACGGTAATGGCCCCGGTAGATAGATGACTATGGGAACCTTCTAATTTTTCTGACCGTCATAAGTAACCTCGATCCGTTCCTAGTTGGGAACTCTAGATTCGTCAAGTAGAGGGACGATGGCAAAAACATCCCTGATCTGGTGATGACCAGAGATCATGACAACATCCTCAACTTGATCGGCAAGGTAGTTCGGCGACCAAATGATGGGTCCTGAACCTGGATATGGATGAATTTCTCCATGATCGACCTGACCCTGAAGAGCTGCTCTCACAAGGTAACACCCTTGGTTACTTTACGAACAGACGCTACAACTGTCATAGTTGTGTGGTGGCACATGGCCATATCCACTCTGTCTACAATGCATCTTAACCAGATTGGTCCCCAATAAGAGTACATCGTGAATTTGATAGACATTGTTAGTCTCTTTCTCAATCAGATTGACTGCAGCTTTCTCATGTTGAGGCAGCGGGTTCGTAAGAACATTAGGGTTCGTATCTTTGAAAGATAAGAGCCCGCTCCTAACAAGCTTTTGCACGTCGGATTTGAAATTGAGATAAGTCTCAATGTTATGCCCTGAACCTCCTTGATGATAAGGGCATGTTTGATCCACCTTAAACCAAAAAGGCGGATTTTCCGGAACTGAAAGGGGAGACTTAGTCTGAATGTGCCCCTTAGCCAGCAGTAACGGAAATAGTTCTGCGTACGTTACAGGTATAGGATCAAATCCTGGTGGCCGTGCTGTACGGTTATTGCTATATGGGGGATGAGCCTGCTGAAGAGGCTGTTGTGTCCTTTGTTGGTCAGGTTGGCTCTGCGCAATCTGAGGTTGATACATAGGAACAGGCGCGGGGCCGATAGCAGGAGTAACAGCTGCTACTGGCTGATAACGTCGCCTTTGCTTTCTGAGAGAGATATTCCCAATATCTTGATCTTTTTTCTTAGGGAGAGCACTACCGTATTTTTTAGTACCACTCGTCGATCCGATGTCTTTTACCAAACGTCCTTCTCGGACGGCTTCCTCAAGACGTACACCCATGCCGACCATTTCGATGAAATCACTGGGCGCACTGGCAACCATTCCGTCATAGTAAAATGAGCTTAAGGTCTTTAAGAAGATCTTTGTCATCTCTTTTTCCTCAAGAGGTGGACAAATTTGAGCGGCAATTTCACGCCACCTTTGAGCATACTCCTTAAAGGTTTCCTTGTCCTTTTGCGACATTGATCTGAGTTGATCTCTGTCGGGTGCCATGTCCAAATTGTACTTGTATTGTTGGATGAAGGCAGTACCAAGATCTCTGAATGTACTGATCGTAGTACGGTTTAAACCCATGTACCATTTGAGTGAGGCACCGGTTAAACTATCCTGGAAGTAGTGAATCAGCAGGTCCTGATTCTCCGTTTGGGCTGACATCCGCCGAGCGTACATCGCCAGATGGCTCTGAGGGCAAGAGTTACCCTTGTATTTTTCAAAGTCGGGCACTTGGAACTTGTGCGGTACTTTTACATTTGGGACCAAGCAGAGGTCTGCGGTGTCCTTTCCAAATAGATCCTGACCGCGAATGGCTTGCAGCTCTTTCTGCATTTCCAAGAACTGCTCCTGGAATTCATCCATTCTGTCAAACATAGTTTCCTTCTTACCAGAAGGTGTCCGTTAAATCTGTCCTTCCGGGACAGTGTGCACCACAGGGGGTGGTACCGTGACTACGGCAGTAAGTCTTGGCGCCTCCCGAAGTTTGTAACCTTCAGGAGTCTTGAGTATGCCCCTGGCATCTTCGCTTTCCCGAAGTTTGTAACCTTCAGGCCCAGCGGCTTCTGTTGCGATTCCCTGATCTTCAGTGATCGGCGGAACATATCCTTCCGGGATATAGTTAACAGGCATGCCCCAAGGACGATCTTTCGGCATCTGATACCTAGGATCATACTTTTCTATGATGGGTGTTGAGGTGATCTCTGAGATCACAGTTCTTTGTAGCTGACCTTCTGCCATGGCTTGTATGTCGTTACGAAGCTTTCTCATATCCTCTCTCAGAGTGTCTATCTCTTCTTTCAACTCTCTGTTTTCTTCCTCAAGATCATCCATCTTTTTCTGACGATTGGCCCGAGTATTATACGAATGAGACAGTTTGACTCTAGAATCGAGACACAAACGTGAGATTCGTAGGTAAGGAGAATACGCGACGTGAGAATGATGAATGCAATGATTATATTAATTGTTGTTTTTTTTTTGTTTAATCAAAATAAACTTCGACAATTAGATTGCAAATATCAAACAGTGGGGAAACCCCTTTTTATTGAATTCCAAAGGATTACAGAAATGGCAATACAGTAGATTACAAAGTGCAGAAACAGAAACCTAAACTAATGGGTCCCGAGTCCTCTTCTTTGACCGGGGCGCTTGGGCCATTGTCGGGTTGTCATTCCTTTGCCAGGTGAAAGGAGCGAGCAAATTCCTTTGGTCATCTTGATTCTCTACAGCATGCTGCTCCAAAATTTCAATTAGAGCATCTTTTTCTTTCAGTAATTGCTGTATTTTGACGCACTCTACGTCGAGGGTGCGGTACTTGCTCTTCCAAGATCTTCTTTCCTTTTGAACTTTGTTGAGAGTAACCTAAAGCTTTTCAGTTTCCGTCATGAAGTACATGACAGTTTCCCTCGGTGGAAGAATTCCGTAACGAGAATAAGGCATCTTTAGCTTGAGAGCTCTAGTTTGTACCTAATGGAGATAAAGCTCCACCGAGACACAGTCCGGTTTTCCCAGAGACTCTCGTCCTTTCTTATGAACACATTTCCAAGCTTGCACTATTTCCATCTTTAGTGCTCTGTCATTTTCTCCTTCTTTGAAGAAAAGACCTTCCAGATAAACACCCAGTGGGATGTGTCTCATCGGGTATCCAAATTGACGAAGAACCAATGTCGGATGATAGTTGATTCCTCCTTTAGTTCCTATGAGGGGTACGCTGGGGAAGTTTCCACAACGGTCAATGATTTTGATTCCCTCATAAATCCTATTACACCAATCTATATCAGAGTTGGTGAGAGACATGATCTTCTGCGACCAACGTAAGACACTCTTGCAATCCCAAAAAGAAACAGACTTGGGCAAGTGAGAGATAAACCATTTGTAAAGCAAAGGTACATAGCATGTGATCTCCCCTCCGCTGTACAAATTTCCTAAGTGTACAGAATGATACGCATCTGCAAGCAAAGTCGGCACAGGGTTTCCAATGAGAAAAACCTTAATAGCGTTGATATCGACGAAGTTATTGATGTTGGGAAACAAAAATAATCCGTAGGTGAGCAAGACAAAGATGCTTTCAAAAGTAGTCATGTTCCCTATACTAGCAAAGTACAGAGCTTTCTTGGTCAGGAATTGGGCTGGCAAACCTTGGGTGCCACCCTTAGTGGTCATGTGAGTCTTGACCTCAGACTCGTCCAAATGAATTGCTATTGCAATAGTCTGATCCTTTGGAATTTCTTCCAGTCCAGAAAATGGAGCTCGATCAGTGATATGTAAATCAGTCAGATGAGAATACTCCTCCAGCGTTGGTGATAGCTGGTAATCCGGGAATGTGAAACAATGATAAACTGGATCGTAGAACTGAATGAGCGCGTCCATGATCCCTTCAATCACATGGACTCTTAACAGTGGTAGCAAACCACCATGCTTGGCTCTGAAAGCCTCTGGGTTAACGATCATCCTCGCTAACTTTCTCAAATCCCCTAGTTTTGGAACCTTGAAGGTATACTGGTGAGTTCTCCTTCTACCGAAATCCATTAATGCAATCTTTTTCTCTGATATTTGCAATCACAGTCTTAGTTTAATTTGAAAAACAGAGATACTAGAAGAGAAATTTTTTGAATGTTTTAATGTTTTATTAAATGAATGCATGAATGCAGCACACAAAAACATAGAAAAAACATGGGGTCAAAGGGTCGTTGTCATGAAGTTAAGGCTCTACCCATCCCCAAAGGTTTATACTAGGGTGATTTTTGTACCTGTACTCATTATCATCAGCTCCTCCCAGGAAGGCAGACAACAAGCGGATCGCCAGCGAGTTGTGTGCAATCTTAGAGTAAGTTCCATTCACCGAGAATAGATCACCAGCCTCAAATGAGGGTAGTTTCGCGTAACAACTATTTCCGATAGTTTCCGCACTACGAAAAAGGTTGGCTTTTCTTAAGTGTATACTCAATCTCACCACATGCGGCATCACACGCATTCCCAGTAGTAGAAAAATAAACACGTATAGCAATTAGGAAAAGCAGTATATATATTTGTCCTAATCATCCTAGACTTATAAAGCTATGAATCTTAAGTTCCTGACAGAAATGGGTTCCCCGGCGGAAGCCCCAATCTGTGGTTCCCTGCCTAAGAGATAGACCAGCATAGGTCAATCTTTCTCCTCAGCAGAGTTCCCATTTTCCGTGGAAAACGGGGATGATGCCCTAAGGCAGAAAATGACTCTGGCAAGGAATCCCCAGCAGAGTTGCCATTTTACAAGGAAAACAGAAAGAAAGAAAGACGGGCCCCACGGTGGGCGCCACTTTTCTGTGAAAAGTGGGGACGACCGTGCCTAGATCTAACTTTGAACCGCCCCACGGTGGGCGCCACTTTTCTGTAGCGAGCGATTTTGGACGCGGTTCTTAAGCGTTGGTCGCTCTCTGCGGTTTGAGCTTTGACTACAGGTCGATTCATTTTTTATCCTATTGTGAGCTGAATAAGGAAGGGAAATAGATGTCTCCAATTAACCCTGCTTGCATACTGAGTTTAAACAGCGGTCTGTTAGGTTACAGATGCTATCAATGTGGGGGGGGCCTTTGTACTGGTTATTCGTATTTCGCCAATACAGGTTTCTTTCTTTTTACCTAGGTAGAAGGTTTCTGGCGGGGAACAAGGATAAGGATGTTAGGACTGGTGCTTTTGAATTACTGCTTTTGATTGACGAAGATATGGGATTTGGGTTTTTTGTTGATTGCGCTCGCTAAGATCTTTTCTTTCGATCTTATGCCTACGTATTCCCGTTTACCGAAACAGGGAAATCAGAGCGTTCGTAGTTCCTCCTGTTCTATGGGAGGAAATTGGTTTTTGGTGTCTTGTTCAAAGCCCAAGACGTGAAGCGTAAAAGGTGATTTGTATCTTGTTTAAAGCCCAAGATGTGAAGCTAAAAGGTCTATTTGTGTCTTGTTCAAAGCCCAAGACGTGAAGCTGAAAGACCTCGGCTTTAGAGAGAATTTGTCATCTCTAAATAGGGGAGAAGGAGAATTACTTTAACTGGGATACGCGGATCCGAGCAATGCCATAATTTCCGAAGAAAGGGTTTTAACCTGAAGGAGAAGACTTTAACTCAGTGTAGAGCAATGCCATCTTTCCTTAGGAATTTCTCATGCTAAAAGAGGGACAGTGGCATGGATATAGATGATCCAGAGGCTTGCCACTTACAGCGATTAGATGAAAGGAAAGGAGTTGTTGATGTTTGTGTACTGCGAACGAGGCACAGCTTTGATGCTAAAAGGTCGATTGGATCAACCAGTGGTTTTCTTATACAAAGCCTAAGAGGAGGCTAATTTCCGCTAGGAAAATCATTATACAAAGCCTAAGAGGAGGCTATTTTGTGTCTCGTACAAAGCCCGAGAGAGAGGCTAAAAGTTTTTGACCCAGTGGGGCATATCGTTATACAAAGCCTAAGAGGAGGCTAGCAAAGAGTTGACTCAGTTGGAGAATCTTTTATACTTAGTAAGAGAGTGTTTTTGTATCTCGTACAAAGTCCGAGAGAGAGGCGAAAAGGTTGTTTTGACTCCACTGGGGAGAATTTTGGTATCTCGTACGAAGCCCGAGATGGAGGCTATTGTAACTGTTTCAGTTGAGTGACAGATCCAATATACTGATTTAAAAGAGAAAATCAGTTCTTATATGAGTAACACTGTACATAGGGATTTAATTTGAGGATCAGGGATATTTCCTTCTCTTTGAGGAAACGGGAAATCCAAAGGGTATTGAGACTGTCCGAGTCTGCGGGTTTCCTTCCTATTTAACGAAGGGGTCACTTGAGAATGTCTTTGAGACTAAAGGAAGTTAGACTGTCCGCATCTAGAGTTTTATCTTTTGTACTATGCTTTGAGAAACAGTAGTAGACTCTATGAAAGGACTGTTCTATGAGGATGACTAGGTTCTGTTCCTATACCTCTAGGAGGTCGTCGGGACAATTTGTACGAAGCCCAAGAGGAGGCTGGAAACTTTTAAGAAGCCGACGGGTCCTTGTACGAAGCCCAAGAGGAGGCTATCATTCCCGAAGGAAGAGATCATTATACGAAGCCTAAGAGGAGGCTGTGAATACTTCTAAGAAGCCGTAGTGTCCTTGAATAATGCCCAAGAGGAGGTCGATGCTTTTAAGAAGCCCGTGGGTCTATCATCTCCTTTCCATTAGGAGAGATAACTCTTTTAAAGATGAAAACCACTAGTAAACGTGCGAGGTTTACTATCCAGCGACTTTTAGCTTTTAAAGAGGGTTCCTTAGTTAAGGTCCAAGATTATGACCGTAGTGGGTACCCAAACCCCGAGACATTCAAGGCAAGCTATCCACAAGGAATAGATCAAGTCAGGAAAGTTTGAGAATTTGGAAGAAACTCAAAGATGCCATTCACGGAGTGTAGCGAGCGATTTTGGACGCGGTTCTTAAGCGCTGTTCGCTCTCTGCGGTTGAGCTTAAAACTACAGGTCGATTCATTTTTTATCCTATTGTGAGCTGAATAAGGAAGGGAAATAGATGTCTCCAATTAACCCTGCTTTGCATACTGAGTTTAAACAGCGGTCTGTTAGGTTACGGATGCTATCAATGTGGGGGGGCCTTTGTACTGGTTATTCGTATTTCGCCAATACAGGTTTCTTTCTTTCTTTTTTCTAGGCAAAGGGTTTCTGGTGGGGAATAAGGATTAGGATGTTAGGACTGGTGCTTTTGAATTACTGCTTTTGATTGACGAAGATATGGGATTTGGGTTTTTTGTTGATTGCGCTCGCTAAGATCTTTTCTTTCGATCTTATGCCTACGTATTCCCGTTTACCGAAACAGGGAAATCAGAGCGTTCGTAGTTCCTCCTGTTCTATGGGAGGAAATTGGTTTTTGGTGTCTTGTTCAAAGCCCAAGACGTGAAGCGAAAGGTGATTTGTATCTTGTTCAAAGCCCAAGATGTGAAGCTAAAAGGTCTATTTGTGTCTTGTTCAAAGCCCAAGACTTGAAGCTGAATGATCTTAACTTTAGAGAGAATTTGTCATCTCTAAAGAGGGGGAGAAGGAGAATTACTTTAACTGGGATACGCGGATCCGAGCAATGCCATAATTTCCGAAGAAAGGGTTTTAACTTGAAGGAGAAGACTTTAACTCAGTGTAGAGCAATGCCATCTTTCCTTAGGAATTTCTCATGCTAAAAGAGGGACAGTGGCATGGATATAGATGATCCAGAGGCTTGCCACTTACAGCGATTAGATGAAAGGAAAGGAGTTGTTGATGTTTGTGTACTGCGAACGAGGCACAGCTTTGATGCTAAAAGGTCGATTGGATCAACCAGTGGTTTTCTTATACAAAGCCTAAGAGGAGGCTAATTTCCGCTAGGAAAATCATTATACAAAGCCTAAGAGGAGGCTATTTTGTGTCTCGTACAAAGCCCGAGAGAGAGGCTAAAAGTTTTTGACCCAGTGGGGCATATCGTTATACAAAGCCTAAGAGGAGGCTAGCAAAGAGTTGACTCAGTTGGAGAATCTTTTATACTTAGTAAGAGAGTGTTTTTGTATCTCGTACAAAGTCCGAGAGAGAGGCGAAAAGGTTGTTTTGACTCCACTGGGGAGAATTTTGGTATCTCGTACGAAGCCCGAGATGGAGGCTATTGTAACTGTTTCAGTTGAGTGACAGATCCAATATACTGATTTAAAAGAGAAAATCAGTTCTTATATGAGTAACACTGTACACAGGGATTTAATTTGAGGATCAGGGATATTTCCTTCTCTTTGAGGAAACGGGAAATCCAAAGGGTATTGAGACTGTCCGAGTCTGCGGGTTTCCTTCCTATTTAACGAAGGGGTCACTTGAGAATGTCTTTGAGACTAAAGGAAGTTAGACTGTCCGCATCTAGAGTTTTATCTTTTGTACTATGCTTTGAGAAACAGTAGTAGACTCTATGAAAGGACTGTTCTATGAGGATGACTAGGTTCTGTTCCTATACCTCTAGGAGGTCGTCGGGACAATTTGTACGAAGCCCAAGAGGAGGCTGGAAACTTTTAAGAAGCCGACGGGTCCTTGTACGAAGCCCAAGAGGAGGCTATCATTCCCGAAGGAAGAGATCATTATACGAAGCCTAAGAGGAGGCTGTGAATACTTCTAAGAAGCCGTAGTGTCCTTGAATAATGCCCAAGAGGAGGTCGATGCTTTTAAGAAGCCCGTGGGTCTATCATCTCCTTTCCATTAGGAGAGATAACTCTTTTAAAGATGAAAACCACTAGTAAACGTGCGAGGTTTACTATCCAGCGACTTTTAGCTTTTAAAGAGGGTTCCTTAGTTAAGGTCCAAGATTATGACCGTAGTGGGTACCCAAACCCCGAGACATTCAAGGCAAGCTATCCACAAGGAATAGATCAAGTCAGGAAAGTTTGAGAATTTGGAAGAAACTCAAAGATGCCATTCACGGAGTGTAGCGAGCGATTTTGGACGCGGTTCTTAAGCGCTGTTCGCTCTCTGCGGTTGAGCTTAAAACTACAGGTCGATTCATTTTTTATCCTATTGTGAGCTGAATAAGGAAGGGAAATAGATGTCTCCAATTAACCCTGCTTTGCATACTGAGTTTAAACAGCGGTCTGTTAGGTTACGGATGCTATCAATGTGGGGGGGCCTTTGTACTGGTTATTCGTATTTCGCCAATACAGGTTTCTTTCTTTCTTTTTTCTAGGCAAAGGGTTTCTGGTGGGGAATAAGGATTAGGATGTTAGGACTGGTGCTTTTGAATTACTGCTTTTGATTGATGGGGACATGGGATTTGGGTTTTTTGTTGATTGCGCTCGCTAAGATCTTTTCTTTCGATCTTATGCCTACGTATTCCCGTTTACCGAAACAGGGAAATCAGAGCGTTCGTAGTTCCTCCTATTCTATGGGAGGAAATTGGTTTTTGGTGTCTTGTTCAAAGCCCAAGACGTGAAGCGAAAGGTGATTTGTATCTTGTTCAAAGCCCAAGATGTGAAGCTAAAAGGTCTATTTGTGTCTTGTTCAAAGCCCAAGACTTGAAGCTGAATGATCTTAACTTTAGAGAGAATTTGTCATCTCTAAAGAGGGGGAGAAGGAGAATTACTTTAACTGGGATACGCGGATCCGAGCAATGCCATAATTTCCGAAGAAAGGGTTTTAACTTGAAGGAGAAAACTTTAACTCAGTGTAGATTAATGCCATCTTTCCTTAGGAATTTCTCATGCTAAAAGAGGGACAGTGGCATGGATGTAGATGATCCAGAGGCTTGCCGCTTACAGCGATTAGATGAAGGGAAAGGAGTTGTTGATGTTTGTGTACTGCGAACGAGGCACAACTTTGATGCTAAAAGGTCGATTGGATCAACCAGTGGTTTTCTTATACAAAGCCTAAGAGGAGGCTAATTTCCGCTAGGAAAATCATTATACAAAGCCTAAGAGGAGGCTATTTTGTGTCTCGTACAAAGTCCGAGAGAGAGGCTAAAGGTTTTTGACCCAGTGGGGCATATCGTTATACAAAGCCTAAGAGGAGGCTAGCAAAGAGTTCGACTCTTGCTTAAGGGATTTATATCTCGTACGAGGCCCGAGATGGAGGCAAAAAAGGGTGATTGACTCAACGAGGGAATCTTTTGTGTCTCATACAAAGCCTGAGAGAGAGGCTAAAAGGTTGTTTTGACTCCACTGGGGAGAATTTTGGTATCTCATACGAAGCCCGAGATGGAGGCTATTGTAACTGTTTCAGTTGAGTGACAGATCCAATATACTGATTTCAAAAGAGAAAATCAGTTCTTATATGAGCAACACTGTACTCAGGGATTTAATTTGAGGATCAGGGGTATCTCCTTTTCTTTGAGGAAACGGGAAATCCAAAGGGTATTGAGATTGTCCGAGTCTGCGGGTTTCCTTCCTATTTAACGAAGGGTGCTTGAGAATGTCTTTGAGACTCAAGGAAGTTAGACCGTCCGTGTCTAGAGTTTTATCTTTTGTACTATGCTTCGAGAAACAGTAGTAGACTCTATGAAAGGACTGTTCTATGAAGATGACTAGGTTCTGTTCCTATACCTCTAGGAGGTCGTCGGGACAATTTGTACGAAGCCCAAGAGGAGGCTGGAATCTTTTAAGAAGCCGACGGGTCCTTGTACGAAGCCCAAGAGGAGGCTATCATTCCCGGAGGAAGAGATCATTATACGAAGCCTAAGAGGAGGCTGTGAATACTTCTAAGAAGCCGTAGGGTCCTTGAATAATGCCCAAGAGGAGGCCGGGTTGCTTTTAGGAAGCCTGTGGGTCCTTGTATGATGCCCAAGAGGAGGCCGATACTTTTAAGAAGCCCGTGGGTCACAAACCAAAGAAAAGTTCAGGAAAACTCTTTTAGAGTTAAAACCACTGGTAAACGTGCGAGGTTTACTATCCAGTGACTTTAACTTTTAGAGAGAGTCCGAACCGTTCGGCGGTTTGAAGAAATTCAAGAGAAGTTTCACCGAGAATAATTCATCTCTGGGGGATAGAATTTCTTGACGATTCCTAAGGAGGACAGCCGAAGAGAAGACTGTATCTGGTGCTCCTATTGGGGATCTAGGCGTCATTTTTCTACGAATAAATGAAGCAGCGTCACTTAGTTCTAGACGTAGTTACCGGGGAAACTCGAAATATCTATACTATTATTACACAGTAGATATGAGTTTATGAAAGGAGACTTACAGTGAGCAGCCCCACAATACAGTTTATAATATGAAAGCAGTAAATGAAAGCGATAACCACTTACTCGGTTGTAGTGCTTCCATGCTGTTTGGTTAGTTGTTCAACAAAGAAAGATTAAAAACAACAGTATATTCAAAATCAAAGGAGAAAGTTCTTTGAAAAAGAAAGATCTGGGGCTTACAGCTCAAGGAGAGGCCCAGGGTTTTATCAGTGAGCGCACTGTTTGACTTTGTACATCGGGACTTATACAAGTGACTGGGGCCCAAAATGGTTTTCTGTACAAAGGGACGGGTCTTACACTCTCTCAAGAGGCCCAAAAAGGTTTAAAGAAAAAGTGTGGGGCTTATAACACGAGGGTAGGCCCAAATGATTTTTTCGTTTAAAATGGCGATTGCGCCGAGGTTTTCTTTTAACGCATAGGGACTTATACAATAAGTGAGGCCCAAAATGTTTTGGTTAAAAGGGGGATTGGGTCTTACACTCTAATAGAGGCCCAAAGTGTTTTGAATGGGTCTTATAGCTCAAGGAGAGGCCCAGATGTTTTTTGAAAAGGCGACGATCGCGCCGTTTGTTTTTTTTGACGGTATCGGGACTTATACAATAAGTGAGGCCCAAAGATGATTTGGTCAAAAAAGGATTGGGTCTTACACTCTAATAGAGGCCCAAAGTGTTTTGAAAATGATTTATGAGGGTTGAATTAATCCAAAACACTAATTTGTTTTCAAAAATGTATTTAATTGAATAAAAATTCAATTAAAATGATCAAAAATTGTTTAACACATGGAAAACAAATTGTGATCTTGGATTAATGCTTCAAAAGTTAAGTATTGACCTACAAAATAATTAGAAAGCATTAAAAGTTGCAAAATCAATGTAGAAAAAATATTTAAAATGCCAAAAACAATCAAAATATTAATTCTTTGCAAAAATATCAATTATATGAAATAAATAATATTTTTGGGATTTTTTGATAAAATAAAATATTTTAACATTTTTGTGAATTATTAAAAAAAGAATCAACTCAAAATCATTAAAACTCAGAGAGAAATTAATTTTTGAATCAATTAAACAAAATCACAAAATTCAAATATTCAAATTATTCAAAAATGGCGCCAAGAACAACTGAAGAACACGCGCGTGTTCTTGGTTTCTCAGATTTGCGTTTTCTATCCAATCTCCATGAATACGTAACCATATCATGCAATCCACATATCATTATGCTCGTCTCAACCTCACGATCATGTCTATAAACTTTAATTTCATTTAAATTAAACATACAACAAGAAATCACGAAGAAACCTCAAGAACCCTAATTTCTGCATGAAGGTTAGGATTTTTGATACACGATTCAAACAATGCAATTAATTGAGGGAAAACATTCCATGCATGATTATGAACATATGGCCAAATTATTGTGCGAGGAAATATGCATAGATTGAGAGATGCCCAAGTTTAGGCTTACCTTCAAGTCGTGACAGCAAGAGCAGATGTGATTTTGAGTTGGACGTGTTACAGACAAGTTGTGATGATCTGGACAGTTTCCCTACACCATATGGAGTGTGTTTGAACACTTGGATTGAATTGAAATGGACTGGATCAGTTTATGGCATCTCAGCTGCAACTTTACTTCAAACTTGTGTGGATGGCAAGTGATTTTGTGAAATTGATGTTTCAGACGTTATGTGAGTGTTTGATCAGCTCATATGTGATGTATATGAGGTGTGTGAGTGATTGGTTTGTGTAGAATTGCTCTCAAACTCGAAACCCGATAGCTACCTTGCTAAGAAAGGCATTTTTGCCAAGAGAAAGAGATTTTGAGGAAAGCATCTGTTAGATGGCTTTGGTGTACTCAAACTGACCACAATTGAGCTCTATTTATAGTAGAGCAAGTTTGTTTTGCAAGGAATAGTACATGGCAGCTGGTAAGTAGGTTTCCTCAATGTTGGCCAATGGAAATGAAAGTCTCCTCTAGCCATTGACTAGAGGTTAGGGCACAGAGCTTTGGTCCCCTTGGTCTTGGATAAGTCTTGACTGATTTCAGATGAGAATGGCTCAGTCCATGCCACCTTGATGGTTCCATTGAATGCCTCATTCCAAATTTGAAGTCTTGTCCCTATTTTGGCAACTCTAGGTTCAACATGTTATTCTTTGTTCCTTGGACCTTGGAGGCTTGGCTCAGTGATTGTCCCCTTTGGATTCAATCCTCTGAGGTGTCCAAGTGGATTGGAGCAATTGCAATTGGTTGATTTTGGCAAATCGAGCCAAAATGCAAATTCTGCCTTGCCTTGACAGATTTCAGCAAGGCCACTTGCCAATGTTGTATCTCATGATGTAGGTTGAATTTGGCAATGTTCTTGGCCATTTTGGAAAGCTCTTACATGATACAACAACTGTTTGAACAAGTTTGTTTTTGATCTCTTTTGATTCCAAGTGAAAAATCCCCCTACATTTGGCAAAAAGTGAAGCAGAATTTTGACTTAGTGAAAATTTCACTAAGTGTTGGAAAAAGTGACTTTTTCACTTTTCAGCCACTTTGATCACTCCATAACTCAAAATCCTTAATGAATTGGAATGACTTGTAGTTGAAGTTTTTGTAGGTGATAGTGAGGGCTACAAATCCATCTTTGGATGAGAAAAAATGGCCTTGTGGTTTAGGAGTTATGGTCCTCCAAAGTTGGTACCTTTGCCACTTTATTTTTAACTTAGAAAAATTTCTAAGTTTTATGGTTACCCCTTTTACAAGTTATCTCACTTTTCTTGATTTTTCTTGATGAATGATGATTCAAATCATACATTAACATCATTTTAGGGTTAAAAATCCATTTTGGTGAAAAATCTCAAAAAGTCAAAGTTGACTTTTGTGCACAGTTGACTTTTTATCAGATGAATTCCAAACTGTGCAATTCTTCAGGAAATCATGTCCTTGACCTAAATCAAACTTGATGGACATGTTACATGGGTGTCATAGGGTATATTCAATCATGTATTAGGGTTTGGGAGCATGTCCTGGTCAAAAGTCAAAGTTACAGTTGACTTGTCCCTTAAAACCCTAATTGTGGTGCAGATGAAAATGAAACTTGTTGCTCAAGCTTCTTGGATCAATCCATTGTTCCAAATGGATCAATATGGTGTATTAGAGACCCTCAAATCATCTCTTGAGGTCTTAGCTCATGGTTTATCCCAAAAGTCAACTTAGGGGTGAATTAGGTCAAGAAACCCTCATTCCTGATTTTTGATGAATGCATCCCCTGAGGCAAAATTGACTTGATGCATGGGTTCATGAGGTTCCATGAAGTATATTAGGTTATGTTTTGGATCATTGCCTTGTGCCCATATGAAAATTTCCATCTGGAGGCCCTGGTCGACCAAAACCCTAATTTGGTGACACTGTCGATCTTGAGACTTGATCCACCTAGAAGGGAGCAATCTTGTGCTTAATCCTTGAAGTGGGAGTCCTTTTGATCCTTTTTGGATGTTTGAGAGATTAGACAAGTTGAAGATCATGTCATTTCTTGATTGATCCTTTGTCTAAGCACTCAGAGAGGGCTTGAAACCCTAATTTTGATTGTATTGGATGCTCACCCATCTTTGGGGAGGCTAATGAAGCATGAAGGTACATCCATATTGTGATGATGATTTTCACAATGATGGGAAATCTAAGTGGTCAAAATTTGGGGTATTACAGATGCCCCTATTTAATCTTCTTGGACCCGAAGGTGTGAATGACGAAGGTATTCGAGCATTCGGGGTGCAAGAGGATTAAATATCGGAATATCCAAAATTTTGATGGTGGTTATGAATGGTAGTTTACACATTCATCTTCTTTAACTAAGCAATGATGCTTAGAAAAGGTAAACTTCCCCTCGATCCTGGTTTTCAGCCAAGGAACTGGTCTCAGTTTTCTTTTGAAATAAACCTCCCCTCGTTCTTGGTTTCCTACCAAGGAACTGGTCTTAGTTTCTGATTTGAACTTCCCCTCGATCCTGGTTTCTTACCAAGGAACTGGTCTTAGTTTCTGATATAAACTTCCCCTCGATCCTGGTTTCCTACCAAGGAACTGGTCTTAGTTTCTTTTGTCAATAAACTATACTGACAAGGGACGCTATTCGTAGCGGATTTCCTTCAAACTTCTCACCGAATTTTCCTGGGGAGATGCCATTTGAATGGAAAAAGTTTCAAAGTCAGACTTGCTGGGGAACCCATTCGTCTGAATTGTAGAGGTACACAAACTTCTCTGTTCTGGAGACGCCATTTGTCGATTCTACTAGGGAAAGTGAGTCTCTTGAGAGACTGTTTTCGTTTGGGGTTACATCATACTTTTCTCGGGATCTTCCCGGAGAAATGCCATATGATGGGATCCAATTTTGAGGTGCCGATGACCTTTTCATCAACGGTTTTTCGGAGCAAAACTGGCGTGCTGCCGAATCTCTGATCCCGAGGCTTTCTCTGTGGATTTTCCTTAATCCGGGAAAGCAAGGATATCATCTTCAATGGCGAAGAGTGACATCTGTTGAAGGTTTCTCTGGTCATTCAGAGGTTTAAGTTATCAAAGTGGCCAAGTGCCGACTCTGATCTAAAGATACACTGGTGGCGAGATTGTGCAGACGCAACACTTCCTGACGAGGAAAGAACTGACAAACTCGATTGAGAAAACTATTTATCACTAGGGGACAAGACCGACTCAAATAATTGTGATGCAATACGAAATGCGAACGCAAATAGAATGCATGAAGTATGTATGTTTATGCTGACAAAACTGACGCAACATACAGACTAATGGATGAACACAATTGGATACTCGGCCATCGCGGGGCGAAGAAGTACCGTTGATTCAAAATAGCAATTCCACCTTGCTTAGGAGAGATAGTCCACGCGGGGAGCTATGTTGATCGGGCTTAGGAGATGAGAACTCGGCCGAGGGTGTCAGATGAAACAAGGTCTCTGACACAGTTGATCCCTTCATTCAGGCGAACTGGTTTAGAAGGAGTACTTGGATTCTGCACTTTGAGGTTCAAACACCTTTGGAGAGCGATCGAGATTCTTCTGATGTCCAACAGTCAAAAGAAATGCCATCTTTAATTTAAAAGCAGAAAAAGTTTTAACAAGTAAATTCATTTTTGTTTTATTTCAAGAATCGCTGATTAAGTTTAAACAACGTCGTTCTGTAAAGCTAAAACAAGTAAAGAATTACAAACAAAAGCACAAGGGCTTAAATTTTATTGATAAGATGGAGATCAGCCAAACGCGTGATTCCAAAGAACATATACAAAGTTAGAAAATGGTAATTTACAGGGAAAAGGGCTACGTTGAAACATAACGACCACTATCCTTCTACCAACTTTGAATTCGGGGCATCCTGAGCTTCCGTCAAAGATGACCTTGGACTGGAGATTTCCTTCGATAGATGATGCTGCAACTACTGCTGAGGGACTTGCCTCTGTTGAACATAGTTACTTGCCATTATCCCTAATTTTTGCCTGGATTGTACTAGGAGATTTCCAATCCATCGGGATGATTTTTTTCATGTCTCTAACTTTTGCCTGGACCGGCCTTTCGGGTTTTCAATCCACCGAGACGTTTTTTTTAGTTTAGGCGAAGTATTTCTTGACTACATCAACATTCGTGGGGTAGGCAAATTCCTCTCCGTCCATGGTTGCAAGTCTCAAGGCGCCGCCTGAGAAAGCTTTCGTGACCACATATGGGCCATCATAATTCGGGGTCCATTTGCCCCGAGAGTCAGTGAGAAATGATTGTATCTTCTTGAGCACGAGGTCTCCTTTTCTGAAGACACGAGGTCAGACCTTTTTGTCGAACGCCTTCTTTATTCTCTATTGATACAACTGACCGTGGCATAGTGCCGTGATTCGCTTCTCTTCGATCAGATTCAGTTCGTCGTGTCGACTTTGACACCATTCAGATTCTGTAAGCTTAGCTTCCATCAATACCCGAATTGATGGGATCTCTACTTCTATGGGAAGCACTGCCTCCATGCCATATACTAGAGAGAAAGGGGTTGCCCCTGTTGAAGTGCGGACAGAGTACGATAACCGTGAAGAGCAAAGGGTAGCATCTCGCGCCAATCTTTATAGGTTACAACCATCTTCTGAACGATCTTCTTGATGTTCTTGTTAGCCGCTTCTACCGCTCCGTTCATCTTGGGTCGGTAAGGAGATGAGTTATGGTGTTCGATCTTGAACTCTGCACACAACTCTTTCATCATCTTATTGTTCAAGTTGGATCCATTATCAGTAATGATCTCACTTGGAACACCATAACGGCAGATAATATTGTTTTTGATAAATTGGACCACCACTTGTCGGGTTACATTGGCGAATGACGCTGCTTCGACCCACTTGGTGAAATAGTCAATGGCTACCAGGATGAACCGATGTCCGTTTGAAGCCTTGGGCTCAATCATGCCAATCATGTCGATTCCCCATATGGAAAAAGGCCACGGGGAAGAAAGAACTTTGAGATGTGATGGCGGTACATGAATTTTGTCGGAGTATATCTGACACTTGTGACACCTCCTCATGTACTTGTAGCAGTCGGATTCCATGGTTAACCAGTAGTACCCTGCTCTGAGAATTTTTCTCGCCATTGTGTGTCCGTTGGCATGGGTGCCAAAGGATCCTTCATGAATTTGTTTCATGAGCATGTCTGCTTCTGGTCTGTCGACACATCGGAGCAAAACCATGTCAAAATTTCTCTTATAAAGAGTGTCACCGCTCAGGAAGAAGTTTCCAGCCAATCTTCTGAGGGTTTTCCTGTCTTTTCTGAGTGCCCCATATGGGTACTCTTGTTTCTGAAGGAAGCATTTGATATCGTGATACCAGGGTCTGTCGTCTATGACTGCTTCAATCATGAAGATGTAAGCGGGCCGTTCAAGGCGTATGATGTCGATCTTAGGTATGTCGTTCCATCGACCTACACTAATCGTGGAAGAGAGAGTGGCTAATGCATCAGCCATGTGATTCTCATCACGAGGGATGTGATGAAAGTCGACTCTGTTGAAGAAGGGTAATAACCTTCTTGCATAGTCTTTGTAAGGAATCAATCCTGATTGGTATGTGTTCCAATCTCCTTTTATCTGGTTAATAACCAATGCTGAATCGCCGTATACGTCCAAGTTTTTGATCCTTAAATCAATCGCTTCTTCGAGACCCATGATACATGCTTCATATTCGGCCTCGTTGTTCGTACATTTGAACGTAAGTCGAGCGGTGAAAGGAATGTCGGAACCCTGAGGGGTAACAATGATTGCCCCAATTCCGTTTCCATAATGATTGACTGCTCCGTCAAAGATAAGTCCCCACTGGGAACCTGGTTCTGGCCCTTCACTGGGTAGCGGTTCATCGCAATCTTTCATCTTTAGATACATGACATCTTCGTCTGGGAAGTCAAACCCGATTGATTCTTGATCGTCAATCGGTTGATGAGCCAAATGATCGGCTAAAATACTTCCCTTAACGGCTTTCTGAGCGTGGTACTCTATGTCATATTCTGATAGTAACTTCTGCCAACGGGCAATCTTTCCCGTGAGAGCAGGTTTTTTGAAAACGTACTTGATTGGATCCATTTCGGAGACCAACCAAGTAGTATGACGAATCATGTACTGGCGAAGACGTTTGGCTGTCCAAGCCAAAGCGCAGCAAGTTTTCTCGAGCACCGTGTACCAAGTTTCACAGTCGGTGAATTTCTTGCTTAAATAGTAAATGGCAGACTCTTTCCTTTTAGTTTCGTCTTGTTGGCCAAGTACACATCCCATTGAGTCCTCTAGGACTGTGAGGTAAATGATTAGTGGTCTTCCTTCCACTGGAGGTGATAGAATCGGAGGATTCAACAGATATTCCTTAATACTGTCGAAGGCAGTTTGGCAGTCTTCTGACCAAACGCAATCCTGGTTCTTTTTCAATAACTTGAAAATCGGCGCACAAGTGGCGGTCATAAGGAATATGAATCTGGAGATGTAGTTCAAACGTCCCAGGAATCCTCTGACTTGTTTTTCAGTTTTCGGAGAAGGCATTTCTTGAATGGCCTTGACCTTGTCAGGATCAACGTCAATCCCTTTCTGGCTGACGATGAACCCTAGTAGTTTCCCCGAACGGACACCGAAGGTGCACTTGTTAGGATTCAAGAGGAGCTTGAATTTTCTTAGTCGTTCGAACAATTTTGACAGATGTTCAACGTGCTCATCCTCTGTTCTTGATTTTGCAATCAAATCATCGACATATACCTCGATTTCTTTGTGTATCATGTCATGAAACAGAGTAGTCATGGCCCTTTGATAGGTTTCCCCGGCATTCTTCAAACCGAACGACATTACCTTGTAACAAAAGGTACCCCATGGGGTAATGAACGAAGTTTTCTCCATGTCTTTCGGTGCCATTTTGATCTGGTTATAGCCCGAGAATCCATCCATGAAGGAGAATACTTTGAACTTTGCTGTGCTGTCAACCAGCATGTCAATGTGTGGTAAAGGAAAGTCGTCCTTTGGACTTGCCTTGTTTAGATCTCTGTAATCAACACACATTCTGACCCTTCCGTCCTTTTTGGGGACGGGTACGATGTTGGCTAACCATTGAGGATATTCAGATGTAGCGAGGAAACCCGCGTCAATCTGTTTCTGTACCTCCTCTTTGATTTTGATGGCCATGTTCGGGTGAGTCCATCTCAACCTTTGCTTTACTGGCGGACATTCCGATCTTAGCGGTAAGTGATGTTCCACGATGCTGGTATCCAACCCTGGCATATCCTGATAGGACCAAGCGAATACATCAGGGAATTCTTTGAGAAGCTTTATCAAACCCTCTTTGACAGTTGGACTGAGCAGTGCTCCGATTCTGATTTCTTTTCTCTCTTTTTCTGAACCCAAGCTTACTGTTTCCAACGGTTCTTTGTGAGGTTCAATGGACCTTTCCTCTTGTCTGAGTAGTCGGGAGATCTCTTCTGGAATTTCGTTGTCATTTTCTTTTTCAGCCTCGAATACCGGGAACTCAAAGTTGGGAGAAGGCATCGGATCGTATGTTTCAACTGGGTATAAAACAAGCAATCTACATGACGTGATGATTCGTGTTTAGAAGAGATAGAGAAAATGCAAGTGTGTGCAGTGTTTTGATTTTACTGCTTGTTTTTATTATTGAATGTTTTTTAGGATTACCACTTTCTGAAAAAGCAAAAAGAGAAAACAACAATTAATGCGGAAATTACAGAACAACGTTATTTTATTAATGAACAAGTCGAATCTTGAAACTACAGCCCTATAAAACAAAACTCACTCGCTCTGGGCAAAGCGAAGAGGGAAATTTACAAAAAGCGTGCCCTATCAAAACATCCGTTTCACCTGGGCAGGGTGAAAGGTTAAAGATGGCAATTACTTTGACTGGTGAACGACCTTCGAAACCTCGACAGCAACCCATTGGCAGCGAACTCCTCGGTGAATCACAAAGTCTGGCACCATCCTTGATTTGTCTTCAGAAATGACGCTGATTTCTGGTGGAGTAGGATCATTGGAATCTGTCTCCCAAGCAGAATTGCCGTAGGAGGATTCCCCTGTTGCATTTTGTATAACATTGGTGCTCTCAGCTGTATCTCCCCATCCAGTTGACTGGATATCTTCGAGCCTGATAAGAGAGCTTTCGGGAGCAGTGTACTTGACCATAAAGTCGTATTTTCCACTCGGTTGTCCCAAAGTGTCCCAAACTTCTTTGGAACTGGAGAAGTCATCCCTCTCGATGACGTTGACCTCAGGAAAAGCATAGTTGATGAATTCTAGTCCTGCAAACGTTGCGAATTCATCTTCATGTTGAGTAGTTTCCGAATGACCTGAGTGTTGATCCCATGACATGGCGGGGACACAGGTATTCTGTTCAATGATGCTCAGCTGAGTTTCATTACTCGGCTGACTTTCTTGCCCCAATATTCCTGGGTAAGGCTGCCACATTGACAGACCATCCATCGGGCCATAGTAATTGTGATCAAAGTTTTCTTTCATCAGAGTGTCTTCCTCTAATGAATTTGGCGGAGCACGGCATCCTTCCGGATCACAATCTCCGTAGATCATTTTGACATCTGATCTTGGTATAAATCTCGGACTTTCTGTAGGAAAGCAAAAAGGCACAGGCATCTCTTCCTGAGACATATAGTCGTCCTTGTTAAGGTAGGACTTCCATTCTTCATCTGTGTCAGAGGGATCTTCCTCATTGATAGCATGAACTGTCTAAGACACTAGGTGAAGAAAACCTCCACTGTGGAAGACGTTTTGAAAGGGATGAAGACTTTCATCGTTGGCGGCTGTCTGGGTACAGGTTGCAGAAAAACCAAGACCCTTCTTTGTTTTATTGTCAATAGGAATGACAAGCCGTCCCCATTCTTTCGTATCGGTACTCTCGACCGCTTTGATAGCATCTTTGTATGAAGAAATTGAAGTTCCTTCTTCGGATTGATCGTTCTTGCTCACCGATAGTGCTTGGAACTGAGTTCCAATAACCTCCTCGGGTTCCACACAAGTAGATGATGATAAGTTGCTCACAAGCAAGGCTTGTTCCCCACAAACCGTGACAAGTTGATCGTTCTTGACGAACTTTAGCTTTTGGTGGAGGGTTGAAGTAACCGCTCCAGCCTGATGTATCCAAGGTCTTCCTAATAAACAACTGTATGTTGCCCGGATGTCCATGACCTGGAAAGTGACTTGGAAAGTGTGAGGACCAATAGTTATGGGAAGATCCACTTCGCCGATAACTGTTTTTCTGGATCCATCGAATGCTTTGACGACGACCTCGCTGACTCTCATCGGAGGGCCCTTGAATGATAATTGCATCAAGGTGGACTTCGGCATAACATTCAGGGCTGACCCTGTGTCTACCAGTACGTTGGCTAAAGCATCGCCCTGGCAGTTAACTGTGATATTGAGCGCCATGTTATGACGGCGACCCTCTTCAGGTAATTCCTCATCACTAAATCCCAAATTATTGCAGGAAGTGATGTTAAAGACAATACTATTGAACTGTCTAATTGTTACATCCTGTTCCACAAAGGCTTGCTCCAAGACTTTCTGTAGAGCCTCTCTGTGTGCTTCTGAACTGAGTAACAGTGATAATACTGAAATCTTTGAAGGAGTCTATAACAGTTGATCAACAATGTTATATTCACTCCTTTGGATGAGTTTTAGCATCTCATCTTTGTCTTTTGAAACGTCGGGATTACCAGATTGACTGACTGGTGGATCAGGAATTTCCGCCTGAAGTTCCTTTTCTTTGTTGGATTCTCCAACCCCTCGGTTGAAGATTCGACCACTCCGTGTTACACGACTAATGTCTGCAATATTCACGACGGAGGGTAATAGAATTTCCTTTCCATTCTCGATTATTGTTGCACCGTATTTGTAAGGGATTGCCTTAGCTGATTCATACGGTAGTGCCCCTGGTAGATAGATGACTATGGGAACCTTCTGATTTTTCTGACCATCATAAGTAATCTCGATCCGTTCCCGGTTGGGAACTCTAGATTTGTCAAGTAGAGGGATGATGGCAAAAACATCCCTGGTCCTGTGATGACCAGAGATCGTGACAACATCCTCAACCTGATCGGCAAGGTAGTTCGGCGACCAAATGATGGGTCCTGAACCGGGATATGGACGAATTTCTCCATGATCGACCTGACCCTGAAGAGCTGCTCTCACAAGGTAACACCCTTGGTTACTTTCCGAACAGACGCTACAATTGTCGTAGTTGTGTGGTGGCACCTGGCCACGTCCACTTTGAATACAATGTAACCTCACTAGGTTATCTTCCATTGATCGGACATCCTAACTTTGACGACGAGTAGGATTCCTGTTATTGATACTAATCTGCTGAGTATCTTCGTCCATATAGATTGGCATCCACCAGTGATTTAACAAGTGCTGAAGTGCCTCCTGGACAAGGGTACAACCTCGATCGTTTTCGCAACCCGCTTTACAATTTTGATAGTCATGTGATATTAAGAATCCAAGTCGGACCTGCTCAGCATGTAACTCTACCAGGTTGGTATTCATCGCGCGGATATCGAAGATCTGAACCATATTGATTTGATAGGGATTCCTATCATGGTAGTCTTGGATCCATCCAAGATCCATCTGACGCTGGAGGGCCTCTTGTATGAAAGAGCATCCCTGTTTGTTTACCGAGCAAATCAGACAGGAACCGTAATCGTTCCGCGGCAGATTATGATACTGGCTTTGTCTTGAGTGCATCGCCACCAAGTTGACATTCATCGCATGGATGTCGTGGTTCTGAATGACGTTGGAATTCGTGTAAACCATGTTAACTCCACGAACTCGGTGCTCTTGGATCCATCCAAGATCCATTTGTTCCTGTAGAGCTGCTTGCACTACAGAACATCCCTGGTTATCTTTAGAGCAGATATCACACTGGTGATAGTTATGAGGTGGCACATGGCCATATCCACTCTGTCTACAATGCATCCTGACCAGATTAGTCTTCAATAAGAGTACATCATGAATTTGATAGACATTGTTAGTCTCTTTCTCAATCAGATTGACTGCAGCTTTCTCATGTTGAGGCAGCCGGTTCGTAAGAACATTGG
The DNA here is from genome assembly GCA_022829125.1 of Lathyrus tuberosus. Taxonomy (NCBI): domain Eukaryota; kingdom Viridiplantae; phylum Streptophyta; class Magnoliopsida; order Fabales; family Fabaceae; genus Lathyrus; species Lathyrus tuberosus. Next base: position 7,073,098 of record JALAZF010000222.1, on the reverse strand, counting down.
GATTCGTATCTTTGAAAGATAAGAGCCCGCTCCTAACAAGCTTTTGCACGTCGGACTTGAAATTGAGGCAAGTCTCAATGTTATGCCCTGAACCTCCTTGATGATAAGGGCATGTTTGATCCGCTTTAAACCAAAAAGGCGGATTTTCCGGAACTGAAAGGGGAGACTTAGTCTGAATGTGCCCCTTGGCTAGCAGTAACGGAAACAGTTCTGCGTACGTTACAGGTATAGGATCAAATCCTGATGGCCGTGTTGTACGGTTGTTGTTATATGGAGGACGAGCCTGCTGAAGAGGCTGTTGTGTCCTTTGCTGGTCAGGTTGGCTCTGCGCAACCTGAGGTTGATACATAGGAAAAGGCGCGGGGCTGATAGCAGGAGTAACAGCTGCTACTGGCTGATAACGTCGCCTTTGCTTTCCAAGAGAGATATTCCCAATATCTTGCTCTTTTTTCTTAGGGAGAGCACTACCGTATTTTTTAGTACCGCTCGTCGATCCAGTGTCTTTTACCAAACGTCCTTCTCGGACGGCTTCCTCAAGACGTACACCCATGCCAACCATTTCGGTGAAATCACTGGGCGCACTGGCGACCATTCGGTCATAGTAAAACGAGCTTAAGGTCTTTAAGAAGATTTTTGTCATCTCTTTTTCCTCAAGAGGTGGACAAATTTGAGCGGCAATTTCACGCCACCTTTGAGCATACTCCTTAAAGGTTTCCTTTTCCTTTTGCGACATTGATCTGAGTTGATCTCTGTCGGGTGCCATGTCCAAATTGTACTTGTATTGTTGGACGAAGGCGAGTACCAAGATCTCTGAATGTACTGATCGTAGTACGGTTTAAACCCATGTACCATTTGAGTGCGGCACCGGTTAAACTATCCTGGAAGTAGTGAATCAGCAGGTCCTGATTCTCCGTCTGAGCTGACATCCGCCGAGCGTACATCACCAGATGGCTCTGAGGGCAAGAGTTACCCTTGTATTTTTCAAAGTCGGGCACTTGGAACTTGTGCGGGACTTTCACATTTGGGACCAAGCAGAAGTCTGCGGCGTCCTTCCCAAATAGATCCTGACCGCGAATGGCTTGCAGCTCTTTCTGCATTTCCAGGAACTGTTCCTGGAATTCCTCCATTCTGTCAAACATAGTTTCCTTCTTACCAGAAGGTGTTGGTGGAATCTGTCCTTCCGGGACAGTGTGCACCACAGGGGGTGGTACCGTGACTACGGCAGTAAGTCTTGGCGCCTCCCGAAGTTTGTAACCTTTAGGAGTCTTCAGTATGCCCCTGGCATCTTCGCTTTCCCGAAGTTTGTAACCTTCAGGCCCAGCGGCTTCTGTTGCGATTCCCTGATCTTCAGTGATCGGCGGAACATATCCTTCCGGGATATAGTTAACAGGCATGCCCCAAGGACGATCTTTCGGTATCTGATACCTAGGATCATACTTTTCTATGATGGGCATTAAGGTAATCTCTGAGATCACAGTTCTTTGTAGCTGAGCTTCTGCCATGGCTTGCATGTCGTTACGAAGCTTTCTCATATCCTCTCTCAGAGCGTCGATCTCTTCTTTTAACTCTCTGTTTTCTTCCTCAAGATCATCCATCTTTTTCTGACGATTGGCCCGAGTATTATACGAATGAGACAGTTTGACTCTAGAATCGAGACACAAACGTGAGATTCGTAGGTAAGGAGAATACGCGATGTGAGAATGATGAATGCAATGATTATATTAATTGTTTAATGGTTTAAGCAAAATAAACTTCGACAATTAGATTGCAAATATCAAACAGTGGGGAAACCCCTTTTTATTGAATTCCAAAGGATTACAGAAATGGAAATACAGTAGATTACAAAGTGCAGAAACAGAAACCTAAACTAATGGGTCCCGAGTCCTCTCTGAGGAGAAATCGGGTGCTGATTCTGATATCTTCCTTTTCTTTGACCGGGCCGCTTGGGCCGTTGTCGGGTTTTCATTCCTTTGTCAAGTGAAAGGAGCGAGCAAATTCCTTTGGTCATCTTGATTCTCTACAGCATGCTGCTCCAAAATTTCAATCAGAGCATCTTTCTCTCTCAGTAGTTGCTGTATTTGGATACACTCTATGTTGAGGGTGCGGTACTTGTTCTTCCAAGACCTTCTTTCCTTTTGAACTTTGTTGTGAGTAACCTGAAGCCTTTCAGTTTCCGTCATGAAGTACATGACAATTTCCCTTGGCGAAAGAATTCCGTAACGAGGATAAGGCATCTTTAGCTTGAGAGCTCTAGTTTGTACCCAATGGAGATAAGGATCCACTGAGACACAGTCCGGCTTTCCCAGAGACTCTCGTCCTTTCTTATGAACATGTTTCCAAGCTTGCACTATTTCCATCTTTAGTGCTCTGTCGTTTTCTCCTTCCTTGAAGAAAAGACCTTCCAGATGAACACCCAGTGGGATGTGTCTCATCGGGTATCCAAATTGACGAAGAACTAATATCGGATGATAGTTGATTCCTCCTTTAGTTCCTATGAGGGGTACGCTGGGGAAGTTTCCACAACGGTCAATGATTCTGATTCCCTCATAAATCCTATTACACCAATCTATATCAGAGTTGGTGAGGGACATGATCTTCTGCGACCAACGTAAGACACTCTTGCAATCCCAAAAAGCAACAGACTTGGGCAAGTGTGAGATAAACCATTTATAAAGCAAAGGTACACAGCATGTGATCTCCCCTCCGCTGTACAAATTTCCTAAGTGTACAGAATGATACGCATCTGCGAGCAAAGTCGGCACAGGGTTTCCAATGAGAAAAACCTTAATAGCGTTGATATCGACGAAGTTATTGATGTTGGGAAACAAAAATAACCCGTAGGTGAGCAAGACAAAGATGCTTTCAAAAGCAATCCCGTTCCCTATACTAGCGAAGTACAGAGCTTTCTTTGTCAAGAACTGGGCTGGAAAACCTTGGATGCCACCCTTAGTAGTCATGTGAGTCTTGACCTCAGACTCGTCCAAATAAATTGCTCTTGCAATAGTCTGACTCTTTGGAATTTCTTCCAGTCCAAAAAATGGAGCTCGATCAGTGATATGTAAATCAGTCAGATGAGAATACTCCTCCAGCGTTGGTGATAGCTGGTAATCCGGGAATGTGAAACAATGATAAACCGGATCGTAGAACTGAATGAGCGCATCCATGATTCCCTTAATCACATGGACTCTTAACAGTAGTAGCAGACCACCGTGCTTGGCTCTGAAAGCCTCTGGGTTAACGATCATCCTCGCTAACTTTCTCAAATCCCCTAGTTTTGGAACCTTGAAGGTATACTGGCGAGTTCTCCTTCTACCGAAATCCATTAATGCAATCTTTTTCTCTGATATTTGCAATCACAGTCTTAGTTTAATTTGAAAAACAGAGAGACTAGAAGAGAAAGTTTTTTCAATGTTTTAATGTTTTATTAAATGAATGCATGAATGCAGCACACAAAAACATAGAAAAAACATGGGGTCAAAGGGTCGTTGTCATGAAGTCAAAGCTCTACCCATCCCCAAAGGTTTATACTAAGGTGATTTTTGTACCTGTACTCATTATCATCAGCTCCTCCCAGGAAAGCAAAACAATAAGCGGATCGCCAGCGAGTTGTAAAGCAATCTTAGAGTAAGTGCCATTCACCGAGAATAGATCACCAGCCTCAAATGAGGGTAGTATCGCGTAACAGCTATTTCCGATAGCTTCCGCACTACAAAAAAGGTTGGCTTTTCTTAAGTGTATACTCAATCTCACCACATGCGGCATCACACGCATTCCCAGTAGCAGAAAAATAAACACGTATAGCAATTAGGAAAAGCAGTATATATATTTTTCCAAATCATCCTAGACTTATAAAGCTACGATTCTTAAGTTCCTGACAGAAAAGGGTTCCCCGGCGGAAGCCCCAATCTGTGGTTCTCAGCCTAAGAGATGGACCAGCATAGGTCAATCTTTCTCTTCGGTAGAGTTCCCATTTTCCGTGGAAAACGGGGATGATGCCCTAAGGCAGAAAAGGAGACTCCCCAGCAGAGTCGCCATTTGTGTAATTTTTCTCACAAGAGAAGTAGAAAGAAAAGAACCGGCCCCACGGTGGGCGCCACTTTTCTGTAGCGAGCGATTTTGGACGCGGTTCTTAAGCGCTGGTCGCTCTCTGCGGTTGAGCTTAAAACTACAGGTCGATTTATTTTTTATCCTATTGTAAGCTGAATAAGGAAGGGAAATAGATGTCTCCAATTAACCCTGCTTTGCATACTGAGTTTAAACAGCGGTCTGTTAGGTTACGGATGCTATCAATGTAGGGGGGCCTTTGTACTGGTTATTCGTATTTCGCCAATACAGGTTTCTTTCTTTCTTTTTTCTAGGCAAAGGGTTTCTGGCGGGGAATAAGGATTAGGATGTTAGGACTGGTGCTTTTGAATTACTGCTTTTGATTGATGGGGACATGGGATTTGGGTTTTTTGTTGATTGCGCTCGCTAAGATCTTTTCTTTCGATCTAGTGCCTACGTATTCCCGTTTACCGAAACAGGGAAATCAGAGCGTTCGTAGTTCCTCCTATTCTATGGGAGGAAATTTGTTTTTGGTGTCTTGTTCAAAGCCCAAGACGTGAAGCGAAAGGTGATTTGTATCTTGTTCAAAGCCCAAGATGTGAAGCTAAAAGGTCTATTTGTGTCTTGTTCAAAGCCCAAGACGTGAAGCTGAATGATCTTAACTTTAGAGAGAATTTGTCATCTCTAAAGAGGGGGAGAAGGAGAATTACTTTAACTGGGATACGCGGATCCGAGCAATGCCATAATTTCTGAAGAAAGGGTTTTAACCTGAAGGAGAAGACTTTAACTCAGTGTAGAGCAATGCCATCTTTCCTTAGGAATTTCTCATGCTAAAAGAGGGACAATGGCATGGATGTAGATGATCCAGAGGCTTGCCGCTTACAGCGATTAGATGAAGGGAAAGGAGTTGTTGATGTTTGTGTACTGTGAACGAGACACAACTTTGATTCTAAAAGGTCGATTGGATCAACCAGTGGTTTTCTTATACAAAGCCTAAGAGGAGGCTAATTTCCGCTAGGAAAATCATTATACAAAGCCTAAGAGGAGGCTATTTTGTGTCTCGTACAAAGCCCGAGAGAGAGGCTAAAGGTTTTTGACCCAGTGGGGCATATCGTTATACAAAGCCTAAGAGGAGGCTAGCAAAGAGTTCGACTCTTGCTCAAGGGATTTATATCTCGTACGAGGCCCGAGATGGAGGCAAAAAAGGGTGATTGACTCAACGAGGGAATCTTTTGTGTCTCATACAAAGCCTGAGAGAGAGGCTAAAAGGTTGTTTTGACTCCACTGGGAAGAATTTTGGTATCTCGTACGAAGCCCGAGATGGAGGCTATTGTAACTGTTTCAGTTGAGTGACAGATCCAATATACTGATTTTAAAAGAGAAAATCAGTTCTTATATGAGCAACACTGTACTCAGGGATTTAATTTGAGGATCAGGGGTATCTCCTTTTCTTTGAGGAAACGGGAAATCCAAAGGGTATTGAGACTGTCCGAGTCTGCGGGTTTCCTTCCTATTTAACGAAGGGTGCTTGAGAATGTCTTTGAGACTCAAGGAAGTTAGACCGTCCGTGTCTAGAGTTTTATCTTTTGTACTATGCTTCGAGAAACAGTAGTAGACTCTATGAAAGGACTGTTCTATGAAGATGACTAGGTTCTGTTCCTATACCTCTAGGAGGTCGTCGGGACAATTTGTACGAAGCCCAAGAGGAGGCTGGAATCTTTTAAGAAGCCGACGGGTCCTTGTACGAAGCCCAAGAGGAGGCTATCATTCCCGGAGGAAGAGATCATTATACGAAGCCTAAGAGGAGGCTGTGAATACTTCTAAGAAGACGTAGGGTCCTTGAATAATGCCCAAGAGGAGGCCGGGTTGCTTTTAGGAAGCCTGTGGGTCCTTGTATGATGTCCAAGAGGAGGCCGATGCTTTTAAGAAGCCCGTGGGTCACAAACCAAAGAAAAGTTCAGGAAAACTCTTTTAGAGTTAAAACCACTGGTAAACGTGCGAGGTTTACTATCCAGTGACTTTAACTTTTAGAGAGAGTCCGAACCGTTCGGCGGTTTGAAGAAATTCAAGAGAAAGAGAAAGAGATTTTGAGGAAAGCATCTGTTAGATGGCTTTGGTGTACTTAAACTAACCACAATTGAGCTCTATTTATAGTAGAGCAAGTTTGTTTTGCAAGGAATAGTGCATGGCAGCTGGTAAGTAGGTTTGGCCAATGTTGTCCAATGAGAAATCAAGTCTCCTCTAGCCATTGACTAGAGGTTAGGGCACAGAGCTTTGGTCCCCTTAGTCTTGGATAAGTCTTGACTGATTTCAGATGAGAATGGCTCAGTCCATGCCACCTTGATGGTTCCATTGAATGCCTCATTCCAAATTTGAAGTCTTGTCCCTATTTTGGCAACTCTAGGTTCAACATGCTATTCTTTGTTCCATGGACTTTGGAGGCTTGGTTCAGTGATTGTCCCCTTTGGATTCAATCCTCTGAGGTGTCCAAGTGGATTGGAGCAATTGAATTTGGCTGATTTTGGCAAATCGACCAAAGTTGCAAATTCTGCCTTGCCTTGACAGATTTTAGCAAGGCAACTTGGCAATGTTGTATCTCATGGTGTAGGTTGAATTTGGCAATGTTCTTGGCCATTTTGGAAAGCTCTTACATGATACAACAACTGTTTGAACAAGTTTGGTTTTGATCTCTTTTGATTCCAAGTGAAAAATCCCCATACATTTGGCAAAAAGTGAAGCAGAATTCTGACTTAGTGAAAATTTCACTAAGTGTTGGAAAAAGTGACTTTTTCACTTTTCAGCCACTTTGATCACTCCATAACTCAAAATCCTTAATGAATTGGAATGACTTGTAGTTGAAGTTTTTGTAGGTGATAGTGAGGGCTACAAATCCATCTTTGCATGAGAAAAAATGGCCTTGTGGTTTAGGAGTTATGGTCCTCCAAAGTTGGTACCTTTGCCACTTTATTTTTAACTTAGAAAAATTTCTAAGTTTTATGGTTACCCCTTTTACAAGTTATCTCACTTTTCTTGATTTTTCTTGATGAATGATGATTCAAATCATACATTAACATCATTTTAGGGTTAAAAATCCATTTTGGTGAAAAATCTCAAAAAGTCAAAGTTGACTTTTGTGCACAGTTGACTTTTTATCAGATGAATTCCAAACTGTGCAATTCTTCAGGAAATCATGTCCTTGACCTAAATCAAACTTGATGGACATGTTCCATGGGTGTCATAGGGTATATTCAATCATGTATTAGGGTTTGGGAGCATGTCCTGGTCAAAAGTCAAAGTTACAGTTGACTTTTCCCTTAAAACCCTAATTGTGGTGCAGATGAAAATGAAACTTGTTGCTCAAGCTTCTTGGATCAATACATTGTTCCAAATGGATCAATATGGTGTATTAGAGACCCTCAAATCATCTCTTGAGGTCTTGGCTCATGGTTTATCCCAAAAGTCAACTTAGGGGTGAGTTAGGTCAAGAAACCCTAATTCCTGATTTTTGATGAATGCATCCCCTGAGGCAAAATTGACTTGATGCATGGGTTCATAAGGTTCCATGAAGTATATTAGGTTATGTTTTGGATCATTGCCTTGTGCCCATATGAAAATTTCCATCTGGAGGCCCTGGTCGACCAAAACCCTAATTTGGTGACACTGTCGATCTTGAGACTTGATCCACCTAGAAGGGAGCAATCTTGTGCTTAATCCTTAAAGTGGGAGTCCTTTTGATCCTTTGTGGATGTTTGAGAGATTAGAAAAGTTGAAGATAATGTCATTTCTTGATTGATCCTTTGTCTAAGCACTCAGAGAGGGCTTGAAACCCTAATTTTGATTGTATTGGATGCTCACCCATCTTTGGGGAGGCTAATGAAGCATGAAGGTACATCCATATTGTGATGATGATTTTCACAATGATGGGAAATCTAAGTGGTCAAAATTTGGGGTATTACACGGAGAATACATTCATCTTGGGGAGTAGAGCTTCTTGATGATTCCTAAGGAGGACAGCCGAAGAGAAGATTGTATCTGGTGCTCCTATTGGGGATCTAGGCGTCTATTTCTACGAATAAGTGAAACGGCGTCACCTAGTTCTAGACGTAGTTTCCGGGGAAACTTGAAATATCTATACTATTATTACACAGTAGATATGAGTTTATGAAAGGAGACTTACAGTGAGCAGCCCCACAATACAGTTTATATATATATGAAAGCAGTAAATGAAAGCGATAACCACTTACTCGGTTGTAGTGCTTCCATGCTGTTTGGTTAGTTGTTCAACAAAGAAAGATTGAAAACAACAGTATATTCAAAATCAAAGGAGAAAGTGCTTTGAAAAAGAAAGATCTGGGGCTTACAGCTCAAGGAGAGGCCCAGGGTTTTATCAGTGAGCGCACTGTTTGACTTTGTACATCGGGACTTATACAAGTGACTGGGGCCCAAAATGGTTTTCTGTACAAAGAGATGGGTCTTACACTCTCTCAAGAGGCCCAAAAAGGTTTAAAGAAAAGAGTGGGGCTTATAACACGAGGGTAGGCCCAAATGATTTTTCGTTTAAAAATGGCGATCGCGCCGAGGTTTTCTTTTAATGCAGAGGGACTTATACAATAAGTGAGGCCCAAAATGTTTTGGTTAAAAGGGGGATTGGGTCTTACACTCTAATAGAGGCCCAAAGTGTTTTGAATGGGTCTTATAGCTCAAGGAGAGGCCCAGATGGTTTATTTTTAAACGGGCGACGTGTAGCGCCGTTTACTTGTACAGAGGGACTTATACAATGAGTGAGGCCCAAAAAGTTTTTGTACAAGGGGGGATGGGTCTTACACTCTCTCAAGAGGCCCAAAAATGTTTTGAAGAAAAAGAAATGGGTCTTACTACTCGAGGGTAGGCCCAGATGATTTTTGAAAAGGCGACGATCGCGCCGTTTGTTTTTTGACAGTATCGGGACTTATACAATAAGTGAGGCCCAAAGATGATTTGGTCAAAAAAAAGGATTGGGTCTTACACTCTAATAGAGGCCCATGAGTGTTTTGAAAATGATTTATGAGGGTTGAATTAATCCAAAACCCTAATTTGTTTTCAAAAATGTATTTAATTGAATAAAAATTCAATTAAAATGATCAAAAATTGTTTAACACATGGAAAACAAATTGTGATCTTGGATTAATACTTCAAAAATTAAGTATTGACCTACAAAATAATTAGAAAGCATTAAAAGTTGCAAAATCAATGTAGAAAAAATATTTAAAATGCCAAAAACAATCAAAATATTAATTCTTTACAAAAATATCAATTATATGAAATAAATAATATTTTTTGGGATTTTTTGATAAAATAAAATATTTTAACATTTTTGTGAATTATTAAAAAAATAATCAACTCAAAATCATTAAAACTCAGAGAGAAATTAATTTTTGAATCAATTAAACAAAATCACAAAATTCAAATATTTGAATTTCTAAAAATGGCGCCAAGAACAGCTGAAGAACACGCGCGTGTTCTTGGTTTCTCAGATTTGCATTTTCTATCCAATCTCCATGAATACGCAATCATATCATGCAATCCACATATCATTATGCTCGTCTCAACCTCACGATCATGTCTATGTACTTTAATTTCATTTAAATTAAACATACAACAAGAAATCACGAAGAAACCTCAAGAACCCTAATTTCTGCATGAAGACTAGGATTTTTTATACACGATTCAAACAATACAATTAATTGAGGGAAAACATTCCATGCATGATTATGAACATATGGCCAAATTATTGTGCGAGGAAATATGCATAGATTGAGAGATGACCAAGTATGTGCTTACCTCCAAGTCGTGACAGCAAGAGCAGATGTGATTTTGAGTTGGAGGTGTTACAGATGAGTGGTGATGATCTGAACAGCTTCCCTACACCCTATGGATTGTGTTTGGATGGTTGGACTTGATTGAAATTGGCTGGATCATTTTGTGGTACCTCAGCTGCACCTTGTTTGAAAATTTGAGCAACCAGCTGGTGAGTTCATGAAATTGATGTTTCAGAAGTTATGTGAGTGTTTGATCAGCTCATATGTGATGTATGTGAGGTGTGTGAGTGATTGGTTTGTGCAGAATTGCTCTCAAACTCAAAACCCGATAGCTACCTTGCTAAGAAAGGTATTTTTGCCAAGAGAAAGAGATTTTGAGGAAAGCATCTGTTAGATGGCTTTGGTGTACTTAAACTGACCACAATTGAGCTCTATTTATAGTAGAGCAAGTTTGTTTTGCAAGGAATAGTGCATGGCAGCTGGTAAGTAGGTTTGGCCAATGTTGTCCAATGAGAAATCAAGTCTCCTCTAGCTATTGACTAGAAGTTAGGGCACAGAGCTTTGGTCCCCTTGGTCTTGGATAAGTCTTGACTGATTTCAGATGAGAATGGCTTAGTCCATGCCACCTTGATGGTTCCATTGAATGCCTCATTCCAAATTTGAAGTCTTGTCCCTATTTTGGCAACTCTAGGTTCAACATGTTATTCTTTGTTCCATGGACTTTGGAGGCTTGGTTCAGTGATTGTCCCCTTTGGATTCAATCCTCTGAGGTGTCCAAGTGGATTGGAGCAATTGAATTTGGCTGATTTTGGCAAATCGACCAAAGTTGCAAATTCTGCCTTGCCTTGACAGATTTTAGCAAGGCAACTTGGCAATGTTGTATCTCATGGTGTAGGTTGAATTTGGCAATGTTCTTGGCCATTTTGGAAAGCTCTTACATGATACAACAACTGTTTGAACAAGTTTGGTTTTGATCTCTTTTGATTCCAAGTGAAAAATCCCCCTACATTTGGCAAAAAGTGAAACAGAATTCTGACTTAGTGAAAATTTCACTAAGTGTTGGAAAAAGTGACTTTTTCACTTTTCAGCCACTTTGATCACTCCATAACTCAAAATCCTTAATGAATTGGAATGACTTGTAGTTGAAGTTTTTGTAGGTGATAGTGAGGGCTACAAATCCATCTTTGCATGAGAAAAAATGGCCTTGTGGTTTAGGAGTTATGGTCCTCCAAAGTTGGTACCTTTGCCACTTTATTTTTAACTTAGAAAAATTTCTAAGTTTTATGGTTACCCCTTTTACAAGTTATCTCACTTTTCTTGATTTTTCTTGATGAATGATGATTCAAATCATACATTAACATCATTTTAGGGTTAAAAATCCATTTTGGTGAAAAATCTCAAAAAGTCAAAGTTGACTTTTGTGCACAGTTGACTTTTTATCAGATGAATTCCAAACTGTGCAATTCTTCAGGAAATCATGTCCTTGACCTAAATCAAACTTGATGGACATGTTCCATGGGTGTCATAGGGTATATTCAATCATGTATTAGGGTTTGGGAGCATGTCCTGGTCAAAAGTCAAAGTTACAGTTGACTTTTCCCTTAAAACCCTAATTGTGGTGCAGATGAAAATGAAACTTGTTGCTCAAGCTTCTTGGATCAATACATTGTTCCAAATGGATCAATATGGTGTATTAGAGACCCTCAAATCATCTCTTGAGGTCTTGGCTCATGGTTTATCCCAAAAGTCAACTTAGGGGTGAGTTAGGTCAAGAAACCCTAATTCCTGATTTTTGATGAATGCATCCCCTGAGGCAAAATTGACTTGATGCATGGGTTCATAAGGTTCCATGAAGTATATTAGGTTATGTTTTGGATCATTGCCTTGTGCCCATATGAAAATTTCCATCTGGAGGCCCTGGTCGACCAAAACCCTAATTTGGTGACACTGTCGATCTTGAGACTTGATCCACCTAGAAGGGAGCAATCTTGTGCTTAATCCTTAAAGTGGGAGTCCTTTTGATCCTTTGTGGATGTTTGAGAGATTAGAAAAGTTGAAGATAATGTCATTTCTTGATTGATCCTTTGTCTAAGCACTCAGAGAGGGCTTGAAACCCTAATTTTGATTGTATTGGATGCTCACCCATCTTTGGGGAGGCTAATGAAGCATGAAGGTACATCCATATTGTGATGATGATTTTCACAATGATGGGAAATCTAAGTGGTCAAAATTTGGGGTATTACAGCGAGAGTGACGCGAAAAACAGAGTCGCCAGCCGTGTAAATTTATCCCAAGAGAGGGAAAGGGAACACCGCATAAACCTGAGGAAGAGGGAAAGGAATGGTCATCGCAACCATAACCTGGGTTCGGGAGTCGGTTACGCGAGGGGAAGGTGCTAGCACCCCACGCGTCCATCGTACTCGATGGGATCCACACTTGTTGTCTAATCTAAGGGTGAGTTATCCTATCATCAATGGCTGTACTAAGACGGGGAAGGGGAAGACAAAGACCGACTCGGTAGGACGTCGACGTCCTAGGCCTACGTACCCCCTTTGTGCAATGGGGAATTCAGAGTCAGCGTAGTTCGGACCAAGTTCTTTTTGTGTTTTTTATGAGCGACGTTAAGTTTGCGTCCGGTAGTTAGGGTCGATGCTTGTTTGCGTCTCAGACGGAAAGTAACGTGCCCTATTTGAAAATAGCCTTTAGGTTGACAATCCCGAAGGACAAAAAGGTTTGAAGTTTGTTTGTATTTTTTAGGACAGAAGTGACTTAAGTTAGTTCATAACTTGCATTGCACCAAAGTCTAGGGCACAGGGGCGAATACTTAACGCATCGTCCCAAGACAGGACGCTCGCTAAGCACTCTAGAAAGATGAGAGGAAGCCCCTCATTTCTCATTCCCCACGCTTAAGGCTCATGCGCAATACACTTTATTCATATTAAGTGTTTTCAAGAAGTTTTGAGATGAGAAGAGAGAAGACACAAAGGAAACTTTAAAGGGAAAGTAAGAGTCCTAATGTTATCATGCATGGGTGACCTACGGTTAGTGAGGTTTGACGACAACCTAATCCTAAAGAAAAGAGAAGGTGAGAGAAGGAAAGAGTAAGGGTGAATAGGGATGATTATCCACACCCTTAAATAACTTACCTCAGTCCCTGCACAAGAGGTTAGCACAAAACAGACACAAGTGATATTAAGGCAAATGAAAACCAAACAATGACATATAATAGTGATTAAATGACCTATAACAATCCAAACATGAATTAAAAAGTCAAAGGAACAATCCCAAAACAATGGCACAAGTGCCTTTTCAAACAGGTAATCAGACATGATCCAGATGTGCATACAAGAGGGCCTCAAACAAAGAGCAATCACATAATTAGAGAAACAATATCTAAAATTTCCAGATTAATTATCAACATTACTCAACCAGAGACAAACAACATATCAAAAAACTCCTGCAAAAATTCAAGATGTAAGTTACTCAAACAATTATGCAAAGTCAGATGAGAAACATGGTTCAATGTGCTAAAGAAAAGGACTAAAATGCAATATGAGATAGTTCTAAAAATGATAGAAAAATATTTTAATGCACTTCAGTGTGTTGGGGAATGAATGCAAAAGGAATGAGTTCTAAATAATTTATGGATGCTGAGAAATAAAATAAACAAGTTTAGGTATGCATGATATGACTAATTTAAAAAGAAAATAAACCAATATTTATTTCAGATGCTAAAAATAAAATAAAATAATAAAATAAAATTTGTGAAAATTTTATAAAATTATAAAAATGATGCATGAATTTTCTGGGAATTTTTAAATGCAATTAACTATTTTTAATAAATTAAAATGAAAATGTAATAAATTAATAAAAATGAAAATATGAAATGAGCATGGGGGGTGTGGAAAGTAACAAAACACGTTGAAAATTTGAAATGGGCTCAGGTGGGAGGGTGCAGATAGTAAGTCCAAACACAAACCCAGTCAGCGAAAATAAAAAAACAAAAAAAGAAGTGCACATGGGCTTCAGTCAACCCAGTTGACTCACCATCACCATTGGATCAATCCTGCGTTCATTAATTAGTCAACATAATCTCAAAGTAGTCAAGATCTAAGGCCATGATAAAAAAATACACCGTAGTAATGATACGCACGCACGCACCCAATTGGTCAGCACACAATACCCTCCGATGTGCCAGGCACATGCCTTTTTTGAATTTGTTGGCAGCTTACCAACCGTCTGATCATTTCAACGCACACGATTAGGTCAATTAAATAAAAAGTAAATAAAATAAAAGAACATGATTGGATGCACACGGTAAGTAGCGTGGGGTAATGTACATGTAATCATCAGAATAAAAAACAAAAAAACAAAAACGTGGCGAAGCAAGGACCACACGATGAAAGGAATGAATGGTGGAGATTTCGTCTCCTACCTCCAGCCACCCCACCTCGCCGGAACCCTCACCAGCTGTCGGAGCTAGGGTTCCGGCCACCTCCTCCGTTCAACTGCAACAAAAGAGAACCCAGAAAATACAAAAAGATACACCTTCCTGTCCAGAATTTTGTGAGGATTCCAAATATCCTATTAAAAATTACAAACAACCAACACATAATGGGATTCGCATGAAATAAGGTTTGTGTTCAAAACTTTAAACACAACATACAACCAATACACACATCCAAACACAAAACAAATTATATCAGCGTTATCAGTGACAATCACACATCAATATGCGCATCAAAAAGGAGAGTTCTATGATCATGAAAATCATCACTAACCTGAGATGGTGCAACACATATCTCCACTGTTAGCTTCAAATGGTGGTTGGTTCGTGCTCTAGAGATCCCAAGGGTTCTGATGGTGAAAGAATTTTGTGAAAACTCCTTGTAGATTGAGAGATACGAATGTGAGATGCTTTAGGGTTCGAGCTTTGGTTATCCTCCAAAATCACGTGTTCTCACCCTAACCAGTGCATGAATAAGAATAAATACATTAGGGTTTTTCACTGATAATGATTTGGGCCTTGGTGATTCTTTGTTTAAAGAGTTTTGGATGTCCTTTAGAAAATTACATTATGTGAGATACACCTCCTTCCATGCATGTATATCCAAACATTTTATGATGGATCACCCATGTTTGAATTGCTAATTACACCTGAGTTTGATTTGGGCCTTGAAACATTTTGGTTCATGAGTTTTCAATGACTTGGCAATTTTGAATAATGGAGAATAAGTGATAAATACACCATGGGTTTACTTTATTCAAAGGCCTAAAATGATCCTTGAATAGTGTCCTTTGATGTTAGCATGTGACATGAAGCAATGGAATTAATTATAGGTCACTATGCCAAAGTTGTGAAAATGGAATCATGAGAAACCCTAAAAACCAGTTTGCCTTCTTTTGGTCATAACTTGAGTTTCACAAATGATATGGAGACCCACTAGTACTTGTTGGAAAGAGGAGAAAAAGATCTTCAACTTTCATGTTTGAGGGAAGTTCATTTGAAGCTTTCTTGATGGTGAAAAGTCAAGTTGAATGTAGTGTAGGAATTTGCCCAAAAAGGAAACTTTCAAATTATAGGTCATTTCCATATTTAGTAACTTTTGCACCAACCCTTGATTCTTGATAAATGGCATGAAACTTGACTCTTGAAGACCATATGAGGATGTGAGACCTTGAAAACCTTGGAGAGAACCTCAAAATTCCACAGTTGACTTCCCCTCTCACTGTTGACTTTTTCCCAATTCTCCTGATTCCCAATCCATTGGCCATTTGAACTTCTCATGAACCAAACTAATGGACAATCTTCCATTCCTAGATACTTAGAGACCCAAGTAATACCATGGAATCAAGTCTTGCCCAAAAAATCAGAAATAAATTGACTTTATAGCAAACCC
Source organism: Lathyrus tuberosus (assembly GCA_022829125.1). Taxonomy (NCBI): domain Eukaryota; kingdom Viridiplantae; phylum Streptophyta; class Magnoliopsida; order Fabales; family Fabaceae; genus Lathyrus; species Lathyrus tuberosus. Next base: position 7,057,356 of record JALAZF010000222.1, on the reverse strand, counting down.
TAATTTTGGTACCCTCAGTCTAGGAGGAAATAACACAGTCTCCAAATCCAAATTCCTCTGAATATGATGTGTATCCTCTCCAACAAAGATAAGATATACCATTTGGTGATGATAGAAACCCAAGGAGCTTGCCCATTGGAGCAATAAACCCAAGAATCTCAAAACCCTAATCTCTGCACTGGTTAGGAGAAAGTGATCCACTTGAACTCTCTTGCTTGACCCTTTGAAGAACATCTTCTCCTCTTGAACTTGCCTCAGGAACCTTGACCCCATGCTAAGAACCAATGATATGCACACATGATAATGCAAAAATGAAATGAAACATAAGCCAGTTAGTACTAAAGTAAGGAGGGAAAATTTTGGGGTGCAACAACTGCCCCTATTCAATCAACTTGGTCCTGAAGGTATGATAGCGATGGCTCTCAGACATTCGGGATGCAAGGAGATTGAATACCAAAGAACCCGAAAATTTACAATCCTCAAAGGAGGGACAACTCCACTGGAGAATCAGCCATAAATGTTGTACTATCACAACACGGACGAGCGCCAGGTATGCTGGGTATAAAGTGAAACAAACTCTCCCAGGTTATGTCATCTCTGCTGATAAAGAGAACTGACAAAGGAATCTCAAAATATGCCATCCCTGTTGACGAAGGGAACTGACGAAAGAAATCATTCAAAAGATTGCTATCTCTGCTGATAAAGAGAACTAGCAAAACAAATGCCATCTCTGCTGATAAAGGGAACTGACGAAGAACATATCCAAAAGATTGCTATCTCTGCTGATAAAGAGAACTAGCGAAACAAAATATCCAAAAGATTATTATCTCTGCTGATAAAGAAAACTAGCAAAGCAAATTCCATCCCTGCTGATAAAGGGAACTGACGAAGAGCGTATCCGACAGATTGCTATCTCTGCTGATAAAGAGAACTAGCAACATAAATGCCATCCCTGTTGATAAAGGGAGCTGACGAAGAAAATATCTGAAAGATCGCTATCTCTGCTGGTAAAGAGATTTAGCAAAACAAATGCCATCCCTGCTGATAAAGGGAACTAGCGAAAGAAAATATCCAAAAGATTGCTATCTCTGCTGATTAAGAGAACTAGCAAAACAAATGCCATCCCTGCTGATAAAGGGAGCTAACGAAAGAAATCTTCAAAAGATTGCTATCTCTGCTGATAAAGAGGACTAGCAAAACAAATGCCATCCCTGCTGATAAAGGGAACTGACGAAATAAAATATCCAAAAGATTGCTATCTCTGCTGATAAAGAGAACTAGCAAAACAAATGCCATCCCTGCTGATAAAGGGAGCTGACGAAAGAAATCTTCAAAAGATTGATATCTCTGCTGATAAAGAGGACTAGCAAAACAAATGCCATCCCTGCTGATAAAGGGAGCTGACGAAAGAAATATCCAAAAGATTGATATCTCTGCTGATAAAGAGAACTAGCGACACGAATGTCATCCCTGCTGATAAAGGGAACTGACGAAGAAAATATCCAAAAGATTGCTATCTCTGCTGATAAAGAGAACTAGCAAAACAAATGCCATCCCTGCTGATAAAGGGAAATTGGCAAGCAAAATATGTCAAGCAAGAACTGACTACCAGGTGAGAACGGGATTTCACAAAAGAGAAGGGCCAAACAAAGGAAAACTCCCAACCGTCTCAAAATCCACTGGCAAGATGACTCCGCTGGGGAAGGAGAAGTCTAAATAAAAGACTCTGTCGGGGAGCACAAGTATGAGGAACGCATCCTTCCAAAATCTCCTGAGTTATGCCATCTCTGCTGAGAAAGAGAACTGGCAAAGAAAGTATCAAACCTGGCTTATGCTTCGAATGCAAATGTTTGAATTTTGGCGTAATGCTCCATACGGAATGGAAATGCTACGCGCTCGAGGATGCAATGCGAATGCTTATGATATGCAAAAAGGATCCCTCCAGCAAAATAAATGCCGGAGAGAAAATACCAATTCAGCTGGGGATGACAAAAATAAATTGTCCTCTGAATCCAGTAACTCTGCTGAGAAGGGTCCTACTGATCGACTCTTCGGATCAACAACTTCTATTGGGGATGAAATCCCAAAAGAACACCCATACCACAAGGGGGTTACACATGTCTTCTACTGAAGGTGACATAGAACCTGAGATTCCTCCTCTGCTGGGGGGTTGAGAATGAATGCCAATAACGGAACCGAAAGTCCGTTGCTGAGAATTGCTAATAACCAATGGGCTCAGATCCTGCTGGAGAGAACAGTCCATAATACCATCCTGCTTGGGGATACTGCTGAACTTAACCTGCTGATGGGGAGAATACCTTTACTCCCATCTTGGTGTGGATTAGAATATGACATCGTCGGTGAAAGCACGCTTCCTGACTGGATGGGGGAAGTGAGCACCTTGATTCTGTGGGGAAATAACGTCTTGATCTGGAGAAAATACTTCCCAAGTCTCCTGTTGGGGAAGGTCTGCTCTGCTGAGGAAAGTGCAATCTCAATGCTGGGGAGAGCCAACTGCTGGGGAATACAATCCTGTTGCCATCCAACCTGACCTGTCCCTACGGTCATAAACGGCCCTTCGAACTTTCCACCTGCCCCGGACCACCAGGTCTAACGGAAGAAATCATCTCAAGAGGATTTTATAGAAGGTCGGGCATTCGCACTGCCCCAGGGTCTTCGAACTCTTGGAGAGATTTATCATATCTTGACATAACTGCCCCAGACTTCATAATTCATGACGTACATTAACTCGAAAGGAATTGTAATGACTCGAAAATACTCTGTCCCAGTACCTTGAACCTTGAGGAGGTATTTTCAATTAATCATTTTCAGGAGTGGGCAATCTCCCACGCTACAGAGGTGGCCTGCCCCAATATGAGCTTTGAAATGACTTTGCCCCTGATCTTAGAATGGATGCCCCAGACTAACTGAATTTCGGAGAGATTTCTCGACGTGACTTCCCTGGGTTGGCTACATCTTAACATGACTTACTGGGTTGAGCCCACTCTACACTGAGTCTCTTGGCAGCATGCCCTTTGATATGATTGTCCTTCAGAATTTCCAAGCATCCCAACTTGGCAGGATCAAGCTTCTTGACTGACTTTCAGTGTGTAAGCTGCATTGATGCTTAGGCACATATATGCAAACAGAAAATGTTTATTATGAGAATGACAATTCTAATGCAACACTCATGTTAACCTTGAAGTTTTTATTGAAAATGCGTCGCCAAGCCTTGTGAACGAATCACTTGCTGGGATGCGACTTTGATTTTTGAATGGCAAAACAATGCGCACATGCAATACCAACAAAGCACAACTCGTAGGAGTCAGGAACGCTATCCTGTTGAAGTACGCTTTCGGAAAAACCCTGTTTCAATTAGGACTTTTAAGGGTTGTAACGTGGTCTGGTTCACGGTTTCAGAAAAAGGATTTATGGCTCAAAATTTATCGGTGTCCGCCCACTCTTCGTGATGTCCTCAAGTCCTATGTTCAGTTAATCTGACCCAAACGTTCATCTCTCAAAAGGTTCATTGATCTTTAAGAATCCATGCATCTAATGGTTTGACACCTAAGGAGGCTTTGGAGTGGCAGTCATCCCTTTTGTGTCTGTAATCACGCGAATTTGTCCTTACCGAGGATTTTCTCTTGTAATGCTTTTCGCTTTTTCTTTCTTTTGCCTTTTTTGATCCCTAATTTTTGCTTGGACTGACTCTCTTGAGTTTTTTCGATTTTGAAGTCCAGAGGGATGCCCTAACTTTTGCCTAAGTCGCTTGTTTACAAGTTTCGACTTAGCGGGCTTTCCTTTTTTATTCCCCTTTTTGAACAAAGCGTGTGACACTGGTTGTCTTATTTGTGACTGCCTCACTCCTCAGTTGTTGATGGATAACCATTGTGGTTTCACATCTCTTGACCTCTTGACGGTGGGATGGTTCCTCGGATGCACACTCTCCTTGAAATTTGAACGCTCGGTCAAACTAACTGACGCCTACCCTGCCCCTGGGTTAAGTATGAGGGTTTTTTCCTACGAAAGAAGCTCCTACTCCAAGGCTCAAAGGGGTTAACGAAGGTTTATCTCCTTATCTCTCCAGTGTTTGAGGGTTTGAAACAATGCCTGTACATCCTCAATAGGGTTCTATCCTTGAACATACGACCAGAGATTCTGCGTTTTTGTCTCATCATCCTCCCTCAAGAGTTCTAAACAAGAAAATTGGTATTGCAGTGCATATTTAAGAGTGAACACGAATGGATTACTTCAAGAAAAACATACTCATTGCATTAATATCATCATTAAAAAACAAATAAGTCTTACATGCATACGATGATTTAAAATGAAAAACTACAAATGAAAATGCAGTAAAGAAACTGATGACTGCCGTTGTTGAGAAGACTTGACTTCGTTCGGACTACTGGCTTTAGGAGATGACCCTTGAAGTCTTCAAACAGATGAGAGGTCGACATGCACAACCAAGTCTCCTTCTGGAAACGATATGTACCCTTTGTCAATCAATTGTTGCACTTTGGCTTGGAAGGCTTTGCAATCTTCGGTTGAGTTCCCCACAGATCCTCCATGATATCCACATTGCACATGGGGATTGTACCCCGGAGGGTATGGTTCTAGAACAGGCTTTAGAGTCTTAGGCTCCACCAATGAGTTTCGAACCAGGTGTGGCAAGAGTTGATTGTACGACATGGGAACGGGATGAAGAGGAGCATTCTTTCTTTCCAAGTTGTTGCGCGGCCTATGCTGATTATGACGCTGATACTTCTGTTGTTGATGCTGACTCGAACGCATAATCTTTTCAGGCACTTTTCTCTTCAGACTTGGTCGAGGCGTAGGCAGCATTTGCGGATGTGGGGATTCTAAGACCAAGAAATGCCCCTGGCCTGATGTGGCTTTGGGAGAAGCAACGGGGATACCCACTTCTTTTTCAACAGCTAGAGTGGGACCACCTTGTATGCTTACGCCGCTTGGTGTGAAATCAATTTTCCTCGAATCAATCAGATCTTGGACAGTGTGCTGAAAGGCCCTCCATTTCTCCACAGTATGCCCTGGTGCCCCAGAATGGAAATCACAATGGGCTCTTGCATCATAGCCTGGTGGAGGATTACTAGTGAGAGGAGCCAAAGTCCTTTTCTGTACCAGTTGCAACTGAAGGAGATGCTGTAATAGTTGAAAATATGGCATAGGGGGCGGATGAAAAAACTCTTTCAGACTTCTCATGTCTCTGTGTACATTTTTTACTCTTAGGCTTAGCTTGGGAGACACGGCCTGGTTGCGGTTGGGAAAGTCCTGGAACTTTATCTTGTGGAAGGGATTCACGAGGCAATCCACGATCAAATCCCAAAGAGATGGGAAGAGTAAGGATCTCTGTTGTGGAAGCGGGCACATGACTGTTTTCCTTCTTTAGCACTGTTTTCAAGACTTCCATGATCAAACGCATCTGAGTCTTCATTTGATTGACCTCCTCCTTCAGCATCTTCTGCTCCTGGGACATGACCAGCATGTCTTCCCCAAATTTCCCCATCTGAACCTTCATTTCAAGCATCTCCACACGGAGTTGTTCCATGGCCATCCTCTGGTTACCACAGACTGAGTAGAATACCGATGAACTGGATGATCAATCTTGAGATGCGGAGGAGAACAAAGTAAGAACACCAGAGATAAGCACCTGTTATGCAAAATGATTATGCAAAATGATTATGAATATGCAAATGCAAATAGACATGTTTGAATATTCGCAGGGCGATCCACCCCTTGATTCTAGTTTAACAATAAGATAGAACGGAACTTCTGCTCATATATTAAGAAAACTAGAGGAAAACCAGATGTCAACGATCACAGCTCGAGATAATAAGTCTGAACACAATAATCATGGATCCCAACCAACAAGCCTGGTGGTGGTCCGAAAAAAAATAGAAAACTACGGCATGTCATCAAAGTCCACAAGTGTCAATCCCCCCTATCCACTATGCTTTCTGCTCCAGTCTTGAATTTCCTTGAATAGCTTTCTGGTGTCGGGATGCTTTGGCCTCTGAATTAGCTCTTGAATGAGAACGTCTCTCCTATGTATGATCCCTTCCAAGTATCGGCAATGCAACTCCCAAGCGTCTTCTCCAGAAACACCATCCATACCAGGGCCCTCATGTCTAGGTCTCTTCACTTCAGCATAGACCTTCAGTTCCTCTATGGAGGCTATGGCTTCATTGAGTCGACCCTCGACTACTTGTCTCTTGAATACCCCTGACAGGATCTCAGCGTCTTTTTTATTGAGCGTCAACTTCAACTGGTCAATCTGAGCTAGATAATCGTCTTCCTTTCTCTTATTCTCAGCCATTGCAGATTCTCGGTGATCATCGAACCTGTGGATTTTCAACAAAGCCTTATTTAATTCCTCCTTCTTAGACTCGAGAACCTTACTGATACCATCCAAAGCTTGTTTCATCCTTTGTCTGGATGTGACCATGTCAGCTAGCTCTTTTTCTGCCCTAGCAAGAAGCTCTGTCTTCAACTTGGCGGTATGAACAGCTTCACCCCGCTCATGTTTCAACTGGTAAATCTCTCTTTTTAGCTCATTGTTTTCTTCTCGCAGCTTTTCCTTTTCAGCCCACAACTTGTTAAACTTCCCTATCTCAACTGTGGTAGGAGGCTCAATCAGTAAGGGGTAAGATGGTGGTTCTACCGGGAAGGGAAGAAGCTCATCTTCTGCTCTCTTTTTAATCCACTCTTTATAGGAAGGGAAAGCCCGGTTGTTACATTTCCCGAATGAAGTTTTTCCTTTCTTGGTCACCTGTTTCCAAGCATTCACAATCTTCCTTATCATCTCTTGATCCTCAAAACCATTGAAGAATAAGGACTCTCTGATATCTCTCTCTTCAGGTGGACCTCTCAAAGGATAACCAAACTGCCTGATAACAAGGGAAGGATTATAGTTAATTCCACCTCTTCTCCCTATCAAGGGTACATTAGGGAACTCTCCGCACTTGCAAATAATCTCCATTCCTAGCAAGTCATGATTGAACCAAACAATGTTGTCAGCAGTCAAGCCCATTAACCTCTTTGACCACTTCAGAGAATCTTTCGTATCAATAAAGGCGCCAGTTTCAGGGAGATGGCTCAGAAACCAAGTAGATAAGAGCGGTGCACAACAACTCACAGTTTTTCCCCGCCTATTTTCATTCTTGTAATGAACTGGATGATACACATCACCTAGCAAGGTAGGTATAGGATTCTTTGAAATAAAGATTCTGACAGCATGCATATCCACCAGATCAGGAACATTGGGAAACAGGACAATCCCATAGATGTACATAGCCAGAATAGCTTGGAAAGCAATCCAATTCTTCTCTTTAACATGTATGCAAGCTTGATCAAACAAGAACTTCAATAAGAAACCCTTAGCTCCTTGTTTTTCCTCAATATTACTGCTCAGAACGGATTCACCAATATGAAAAGCAACAGCCATTTCTTTTACCCCGAGGTGTTCTTCAGAAAAGAATACTATATCATGCCTGATGGGGATTCCCAAGATAAATGAGAACTCCTCCAACGTTGGGGCCAAGATGTAGTCTGAGAAAGTGAAGCAACGCAAAAACGGATCGTAAAACTGAAGAAGTGTATGAATGGCATCCTTCTCATACTTGGAGATATTATAAACAAACTTCAGAAGTCTCCCATACCCTCCACTAAACTCTGTATGAACTTTGGGACCAGCCATATTAATCAACTTATGAATCAATGTCAAGGTCGGATCTGGGAACGAATAGGCAACAATCTTCTTTCTCTGGACATCCATGTCAAGGTAACCTCAGAAAACCGGAATCAAGAGTAAGATGCGAGCCCTGAAGAATGTCAAACATGTCAGAATGCAAGAAAAATGATATGCTCATGCGAACATGGGGTCAAGGCAACACTTCTGGATGTGTTGTGCTGTTAACTGAACGAGAACCACAACCCAGAAAACCAGAATTCCGAACCACTGAGATAACCAGGAACCCAAATAATCAGACATTGATGAGAAATCCAGAAAACTAGGGTAGGTTGAAGGTTTCGGTTACTTGCAAACCTGAAAACACCCATCCCCTCTCACGTGTGGGTACTAGGATGTTTAGTATCCCGGGCTCTCAGGTCGAGAAATGATGATACGTTCACCATTTCTGGTTTGGCATCATCATCAATCGAGGAGGCCTCAACTGATTCTCCAAAGCGGAAGGTCCTCAGCTTTGGCACTGAGGTCGAGAAACAATAGTACATTCATCCCTCGGGGTACAGTACTATCGTCAATCGAGGAGTACCTCCACTGATTCTCTTCAAAAAATAGGGGCCATCCTATGCGAGTTCCAAAGTGGGCCCTCGGGTGCGAATGGGTTTGCCACAGGATATGGTCTGCCACTGTCACCACTAAAGAGGGATGTTTCCACTAAGGTCCTCGATGATTGGTCACCAGAGTCGACATCTCTCTAGATCAACACCCTAACATGCGCAAGACACACACGTCAGAATGCGTCCCAAGATAGCCTCGTCTGGTTGTGAATTTCGTGAACACACAAACACCAAGCGGGCACGTAGGTCCCACTACTTTCCACTCTAGTCCTAGGGTGTACTCAAGCCTGGGTATTGGGGTTATCTCTCAAAACAACCCAACCTGAAAAACAGAAATAGCCAGCACAAAACAGCAGCATCCAGTATGACAGTAATAAAAATGAAATGCAATGCCGAAAATGCGGTAAAAATAAAATACAACAAATAAAGCAAAACAAACACAAAACACCTAAAGAGAACAAAGACAAGCAAGCGCTAGGATGGACTCGCTTAGGGATGGACCAGCATAGGTCAACCAGAGTCCCCAGCAGAGTCGCCAGCTGTCGCTCCCAGGATTTTCATCCAGGTACAGACGCGAGAGTGGCGCGAAAAACAAAGTCGTCAGCCGTGTAAATTTATCCCAAGAGAGGGAAAGGGAACACCGCATAACCCTGAGGAAGAGGGAAAGGAATGGTCATCGCAACCATAACCTGGGTTCGGGAGTCGGTTACGCGAGGGGAAGGTGCTAGCATCCCACGCGTCCATCGTACTCGATGGGATCCACACTTGTTGTCTAATCTAAGGGTGAGTTATCCTATCATCTATGGTTGTACTAAGACGGGGAAGGGGAATACAAAGACCGACTCGGTAGGACGTCGATGTCCTAGGCCTACATACCCCCTTTGTGCAATGGGGAATTCAGAGTCAGCGTAGTTCGGACCAAGTTCTTTTTGTGTTTTTTATGAGCGGCGTTAAGTTCGCGTCCAGCAGTTAGGGTCGATGCCTGTTTGCGTCTCAGACGGAAAGTAACGTGCCCTATTTGAAAATAGCCTTTAGTTTGACAATCCCGAAGGACAAAAAGGTTTGAAGTTTGTTTGTATTTTTTAGGACAGAAGTGACTTAAGTTAGTTCATAACTTGCATTGCACCAAAGTCTAGGGCACAGGGGCGAATACTTAACGCATCGTCCCAAGACAGGACGCTCGCTAAGCACTCTAGAAATATGAGAGGAAGCCCCTCATTTCTCATTCCCCACGCTTAAGGCTCGTGCGCAATACACTTTATTCTTATTAAGTGTTTTCAAGAAGTTTTGAGATGAGAAGAGAGAAGACACAAAGGAAACTCTAAAGGGAAACTAAGAGTCCTAATGTTATCATGCATGGGTGACCTACGGTTAGTGAGGTTTGACGACAACCTAAGCCTAAATAAAAGAGAAGGTGAGAGAAGGAAAGATTAAGGGTGAATAGGGATGATTATCCACACCCTTAAATAACTTACCTCAGTCCCTGCACAAAAGGTTAGCACAAAACAGACACAAGTGATATTAAGGCAAATGAAAACCAAACAATGACATATAATAGTGATTAAATGACCTATAACAATCCAAACATGAATTAAGAAGTCAAAGGAACAATCCCAAAACAATGGCACAAGTGCCTTTTCAAACAGGTAATCAGACATGATCCAGATGTGCATACAAGAGGGCCTCAAACAAAGAGCAATCACATAATTAGAGAAACAATATATAAAATTTCCAGATTAATTATCAACATTGCTCAACCAGAGACAAACAACATATCAAAAACTCCTGCAAAAATTCAAGATGTAAGTTACTCAAACAATTATGCAAAGTCAGATGAGAAACATGGTTCAATGTGCTAAAGAAAAGGACTAAAATGCAATATGAGATAGTTCTAAAAATGATAGAAAAATATTTTAATGCACTTCAGTGTGTTGGGGAATGAATGCAAAAGGAATGAGTTCTAAATAATTTATGGATGCTGAGAAATAAAATAAACAAGTTTAGGTATGCATGATATGACTAATTTAAAAAGAAAATAAACCAATATTTATTTCAGATGCTAAAAATAAAATAAAATAATAAAATAAAATTTGTGAAAATTTTATAAAATTATAAAAATGATGCATGAATTTTCTTGGAATTTTTAAATGCAATTAACTATTTTTAATAAATTAAAATGAAAATGTAATAAATTAATAAAAATGAAAATATGAAATGAGCATGGGGGGTGTGGAAAGTAACAAAACACGTTGAAAATTTGAAATGGGCTCAGGTGGGAGGGTGCAGATAGTAAGTCCAAACACAAACCCAGTCAGGGAAAATAAAAAAACAAAAAAAGAAGTGCACATGGGCTTCAGTCAACCCAGTTGACTCACCATCACCATTGGATCAATCCTGCGTTCATTAATTAGTCAACATAATCTCAAAGTAGTCAAGATCTAAGGCCATGATAAAAAAATACATCGTAGTAATGATACGCACGCACGCACCTGATTGGTCAGCACACAATACCCTCCCATGTGCCAGGCACATGCCTTTTTTAATTTGTTGGCAGCTTACCAACCGTCTGATCATTTCAACACACAGGATTAGGTCAATTAAATAAAAAGTAAATAAAATAAAAGAACATGATTGGATGCATACGGTAAGTAGCGTGGGGTAATGTACATGTAATCATCAGAATAAAAAACAAAAAAACAAAAACGTGGCGAAGCAAGGACCACACGATGAAAGGAATGAATGGTGGAGATTTCGTCTCCTACCTCCAGCCACCCCACCTCATCGGAACCCTCACCAGCCGCCGGAGCTAGGGTTCCGGCCACCTCCTCCGTTCACCTGCAACAAAAGAGAACCCAGAAAACGCAAAAAGGTACACCTTCCTGTCCAGAATTTTGTGAGGATTCCAAATATCCTATTAAAAATTACAAATAACCAATACATAATGGGATTCGCATGAAATAAGGTTTGTGTTTAAAACTTTAAACACAACATACAACCAATACACACGTCCAAACACAAAACAAATTATATCAGGGTTATCAGTGACAATCACACATCAATATGCGCATCAAAAAGGAGAGTTCTATGATCATGAAAATCATCACTAACCTGAGATGGTGCAACACGTATCTCCACTGTTAGCTTCAAATGGTGGTTGGTTCGTGCTCTAGAGATCCCAAGGGTTTTGATGGTGAAAGAATTTTGTGAAAAATCCTTGTAGATTGAGAGATACGAATGTGAGATGCTTTAGTGTTCGAGCTTTGGTTATCCTCCAAAATCACGTGTTCTCACCCTAACCAGTGCATGAATGAGATTAAATACATTAGGGTTTTTCACTGATAATGATTTGGGCCTTGGTGATTCTTTGTTTAAAGAGTTTTGGATGTCCTTTAGAAAATTACATTATGTGAGATACACCTCCTTCCATGCATGTATATCCAAACATTTTATGATGGATCACCCATGTTTGAATTGCTAATTACACCTGAGTTTGATTTGGGCCTTGAAACATTTTGGTTCATGAGTTTTCAATGACTTGGCAATTTTGAATAATGGAGAATAAGTGATAAATACACCATGGGTTTACTTTATTCAAAGGCCTAAAATGATCCTTGAAGAGTGTCCTTTGATGTTAGCATGTGACATGAAGCAATGGAATTAATTATAGGTCACTATGCCAAAGTTGTGAAAATGGAATCATGAGAACCCCTAAAAACCAGTTTGCCTTCTTTTGGTCATAACTTGAGTTTCACAAATGATATGGAGACCCACTAGTAATTGTTGGAAAGAGGAGAAAAAGATATTCAACTTTCATGTTTGAGGTAAATTCATTTGAAGCTTTCTTGGTGGTGAAAAGTCAAGTTGAATGTAGTGTAGGAACTTGCCCAAAAAGGAAACTTTCAAATTATAGGTCATTTCCATATTTAGTAACTTTTGCACCAACCCTTGATTCTTGATAAATGGCATGAAACTTGACTCTTGAAGACCATATGAGGATGTGAGACCTTGAAAACCTTGGAGAGAACCTCAAAATTCCACAATTCTCATGAACCAAACTGATGGACAATCTTCCATTCCTAGATACTTAGGGACCCAAGGAATACCATGGAATCAAGTCTTACCCAAAAAATCAGAAATAAACTGACTTTATAGAAAACCCTAATTTTGGTACCCTTAGTCTAGGAGGAAATAACACAGTCTCCAAATCCAAATTCCTCTGAATATGATGTGTATCCTCTCCAACAAAGATAAGATATGCCATTTGGTGATGATAGAAACCCAAGGAGCTTGCCCATTGGAGCAATAAACCCAAGAATCTCAAAACCCTAATCTCTGCACTAGTTAGGAGAAAGTGATCCACTTGAACTCTCTTGCTTGACCCTTTGAAGAACATCTTCTCCTCTTGAACTTGCCTCAGGCACCTTGACCTCATGCTAAGAACCAATGATATGCACACATGATAATGCAAAAATGAAATGAAACATAAGCCAGTTAGTACTAAAGTAAGGAGGGCAAATTTTGGGGTGCAACACATACCTCGAGCCTAACCTTCCAACAAGATTTGACATCTCAAAGCCTTGTAACACTAGACTTGACACAAAAGTCCAACTTAACTTGGCATTCCAAAGTCCAACTTAGCTTGGCAACCCAAAAGTCCAACTTGGCTTGGTAGTCCAAAGTCCAGTTCTCGTCTGGCAAATCTTTTAAGGTCCAGTTCTCGTCTGGCAAATCACTTTAAAGTCCAGTTCTCGTCTGACAAATCTTTTAAGGTCCAGTTCCCGCCTGGCAAATCATTTCAAAGTCCAGTTCTCGTCTGGCAAATCACTTCAAGGTCCAGTTCCCGTCTGGCAAAATTAATTCAAGGCCCAGTTCTCGTCTGGCAAACCAATTCAAGGTCCAGTTCTCGTCTGGAAAATCTTTTAAGGCCTAGTTCTCGTCTGGAAAATACCCTTTTCAAACCAATTCTCATCTGGTAGACTGTCCAAAAGTCAATTCTCGTCTGACAAACAAAAAGTTTAAGCACCAGTTCTCATCTGGTAATCTATCCTCCAATCCAGTTTTAGTCTGGAAATTTGACCCAAAGTCCAGTCTTCATTGGCAACCACTAAAAGTCCACCGTCGTTGGCATCCTTATAACACCAAAATTACCAAAGTCCAATTTCATTTGGCAATTCCCAAATCCAATCCCTGGTGATACCCTCGACAAGGAAACTTATCCCCAGCACGCCCGATCATTTGCATCGTCATGCTAGCATCATATCGATCATTAGCATATCTTGTGCATTCACACGCGCATTAGATTCCCCAGCAGTTGCGTCTTAGTATATGTTTCAATACATGGCATATCCATCCCCAACAACGTAGCATAACAGGATCCAGGATCAGTTCACAGCATCTCAGCTAGTCCTCCATCAAAGCCGGCAGTATTCTTCTGAAAAGATACCCCGCATGTGCACAAGGAAGTCCTATTCCCCAGCAATTCATTCTTCGACCATACCGTTGACAATGACAATTCCCAACAGCTGTTGTTATTACTCCCCAAGAAGAGGATATCCTAGAAAGTTTCTTGTGAGCTTTCCCCTGCAAAGCCAGCACATTTCCTCCAACAGGAATCTTGCTCAACTATTCCCCAGCAAACTTACCGAAGAGATACTGCTTTGGTATCATGGGGGACCTTAATGGATAAGGGACTGCTTCGACAACCCAGAGAATCGTCTGCCTTCATAGATACTGCTTTGGTATCATCAAAGAACCTTAACAGATAAGGGACTGCTTCGACGACCCAGAGAATCGTCTGCCTCCAGAGATACTGCTTTGGTATCATCGGGGAACCTTAACAGATAAGGGACTGCTTCGATGACCCAGAGAATCGTCTCCCTTCATAGATACTGCTTTGGTATCATCGAAGAACCTTAACGGATAAGGGACTGCTTCGACGACCCAGAGAATCAGCTGCCTTCAGAGATACTGCTTTGGTATCATCGAAGAACCTTAACGGATAAGGGACTGCTTCGACGACCCAGAGAATCGTCTGCCTTCAGAGATACTGCTTTGGTATCATCGAGGAACCTTAACAGATAAGGGACTGCTTCGACGACCCAGAGAATCGTCTGCCTTCAGAGATACTGCTTTGGTATCATCGAGGAACCTTAACAGATAAGGGATTGCTTCGACGACCCAGAGAATCTTCTGCTTCCAAATATATTGCTTTGGTATCATCGAGGAACCTTAATGGATAAGGGATTGCTTCGACGACCCAGAGAGTCATATGCCCACATAGATACTGCTTTGGTATCATCGAGGAACCTTAATGGATAAGGGACTGCTTCGACCACCCAAAGGACCTCAAGTTATTTTGTTCAGTTGAACCTCGCTACCTCATTCTGTCAGTTCTTACTCTACAACATTTTACCTTTTGTCAGACAAATTTTGGGGTCTTCTTGTATCTAATTGATTTCTACCCTTAAAATAAACGCTTTGCAGCTGTTCATTTTCTCAGGTTCAAGGCAATTAGATAGGGGCATCTGTCATACCCCAAATTTGTCCTACCTGTATATAATCTTCATTTATACATCCATCCACTAACCATATTCAAAAATCCAAAAATATGTCGCTTGGTTTGGTCAGGCAAAGTGTGTTTCAAGATCAAGGCCTGGGTGTGATTGATTCAAGTGTTTGTGCCTAAAGTTTCAGTCATGGCTTTTGTGCCAATTCAGATTATTCGTGTGTGGATCAAGTTATCAAGTTATGTGCAAGTGTTGATTGTATGGTTCAAGTTCTTTGTCATTGATCCAGGATTTGTCAGATTTATTGTTCAATCAAGACCATGTTAGGACGGATTCGAGATTGTGGTGTCATTAATTAAAAGTTGATTCAAGGAGGATCTTCTTCGACTTAATTCAAGAATTGTGGTATGCAAGTTTCGTTTGTCAGAGGTTCTGAGTGTTGATCAAACAAAGGTGGAGGCACATTACCGTTATCCATATCCATTCCCGTAACCATTTTTGTTATTTACCCATTTTTTCAATCCAATTTTTTTTTATTCGCTACCATTTCCATTAACCATTTTCCTAAATCCATTTTGAACTACTTCCATATCCATTTTAATTTCATCTCATTATTCAATAACCTTTATCCACTTCATTTATCCAATTTTCCAATTTCCATTTCCATTTCTTTTAACATCCATTTTTTTCCATCTATTAATATTCTCTTTTATTTTCCTATCATTTATTTTTATTTATCCATATATATAAAAGCCACCTCATTTTTAATAAATCAATTCTCCTAATCATTTATTTAGAATTCAAACCATGTCAAAATATAAAAAAAAAACATCTCATTTAGCACCAAAAGCCCATGCCCATTACATGAAATTTCATCCGAGTGACACTTGCAAAATAAAAGAAAATGAAAGCATAGACCCTGCACAACCCTGCGCCTCTTGCTGCACCATCTTGCTACAAGCCAAGCTCTGTACCATACACCACAGACCTCCCTGTAACATTGATACACTACAGCCTACTCCACCAACCAATATTTGCATAAAAATGGAACAACAAAACCTGCAAAAATAGAAAACAACATGTCACAGCATCCCATAAGCTTATTCAACAAGTTTGTGTTTTTAATTTTAAAAGAGAGAATGAGAAATCAGGGGAAAAAAACTCACCTTCATATTTGAATTCATGTCCAAACTCCTCTCAAAAAATTTCACAACCTGTAAATTATACTACACTTTTCTCACAACCTTAACACACTCTTAACCACCTTCTTCTTCATCACCGAATTATCACCAAACCACCATGCAAACGCTTTCAATCGCCTTCAATACTCCTTCTCCCTCCACCGCAAATCAACCCTCAATCGCTCACAGCACCACCCTCATAACTTTTGTCGTTCACCATCAAAACTCACTCTTCAATCTTCCTCCTTCTCTCACAGAACTTTCTGCAAACCTCCCTAAACCCTCTTTCCGTGAATCAAAACCGACCACCTCACCCATCCGATCCTGAAACCCTCATCTCTCACCTCCATAACCACCTGCTTTTCAGCTTCCACCGAGCAAACTCGGCCACCACAACTCCTTTCCACTCCGACAATGCCCCATCACCGTGCCCAATCCGACAACCGACCAACAACAACAACCATCCTCTGACGGCGCTTCCGCTGCCGCAAAGTGAGAAGAGATCGGTTGATCGAGAAAGTGAAACCAGAAGATATTAAGATGATAAAGCTGCGAGAACGAGAAATTGAAACGAAACGCGAAACACAAACCTTCGAAATCGGATCGTGAAACCGAAAACGAGATGAAATTGACACATGAGAAGGTTGGATCTCTCTAAATCAACTTGCCCTTTCACTTTGACCATGGATTCGTGCGATGATGAAGGTTCTGAGCGCATAGCGTCATTTTTTTTCCCTTTTTTTTTCAATATTCGTTTGTGGAGAATAAAAGAAAATCGTGTGAAAGGTTGATGTATACCTCCACTGTCTCTTTCCGTATTCCATTTATCCTGATGTTTTTTTTCTTTTTCCTTTTTTTTTCTCTTTCTTTCTGGTCTTGTTTGGATGGTGCGTGGGCCTTGTAGCCCGTGTGGTTGGTTGACCAACAAAGTTCTTTTATACACCACCTCCTAATATTTTTCACGCCACCCATATGATTCTTGGTGGATGATGGGCTTTGCCAAGCCCAAATGATTTCACATGATTATATCCATTTTGTTTCTTGAACCCTCCTCTTATTTTGTTTTCAATACAATTTATTCCAAAATATTTAAAAAAATAGTAAAGAAGCTTTTTTAATTGTTAGTTTTTATTTAAGTTGATTTAACTATTTTAGGTCTTTCTATTCCAATTTTCGTCTTCGATATTACCTTTGTTTTGGGCCAATGATATAACAACACTCATGATTTAGTTGATTTTCTAAAGATCGATTCAAAATCTTGATTAATATGAGGCCTATCTATTTATTTATTTTTCTTTTTTATCGGTCAATGAAAGTAAAAAACCATTCATTATTGATTTCTCGATTAAATCTCGATCAAGACAAGACCGATTTTATTCTTTTATTTTTTATGGGTCGATGAACATCTAAAACCAAATTTTGTCGGTTAAGATGAGACTTTTCTTCGATTTCGATTTTATTTCACATTTTACGTTGCACTATATTCTTTTCATTTCCGATCAATGAAGGTCTTAAACATCATGGAACCTTTTTTTTTTAGAGTTCTTGATTAAGACGAGGTCGTCACCTTTTATTTCCCGATTCACCCGATTAATCATTATCTTGTTTATTTTCCGTCAAACATTATCTCGATTATATTTTTTCATACTATCATATTGTCCATATCATATTCATATTCATGTTTATCTAACAATTTTCTTTGTTCATACACTTAATCTAAATACACTAAATTGGAGACCTTTTATTGCATGTCACCCTATTTTTTTTCAATCAAACTTTCGAAAGGAGGAGATTCTTGGAATCTAGCATTCCTTGGGTCTTCGAATGGATGGCTCTCGAGGCACACCCCTTGGGTTGTCAATCATTCAATCTTTCGACCTTTTCAACTAAACCATTTCCAAACCAGTCCTCGATTCGCCATCGCGCCCAATCGTAACTCGAGCGCCTTTTGCCTCGACATCAAACGAACACTTGTACATCTCGAGGTTTCGTTACTAGGAGCACCCCTAGGGACTAGTATCGATCCTCACTTCTTTTTGTAACCAATCCGATTCAACCTATTTCAAACACTTTCTTAATCAACTAACGAAAGGAGGAGATTTTTGGAGTCTAGCATTCCTTGGATCTTCGAATGAATGGCTCTTGAGGCACGCCCTTGGGTTGTTGTTTATTCAACCTTTCGTCTTAAAGGTTTTATCGATATTTTCCTATTCCTTCCTTGGAATGAATAAAGTTCGGTGGCAACTCTGTTTCGAACAGTTTTTTCCGCGTCTATCGCGAGGATCGTATTTTTCGAGGTACGACACTATCCAGTTTGATTCGTTGTACAGAGTAGTGGATTGTCAACACTACTCTACTTTTAAGAGTTATGTTTCGATCCTTGCACGTAGCAATGTCAGTATATTGATTAATGATTGGAAACAAGTTAATAATAAGGTCAAAGAAAGCATATGGACTGGTGTTAAGGTATTACATACTATAATTTTCATATATCGCCGATATCAATATCTATAATTTCTAATATATACTTATATATTGATTTAAATGTAGTCAAATTTTGAGTTTACCGACTATAGCACCCCAAAATTTGCTCTCCTACCTTTAGTACTAACTGGCTTATGTTCACTTCATTCTTTGCATTATCATGTGTGCATATTAGTGGTTCTTAGCATGGGGTCAAGGTGCCTGAGGCAGTTCAAGAGGAGAAGATGTTCTTCAAGCAAGAGTCCTTATATTGTCCAAGAGAGCTCAAGTGGATCACTATCTCCTAACCAGTGCAGAAATTAGGGTTTTGAGATTCTTCGGATTGTTGCTCCAATGGGCAAGCTTCTTGGGTTTTTATCATCACCAAATGACATATCTTATCTTTGTTGGAGAGGATACACATCA
Organism: Lathyrus tuberosus; assembly: GCA_022829125.1. Classification (NCBI taxonomy): domain Eukaryota; kingdom Viridiplantae; phylum Streptophyta; class Magnoliopsida; order Fabales; family Fabaceae; genus Lathyrus; species Lathyrus tuberosus. Next base: position 7,038,461 of record JALAZF010000222.1, on the reverse strand, counting down.
TATTCAGAGGAATTTGGATTTAGAGGCTGTGCTATTTCCTCCTAGACTGAGGGTACCAAAATTAGGGTTTGCTATAAAGTCAGTTTATTTCTTATTTTTTGGGAAAGACTTAATTCCATGGTATTCCTTGGGTCCCTAAGTATCTAGGAATGGAAGATTGTCGATCAGTTTGGTTCATGAGAAGTTCAATTGGCCAATGGATTGCAAATCAGGAGAATTGGAGAAAACTCAACAGTGAGAGGGGAAGTCAACTGTGAAATCTTGAGGTTCTGTTCAAGGTTCTCAAGGTCTCACATCCTCATATGGTCTTCAAGAGTCAATTTCCATACCATTTATCAAGAATCAAGGGTTGGTACAAAAGTTACTAAATATGGAAATGACCTATAATTTGAAAGTTTCCTTTTTGGGCAAGTTCTTACACTACTTTAAACTCGACTTTTCATCATCAAGAAAGCTTCAAATGAATTTTCCTCAAACATGAAATGTGAAGATCTTTTTCTCCCCTTTCCAACAAGTACTAGATGGTCTCCATATCATTTGTGAAACTCAAGTTATGATCAAAAGAAGGCAAAGTGGTTTTTTAGGGTTTTCTCATGGTTCCATTTGCATTTTGGGACATAGTGACCTATAATTGATTCTATTGCTTCATGTCACATTCTAACATCAAAGAACATTCCTTAAGGATTATTTTGGGCCTTTGAACCAAGAAATTTCATGACTTATTCATCACTTATTCTCCATTATGCAAAATTGCAAAATCATTGAAAGCTTATGAACCAATACATCTCAAGGCCCAAATTCCATACAGGTGTGATTAGCAATTGAAACTTAAGTGATCCATCATCAAGGGTTTGGATATACATGCATGGAGGAGGGTGTGTTTCACATTATGTAAATTTCTAAAATTACCCAAAACTCATTAAGTGAGGAATTAACAAGGCCCAAATGATTATCAGTGGATTAACCCTAAGTATTTAAGTTAACTCATGCACTGGTTGGGAAAGAACACACGTGATTTTGAGGAGGAAAAAAATTTGAACCTTAAAACTTCAATCATTCGAATCTCACAATCCCTTAGAGCTTTTCCAAAAATTTCTTCACAGTCTTGATCCTTGGAATCCATAGAGCATTAAGCAATCATCATTGGAGGCTAACAGCAAGGATACAGTTTGCACAATCTCAGGTTAGTGCAATTTTTCATGATCATAAAACTCTATTTTTTGACATGCATAATGATCTATGACCTTCACTGATAATTCTGATGTATTTTATGTTGAGTTTAGGCGTGTAATATGGTTGTATCGTGAGTTTTAAAGTTTTGGATCCATACTTGTTTCATTCGTTTCTCTTTGGATGTTGTTTATTTGCAAATTTTAATGTTATATTTGGAATCCTCATCAAATTCTGGTCAATAAGGTGTGCTTGTTTGCATTTTCTAGGTTCTTTTGAGTTGCAGGTGGCCGGAAGTGGTGGCCGGAACCCTAGCTCCGGCGACTGGTAAGGGTTCCGGCGAGGGTAGGGTTTGAACGAGGAAGATGAAGTTTTGGTCGTTGATGGTTTTGATCGTACGGTCCCCAGCATGCCACGCGTTTTAAGTTTTTGTTTTTATTTAATGTTTGTGTGTTTGCTAGCTCATGGTTGCTATCGTGTGCCCTTAATCACAGCCTCTTATCCTAATTACTATTTGAAATATTGACTGATTGCCAAGCGTTGGATGCATCTAATGGTTGTCTGATTGCCAGTGAATTAAAAAGGTCGCGTGCCTATCACATGAGGTCTGCATGGTGTTCCAATGGTTTGGTGTGTGTGTGTGTGTGCATCTCTCTTAGCGTGTGTATGTGAATCCTAACCACTTATCATGACTACATTTTATTTGGGTTGACTGATTGGTGAACGTGAGATCAATCCAAGGGTGATTTTGGAGTCAACGTAGTTGATTGGGTCACACGTGATTGTTTTTTCCCTTTTTTATTTTTCTGATGGATTTTTGGATTGGGCTTCCTATTCACACCCCTCCCTTTCAGCCCATTAGCATTTTTAACGTGTTGTTATTGCAAAACTCACCCCTTGCATATTTCCTTGTCTTTTATTTTATTTAATTATTGCATTTCATTTTTAATTTTTTTAAAATAGTTTCTTGCATTAAAAAATTCCCAAAAAATTCATGAGTCACTTTTAGCATTTTATAAAATTTTCTCAAATTTTATTTTATCATTTTATTTTATTTTTAGCCTCTGAAATAATTATTTCTTTATTTTCTCTTGAGCTTATTCCTTACATGCATACCCTAACTTATTTATTTTATTTCTCATCATCCATAAAACCTTTTGAACTAATTCTTTTTGCATTGTTTCACCAACATTTTGAATGTCATTAAAAAAAATTTCTCACATTTTTAAAATCATTTCATATTGCATTTTAGTCCTCCTCTTTTGCATATTGAGTCATGTTTCTTGTCTGAACTTTGCATAATTGTTTGGATGACCTATCTTGTGAATTTTTGCATGAGTTTTTAACATGATGTTTGTTTCTGGTTGAGCTATCTGGATAATTAATTTGGCAATTTTATAAGATAGTTTGCTAATTGTTTGATTGCTATTTGCTGGAAGTCTTCTTGTATGCACATCTTTGACCATGTCTGATTACTTGTTTGAAAATGCACTTGTGCCATCATTTGGGTTTGCTTCTTTGACTTCCTAATTCATGTTTAGGTCATCCACATTCTGTCTTGGTTGATTTCATTTGGTTTATAATCATTTCTCTTTGGTTTATGACTTGCTTGAGTTCATTTGTCTTGTTACCGCTTATGTCTGTTTTGTACTAACCTTTTATGCAGGGGCTGAGGTAGGTTATTTGAGGGTGTGGATAGTTATCCATGTCCACTCTCACTCTTTCTTCCTCTCATCTTTTCTTTTCTTTAGGCTTAGATTGTCGTCAAACCTCCCCTTAGGGCCATCTTTGCATGATAACATTAGGATAGATTTTCCCCATAGTGTTTTTCTTTTTTGAGTCCCTCTTCTCATCTCATAACAATTTCTAAGATACTTAATAAGGTCAACTTGCCTTGCACACGAGCCTTAAACATAGGAAATGAAGATTGAGGGGTCCCCCTTCTCTCTTCTAGAGTGTTGAGCATACGTTCCATTGGGGACGACCATGCGACGCATTCGTTCCCGTGTCATAGACTTTGGTTCAAGTTGAGTTATGAATTAACTCAAGTCACTTCTGTCCTAAAAAATACAAACAAACTTCAAACCTTTTTATCCTGCGGGATTGTCAAACTAAAGGCTATTTTCAAAAAGGGCACGTTACTTTCCGTCTGAGTCGCAAACAGGCATCGACCCTAACTGCCGAACGCGAACTTAACGTCGCTCATAAAAAACACAAAAAGAACTTGGTCCGAACTACGTTGACTCTGAATTCCTCATTGCACAAAGGGGGTACGTAGGCCTAGGACGTCGAAGTCCTACCTAGTCTGTCTTTGTTTTCCCCTCCCCCGTCTTAGTACAGCCATAGATGTTAGGATAACTCACCCTTAGAATAGACAACAAGCGTGGATCCCATCGAGTACGATGGACGCGTGGGGTGCTAGCACCTTCCCCTCGCGTAACCGACTCCCGAACCCAGGCTATGGTTGCGATGACCATTCCTTTCCCTCTTCCTCAGGTTTATGCGGTGTTCCCTTTCCCTCTCTTGGGATAAATTTACACGGCTGGCGACTCTATTTTCTGCGCCACTTTCGCGTTTGTACCTTGATGAAAATCCTGGGAGCGACACCGACGATAACTCAAATTTGAAAAAAAAATGGATATCATATGCTGGTACTCGTTGGAGGGGATTTAAGGCACAACTCACGGCTGACTACATTAGGAGGAATTTAAGGTTAGTACTATTCTCATATAATCGATAATGTTATGCTAATGAGATATAGATACTAATCATATATTTTTTTTCACTATGTTTATAACAGGTTAAAAGTGAAGTCGGAATACTCAATAAGGCCAAGAACATGTACCCCCATAGATTGTCTCGTGGGGGTTATAGGAATCTTGAGAAAAAAATCATGCTTGAAAGACAATCAAAAACTGGAGATGATCGTATCCCATCTCCACCTTCAAGACATGAGAAATAGAAGAGGGCTCAATTAAGACCAGATGGAGAGTACACCTCTGAGGCTTCAAGAGTAGTTGCCGAAAAAATTATAAGTATGATTTGTGGTGCTTATGTTATTTTTTATTTAAACGCGTTGGTAACAATATATGTAAGTTTCTCATGTTGTGTATGATATGTTGGTTGAGGCAGCCCGTGAAGGCACATTTGTTCCGCAAGCACGACATGACATATTAGTAGAAGCTATCATAACAGATGAGCATGGTGGGCGTGTCCGTGCTGTTGGAGAAGGTATCAACTTGAGGTCATTCTTTGGGTCTCAAAGAAAAAGTACCGAAAGCCCGGAGATTATTGCACAAAGACAAAAGATTGAAAATTTTGAGAAGCAATTAGAAGAACAACAGAGAATGTTAGAAGAGGAGAAGGAAAAAAAGGAGAAAGATATGGAAAGGTTCCGAGAGATGTATTCGGTATGTACTTTACTTGAGATGTTAGTGTTTTATCGGAAATGTATGATATATATTGTGCTTGTTTTTGTTTTATGTTTTAATTGAATATTATGATGTAGAGATTAAGTGAAAACTTGGAACAACAAACAAATGAAGATCACCGTAATGTTGATGGTGATGATGATGATCGAACTCCTAGTAGAAGTGTTTCCTTTAATTAATTAATTAAATATAAATATATTTATTATTAACTCCATTTAAAACTTCCGACTAACTCATTCTTATATTTTAAATAAATATTAATTAACAAATGCAATAAGACATGTCTTAAAATTTTTTTAAAATGCAGCCACCTACCAAAAATTAATTAAATATAAATATATTTATTATTAACTTCATCATTTAAAACTTATAACTAAGTCACATTCTTATATTTTAAATAATAATTAATTAACAAATGCAATAAGACACTCCTAATTTTTTTTTTAAAATGCAGTCACCTACCAATAATATGTAAACATAGTAACTACCTAGCATAACTTTTCTCTTCATTTTATTAATTAATCTTTTATTATTAATAATTAAATATTATTATTATTAATTAAATGATAATTAAATTAAAATATTTAACATATTTATTTCTCAAATTTATCTCCGCTCAACCCTCTTTATTTATATCATACAAACAATTAACATCTCTCAACTCATAACATCTCTTTAACCCCACATTAATAAGACACATAGTAATATTAAATTAAAAAATAAATAAAATAAATAAATTAGACATATAATACAAAACTTAAATTTACTTAATACAAAGATAAATTAATAAATATAATTCATAAAACGGTTAAAGTTTTTTATAGCCCTCACTAATTTTATTTTAAAGCTAGTAAATAGTAAAATAAATGTATAAATTGATGAGATATAAATTTGATTAGTGGGAAGATGATTTTGTGAAAAAAAAATGGAATAAAGTAATGAGGTTAATTGATGAGATATAAATTTGATTAGTAGGAAGATAATTTTGTGAAAAAAATGAAATAAAGTAATAAAATTAGTGGGGCTATAAAAAACTTTAACCGTTTCATGACTTATATTTATTAATTTATTTTTGTATTAAGTAATTTTAAGGTTTGCATTATATGTCTAATTTATTTACTTTTTATATTTTTTAATTTAATATTAATATGTGTCCTATTAATGTGGGGTTAGAGAGATGTTATGAGTGGAGAAAGGTTAATTATTTGTATGATATAAATAGAAAGTGTTGAGCGGAGAGAAATTTGAGAATTAAACATGTTAAATATTTTAATTTAATTATTATTTAATTAATAATAATCATATTTAATTATTAATAATAAAAGATTAATTAATAAAATGAAGAAAAAAATTATGCTGGGTAGTTACTATGTTAACATATTATTGGTAGGTGGCTGCATTTAAAAAAAAAATCTTGAGTGTTTTATTGCATTTGTTAATTAATAATTATTTAAAATATAAGAATGTGACTTAGTTTGAATTTTTAAATGATGGAGTTAATAATAATATATTTATATTTAATTAATTTTTGGTAGGTGGCTGCATTTTAAAAAAATTTTAGAACATGTCTTATTGCATTTGTTAATTAATAATTATTTAAAATATAAGAATGAGTTAGTCGGAAGTTTTAAATGGAGTTAATAATAAATATATTTATATTTAATTAATTAATTAAAGGAAAAACATTTAGCAAAAAATCTTTGATGGAGACATTATAAGATTATCTAATAGTATAGATAATAATTGACATATTTGCTGAGAATATTAATAAAACAACTTTTAAAGATAGATTTATATATTAAATTGTGGATCAAATAATTAAATTAGGAAAATTTTGCACTTATTTATATGAGGATACTTTGGTAAAAAAAATATAATGTAGGGGTAGGGGAATAAATGATGGTGTATGGGGTAAAATTTTCCAACTTCCTTAGTTCGTTTGGGCCTTGGAGAACCTTGGGCCTTGATATGTCTTTTTGTGCCCTTTCTTTTGGTTTGAACCTCTTTTATAAAACATTTCTTTTCTCAAAACAAACTATTAGTGAGACATAAATCAAATACACTAAGAATTTAAATAAGCACTTGTTAGAGAATTAATTGAAGTTTTCTGAGTTTATTCTCTATCAAATATTTTACCTCAATAACAGAATAGACATTTTGAGATCCGCACTTTGAAAAAAAATGAACAAACTTAAAATTTCATCTCTCTGAATCACTTGATACCATAGGCAATCTAGAACAATATTCCTTCTTGAAAGATATATATCTTAAGGACTTTTCTGTGAAGAATATGCTCATCTCCTATCTTTGATTAGTTTATTATGAAGACAAAAGCTTGAAAATAAAGAAAGATCAAAGAAGAAAAATATTGGAATCAAGTATTCATATTGCATAAGCTTTGGAAATCAAAGGATTGAATCATGAAGATTAAGGTACAATGGCAAGCCATATGTATATAAGTTTTAGGTGGTAAAAATCCTTTCATCTAAACCATTCTATGTTTCTTAAACATTCATGCATGATTTCTATTCAAAGCATAACTTTAAAAAGTCAAAAAATCAATTTTATTAGTGATACAACCGATTGAATGAGAGGTGAAATCGATTGCATGCAGCCACTCACTTTCAAAATTGGATTTTCTTCATGGAGCAGTCAATTAATGCTAATAGGAAATCGACTGAGGGTCTAATTTTAATGCCACAATTGATTGATGCATCACCATAATCGATTGATCTTTGTAAATTTTCAATATTTTTGAATGTTGGCAATGGAACAATCAATTTACCCATATAAGCAATCAATTGCTTCCTGATGCTGTATGAAAAGTCTGAAACATCACAATACCTCTTTATTGCAAATGTTCATGAAACATTTTACAAATCATTGCAGTTAATCATGAATATTTTCCAAACATTATTATTTATTTAAGAGACGTCTTGTGATGTACTTAAAGCATGAAATTTTCAAATTTCAATCAGTGGCGGAGGCAGGAGCCCAGATCAGGGGGTGCAAAAATGTTGTGGTGCAAGGTTTTGTGGCTTGTGGTGCAAAGTTCAAAAGTCAGGGGGTGCAAAATATAAAAATATAGCATTATAGGTGCAAGGTTTAAGAATTCAGGGGGTTCACTTGCACCCCCTCAGCACCATGTGGCTCCGCCACTGATTTCAATTCACCTTATTCATCAAAAATTTTCAAACAATTAATTATGTTTTTCAAGTGTTCATACATAATGACTTAGAAAATTTTACTTCGTAATTTTCATAGATCAGAGGAAAAGTTTCATGAACCATTACGCACTTAACACTTACATATTGTTGAATTGTTCGTTGGAAATATAAGATTATATTTTTATAATATTGGAAATTGTGATTATAGGGTCCTTTACTCCTATGATACCAACTCAATTCTTATTGGATATTGTGATTTAGATTAGGATAGAAATGCTGATGATAGAAAAAGTACCTCATGTGGATGTTTTTATTTGGAAATAATCTTATATCATGGTTTAGTAAAATGCATAACAACTTCTCCCTTTCCACTACAGAAGTTGAGTATATTGTAGCTGAAAGAAGTTGTACTCAATTTTTATGGATGAAGCAGATGTTAAAAGAGTACAATATCACTCAAGATATTATGACATTATACTATGACAACATTAGTGATATTAATATTTCCAAGAATTCGGTTCAGCATAGTTGAACGAAACACAATGATATAAGACATTATTTTATTAGGGAATTTGGGGAAGACAAAGTCATTACTCTGTATCATGTGCCAATAGAAAATAAACTTTTGAATAATTCACTAAAGCCTTGGATGCAATGCAATGTGAAAATAAATAAGTGCATTAGTGGTGTGTATGATGGCTGATTTGTATTAATTAATGTTGAGGTGGTTAAAGAGTAAATGGGTCAGATTCCCGTCCACTCATTTATTTGTTTCCAAGAAGCATGTAAAGAATCTTGTCAGGACCATTAGGAGTCTGAAACTGCTTCATATTCAAAAGATCTCATTTATCATTTACGTTAATATTTCATGCTTCACTCATAACACTCACTCTTTATCTTCTCTAAAACCTCAATCTCTATATCCAATAGTTCGTCTTTAACCTACTCTATTTGCAAACATGGTTGGAATGTGTCAAGGTACAAACATTTTTGGCAAAGAAAACAAGAATGTGTAGAAGGTAAAGAAGTCATCCAAAGATGAGAAATTTGTAGTTATTGTGCATAGATTAATATGCGTTACGTTGTGATCAGGGGGATGACCGATGGTCAGGTTCCCCCAGAGTGATGGAGGTTATGGATCCAAACCAAAATGATGTAGAGCAAGATGTCTTTGACATCAATCAATGTCTTGAAGAAACTAAAGATTATGTTTTTAATGAAATCTAGAATAGTGTTATGTAAGATGTCAATGACAACGTCACTGGCAATGTTGATAATACAACTCATGTAGTTAATGAAGTTGAGACCTCGACAAGGTTTTTCAAAAGGTCTAAGAAGATAGATGAGAAAAATAAATCCACTTTGAAACCCAAGGAAAACACCACCCAAAAGTATGTAACTCCCAGCAAGAAGAAAAAATTTTAAAGATGAAGGAGGATGTTTGAAAGAAAGGGAAAGAATTTTTTTTTTTTTTAACAAAAAGGTCTTCCATAAAAGAGAGCATTGTGTTAAAGAGAAAAACGATTTAAGAAAGGGAAGTTATTGACAAGATGTCACTAACAATCTTCATGACACGTTGGTCCTTATTTTTAAGAAGAGTAAAAAGGTTGTTAGTGGTAAGAATTTTCCTGATAATGTTCCTACAATACCCTTAAAAAACATCTCCTTCCACTTAGAGGAGAGTGTCTTGAAACAGAAGTGTGTCCACCACAGGCGCATTGCACCTGAAAAGGAACTATCAAAGGAAGCCCTAAAATGTTATGAAATGATGAAGTTATTGGAAGATGCATAGGCCAGGAAGACTGTGACTGATATTGGTCTGTTTTACCCTAGGCTAGCAAAGGATTTCACTTTTAATCTGCCAAAAGGATTCAATGATATAGGTTTTGTTGAGTTTATAAAGTTCCATGTGTGTGGAAAGTGTTTAAGATTCTCTCCGGCCATAATAAATGAGTATCTGGGAAGAGTGAGACTCATAACTCCTGACTACATTCCTTATATGAAGACAATAGCTTAGTACATCTCAGGGAATATTCATGATGATTGGCAGATCAAGGATCTGCTGACGACATCTAATATGAGTGTGAAATATGCGATTATCTACAAAATAGGGGTTTCTAATTGGATTCTACTAACCATGGTTCAATTATAATTCCATCTCTTGCTAGTCTTCTTTACCATATAGGAACTATAACCACTTTTGATTTTTGAGGGTATGCTTTTGAAAAATGTTGAAACAAGCTTAATCTTTTACAATTAAGCTTACCATAACATTTCCATATTTGATTTGTGGTAGTTTAATCAAGCAAAACTCAAATATCATGATTTTTGATGATGTTGTTGGAATTTCTCCTAGTGCCTTAAATTTTAGCTACATTGTTCTCCCAATCTTCTGAATTTTGGTGCATCAAATAAGTCCACAGGTGCTAATATTCCTGAAGTCAATCCTATGTCTGGGGCTACTAGAGTCCACATTCTTAATGTTCTCATGCATGATTCCAAAGTTTTGCACGAGATGATTCCTACCTCAACTACATGAAAAGTGTGGTTAATGCTTTTATCCTAACGATGAATCTCAAGGCTTTTGTGGAATCTACTTCTTAGGAAGTACAACAAAATGCTGAGAAGGTTGCTGGAATATTGAGTGAAAATGAAGGACATGCTAGAAGTGAAGGCGATGAAGAAGTGGAATATGAAATAAAACTCAATGATGGTGACATATAGTAAAATTTTAGTTGATGATGTTGTTTTTTTTAGTTCCTTGATTAAAAGTTATGTAAGCCATTTGATTGGAAGGATATTGGTTTATTTCTACCCATATGTTGGTGTTTAATTCTGATGATGTGATTGCCCTTGAATGGGGTGGATAATGTTCTTTTTGTTCCCTCTGTTGGGCTAATTTTGGTTTTCTGATTTCTAAGTGTATTCCTTTCAAGGGATGGATATTTTATCCCCTTTCTTTGTCCATTTGTGGAAAATAGGGGGAGTAAAAAAATGCATTTACCTTTGGCACTTAACTTATGAATTTCAATTAATACAAGAAAGTGTTTTCCTCGTGAAGATATGGTTCTTGTTAAAATATTCTTTATATAGCTTCCATGTATTCAGATGTTGGGAAACATGTTTTTGAGACTTGTCTGGAAGAATTCCTATGAGATCGTGTTTAAATTTTCCTAAAAATTGGCCAAAATGGGAGTTTGTTATTACATGTGGTTGGCTATAGTTTATAGGCAACATGTGTAGCAAGATTTTCTGCCAAGTTGTCGGATATCCTCTTTCTAAGTGATTAAAACACTTTAGTAGAAAGCATCATGTTAAGCATAATGTCCTACATTATTTGATACATTCTGTCTCACTCTAGGTTGCTTCACGCGCAAGTCTATTTGTAGTAATTCTCACGCATTAGAACATATTTTTTGTTCTATTTTCAATCAAAGTTTTGATAGTTTGGGTGCATTTTGGTTTAAGAAAGATTTAATTTGAATCGGTTTTAAAAATATTAAACTTGAGAGATTCATTTTTATTCATATTTGATCAATCGTGATTTTTACTAGCAAATTCGGATGAAAGCTGTGAAATAATGAGCAAAATTCATGCCAAAGTGTGAAGAATAGAGCAAAAACTACAAAGATTAGAAGAATTGTGACTTAGAAGAATTCTGAAGAAAAAGTGAAGAAAAAAGCAACGTTAGCCCCTAGATTTCACGCGCACTCGACGCATCCCGTTGTGTGCAATGAAAGGCTTATCTTGGCGCGATGCATCCCATCGTGGCGCGATGATGCGACAAATTCTCACACATTTTATAGCTTCAAATAGAGAATGGTTGCTACTTTTTTAGGGTTCCGAATTTTATAGAGAAAGTGATGGTTGAAGATTACAAAAGTGACGATTTTGAGGGTTTTGGAAGCCATTGAATAACTTATTCTTCTTTGATTTTCATGTTCTCTCCATCTAAAGAAATGGTAATTGTTATAATCACTATGAGTAACTAGATTAATTAGATTAGGTCTTTTTAGACAAACTTTCTTGTACTTGCACTACGGGAAAAGAGGGCGCTTTTTTTGCCCTATAAAAGCGCTTAAAAGCGTTGTCTAAGCCTGTGCTGTCGTAGGTAAAGACGGCGCTTTTTTATTTATGAAAAAGCGCTCTCTAAAAGGGGACTTTAGACAGCGCTTTTAAAAGCGCTGTCTAAAGTATACGTTTAAAATTTAAAATTTTTTTTATATACTTTAGAAAGCGCTTTTTCCTTCAAAAGCGCTCTCTAAAGGTGCTTTTAGACAGCGCTTTTGAAAAGCGCTGTCTAATGTATACGGAAAATGATTTTTTTATATACCTTTAGAGAGCGCTTTTTCCCTAAAAGCGCTCTCTAAAGGGGACTTTAGAGAGCGCTTTTTCCTTAAAAGCGCTCTCTAAAGTATACCTATAATTTTATTGATTTTTTCTACGTATAAAAAATCCCATTTTAGCAATTTTTTTTATGCAGAAACCTGCATAGTTTCAAACCTGCATTTCTTATAGAATTTCTTGCAACAACAGAATACTTATACATTTCAATAAATAGAATTCTTGCAACAACAGAATTCATATACATTTCAATAAACACAGAATTTCCTTCTATTCACAAAACTAGAATTAACAACATAATTCTTACAACAGAATTCTTGCAACAGAATTTACAACAGAATTTCCTTCTATTCACAAAACTAGAATTTACAACAGAATTCTTCTTGCAACAGAATTTCCTTATATTCACAAAACTAAAATTTACATTCACAAAACTATACATTCAAAGAATTCTTCTTAGAAGAAAGAATTCACATAATTCTTCCGTAATATAATTCAATTGTTTCCTTGTGTAACAAGAACACGCCATATCTTCGAAATACTACATAACAAAACAAAATACGCATTATTTATTTAAAAATAATAAATTATATGACATATCCGATAAATATTAAAATAAATCCTAAGTTATAAATCCATACATACCATGATAGGAATCTCCAATTGTTCCATTTGAATGATTTCTCTCATGAACCTCAAAACGAAGTACTCGCAGTCTATGCCATTGCGCTGACGAGGGCACTACACATAGACAAACAAATTAAATAAGAAAGAATATATAGATGTTTTGTGTTATCAAGTAGCATCACTAATAAGCAACATTGTGAAAATTAATATACCTCCACTTTGACCCATGTAACATTGGTTGCCCTAGCCCGTGCTACTCGAATCTCTCTTTGTGCACGGTACACTAGTATAGCTCTATAAAAGAAAAACGTAAACTTAGAACAATGTCACAAAAATAATTATATATACAAATACACACGAATATTTCGAACAATCTCACTTACGTGTCAACCACATCCTTCATATTTTGATACGTGGACCAATCGGTATCCAATGAATTAAGATAATATACCACTTCTCTTACAGGATTAATGGCAACCAACAGCCAGTGTCCACTGTAAAATATAACAAAAGTTTAGATGGATAATTTCTACGCAAAAGATACAAATTAAATATTATAATGAAATTAGAATGAAAATCGTACCCGTTTCCAGTATTATACGGTAAAAGAAACAGACTTTCTGTGTTGCTGGCCATAAATCTGTCAAGTAAGTGGCCTCTTACTTCTGCTGCATTCATATCAATTATGGGTGCATTAACAATGTTGCAACAGAAGAAACGAAATTTGTTTGACAAATCCGTCCCCCGCATGAATTTTTCATACATGCACCTTAACATTAGACTATTATCATTGAAATGTGTAAATAAATTGTTCAACTAAATAAATAATAGATTGATTGGAGTACCAGATGTATGAATGCATAACACCGATGCCTAATTCAGTATGATTGAAAACCTGCTCCATGTCCTCTTTTCCGATTATCTCAGAATGAGGAAAACCAAAAACACCTTCGTCCATGTTGATTTGACGAATAGCACCTTGCATCAAATCTGACATTGACATAAGTGTTTCTAGACACGTCTGAAAGTGAGGTCTTTTTTCCTTCACGGTCCTTGTAGGAGCTTTTTTCTTGCCGGTCTGTTGTGAAGGTTGAGCAGGAACCTAACAATCATATAAGTTAGGTAAAGTAGAAAATCATGAAACTTTTTAATTCGAATAATAGAATAACACTTAAAAGCTACCTCTCTGTGTGATTCAACAGACTCGTTTTGCCGCAAAACCCCTTTATTCTTTGCTGCGGGTTTTGTAGGAGTCTAACATTACCATGTAAAAAAAATGTAAGTAATGGTTCATAATGATTTTCATAATCGTTCAGAATTGACATTTGAATACTAAGAGATTCGTAATGGTTTTCAACATACCTCATCACCTATGGAAATGAGGTCTAACGGCCATGCAACAAACGAACCTATTGCATCCCGCAGCAATGTAACCTCTGAAACCGAGTCTGGTATCGGTAGTAACGCATCCGTCTCTAAAGCGATATCAACCGACACTTTCAGATAACCTTGTGGGAGCGGATGATGGTGAAGTAACGCTCCCACAAAGTTATGCACTTTTCCCTTGCCAACCATGCGATAAGTCGGAAACGACAAATACAGCTGGCAAGATGAAATGCCCTGAAGCAATAATAAATATGTAACTGTTAATATGTATAAAGGTCAATTAAAATAAATGTGTTAATTTAATTAAAATAAATATGTGCTAATTACCTCGGGAATTTTATTTGGAGAATTGATACTAGCTTTGTCACTAGCATCTTTCAAACCAGAACCGCGCCTTTCCGCCTCATATCTCTCTTTATCCTGCTGCAATGCTTGGACTTGCGCTTGTAGTGCCATCACAGTTTGCATGATTTCTTGGGTGGTGGGATTTTTTTTCTTTGATTGTTTATACAAGGATGATGGAGTCACACCAAATCCTTTACATCTCACCCGACCGGGATACTCAGGAACATTTAGTACTCGACTAAGAATGCTCCTGCAATCATCCTCATCTGCGGGTATGGATTTAGATAGATTCTCCTGAAATTCATTGACATATCGAAAATTATTAGTGGGGATTAAAAATTAATTATAATTTAATAAAATTTCAATTAACTTTGAGACATAATGTTATACTTACACATTCTTCATAAACATGCTGAACATCTTCTGTAACAGCTCCACCCTTACCCACACGAGCTTCCTTCCACAAAACATGGTCCGGAAGTGATGATTCTTCACTTTTAGACTCTTCTAACTACACATTTAGTTAAATAATAAGTTCATCAATTATAACACAATAATACAATTAATAAAATCATAGCATTAATATATACTTACCAATTTTTGTTGTAACCGTGCATATCCCAAACGCCCTTTTCTGTATGGATACGCGGGTTTTGATGCTCTTTCGCGATTAATGGCACTCAATTTCTGGATAAAAATTTTTAATTCATATCAAAACAAACTAATGAAACAAATATATAATACAATCAATAGACATGACAAGATAACATTACATTGAATTCTTCGGTTTTCCGTTTGTCTACAAAAATGCCCCATTCTTCTGGTGTAATCACATCCGCATACAACGGTGGAAGTTCTGCTTCAACAAAAAATTTGTCCTCATCCCTAAGATATTTGTTTGATAATAAGGCTCTAAACCCTCTGTGTCTCTTTCCGGCCAACTGAAGACAATACTTTTTCCGGCTTTCTTCAATATTAAAGGACCTCTACGAAAAAACATACACATATAAACATAAAGTGTGTTAGTATAAGTAAATTAAAGATTTAATCGTCAACAAAAATCTAATAACATCAATCATATTTGGTAAGTACCTGTATCTCAGTCCATATCTTTTCTTTACCGGCATCCAACGATTTACTCCTCCAATTATCACTAGTGATTGGAATGTGCTGACGGACAAGTGAACCAATGTATGAAGACAACATTGAACCGTTAGGCTCAACTAGTTGGTTCTGGTCACTCCAATGTACATCAAATCTCATCCCTTTATCCCTAGCACGAATGATTCTCTTCATAATGGTTTTCCCTCTTTTTATTTCATGTTCTACATTCGAAGCTTCATTCTAAGCTTCCTGTGTATCATGTGTCTCGTGGGTGTCTTCCTGGTTATTAGACATTTTACCTGTAAGAAAGAAAAAAACAAAAATTAAATGACAAATATAAAAATCCATAATCCATAATCCATTGAATGATATAAGTTATATATAATTACAGTGGCGAGAGAGAACAACTAATTACCTTTAGAGATGTAAAATACATTCTAACAAATGTTTGAATCACATTCTAACCAAAAAAGGAATAACAGACAAATACCAACATTTAAAAGTAACAAAAGAATTAGTCAAATTGACTCAGCTATCATCATTCATCTATGAAGAATCTATTTCGAAAATAAGCAGTATCACTTGTATAAGTGGTAACCAAATGTTTGAATCACATTCTAACCAAAAAAGGAATAACAGTCAAATACCAACATTTAAAAGCAACAAAAGAATTAGTCACATTGACTCAGCAACACTGCAGCCAACGAATCACATTGGAAAAATATGCAACCACAACAAATGCAACATAATTGTTATCAAAGAATAGTGACTCATTCTTGATTAAAAACTAGACATTGGTTACATTCTTAAAACTCTATTCATATCACAGTAAATACCCTAAGAATTCCCCTAATTTTCTCTGATTCTATAATTTAAACAAAACAAGGTTGCATATTATGGAAAAATAGAATGAAAAATACTATTAATATATATGACTGATTACAGAACAAGTCATTCTCTGTGTGGCATTACATCAAACATGTGATATGCTTATCGTCCAAGTTACTGAGAAGCAACAGCAGTATCTTGAACATTTTTCTACGAAGGAAGTAATGCAAACTGAATATTGAGAACAAACAGAACATTTTTCGACAATATTATTATTATTTTTTTAACAATGACATTCAATAAGCTAGAGTTGTTAAATATTGCTCACAAAGAAGAACGAAGGACGATAATGGGAAATGAAGAATACCTGAAGTGAAGAACAAAGGAGTTTCGAACGCTTCCTGAATGCAAGAACGACGATAATGGAAACAGTGATGGTAACAGCAACGGCAACGGCAAAGAACGACGGTAATAATGGCACGCAAGAACGACGGCAAGGGTTTAGAGAAACGGTCGAGAGAGAAAATGAATAGAAGTGTCTCTGAAAATGTTTAGAATTGTTTTATATTTTAATTAGTAAAGGACTTTAGAGGGCGCTTTTCCTTAGAAAGTGCTTTCTAAAGTGAAAATAATTAGAGCCCTATAAGAGCGCTTTCTGAAAGCGCTTTCTAAGGTGGCCTTTAGACAGCGCTTTTTAAAAGCGCTCTCAAAAGTAATACCTATAGTAGCGCTTTTTGGAAAGCGCTTTCTAAGGTGGTCTAAGGTGGCAGTCTTTTACAGCGCTTTTGAAAAGCGCTTTCTAAAGCCTTTCTTTTAAGGCGCTTTTTTTTAGCGAAATTTTTTTATTATTTTTAGCAGCGCTTTTGTATAAAAACGCTGTCTTTTAGGTGCTGTCTAAACATATTTTTGGCGTAGTGTTGTTGGATCATATGGATGTTTGATGTTCATTGAAATCTTTATGTTATTGTTATTATTTAATTGTCCTTGTATTCATTTCTTTTTATGTATTGATGAATGCATGAGTTGATATTAAATGAGTAGAGATTTTTGAACATTAGTCTACCGATTCGATCCAGGGCAATATTCAACTTATTAATTAACTAGGAATATGTAATTATAAGTTGTGGCTTGTGAATTAATGAACTTAGAACACCTAGATAATTTAACTCGGAATTGGCGTAAGGAATTAGAGAATTATTGCGTAGATTAGTGAGTTGAACACCAAGGAATTGAGTGGAGTGGTCGTGTTAGTTCGCCACAAGTCTTTAATATATTATAAATTTGATTAATGCACAGTTCATCAACAAGCGTGAGAAAGGGATTCGAAAGAAGACCTAATTGCCTTTAGTAATTGAAATAAACTCTGTCAATTTCTCATTTTTATTCTCAAACCAAATAACTCTGAAAACCCCCGTTGTTATTTACTTTAATCTGCACGTAGTTACATTGTTGAAATTCACAATCCAAGTGGAGATGAATTTTATTTATTACTTCAACAATACTAATACACTTGTTAGAATTTTCCATTAGCAATCAACATTTTTAAATATTAATCCCATGCATTTTTTTAGGTTTAACCTCATTCAAATCCAAAACCTATTGGGCTTTGTAAGTTAGACTTTTGTTGCTATTTAAGGAGGCATTCTTCATTGTGAAGACTCAGACCTTGCATTATTAAGCTTGGAGTGGTTTATTGTTCTTGATTCTTTTGTTTATTTTCTGTAATACCCTATTCTTGAGTCATAAGTGTGTTATTTATATTATGTTTTTATTCCTTCTATTACACGTAATAATTTTCATACATATTGTTCCAACATTGGGTCTGACATCTTGTCATCTATGTGAATAATTTTCAAATTTTAAACACTGTTATCATCTAGGTGATACTTCATCAACTTAACTGTTATGTCGTCAAAGATATTTGGTGATTTTACAAGGTCAACTTCAGTAGTACAAAAACCATTATTCTCCAGAACAAACTGAATGAAAGATGTACAGAAAAGATAATTTCTTTGGTTTTCCTTACAGATCTTAATCTGGTCTATGACGAAGTTGATCCAATTAACTTCTTTTTTAGTCAACAACATCCACATGAAGTATAAATCCTGATCATCAACCGTGGTCCAATTTTTAGATTTTTTGTACAAAATTTTCATGGTCACCCAATGGAGCATGCAAATGTCGCATTTCATTTGACTAATGTGAAAATTTTCATAACGCATATGATTTTAGAACAGAGACTTCGATTTTGAGTCATCAAGTTCAGCATGCCTAGAAGCTGGATAAAACTTTGATTGATCAACTTCCATGAAGTTGTATTTGAGAACAAAATACTTATGGAAATTATCATGATCAAATGAAACCATTATACCACTGAATTGACACTCAAGACCATCTGTGGTGAACTTGGCATTGCAGTAAAAAGCTTTGACATAATTGGGATTTAAATGCTTATCGAGGCTTAGAAATTTAAACAGACTATGGTTCGCAAATGCGTTTATAATTTCCATTTTTAAACAAGGTTTTGCTTCCTTGGAAAAACAATATTTTGCATCATGTTGTAATACCCCAAATTTTGACCACTTAGATTTCCCATTATTGTGAAAATCATCATCACAATATGGATGAACCATCATGCTTCATCAGTCTCCCCAAAGATGGGTGAGCATCCAATACAATCAAAATTAGGGTTTCAAGCCCTCTCTGAGTGCTTAGACAAAGGATCAATCAAGAAATGACATGATCTTCAACTTGTCTAATCTCTTAAACATCCACAATGGATCAAAAAGGACTCCCACTTCAAGGATTAAGCACAAAGCTGCTCCCTTCTAGGTGGATCAAGTCTCAAGATCGACAGTGTCACCAAATTAGGGTTTTGGTCGACCAAGGCCTCCAGATGGAAATTTTCATCTGGGCACAAGGCAATGATCCAAAACATGACCTAATATACTTCATGGAACCTCATGAACCCATGCATCAAGTCAATTTTGCCTCAGGGGATGCATTCATCAAAAATCAGGAATTAGGGTTTCTTGACCTAATTCACCCCTAAGTTGACTTTTGGGACAAACCATGAGCCAAGACCTCAAGAGATGATTTGAGGGTCTCTAATATACCATATTGATCCATTTGGAACAATGGATTGATCCAAGAAGCTTGAGCAACAAGTCTCAATTTCATCTGCACCACAATTAGGGTTTTAAGGGAAAAGTCAACTGTAACTTTGACTTTTGACCAGGACATGCTCCCAAACCCTAATAAATGATTGAATATACCCTATGACACCCATGGAACATGTCCATCAAGTTTGATTTAGGTCAAGGACATGATTTCCTGAAGAATTGCACAGTTTGGAATTCATCTGATAAAAAGTCAATTGTGCACAAAAGTCAACTTTGACTTTTTGAGATTTTTCACCAAAATGGATTTTTAACCCTAAAATGATGTTAATGTATGATTTGAATCATCATTCATCAAGAAAAATCAAGAAAAGTGAGATAACTTGTAAAAGGGGTAACCATAAAACTTAGAAATTTTTCTAAGTTAAAAATAAAGTGGCAAAGGTACCAACTTTGGAGGACCATAACTCCTAAACCACAAGGCCATTTTTTCTCATCCAAAGATGGATTTGTAGCCCTCATTATCACCTACAAAAACTTCAACTACAAGTCATTCCAATTCATTAAGGATTTTGAGTTATGGAGTGATCAAAGTGGCTGAAAAGTGAAAATGTCACGTTTTCCAACACTTAGTGAAATTTTCACTAAGTCAGATTCTGCCTCACTTTTTGCCAAATGTAGGGGGATTTTTCACTTGGAATCAAAAGAGATCAAAACCAAACTTGTTCAAACAGTTGTTGTATCATGTAAGAGCTTTCCAAAATGGCCAAGAACATTGCCAAATTCAACCTACACCATGAGATACAACATTGCCAAGTTGCCTTGCTGAAATCTGTCAAGGCAAGGCAGAATTTGCAACTTTGGTCGATTTGCCAAAATCATCTAAATTCAATTGCTCCTATCCACTTGGACACCTCAGAGGATTGAATCTAAAGGGGACAATCACTGAGCCAAGCCTCCAAAGTCCATGGAACAAGAAATAGCATGTTGAACCTAGAATGGCCAAAATACAGACAAGATTTCAAATTTGGAATGAGGCATTCAATGGAACCATCAAGGTGGCATGGACTGAGCCATTCTCATCTGAAATTAGTCAAGACTTATGCAAAACCAAGGGAACCAAAGCTCTGTGCCCTAACCTCTAGTCAATGGCTAGAGGAGACTTGGATTTTCATTTGCCAACATTGGCCAAACCTACTTACCAGCTGCCATGCACTATTCCTTGCAAAACAAACTTGCTCTACTATAAATAGAGCTCAATTGTGGTTAGTTTGAGTACACCAAAGCCATCTAACAGATGCTTTCCTCAAAATCTCTTCTTTTACTCCAATTTTGCCTTCTAAGGCAAGTCACTATCGGGTTTTGAGTTTGAGAGCAATTCCAATCAAACCAATCACTCACACACCTCACATACATCACATATGAGCTGATCAAACACTTAGATTACTTCTGAAACATCAATTTCACAAAATCACCAGCTGGTTGCTCAAGGTTTTAACCAAAGTGCAGCTGAGGTGCCACAAAATGATCCAGCCAATTTCAATCAAGTCCAACCATCCAAACACAATCCATAGGGTGTAGGGAAGCTGTTCAGATCATCACCACTCATCTGTAACACCTCCAAATCAAAAATCACTTTGAACTTGCTGTCACGACTTGGAGGTAAGCACATGCTTGGTCATCTCTCAATCTATGCATATTTCCTCGCACAATAATTTGGCCATATGCTCATAATCGTGCATGGAATGTTTTCCCTCAATTAATTGCATTGTTTGAATCGTGTATCAAAAATCCTAGCCTTCATGCAGAAATTAGGGTTCTTGAGGTCTCTTCGTGATTTCTTGTTGTATGTTTAATT
Organism: Lathyrus tuberosus; assembly: GCA_022829125.1. Lineage (NCBI taxonomy): Eukaryota > Viridiplantae > Streptophyta > Magnoliopsida > Fabales > Fabaceae > Lathyrus > Lathyrus tuberosus. The sequence continues at coordinate 7,017,082 of JALAZF010000222.1, read as the reverse complement.
TAAATGAAATTAAAGTACATAGACATGATCGTGAGGTTGAGACGAGCATAATGATATGTGGATTGCATGATATGATTACGCATTCATGGAGATTGGATAGAAAATGCAAATCTGAGAAACCAAGAACACGCGCGTGTTCTTCAGCTGTTCTTGGCGCCATTTTTCATATATTTGAATATTTGAATTTTTGTGATTTTGTTTAATTGATTCAAAAATTAATTTCTCTCTGAGTTTTAATGATTTTGAGTTGATTCTTTTTTTAATAATTCACAAAAATGTTAAAATATTTTATTTTCACAAAAAATCCCAAAAATATTATTTATTTCATATAATTGATATTTTTGTAAAGAATTAATATTTTGATTGTTTTTGGCATTTTAAATATTTTTTCTACATTGATTTTGCAACTTTTAATGCTTTCTAATTATTTTGTAGGTCAATACTTAATTTTTGAAGCATTAATCCAAGATCACAATTTGTTTTCCATGTGTTAAACAATTTTTGATCATTTTAATTGAATTTTTATTCAATTAAATACATTTTGAAAACAAATTAGGGTTTTGGATTAATTCAACCCTCATAAATCATTTTCAAAACACTTTGGGCCTCTTGAGAGAGTGTAAGACCCATCCCCCCTTGTACAAAAACTTTTTGGGCCTCACTCATTGTATAAGTCCCTCTGTACAAGTAAACGGCGCGATCGTCGCCCGTTTAAAAATAAAAATCATCTGGGCCTCTCCTTGACCTATAAGACCCATTCAAAACACTTTGGGCCTCTATTAGAGTGTAAGACCCAATCCCCCTTTTAACCAAAACATTTTGGGCCTCACTTATTGTATAAGTCCTTCTGCGTTAAAAGAAAACCTCGGCGCGATCGCCATTTTTAAACGAAAAATCATTTGGGCCTACCCTCGAGTTATAAGCCCCTTTATCTTTTCTTTAAACCTTTTTGGGCCTCTTGAGAGAGTGTAAGACCCATCCCTTTGTACAGAAAACCATTTTGGGCCCCAGTCACTTGTATAAGTCCCGCTGTACAAAGTCAAATAGTGCGCTCACTGATAAAACCCTGGGCCTCTCCTTGAGCTGTAAGCCCCAAATCTTTCTTTTTCAAAGCACTTTCTCCTTTGATTTTGAATATATTGTTGTTTTCAATCTTTCTTTGTTGAACAACTAACCCAACAGCATGGAAGCACTCCAACCGAGTAAGTGGTTATCGCTTTCATTTACTGTTTTCATATTATAAACTGTATTGTGGGGCTGCTCACTGTAAGTCTCCTTTCATAAACTCATATCTACTGTGTAATAATAGTATAGATATTTCGAGTTTCCCCGGCAACTACGTCAAGAACTAGGTGACGCCGTTTCATTTATTCGTAGAAATAGACGCCTAGATCCCCAATAGGAGCACCGGATACAGTCTTCTCTTCGGCTGTCCTCCTTAGGAATCGTCAAGAAGCTCTACTCCCCAAGATGAATGTATTCTCCGTGAATGGCATCTTTGAGTTTTCTTCCAGATTCTCGAACTTTCCTGACTTGATCTATTCCTTGTGGTTTACCAGTGGTTTTTATCTTTAAAAGAGTTATCTCTCCCTATGGAAAGGAGATGATAGACCCACGGGCTTCTTAAAAGCATCGACCTCCTCTTGGGCATTATTCAAGGACACTACGGCTTCTTAAAAGTATTCACAGCCTCCTCTTAGGCTTCGTATAATGATCTCTTCCTCCGGGAATGATAGCCTCCTCTTGGGCTTCGTACAAGGACCCTTCGGCTTCTTAAAAGTTTCCAGCCTCCTCTTGGGCTTCGTACAAATTGTCCCGACGACCTCCTAGAGGTATAGGAACAGAACCTAGTCATTCTCATAGAACAGTCCTTTCATAGAGTCTACTACTGTTTCTCAAAGCATAGTACAAAAGATAAAACTCTAGACTTGGACAGTCTAATCCTTGAGTCTCAAAGACATTCTCAAGTGACCCCTTCGTTAAATAGGAAGGAAACCCGCAGACTCGGACAGTCTCAATACCCTTTGGATTTCCCGTTTCCTCAAAGAGAAGGAAATATCCCTGATCCTCAAATCAAATCCTTGAGTACAGCGTTGCTCATATAAGAACTGATTTTCTCTTTTAAGATCAGTATATTGGATCTGTCACTCAACTGAAACAAACCTTTAGCCTCCATCTCGGGCTTCGTACGAGATACAAAAACACTCTCTTGTTGAGTATAAAAGACTCCCTCGTTGAGTCAAACAAACAATAGCCTATATCTCGGGCTTCGTACGAGACACAAAGACTCTATCGTCGGGTCAAAAACTTTTAGCCTCTCTCTAGGGCCTTGTACGAGACACAAAATAGCCTCCTCTTAGGCTTTGTATAATGATTTTCCTAGCGGAAATTAGCCTCCTCTTAGGCTTTGTATAAGAAAACCACTGGTTGATCCAATCAACCTTTTAGCATCAAAACTGTGCCTCATTCACAGTACACAAACATCAACAAACTCCTTTCCCTTCATCTAATCGTTGTAAGCGGCAAGCCTCTGGATCATCTACATCCATGCCACTGTCCTTCTTTTAGCATGAGGAATTCCTAAGGAAAGATGGCATTGCTCTACACTGAGTTAAAGTCTTCTCCTTTAGGTTAAAACCCTTTCTTCGGAAATTATGGCATTGCTCGGATCCACGTATCCCAGTTAAAGTAATTCTCCTTCCCCCCTCTTTAGAGATGACAAATTCTCTCTAAAGTCGAGGTCCTTCAGCTTCACGTCTTGGGCTTTGAACAAGACACAAATAGACCTTTCAGCTTCACATCTTGGGCTTTGAACAAGATACAAACTACCTTTTGCTTCACGTCTTGGGCTTTGAACAAGACACCAAAACACCCATTTCCTCCCATAGAATAGGAGGAACTACGAACGCTCTGATTTCCCTGTTTCGGTAAACGGGAATACGTAGGCATAAGATCGAAAGAAAAGATCTTAGCGAGCGCAATCAACAAAAAACCCAAATCCCATATCTCCATCAATCAAAAGCAGTAATTCAAAAGCATCAGTCCTAACATCCTAATCCTTGTTCCCCGCCAGAAACCTTCTGCCCAGGTAAAAAGAAAGAAAACAGTATTGGCGAAAATACAAATAACCAGTACAAAGGCCCCCCACATTGATAGCATTCATAACCTAACAGACCGCTGTTTAAACTCAGTATGCAAAGCAGGGTTAATTGGAGACATCTATTTCCCTTCCTTATTCAGCTCACAATAGGATAAAAAATGAATCGACCTGTAGTTTTAAGCTCAAACCGCAGAGAGCGACCAACGCTTAAGAACCGCGTCCAAAATCGCTCGCTACAGAAAAAGTGGCGCCCACCGTGGGGCCAAATCTTCTTTCTTAAACGTTTAAGGTGGAAACCTTGGACAAACCTTTTTTCTCTTCACTTGTGTGAAAACTACAGAGTGGTAACTCAGCCGGGGAGCCATTTCTGTCAGGAACTTAGAATTCTTAGCTTTATAAGTCTAGGATGATTAGGACAAATATATATACTGCTTTTCCTAATTACTATACGTGTTTATTTTTCTGCTAATGGGAATGCGGGTGATGCCGTATGTGGAAAGATTGAGTATACACCTAGAAAAGCCAACCCTTTCGTAGTGCGGAAGCTATCGGAAATAGCTGTTACGCGATACTACCCTCATTTGAGGCTGGTGATCTATTCTCGGTGAATAGCACTTACTCTAAGATTGCACACAACTCGCTGGCGATCCGCTTGTTGTTTTGCTTTCCTGGGAGGAGCTGATGATAATGAGTACAGGTACAAAAATCACCCTAGTATAAACCTTTGGGGATGGGTAGAGCCTTGACTTCATGACAACGACCCTTTGACCCCATGTTTTTTCTATGTTTTTGTGTGCTACATTCATGCATCCATTTAATAAAACATTAAAACATTCAAAAAAACTTCTCTTCTAGTCTCTCTGTTTTTCAAATTAAACTAAGATTGTGATTGCAAATATCAGAGAAGAGGATTACGCTAATGGATTTCGGTAGAAGGAGAACTCGCCAGTATACCTTCAAGGTTCCAAAGCTAGAGGATTTGAGAAGGTTAGCAAGGATGATCGTTAACCCAGAGGCTTTCAGAGCCAAGCACGGTGGTTTGCTACCACTGTTAAGAGTCCATGTGATTAAGGGGATCATGGACGCGCTCATTCAGTTCTACGATCCGGTTTATCACTGTTTCACATTCCCGGATTACCAGCTATCACCAACGCTGGAGGAGTATTCTCATCTGACTGATTTACATATCACTGATCGAGCTCCATTTTCTGGACTGGAAGAAATTCCAAAGAATCAGACTATTGCAATAGCAATTCATTTGGACGAGTCTGAGGTCAGGACTCACATGACCACTACGGGTGGCATCCAAGGTTTTCCCGCCTAGTTCTTGACAAAAAAAGCTCTATACTTCGCTAGTATAGGGAACGGGACTGCTTTTGAAAGCATCTTTGTCTTGCTCACCTACGGATTATTTTTGTTTCCCAACATCAATAACTTCGTCGATATCAACGCTATTAAGGTTTTTCTCATTGGAAACCCTGTGCCGACTTTGCTCGCAGATGCGTATCATTCTGTACACTTGGGAAATTTATACAGCGGAGGGGAGATCACATGCTGTGTACCTTTGCTCTACAAATGGTTTATCTCTCACTTGCCCAAGTCTGCTGCTTTTTGGGATTGCAAGAGTGTCTTACGTTGATCGCAGAAGATCATGTCTCTCACCAATTTCGATATAGATTGGTGTAATAGGATTTATGAGGGAATCATAATCATTGACCGTTGTGGAAACTTCCCCAGCATACCCCTCATAGGAACTAAAGGAGGAATCAACTATCATCCGATATTAGTTCTTCGTCAATTTGGATACCCGATGAGACACATCCCACTGGGTGTTCATCTGGAAGGTCTTTTCTTCAAGGAAGGAGAAAATGACAGAGCACTAAAGATGGAGATAGTGCACGCTTGGAAACAGGTTCATAAGAAAGGACGGGAGTCTCTAGGAAAACCAAATTGTGTCTCGGTGGAGCCTTATCTCCATTGGGTACAAACTAGAGCTCTCAAGCTAAAGATGCCTTATCCTCGTTACGGAATTCTTCCACTGAGGGAAACTGTCATGTACTTCATGACGGAAACTGAAAAGCTTCAGGTTACTCTCAACAAAGTTCAAAAGGAAAGAAGATCTTGGAAGAACAAGTACCGCAGCCTCGACGTAGAGTGTATCCAAATACAGCAACTACTAAAAGAGAAAGATGCTTTGATTCAAATTTTGGAGCAGTATGCTGTAGAGAATCAAGATGACCAAAGGAATTTGCTCGCTCCTTTCACCTGGCAAAGGAATGACAACCCGACAACGGCCCAAGCGCCCCGGTCAAAGAAGAGGACTCGGGACCCATTAGTTTAGGTTTCTGTTTCTGCACTTTGTAATCTACTGTATTTCCATTTCTGTAATCCTTTGGAATTCAATAAAAAGGGGTTTCCCCACTGTTTGATATTTGCAATCTAATTGTCGAAGTTTATTTTGATTAAACCAAAAAACAACAATTAATATAATCATTGCATTCATCATTCTCACATCGCGTTTTCTTCTTCCCTACGAATCTCACGTTTGTGTCTCGATTCTAGAGTCAAACTGTCTCATTCGTATAATACTCGGGCCAATCGTCAGAAAAATATGGATGATCTTGAGGAAGAAAATAGAGAGTTGAAAGAAGAGATCGACGCTCTGAGAGAGGATATGAGAAAGCTTCGTAACGACATGCAAGCTATGGCAGAAGCTCAGCTACAAACTGTGATCTCAGAGATCACCTCAACGCCCATCATAGAAAAGTATGATCCTAGGTATCAGATGCCGAAAGATCATCCTTGGGGCATGCCTGTTAACTATATCCCGGAAGGATATGTTCCGCCGATCACTGAAGATCAGGGAATCGCAACAGAAGCCGCTGGGCCTGAAGGTTACAAACTTCGGGAAAGCGAAGATGCCAAGGGCATACTGAAGACTCCTGAAGGTTACAAACTTCGGGAGGCACCAAGACTTACTGTCGTAGTCACGGTACCACCCCCTGTGGTGCACACTGTCCTGGAAGGATAGATTCCACAGACACCTTCTAGTAAGAAGGAAACTATGTTTGACAGAATGGATGAATTCCAGGAGCAGTTCTTGGAAATGCAGAAAGAGCTGCAAGCCATTCGCGGTCAGGATCTATTTGGAAAGGACGCCGCAGACCTCTGCTTGGTCCCAAATGTGAAAGTCCCGCACAAGTTCCAAGTGCCCGACTTTGAAAAATACAAGGGTAACTCTTGCCCTCAGAGCCATCTGGTGATGTACGCTCGGCGGATGTCAGCCCAGACGGAGAATCAGGACCTACTGATTCACTACTTCCAGGATAGTTTAACCGATGCCGCATTAAAATGGTACATGGGTTTAAACTGTGCCACGATCAGCACTTTCAGAGATCTTGGTATTGCCTTCCTCCAACAATACAAATACAATTTGGACATGGCACCCGACAGAGATCAACTCAGATCGATGTCGCAAAAGGACAAGGAAACCTTTAAGGAGTATGCTCAAAGGTGGCGTGAAATTGCCGCTCAAATTTGTCCACCTCTTGAGGAAAAAGAGATGACAAAAATCTTCTTAAAGACCTTAAACTCATTTTACTATGACCGAATGATTGCCAGCGCACCCAGTGATTTCACCGAAATGGTCGGCATGGGTGTACGTCTTGAGGAAGTCGTCCGAGAAGGACGTTTGGTAAAAGACACTGGATCAACGAGCGGTACTAAAAAATATGGTAGTGCTCTCCCTAAGAAAAAAGAGCAAGATATTGGGAATATCTCTCTCGGAAAGCAAAGGCGACGTTATCAGCCAGTAGCAGCTGTTACTCCTGCTATCGGCCCTGCGCCTATTCCTACGTATCAAACTCAGGTTGCGCAGAGCCAACCTGACCAACAAAGGACACAACAGCCTCTTCAGCAGGCTCATCCTCCATATAACAACAACCGTACAATACGACCATCAGGGTTTGATCCTATACCCGTAACGTACGCAGAGCTGTTTCCGTTACTGCTGGCTAAGGGGCACATTCAGACTAAGTCTCCCCTTTCAGTTCCGGAAAATCCGCCTTTTTGGTTTAAAGCGGATCAAACATGCCCTTATCATCAAGGAGGTTCAGGGCATAACATTGAGACTTGTCTCAATTTCAAATCCGACGTGCAAAAGCTTGTTAGGAGCGGGCTCTTATCTTTCAAAGATACGAATCCTAATGTTCTTATGAACCCGCTGCCTCAACATGAGAAAACTGCAGTCAATCTGATTGAGAAAGAGACTAACAATGTCTATCAAATTCACGATGTACTCTCATTGGGGACCAATCTGGTCAAGATGCATTGTAGACAGAGTGGATATGGCCATGTGCCGCCTCATGACTATCACCAGTGTGATATCTGCTCTAAAGACAACCAGGGATGTTCTGTAGTGCAAACAGCTCTACAGGAACAAATGGATCTTGGATGGATCCAAGAACACCGAGTTCGTGGAGTTAACATGGTTTACACGAATTCCAACGTCATTCAAAACCACGACATCCGTGCGATGAATGCCAACTTGGTGGCGATGCACTCAAGGCAAAGCCAGTATCATAATCTGCCGCGGTACGATTACAGTTCCTGTCTGACTTGCTCGGTAAACAAACAGGGATGCTCTTTCATACAAGAGGCCCTCCAGCGTCAGGTGGATCTTGGATGGATCCAAGACTACCATGATAGGAACTCCTATCAAATCAACATGGTTCAGATCTTTGACATTCGCGTGATGAATACCAACCTGGTAGAGTTACATGCTGAGCAGGTCCAACTCGGATTCTTAATATCACATGATTATCAAAACTGTAAAGCAGGTTGCGAAAACGATCGAGGTTGTACCCTTGTCCAGGAGGCACTTCAGCACTTGTTAAATCACTGGTGGATGCCAATCTATATGGACGAAGATACTCAGCAGATTAGTATCAATCACAGGAATCCTACTCGTCGTCAAAGTCAGGATGTCCGATCAATGAAAGGTAACCTAGTGAGGTTACATTGTATTCAAAGTAGGCGTGGCCAGGTGCCACCACACAACTATGACCGTTGTAGCGTCTGTTCGGAAAGTAACCAAGGGTGTTACCTTGTAAAAGCAGCTCTTCAGGGTCAGGTCGATCATGGAGAAATTCGTCCATATCCAGGTTCAGGACCCATCATTTGGTCGCCGAACTACCTTGCCGAGCAAGTTGAGGATGTTGTCACGATCTCTGGTCATCACCGGACCAGGGATGTTTTTGCCATCATCCCTCTACTTGACGAATCTAGAGTTCCCAACCGGGAACGGATCAAGGTTACTTATGATGGTCAGAAAAATCAGAAGGTTCCCATAGTCATCTATCTACCGGGGCCACTACCGTATGAATCAGCTAAGGCAATCCCTTACAAATACAGTGCAACAATCATCGAGAATGGAAAGGAAATTCCATTACCCTCCGTCGTGAATATTGCAGACATCAGTCGTGTAACACGGAGCGGTCGAATCTTCAACCGAGGGGTTGGAGAATCCAACAAAGAAAAGGAACTTCAGGCAGAAATTCCTGATCCACCAGTCGGTCAATCCAGTAATCCCGACCTTTCAAAAGACAAAGATGAGATGCTAAAGCTCATCCAAAGGAGTGAATATAACATTGTTGATCAACTGTTACAGACTCCTTCAAAGATCTCAGTATTATCACTGTTACTCAGTTCAGAAGCCCACAGGGAGGCTCTACAGAAAGTCTTGGAGCAAGCCTTTGTGGAACAGGATGTAACAATCAGACAATTCGATAGCATTGTCTCTAACATCACTTCCTGCAATAATTTGGGATTTAGTGATGAGGAATTACCTGAAAAGGGTCGCCGTCATAACATGGCGCTCAACATTACAGTTAACTACTAGGGCGATGCTTTAGCCAACGTACTGGTAGACACAGGGTCAGCCCTGAATGTTATGCCGAAGTCCACTTTGATGCAATTATCATTTAAGGGCCCTTCGATGAGAGTCAGCGAGGTCGTCGTCAAAGCATTCGACGGATCCAGAAAAACAGATATCGGCGAAGTTGATCTTCCCATAACTATTGGTCCTCACACTTTCCAAATCACTTTCCAGGTCATGGACATCCGGGCAACATACAGTTGTTTATTAGGAAGACCTTGGATACATCAGGCTGGAGCGGTTACTTCAACCCTCCACCAAAAGCTAAAGTTCGTCAAGAACGATCAACTTGTCATGGTTTGTGGGGAACAAGCCTTGCTTGTGAGCAACTTATCATCATCTACTTGTGTGGAACCCGAGGAGGTTATTGGAACTCAGTTCCAAGCACTATCGGTGAGCAAGAACAATCAGTTCAAAGAAGGAACTTCGATTTCCTCATACAACGATGCTATCAAAGCGGTCGAGAGTACCGATACAACCGGATGGGGACGGCTTGTCATTCCCACTGACAATAAAATAAAGAAGGGTCTTGGTTTTTCTGCGACCTGTACCCAGACAGCTGCTAACGATGAAAGTCTTCATCCCCTTTAAAACTTCTTCCACAGTGGAGGTTTTCTTCACCCAGTGTCTCAAGCAGTACATGCTATCAATGAGGAAGATCCCTCTGACACAGATGAAGAATGGAAGTCCTACCTTAACAAGGACAGCTATATGTCTCAGGAAGAGGTGCCTATGCCTTTTTGCTTTCCTACAGAAAGTCTGAGATTTATACCAAGATCAGATGTCGAAATGATCTACGGAGATTGTGATCCGGAAGGATGTCGTGCTCCGTCAAATTCATTAGAGGAAGACACTCTGATGAAAGACAACTTTGATCACAATTACTATGGCCCGATGGATGGTCTGCCAATGTGGCAGCCTTACCTAGGAAACTTGGGGCAAGAAAGTCAGCCGAGTAATGAAACTCAGCTGAGCGTCATTGAACAGAATACCTGTGTCCCCGCCATGTCATGGGATCAACACTCAGGTCATTCAGAAACTACTTAACATGAAGATGAATTCGCAACGTTTGCAGGACTAGAATTCATCAACTATGCTTTTCCTGAGGTCAACGTCATCGGGAGGGATGACTTATCCAGTTCCAAAGAAGTTTGGGACACTCTGGGACAACCAAGTGGAAAATACGACTTTATGGTCAAGTACACTGCTCCCGAAAGCTCTCGTATCAGGCTCGAAGATATCCAGTCAATTGGATGGGGAGATACAGCTGAGAGCACCAATGCTATGCAAAATGCAACAGAGGAATCCTCCTACGACAATTCTGCTTGGGAGACAGATTCCAATGATCCTGCTCCACCAGAAATCAGCGTTATTTCTGAAGACAAATCAAGGAAGGTGCCAGACTTTGTGATTCACCGAGGAGTTCGTCGCCAGTGGGTTGCTGTCGAGATTCCGAAGGTCGTTCGCCAGTCAAAGTAATTGCCATCTTTAACCTTTCACCCTGCCCAGGTGAAACAGATGTTTTGATAGGGCTCGCTTTTTGTAAATTTCCCTCTTCGCTTTGCCCAGAACGAGTGAGTTTTGTTTTATAGGGCTGTAGTTTCAAGATTCGACTTGTTCATTAATAAAATAACGTCGTTCTGTAATTTCCGCATTAATTGCTGTTTTTTCTTTTTGCTTTTTCAGAAAATGGTAATCCTAAAAAACATTCAATAATAAAAACAAGCAGTAAAATCAAAACACTGCACACACTTGCATTTTCTCTATCTCTTCTAAACACGAATCATCACGTCATGCAGATTGCTTGTTTTATACCCCGTTGAAACATACGATCCGATGCCTTCTCCCAACTTTGAGTTCCCGTTATTCGAGGCTGAAGAAGAAAATGACGACCAAATTCCAGAAGAGATCTCCCGACTACTCAGAAAAGAGGAAAGGTCCATTGAACCTCACAAAGAGCCGTTGGAAACGGTAAACTTGGGTTCAGAAAAAGAGAGAAAAGAAATCAGGATCGGAGCACTGCTCAGTCCAACTGTCAAAGGAAGTTTGATAAAGCTTCTCAAAGAATTCCCCGATGTATTCGCTTGGTCCTATCAGGATATGCCAGGGTTGGATACCAGCATCGCGGAGCATCACTTACCGCTAAGATCGGAATGTCCGCCAGTAAAGCAAAGGTTGAGACGCACTCACCCGGACATGGCCATCAAAATCAAAGAGGAGGTACAGAAACAGATTAACGCAGGTTTCCTCGCTACATCTGAATATCCTCAATGGTTAGCCAACATCGTACCCGTTCCCAAAAAGGATGGAAAGGTCAGAATGTGTGTTGATTACAGGGATCTAAACAAGGCAAGTCCAAAGGACGACTTTCCTTTACCACACATTGACATGCTGGTTGACAGCACAGCAAAGTTCAAAGTTTTCTCCTTCATGGATGGATTCTCGGGCTATAACCAGATCAAAATGGCACCGAAAGACATGGAGAAAACTTCGTTCATTACCCCATGGGGTACCTTTTGTTACAAGGTAATGTCGTTCGGTTTGAAGAATGTCGGGGCAACCTATCAAAGGGCCATGACTACTCTGTTTCATGACATGATACACAAAGAAATCGAGGTATATGTCAATGATTTGATTGCAAAATCAAGAACAGAGGAGGAGCACATTGAACATCTGTCAAAATTGTTCGAACGTCTAAGAAAATTCAAGCTCCGCTTGAATCCTAACAAGTGCACCTTCGGTGTCCGTTCAGGGAAATTACTAGGGTTCATCGTCAGCCAGAAAGGAATTGAAGTTGATCCTGACAAGGTCAAGGCCATTCAAGAAATGCCTTCGCCGAAAACTGAAAAACAAGTCAGAGGATTCCTGGGACGTTTGAACTACATCTCCAGATTCATATTCCTCATGACCGCCACATGTGCGCCGATTTTCAAATTACTTAAAAAGAACCAGGATTGCGTTTGGTCAGAAGATTGCCAAACCGCCTTCGACAGTATTAAGGAATATCTGTTGAATCCTCTGATTCTATCACCTCCAGTGGAAGGGAGACCACTGATCATTTACCTCACAGTCCTAGAGGACTCAATGGGATGTGTACTTGGCCAACAAGACGAAACTAAAAGGAAAGAGTCTGCCATTTACTATCTAAGCAAGAAATTCACCGACTGTGAGACTCGGTACACAATGCTTGAGAAAACTTGTTGTGCTTTGGCTTGGGCAGCCAAACGTCTTCGCCAGTACATGATTTGTCATACTACTTGGTTGGTCTCCGAAATGGATCCAATCAAGTACGTTTTCGAAAAACCTGCTCTTACGGGAAGGATTGCCCGTTGGCAGATGTTACTATCAGAATATGACATAGAGTACCATGCTCAGAAAGCCGTTAAAGGAAGTATTTTAGCCGATCATTTGGCTCATCAACCGATTGACGATCAAGAATCAATCGGGTTTGACTTCCATGACGAAGATGTCATGTATCTAAAGATGAAAGATTGCGATGAATCGCTACCCAGTGAAGGGCCAGAACCAGGTTCCCAGTGGGGACTTATCTTTGACGGAGCAGTCAATCATTATGGAAACGGAATTGGGGCAATCATTATTACCCCTCAGGGTTCCCACATTCCTTTCACTGCCAGACTTACGTTCAAATATACGAACAACGAGGCCGAATACGAAGCATGTATCATGGGTCTCGAAGAAGCAATTGATTTAAGGATCAAAAACTTGGACGTATACGGCGATTCAGCCCTGGTTATTAACCAGATAAAAGGAGATTGGAACACATACCAATCAGGATTGATTCCTTACAAAGACTATGCAAGGAGGTTGTTACCCTTCTTCAACAGAGTCGACTTTCATCACATCCCTCGTGATGAGAATCACATGGCTGATGCATTAGCCACTCTCTCTTCCATGATTAGTGTAGGTCGATGGAATGACATACCTAAGATCGACATCATGCGCCTTGAACGGCCTGCTTACATCTTCGCGATTGAAGCAGTCATAGACGACAGACCTTGGTATCACGATATCAAATGCTTCCTTCAGAAACAAGAGTACTCATCTGGGGCACTCAGAAAAGACAGGAAAACCATCAGAAGATTGGCTGGAAACTTCTTCCTGAGCGGTGACACTCTTTATAAGAGAAATTTTGACATGGTCTTGCTCCGATGCGTCGATAGACCAGAAGCAGACATGCTCATGAAAGAAATTCATGAAGGATCCTTTGGCACTCATGCCAACGGACACACAATGGCGAGAAAAATTCTGAGAGCCGGGTATTATTGGTTGACCATGGAATCCGACTACTACAAGTACATGAGGAGGTGTCACAAGTGTCAGATATACTCCGACAAAATTCATGTACCGCCATCACATCTCAAAGTTCTTTCTTCCCCGTGGCCATTTTCCATATGGGGAATCTCTATGATTGGTATGATTGAGCCCAAGGCTTCAAACGGACATCGGTTCATCCTGGTAGCCATTGACTATTTCACCAAGTGGGTCGAAGCAGCGTCATTCGTCAATGTAACCCGACAAGTGGTGGTCCGATTTATCAAAAACAATACCATCTGCCGTTATGGTGTTCCAAGCGAGATCATTACTGATAATGGATCTAACTTGAACAATAAGATGATGAAGGAGTTGTGTATAGAGTTCAAGATCGAACACCATAACTCATCTCCCTACCGACCCAAGATGAACGGAGCGGTAGAAGCGGCTAACAAGCACATCAAGAAGATCGTTCAAAAGATGGTTGTAACCTATAAAGATTGGCACGAAATGCTCCCCTTTGCTCTTCACGGTTATCGAACATCTGTCCGCACTTCAACAGGGGCAACCCCTTTCTCTCTAGTATATGGCATGGAAGCAGTGCTCCCCATAGAAGTAGAGATCCCATCAATTCGGGTATTGATGGAAGCTAAGCTCACCGAAGCCGAATGGTGTCAAAGTCGACACGACGAACTGAACCTGATCGAAGAGAAGCGAACCGCGGCACTATGCCACGGTCAGTTGTATCAACAGAGAATGAAAAGGGCGTTCGACAAAAAGGTCCGACCTCGTTTTTTCAGAAAAGGAGACCTCGTGCTCAAGAAGATACAATCATTTCTCACTGACTCTCGGGGCAAATGGACCCCAAATTATGATGGCCCCTATGTGGTCACGAAAGCTTTCTCAGGCGGCGCCTTGAGACTTGCAACCATGGACGGAGAGGAATTTGCCTACCCCACGAATGTTGATGTAGTCAAGAAATACTTCGCCTAAAACTAAAACAAAAAAAAACGTCTCGGTGGATTGAAAACCCGAAAGGGCGGTCCAGGCAAAAGTTAGAGACATGGAAAAAATCATCCCGATGGATTGGAAATCTCATAGTACAATCCAGGCAAAAGTTAGGGATAATGGCAAGTAACTATGTTCAACAGAGGCAAGTCCCTCAGCAGCAGTTGCATCATCTATCGAAGGAAATCTCCAGTCAGAGGTTATCTTCGACGGAAGCTCAGGATATCCCGAATTCAAAGTTGGTAGAAGGATAGTGGTCATTATGTTTCAACGTAGCCCTTTTCCCTGTAAATTACCATTTTCTAACTTTGTATATACTCCTTGGAATCACGCGTTTGGCTGATCTCCATCTTATCAATAAAATTTGAGCCCTTGTGCTTTTGTTTGTAATTCTTTACTTGTTTTAGCTTTACAGAACGACGTTGTTTAAACTTAATCAGCGATTCTTGAAATAAAACAAAAATAAATTTACTTGTTAAACTTTTTCTGCTTTTAAATTAAAGATGGCATTTCTTTTGACTGTTGAACATCAGAAGAACACCGATCGCTTCTCCCGCAGTAAGCGAACTTCAAAGTGCAGAATCAAAGTACTCCTTCTAGGCCAGTACTCCTGAATGAAGGATCAATAATGTCAGGGACCCTGTTTCGTCTGACACACCTCGGCCGAGTTCTCATCTCCTAAGCCCGATCAACATAGCTCCCAACGGGACTATCTCTCCTAAGCAAGGTGGAGTTGCTATTTTGAATCAACGGTACTTCTTCGCCCCGCGATGGCCGAGTATCCAATTGTGTTCATCCATTAGTCTGTATGCCGCGTCTGTTTTGTCAGCATATACATACGTACTTCATGCATTTTTTATTTGCATTTACATTTCAAATTGCATCGTTATCACTCTAGCCGGTCTTGTCCCCTAGTGATAAACAGTTTTCTCAATCGAGTTTGTCAGTTCTTTCCTTGTCAGGAAGTGTTGCGTCTGCACAATCTCGCCACCAGTGTATCTGTAGATCAGAGTCGGCACTTGGCCACTTTGATAATTTGAACCTCTGAAAGATCAGAGAACCTTCAACAGATGTCACTCTTCGCCATCGAAGATGATATCCTTGCTTTCCCGGATTAAGGAAAATCCACAGAGAAAGCCTCGTGATCAGAGATTCGGCAGCACGCCAGTTTTGTTTCGAAAAACCACTGATGAGAAGGTCATTGGCACCTCAAAATTGGATCCCATCATATGGCATTTCTCTGGGAAGATCCCGAGAAAAGTATGATGTAACCCCAAACGAAAACAGTCTCTCAAGAGACTCGCTTTCCCCAGTAGAATCGACAAATGGCGTCTCCAAAACAGAGAAGTTTGTACAACTCTACAATTCAGACGAATGGGTTCCCCAGCAAGTCTGACATCAAAACTTTTTCCTCTCAAATGGCATCTCCCCAGGAAAATTCGGCGAGAAGTTTGAAGGAAAGCCGCTACGAATAACGTCCCTTGTCAGTAAAGTTTATTGACAAAAGAAACGAAGACCAGTTCCTTGGTAGGAAACCAGGATCGAGGGGAAGTTTAAATCAGAAACTAAGACCAGTTCCTTGGTAGGAAACCAGGATCGAGGGGAAGTTTAAATCGGAAACTAAGACCAGTTCCTTGGTAGGAAACCAGGATCGAGGGGAAGTTTGTTCCCACAACTGAGACCAGTTCCTTGGTAGGAAACCAGGATCGAGGGGAAGTTTACAAAAGAGACTGAGACCAGTTCTTGGGAGGAAACCAGGATCGAGGGGAAGTTTACATTTTCTAAGCATCATTGCTTAGCTAAAGAAGATGAATGCGTAAGCTACCATTCATAACCACCATCAAAATTTCGGGTATTCCAATATTTAATCCTCTTGCACCCCGCATGCCCGATTCTCTTCGTCATTCACACCTTCGGGTCCAAGAAGATTAAATAGGGGCATCTGTATTACCCCAAATTTTTACCACTTAGATTTCCCATTATTGTGAAAATCATCATCACAATATGGATGAACCATCATGCTTCATCAGTCTCCCCAAAGATGGGTGAGCATCCAATACAATCAAAATTAGGGTTTCAAGCCCTCTCTGAGTGCTTAGACAAAGGATCAATCAAGAAATGACATGATCTTCAACTTGTCTAATCTCTTAAACATCCACAATGGATCAAAAAGGACTCCCACTTCAAGGATTAAGCACAAAGCTGCTCCCTTCTAGGTGGATCAAGTCTCAAGATCGACAATGTCACCAAATTAGGGTTTTGGTCGACCAGGGCCTCCAGATGGAAATTTTCATCTGGGCACAAGGCAATGATCCAAAACATGACCTAATATACTTCATGGAACCTCATGAACCCATGCATCAAGTCAATTTTGCCTCAGGGGATGCATTCATCAAAAATCAGGAATTAGGGTTTCTTGACCTAATTCACCCCTAAGTTGACTTTTGGGACAAACCATGAGCCAAGACCTCAAGAGATGATTTGAGGGTCTCTAATATACCATATTGATCCATTTGGAACAATGGATTGATCCAAGAAGCTTGAGCAATAAGTCTCAATTTCATCTGCACCACAATTAGGGTTTTAAGGGAAAAGTCAACTGTAACTTTGACTTTTGACCAGGACATGCTCCCAAACCCTAATACATGATTGAATATACCCTATGACACCCATGGAACATGTCCATCAAGTTTGATTTAGGTCAAGGACATGATTTCCTGAAGAATTGCACAGTTTGGAATTCATCTGATAAAAAGTCAACTGTGCACAAAAGTCAACTTTGACTTTTTGAGATTTTTCACCAAAATGGATTTTTAACCCTAAAATGATGTTAATGTATGATTTGAATCATCATTCATCAAGAAAAATCAATAAAAGTGAGATAACTTGTAAAAGGGGTAACCATAAAACTTAGAAATTTTTCTAAGTTAAAAATAAAGTGGCAAAGGTACCAACTTTGGAGGACCATAACTCCTAAACGACAAGGCCATTTTTTCTCATCCAAAGATGGATTTGTAGCCCTCATTATCACCTACAAAAACTTCAACTACAAGTCATTCCAATTCATTAAGGATTTTGAGTTATGGAGTGATCAAAGTGGCTGAAAAGTGAAAATGTCACGTTTTCCAACACTTAGTGAAATTTTCACTAAGTCAGATTCTGCCTCACTTTTTGCCAAATGTAGGGGGATTTTTCACTTGGAATCAAAAGAGATCAAAACCAAACTTGTTCAAACAGTTGTTGTATCATGTAAGAGCTTTCCAAAATGGCCAAGAACATTGCCAAATTCAACCTACACCATGAGATACAACATTGCCAAGTTGCCTTGCTGAAATCTGTCAAGGCAAGGCAGAATTTGCAACTTTGGTCGATTTGCCAAAATCATCCAAATTCAATTGCTCCTATCCACTTGGACACCTCAGAGGATTGAATCTAAAGGGGACAATCACTGAGCCAAGCCTCCAAAGTCCATGGAACAAGAAATAGCATGTTGAACCTAGAATGGCCAAAATAGGGACAAGACTTCAAATTTGGAATGAGGCATTCAATGGAACCATCAAGGTGGCATGGACTGAGCCATTCTCATCTAAAATCAGTCAAGACTTATCCAAGACCAAGGGAACCAAAGCTCTGTGCCCTAACCTCTAGTCAATGGCTAGAGGAGACTTGGATTTTCATTTGCCAACATTGGCCAATCCTACTTAACAGCTGCCATGCACTATTCCTTACAAAACAAACTTGCTCTACTATAAATAGAGCTCAATTGTGGTCAGTTTGAGTACACCAAAGCCATCTAACAGATGCTTTCCTCAAAATCTCTTCTTTCACTCCAATTTTGCCTTCTAAGGCAAGTCACTATCGGGTTTTGAGTTTGAGAGCAATTCCAATCAAACCAATCACTCACACACCTCACATACATCACATATGAGCTGATCAAACACTTAGATTACTTCTAAAACATCAATTTCACAAAATCACCAGCTGGTTGCTCAAGGTTTTAACCAAAGTGCAGCTGAGGTGCCACAAAATGATCCAGCCAATTTCAATCAAGTCCAACCATCCAAACACAATCCATAGGGTGTACGGAAGCCGTTCAGATCATCACCACTCATCTGTAACACCTCCAAATCAAAAATCACTTTGAACTTGCTGTCACGACTTGGAGGTAAGCACATGCTTAGTCATCTCTCAATCTATGCATATTTCCTCGCACAATAATTTGGCCATATGTTCATAATCGTGCATGGAATGTTTTCCCTCAATTAATTGCATTGTTTGAATCGTGTATCAAAAATCCTAGCCTTCATGCAGAAATTAGGGTTCTTGAGGTCTCTTCGTGATTTCTTGTTGTATGTTTAATTTAAATGAAATTAAAGTACATAGACATGATCGTGAGGTTGAGACGAGCATAATGATATGTGGATTGCATGATATGATTACGTATTCATGGAGATTGGATAGAAAATGCAAATCTGAGAAACCAAGAACACGCGCGTGTTCTTCAGCTGTTCTTGGCGCCATTTTTCATATATTTGAATATTTGAATTTTTGTGATTTTGTTTAATTGATTCAAAAATTAATTTCTCTATGAGTTTTAATGATTTTGAGTTGATTCTTTTTTTAATAATTCACAAAAATGTTAAAATATTTTATTTTCACAAAAAATCCCAAAAATATTATTTATTTCATATAATTGATATTTTTGTAAAGAATTAATATTTTGATTGTTTTTGGCATTTTAAATATTTTTTCTACATTGATTTTGCAACTTTTAATGCTTTCTAATTATTTTGTAGGTCAATACTTAATTTTTGAAGCATTAATCCAAGATCACAATTTGTTTTCCATGTGTTAAACAATTTTTGATCATTTTAATTGAATTTTTATTCAATTAAATACATTTTGAAAACAAATTAGGGTTTTGGATTAATTCAACCCTCATAAATCATTTTCAAAACACTTTGGGCCTCTTGAGAGAGTGTAAGACCCATCCCCCTTGTACGAAAACTTTTTGGGCCTCACTCATTGTATAAGTCCCTCTGTACAAGTAAACGGCGCGATCATCGCCCGTTTAAAAATAAAAATCATCTGGGCCTCTCCTTGAGCTATAAGACCCATTCAAAACACTTTGGGCCTCTATTAGAGTGTAAGACCCAATCCCCCTTTTAACCAAAACATTTTGGGCCTCACTTATTGTATAAGTCCCTCTGCGTTAAAAGAAAACCTCGGCGCGATCGCCATTTTTAAACGAAAAATCATTTGGGCCTACCCTCGAGTTATAAGCCCCTTTCTCTTTTCTTTAAACCTTTTTGGGCCTCTTGAGAGAGTGTAAGACCCATCCCTTTGTATAGAAAACCATTTTGGGCCCCAGTCACTTGTATAAGTCCCGCTGTACAAAGTCAAACAGTGCGCTCACTGATAAAACCCTGGGCCTCTCCTTGAGCTGTAAGCCCCAAATCTTTCTTTTTCAAAGCACTTTCTCCTTTGATTTTGAATATACTGTTGTTTTCAATCTTTCTTTGTTGAACAACTAACCCAACAGCATGGAAGCACTCCAACCGAGTAAGTGGTTATCGCTTTCATTTACTGCTTTCATATTATAAACTGTATTGTGGGGCTGCTCACTGTAAGTCTCCTTTCATAAACTCATATCTACTGTGTAATAATAGTATAGATATTTCGAGTTTCCCCGGCAACTACGTCTAGAACTAGGTGACGTCGTTTCATTTATTCATAGAAATAGACGCCTAGATCCCCAATAGGAGCACCGGATACAGTCTTCTCTTCGACTGTCCTCCTTAGGAATCGTTAAGAAGCTCTACTCCCCAAGATGAATGTATTCTCCGTGAATGGCATCTTTGAGTTTTCTTCCAGATTCTCGAACTTTCCTGACTTGATCTATTCCTTGTGGATAGCTTGCCTTGAATGTCTCGGGGTTTGGGTACCCACTACGGTCATAATCTTGGACCTTAACTAAGGAACCCTCTTTAAAAGCTAAAAGTCGCTGGATAGTAAACCTCGCACGTTTACCAGTGGTTTTATCTTTAAAAGAGTTATCTCTCCCAATGGAAAGGAGATGATAGACCCACGGGCTTCTTAAAAGCATCGGCCTCCTCTTGGGAATTATTCAAGGACACTACGGCTTCTTAGAAGTATTCACAGCCTCCTCTTAGGCTTCGTATAATGATCTCTTCCTCCGGGAATGATAGCCTCCTCTTGGGCTTCGTACAAGGACCCGTCGGCTTCTTAAAAGTTTCCAGCCTCCTCTTGGGCTTCGTACAAATTGTCCCGACGACCTCCTAGAGGTATAGGAACAGAACCTAGTCATTCTCATAGAACAGTCCTTTCATAGAGTCTACTACTGTTTCTCAAAGCATAGTACAAAAGATAAAACTCTAGACTTGGACAGTCTAATCCTTGAGTCTCAAAGACATTCTCAAGTGACCCCTTCGTTAAATAGGAAGGAAACCCGCAGACTCGGACAGTCTCAATACCCTTTGGATTTCCCGTTTCCTCAAAGACAAGGAAATATCCCTGATCCTCAAATCAAATCCCTGAGTACAGCGTTGCTCATATAAGAACTGATTTTCTCTTTTAAGATCAGTATATTGGATCTGTCACTCAACTAAAACAAACCTTTAGCCTCCATCTCGGGCTTCGTACGAGATACAAAAACACTCTCTTGTTGAGTATAAAAGACTCCCTCGTTGAGTCAAACAAACAATAGCCTCTATCTCGGGTTTCGTACGAGACACAAAGACTCTATCGTCGGGTCAAAAACTTTTAGCCTCTCTCTCGGGCCTTGTACGAGACACAAAATAGCCTCCTCTTAGGCTTTGTATAATGATTTTCCTAGCAGAAATTAGCCTCCTCTTAGGCTTTGTATAAGAAAACCACTGGTTGATCCAATCAACCTTTTAGCATCAAAACTGTGCCTCGTTCACAGTACACAAACATCAACAAACTCCTTTCCCTTCATCTAATCGCTGTAAGCGGCAAGCCTCTGGATCATCTACATCCATGCCACTGTCCTTCTTTTAGCATGAGGAATACCTAAGGAAAGATGGCATTGCTCTACACTGAGTTAAAGTCTTCTCCTTTAGGTTAAAACCCTTTCTTCAGAAATTATGGCATTGCTCGGATCCGCGTATCCCAGTTAAAGTAATTCTCCTTCCCCCCTCTTTAGAGATGACAAATTCTCTCTAAAGTCGAGGTCCTTCAGCTTCACGTCTTGGGCTTTGAACAAGACACAAATAGACCTTTCAGCTTCACATCTTGGACTTTGAACAAGATACAAACTACCTTTCGCTTCACGTCTTGGGCTTTGAACAAGACACCAAAACACCCATTTTCTCCCATAGAATAGGAGGAACTACGAACGCTCTGATTTCCCTGTTTCGGTAAACGGGAATACGTAGGCATAAGATCGAAAGAAAAGATCTTAGCGAGCGCAATCAACAAAAAACCCAAATCCCATATCTCCATCAATCAAAAGCAGTAATTCAAAAGCATCAGTCCTAACATCCTAATCCTTGTTCCCCGCCAAAAACCTTCTGCCCAGGTAAAAAGAAAGAAAATAGTATTGGCGAAAATACAAATAACCAGTATAAAGGCCCCCCACATTGATAGCATTCGTAACCTAACAGACCGTTGTTTAACCTCAGTATGCAAAGCAGGGTTAATTGGAGACATCTATTTCCCTTCCTTATTCAGCTCACAATAGGATAAAAAATGAATCGACCTGTAGTTTTAAGCTCAAACCGCAGAGAGCGACCAGCGCTTAAGAACCGCGTCCAAAATCGCTCGCTACACATGTGTCTTACTGATGACTGCTTAGAATACTTTTTGTGTTCGTCTTCAAAGATGAGATAACTAACTTTGTGAACCAAAGCAGCTATGGTTTAAGCTTGAGATGAAGATGAACCAGAGGTACAAAAAGAATTACCCAAAGGAACAATCTTGATTTTTAGCCTAGAAGAATCTTTGAGAACTCTAACCTTTTTATTTTCTGCTTGGGAATTTCAGGAAAAATTGAGGAAGAACTAGGACACTTTCCTTCTTGCTAGTCAAATTAACCTTCCATTTTTTATGATTGATGGATGGAGATAAAGGTTGAAGATGAATAAGATTAATGATAATGAAAAATGGGTTTGAGAGATAAATGAATGTATAAGGAATGAGTTTAAGTTGGATGGATGATGTCTAATTTTTAAAAAATGGAATGGATCGAGTGATTAAATAAAAATAATGATTTGAAAGAGGAGAGATAATGGAAAGTTAATGAAGAAATATGAAAGGGTGTCTTTTTTTTTTGAAGCTGAAATTGATTTAAATCAAGAAAAGTGTCAATTCGAATTAGAAATTGACTTTTTGATTTTATTCGAGTCAAATTTATATTCTAATCAAAGACCTCGTTTAATTTGAGTCAAAGAAGATTTTTATTCTAATCAAGATTACAAATGTGAAATGCTGAAAGCTTCCACAATTTTGATTGTAGTAGGGCTGACTTTTGATTCAAATCAAACTATCAAATCCTTTCATGATTCGAATCCATGATTCGAATCATGAGTCCAAAAATAGATTTTTTTAAAGTTGAAAATTTAAAAATTTTTGATTTTTTTTTATGATCAAATGAAATTTTAATGCTATGAAAATAATTTTAATGCACGTGATAAAAGTTTTAATGTGTAATGAAAATTTTGATGTCAATTGAGTGACGTGATGCAGATGAACGTAAAATGATCAGATGGATAAAATTACCAAGATGAAACAAGATAAATAGATGAATGACATTATGCAGGTGAAAGTAAAATGAATAAATGAATAAAATTCTCAGACGAATGAGAATGAGATATGTCATGCACACATAGAAAACACATACTTCAAACAAATAACACATTAAACATGAACAATACTAATAAAATTAAGTAGAACAACAAGAAAATAAAGGAGAGTGAATTATCATACCAATTCGACGATCTAGGCCTTAACTTGTTTCACAAGTAATAGTTAGTAAATAAAAAAACTTATATAAAATCAACAATACGATAAAAAAATAATGATTGGATACATCTTTCTTTGAAAGTGTGAAAAAAACAACTTAGACACTCCTTAATAGGATATCAAATAAAGTGGAATGACATGTGTTCTAATTATCTTTGCTTGTCTTCTTATTCAACAATGGTTAGCTACTTCGTTGCATGAACTTATGTTTTGACATACTAGAATAATTGATTCACTTGAGATTGATTTTCCACACTCAAAACTTACTTCTTTGAAACTTTTCATCTACTTCTTGAACAATCAACAAACACACCATCATCTTAATGGAAGTGCCCCGGGTTCCCATCCTCACCAAAGAACTCTTGCTTCTCAAGAAACAAATCATTCTTCATAACCGAGCCCTTGATACCAATCACACCTACCCTCCTTCATTTTTACCTCCTCAAAAGATGGAGGACTTAGCCCGATATGGTAAGACGAAAGGGGCAGGCGAAAGTGAACTCAAGACCAGTATTTGGAAAAACCACTCTTGCAAGAGCGAGTGAATCCAATTGGGGCCAAGGACGAACAAAATGAAAAGTAAGCCTAAGGGGTAAATGGTTTAACCAGCACAAAATGTTTAAGAAAATTATCCCAATACTTTGATAAAAGAGTCAAACCAAGGGACATTGAGACGAAGGGATATCAATCTCTGATCATGGGCATCATCTCAAGAGGCCCTACCCACATAAAAGAGATAAGAAAAGATCTCAAGAGAAGTTTTCCAAGATTTACGCTTGTCATAGAGTTGGAACACCCTCATGTAAGCCCAAGCTCTAGTATGAAATTATGAGGGGAAACTCTTAAACGATTGATCACAGCCACCTCGAAATTAGAAAAGGGAAAACGTACCCCCAACCTAGTTAAGAGGCATTCATACAAAGGAAGCGAGCAACTCTCAAAAGAGCTGTATATCCTCTCTTCCAGATCTACTAGAAGAACCGACCAATCCGATGGGTTACCAACCATAATATCAACATTGGTTATACCTGCAACAATGTTCAAAGTGGAAGGAGTCCTAACACTTTATCGGCCACCCAAGTGTATTTATTGGCGTTATCTTGCTTAACTAATCGAATCCCCTTGCAGGCCAGTTCATCAGCTTTAACGTGATCACTAGATCTGATCCAAGATACAAAATTAGACTTTCCCTAGTACTCCAAATGACTTGCAGTTTCAGTACCGCTAGGCTCACGACCATTCATCCCCTGATATAACTGGAAAAAGTCATCGGTACATTCCCTTCTTTGCTGGACAACTTCTATTTCTGCCTCGATAGGATCCTCACCCCCGCAGGCCTTCCCTGAAAATAGAGCTTCTGAAGAATCACTGGAAGAAGCTCTTTCAGATAAGGACGAAAAAGCAAATTTCTTACTCCCTTGCAGGCAAAAGAAAGAACGTATACCAATGCCTTCTCTCGGCCTAAGGATAAGGAGTGTTTTCTAGGATGCTAAAGAAAAGAGATGGCTAAGGGGCGTAGCGGGAAGTCAAGCAGGAAAGTCATCAGTGACGGCGTATTCTCTACCCGACAAGAGCTATGTTGATGCCCCCTACCAAGGGGTAACTTCCCGGTTCATAAGCCATTCCCTTCCATTATTAAATCCATCCATGACATTATGTATATAACAAAACCCACTTGACCTTCCCGCTTGCTTGTAGAATCAGAAAAGCAAGCTCAAATCCCTGTCGAATCTTTCGGTTGCCTGCTGACCTATTGCATTAAAGACCGACAATCGAATTTTTGCTTGGCTTGACGATCCCTTTCGAATCAGCTGAAAGCCCGACCCCTTCCCAATGTTTTCAAAGCGGAAGGCAGAATCTCGGATAGTTGGTTCATGCGTTAGGTCAACCATTCCTCTAGCATTCCAAAGTGAGAAGCTACGTGAACGAGCCCTGTTTTTCGAGAATGCAAGTTCCATTCGCAAAGCCCAAGCCATAAGCGAGTAGACCGAACTGCTTGCTTATGTGAGGTTCTTTCCTCTCGCTTGTTCATCTTGTTTTGAGTACTCGACGAAATAATAGCATAAGAGAAGATATTGGACAATTTAGTCCACTTCGATATCACACCTATTTGAGTTGGGACTTTCTCCTTTGATTCTAGCCTTGCTTGGGAGGGAACCAAAGAGTATAGTATCTCGGATAGCCTTTTTTGCGTTCGGGCATCACTACGCCAAACAAGACCTTAGACAGCGCTTTTAAGCGCTGTCTAAACCCGCGCTGCTAAAGGTTTAGACAGCGCTTTGGGTAATACCAAAAGCGATGTCTAAAGGGGGGTATATTTAATGAAAAGCGCTGTCTATGGTACCATTAGACAGCGCTTTTTGACATTTTTTAGGTCTACCTTAGACAACACTTTTTTTAAAAGCGCTGTCTAAGCCCCACCTTTTTGAACATTTTTAGGTATACCTTAGACAGCGCTTTTTTTGAAAGCGCTTTCTAAGCCCCACCTTTTTGAACTTTTTTAGGCATACCTTAGACAGCGCTTTTGGTGAAAGCGCTTTCTAAGCCCCACCTTAGACAGCGCTTTTAGTGTAAAGCGCTGTCTAAGGTATACGAAAATTTTTATATAAATTTTTTTAAACCACAATTTTTACCCGGTTTTTCAACCAGAATTTGACCTGTTTTTCAACCAATTTTTTTCCAGAAAAATACCATAATTTGGAGATTCAAATCAATCCAATTTGGCCTATTTAAATGTACCAATTTACACCAAAATTATATATCCAAAACAATTGGCAATTCAAACCAATATATATATATATATATATATATATAATTACAAATCATTACATTTTTTCTACAAATGTACATATTACTTATACTAGTACTTTTGCATCCAACCAAAGCATTGCTTCAAATCTACATAGGTCCTGAAAGAACACAAAGATTGTAATTCAATTAAAAGAATACATCAACAATGTCTATAGTTAGAAAGTTACACATATTTAAATTCTCATCAATTAAAGTAAGAGTACAATATTATACCTGATAAAACTCCGAGCTCCATAATGTATTGACACCAATCCTCTTTAATTTCATCCAATTGAGAAATTGAGTAATAAGCACACTTGCATTCTTCAAAGTACTACATTATAATATAACATAGTTTGATTTAGTTTTAACTATTTCATTATATGAGAGATATGTGTTAAATATTAAAATAACTCATAATTTAGAAATACATACATCGGATGGCCACTTCTCTACTAGGATTAATTGCGACCAACAACCAATATCCACTGTAAGATTAAACAGTGTTAGATGGAAACTTTCTACACGACGTCAAAATACAAAAAAACTATAATAGATGAATTTAGAATGAAATAATATATAACATTTTATTATGTTACCTCTTTCACTAACATCTCTTTCTTTTCTTGGTTGGAATATGAATTACTTGTTTCTTAGCAATGCGGACGGATGAATGGATCCAAATTCCCTCGTTATGGTCATTTCTGATATATGACTCATTCGCTATAAGATCCTCATCTTAATCATTTCTATTCAACTCATTCCGTCTAATGCATGACTCATTCTCAACATCAATATCACATTGATCTACACCGCTATCATCAACCATTTTGTTAGATAAAAGCACTATAGACCATTTCGTACTCGTCGGGTCAGTGACATAGAACACTTGTTTAGCTTGAGATGCTAGAATAAAAGGCTCATCTTTGTACCCCACCCTATTAAGATCCACTTGCAAAAATCCAGACTTATCCATTCGTATGCCACTACTATTTACCCACTTGCAACCAAAGATTGGAATCTGAAACTTCTCGTAATCAAACACCCAAATGTGCTCAATAACTCCAAAATATGACAGATTTGCATATTTGGGGTTTAAGTCCTTCATACTTGATATGCGCATTGCTTCAGCTAGGACGGTGACACCACTATTTTGCATAGTACTTTTATCATCTTGTTCTTTGGTATAAAATGTGTATCCATTAATTGCGTATGCGCTATGAGAATACACATGCAAACTTGGACCATATGCCAAACATCTCAACCTTTCTGTTACTGAAGCAGGATCTGAAGAGCGCTTCGAATAAATATGATCCTTTAACCATTGTATGAAACTTTGATTGTGCTCTCGTACTATCCAACTTTCATTTCTGTTATTCGGAGTACATCCTTGTGCATCTCAACATATGGCTCAACCTCATTATCATTGTGCAGAACATACAAATGCACTTGATCCCGTTCATCCCTTGATACTGTCACAATTTTATTTCCAATTAATTTTTTACCATCCTTTTTTTCGAAAATATGAGCTTTGGGGAGTCCAATCGATTGAACATTTGACAAATATTCAGTACAAAACTCAACCGCTTCTTCAATAATGTATCGTTCAACAATACACCCCTCTGGTCGACTTCGGCTTTTCACGTACCCTTTTAATATTTTCATATAACGTTCAGCAGGGTACATCCATCTCATATAAGCTGGTCCACACAACTGTGTCTCTTTCACAAGATGAACAACTAGATGTACCATTATGTCAAAAAAAAGAGGGAGGAAAATACATTTCAAGCTCACACAAGGTAATAACTATCTCTTTTTGTAGTGTTGGTAAGATATCGGGATCGATTACCTTACTACAAATTAACCTAAAGAAAAAACACAAATTAGTTATGGCGCTTCTTACTTTCACTGGCAAAATAGAACGTAAACCTATTGGTAGAAAGTGTTCCATTATAACATGGCAGTCGTGTGTCTTTAAACTCTTCAACGTGAGGTCTTTCATAGACACAATTCTTCTAACATTTTAAGAGTATCCTTCTGGAACTTTAACTTCACTCAGAAACTTACACAATATTTTCTTCTCCTTTCTAGACAGAGTAAAAGCAGCAGGTGGTAGATATGTTCGTCTTCCTTTCTTCACGGGTGCTAATTTAGTTCTAATCCGCATCGCTACCAAGTCTTTTCTTGCTTTAAGGCCATCCTTAGTTTTTCCTTTTATATTGAGTAACGTACCAATAACACTTTCAAATACATTTTTCTCAATATGCATAACATCGAGAAAATGTCTCACGTACAAAGACTTCCAATATGGCAATTCAAAAAATATCGACCTCTTTTTCCACCCACCTTTGACAACCTTATGTGCAAAAGGTTTGCCAAACTGAGTACGCATATCTTTCACCTTTTTAAAAACTTGGTCACCTGACAACATAGGTGGAGCTCTACCTTGTTCGGTGTCTCCATTGAATTCTTGTCTCCACCCACGGTAGTGATGTTTGGCATTTAAGAATCTACGATGGCCGAGAAAGACATTCTTATGACCAAACTCCAATCGCTTCGAATCTGTTTTATCATCACAAATAGGACACGCTTTTTCACCTTTTATGCTGTACCCTGATAGATTCCCGTAAGCTGGAAAATCATTAATTGTGCCAAACAACATCGCCCTCAAATTGAAACTTTCTTTCCTATATCCATCATAAACCTCCACACCGTTCTCCCACAATATCTTTAAATCTTCGATCAAAGGTGTCAAGTATACGTCTATGTCATTCCCTGGTTGTTTAGGCCCAGAGATTAACATAGATAACATCATGTACTTACGCTTCATGCATAGCCACAGAGGTAGGTTATAAATCATAAGAATCACAGGCCATGTGGTATGTGAGATACTTTGAAGACTATGCGGGTTCATTCCATCAGTAGATAATGCCAAGCGAAGGTTTCTTGCTTCTTCTCCAAAGTTAGGATAATCATTATCAATTTTCGACCACTGTGGTGAATCAGCCGGATGTCGCAACTTTCCATCAATAATTCTTTCATCTGCATGCCAAGTCAGGTGTCTTGCATCGGTTTCACTACGAAACATGCGCCTAAATCTCGGAATTATAGGAAAATACCATAAGACCTTGGCTGGAGACAATTTTTTCTTATATCGAGACAAACCGCATTTAGGGCACTCAGTTAACGATGCATATTCGTTTCGAAACAAAATGCAATCGTTTGGACAAGCATGTATCTTATCATAGCTCATGCCAATAGAGCACAACATTTTTTTGGCCTCATAGGTTCGATTGGGAAGAACATTATCCTCCGGTAGCATTTCTCTCAAAAGGGCCAACAACTCTGTGAAACTTTTATCCGACCATCCATTGCCTGCCTTTAAGTTGTACAACTTCAATACTGCAGACAGTCTTGTGAATTTAGTGCAACCTTGATAGAGCGGTTTCTCTGCATCGCTTACCAACCTCTCAAACATTTCGGGACAATCATGAAGATCTTCTTCAACTGCTTCTGCAATCTCTTCGACTCGATCACAATCGTATGTTTCCGTGTCTTTGTCATCTGAAGCATAGGTCGTATTACTTTTCCCCTTCGGTTCAACATTCTCGTTAATTTTCTCACCATGATGTATCCAACACTTATAACTTCGATCAATTCCATGCATCAGTAAATGCAATTTCAATCCATCTGCGTCAACCTTACCCACATAATAACAACCCAAGCAAGGACAGTCCATTCGACTGGGGTCTTTAACGTGTTGAACAGCAAACTTAACGAAATCCAATACCCCATTCTCGTACTCTTTGGACAATCGATCGGCATCCATCCATTTTTTATCCATGGTTTTCCTACTTATTAAGGTCAACAAAAACACTATTATATGAGGAATCAAAACATTGAATGAGGAGGAAAGTTATGATAAAACATAGAACATTGAATGAGCTTCTAACAGGGCTTCTAACATAACACAGTATTAAAATAACAAAATAACACTAACAACCTCAAGGATTTACAATATTAAAATAATGAGCAATATTAACACTAACACTAACGACCTAAACCAACCTAAACTAAACTAACACATTATATAGCAATAACAATGTAGAGCAACATTAACACTAATATAAACTACTCATATTCTATCAAAAGAACATCATTCTATCAAAAGAACTCCAAAACCTAATAGAACAAAACCTAACAGAACATCATTATATCTAAAGAACTCCAAAAATATGGTAACAAGAACAAAACCTAACAGAAAAATATGAAACTCACTTAAAACCTAACATAAAAAGAAAAACTCTTACCGGAACAGTGGAGCACGGTGGAGTACGGTGGAGGATGGTGGAGGAAAAAGTAGGAAGGACGACGGCCGAAAGGACGACGGCGAGAAAGGACAGACGACGGCGGTGAAAGGACGGACGACGGCGGTGGTTTCAGCTGGTTCGTTCTTGTTCGCAGAAAGAGAGGGAAAGAGGGAAAGAATGAAATGAAAAAGTATAGAATACTGATACCGTTTCAGTTTTTATTTTAATTAAAAATACCTTAGACAACGCTTTGAATGAAAGCGCTGTCTAAGGTGGGCCTTAGAAAGTGCTGTCTCATATGGGCCTTAGACAGCGCTTTTGATTTTTTTTTTTTAATTTATAAGACCTTAGAAAACGCTTTCCTCAAAAGCGCTGTCTCAGGTCTTATATATTTTTTAATTTATAAGACCTTAGACAGCGCTTTTAAGGAAAGCGCTGTCTAATATTTTCCTTTAATTTTTTTTTTTAATTTATAAGACCTTAGAAAGCGCTTTCCTCAAAAGCGCTGTCTAAAGTCTTATATTTAGACGCGCTTTTATTTTTCAAAGTGAACAGTTTCCGTGTTTTCTAAATTTTTTAACTTATAGCAGCGCTTTTGTAATAAAGCGCTGCCTATGTAGTGCTGCCAAAGAGTAATTTTGGCGTAGTGCATGCCCATATTCAGTGACCTACTGGATGCTGGATTAAGAAAGGAATAAACAATACGAGTTGCTGCGCTATCGGAATACAATTGATTCAACAAGCACGTATGGATAGGTTGGGTATAGATATTTCAATCTCTCTCGCACTCGCTCTCCTGATCGACCAGACTGAATTGATACAATGAAGATAACAAATGGGAGAGTGACCCTAAGTACAATGATTGCCTGCCCTATGAGGTACCGTATTGGGCTCATGTTTTTCTTTTGCCCATCAGGCATAAGGGGTGGTCCATTAAAACATTGTCCACAGTCCCGACTTAATGGGGATCCATTTACATAATCATAATCTAACCAGTGGTCACATTCAAAGGATATAAGAATCGGTCTATCATGCACTTAGTTTAATCTAATGGATCCTTGGTGCATACTTTATAAGGTCAATTTTCCGAAGATGATTGATCGACGCATGCGAATAGCTAGAAGAGGGAAAGACTGGCAGAGCATAAAGTCATGGGATTTGGTTTTGCAGATGATCATCCTAAGTGGTTGAATCCAACCTGAGGTATGTTATATTATAGATAGAGATCTTGATTTATGCATGGGTCTTCCTTTCTGATTTTTAGTATGGGTTTCTGCCTCATCCGGTACATGTATCTAAGCTGGTAGTATCAAGTTGACGATACATTAAGACTTGTTGTTTGATAGGCAAATATAGGAACTATTACCACCCTATTATAATATAATAATAGAATTACGGACCCATATCTACAAATAGGATATCCGTGAGAGACTTTCTTTTACTAAAAAGAATGAATGCATTGATTGCATTTCAAATGAGATGTCCAAGAGAAAAGGAACGAGGTTTTGAAGCGATGAGAACAAAAAATCGTGAATGAAAGAGCGTGACGAGTTTTTCTCCATTCGAGATGTTAGAAGGTGCAAAATCAATAGGTGCCGGAGCTGCTACAATTGCTTCAACGGGAGCTGCTGTAGGTATTAGAAACGTGTTTAGTTCATTAATTTATTCCGTGGCAAGAAATCCATCATTGGCAGAACAGTTATTCAGATATGCAACCCTGGGCTTTGCTCTAACCGAGACTATTGCCTTGTTCGCATTAATGATGGCCTTTTTTATTCTATTTGTTTTATAAGTTTATCTTTTTGAAAGGTGTAGTCCCTGAGGACGAGGCCCCCAACAATGGGGGGGGGGGGGGGGAAGAAGAGTGGGTACGCAGGCTTCTTTCACTTTCGTTTTGGAGAGAGCATTGTGGAGCAGCAAAAGGCATAAATAAGGGGAAGCGGCGGATTCCTTGGAACTACTTCCATTTTATAAGCATCAAATGGAGAGATGATCTTTGATTTAAAATCCTCAAATGGAGAGATGATCTTTGATTTAAAATCCTCAATTGGAGAAGAAAGGGAATGAGATTCATATTCCATTCCCCTTTATGAAGAGGAAGAATTGCTACTTTCCGAATCATTTTATATGTTAATAAGGCTACTAATCATTTTAACAAAGAGATGGTAAATACTTGAAGAAAAAAACTTGAATTGGAAGAAGGTACCTTGAAGTGTAAGGTCAAAGGTAGTAAGACGAAGGAGAAGGCTGAAGGTTGAAGATTTGAAGCTTTGAATGTGTGATTACGGTTACTCCAGAAAAACGCTATCTGAGAAGTGGGAGAGACTAAAAGGAAATAAGGGAAAATCAATTTAAATGGTTGCAAAAGTTCCCATAAATTTCTCCTACCCTTATGTAGGCGAAGGCAATTAGATAGATCGGATTGAATTTAAGAAGCAAGTGCAAACCAATTGTCAGATTTCACATTGGAAACAAAATCAAACTTAAGTTCACAGTAAGCAGCACATGTCACTCTCTACCTCTTTAGGTCACACGTTAAGAGAAAAACGGTGAAATGTTTCATTGATGGGATTGCATTTAATGATCATGTTCCCAATCAGTCTTTGGAAAAAACAAAGCAATGCATGCCCTCCAACGCATGGACAACCATTCCTGAAGGTCGGCGACCACTTCTAAAAGATTCCCCCGGCATCCAGTGTTCCTGGCGAGTCATGGGGGCAAGTGTTCTGGGTTGGCCTAAGGCGCAATAAGATAAGACTCACTCATCTCGTCTTCTCCATTATGCCCAAGGTATAAATACAATTACAAGAGTATTTTAGTTACACAATCTCTAATCTCCACTCTCACTATGATTATCTTGAAGCCTAAACTAAATCGGGCGTTGAAGTGTTAATCATGAAGGCACCCTTCCTTGGGTCCACTGTACTGAAGATTAGCAACACCAGTTCAAGATCAACATCTCTGATTCAACATGCATCATGATCGCTACCTTCGGTCCAAGAAGTCGCATCACTGAATCACTTACGAAGCTTTGTTCCACCAGAACTTCTGCAATCTCTCCATTTCTGGTTCTGGAATGGACCAAAAAAATGAGGGAAGTGAACATGAGAAACAAGTGGATCCTCGTTCTCACCCAAAATAGATGACTTTACCCTCTGATACACCACTCATCATCCAGATTAATAGAATAATTATCCATGTAGTATGTTGCATCCCTTGCAGTTGGTTTTAACTATCCCAATTATATAAAGTGAAAGATGCGTCATTCTTATGTATTCAAATCTATTCTCACTCTCACACATTATAAGATCTGCATACCCAAGTCTCTGAGGTGGCTTGCTGACTCTTCTCTACATGTCTCTTGTTAGCAGGTAGTCATTATCAATCTCCTCATCTTCGACAACAACTTATGCTTCTTCTTTGACTTCATATGGGATACACAATTCAGCATCAACATGCCCCACCTCAACAGGAATCTCTCCCTATTCTAGCTCTTCGTCAGCATCATCAATTTTCTTGAAGGCCATCTCAGCTTCATTGAAAACTACATCTCGACTAGTGATACACCTCCTGTGACCTGGCTCTAGTCACCATAGCCTATAAGCTTTGACTCCTTCAGGGTATCCCATGAACATGCATTTCAAAGCTCTAGGTTCTGCCTTGTCTTGCTTAATGTGAGCATAGGTCACACAACCAAATACTCTCAGTCAGTCGGAACTAGGTGGATGTTCCAACCAAACTTCTTCAAATGTCTTCATATCTAACGCAATCGAAGGACATCTGTTTATCAGATATGTTGCTGTCGAAACAGCCTCAGCCCAAAACACCTTCTTTAATCCAGCACTAGTAAACATGAATCTAACTCTTTCCAAAATTGTTCGATTAAACCTTTCTGCCAAACCATTTTGTTGTGGAGCACCTGCAGTAGTCTTGTGCCTTGCAATACCTGAGGCAGCACAAAAGCTGTCGAATGCCTCATTGCAAAATTCAAGGTCATTGTCGATTCTCAACCTTTTGACCTTTCTGCCAGTCTGATTTTCGACCAGAGTCTTCCAACCTTTAAAATTCTCAAAAGTTTCATCCTTAGTCTTCTGGATGAATACCCATAACTTCCTGGAATAATCATCGACTATGGATAGAAAATATCTTGCTCCTGAATATGATGGACAACTTGCAATCCCCCAAGGAACATTTTTTCATACTTTCTCTCCTTGAAAAACATATCCCTTCTTGTCGAATTCACCGAGAGAAATCAAATTTCTCTTCAAATCAGGTGCATACCTGACTTCAATCAATAACCTTATTGACTCATCATGGAGCTTGAATCTCACATATCCAATACCTGTAATTTTGCAAGCTTTGTTGTTTCCCAGCAGCACTGATCCGTCATCCTGATCACATAGTTCCTCGAACAATTCTCTGTTTGGAGTCATGTGCCAAGTGCAACCTGAATCCATAATCCACTCTTTTCTTGAGTCGCCCTTGAAACCACAAGAACATCAGATGATTCGAAGTCATCTTGAACAATGGTTGAGTTGCCATTATCCTTACCTCCATGATCTTTCAGGCGTTCAGGCAACACTTTTCTTGTGTGACCCTCCTTCCTACAGTGATAGCATCGAATACTAGATGCTCGCCACTATAAGACTTCTGCTGACTTTTACCTTTCTTCTTGTCAAACTTACCATCATTTCGCAAGAATTTTCCCTTAACGGCCAAACCTTTAGCAACCTTCAAAGGTTTATGCTCCTTTCGTTCATTCAAGTCCTTGGAATACAAGGCTGATTGAACTTCTTCAAAGCTCAGGGACTCCCTTCCATACAGGAGAGTTTCTTTGAAGTGAGCATGTGTTCTAGGCAAAACGCACAACAACAACAGTGCTTGATCTTCATCATTGATCTTCACATCAATATTTTCAAGATCAAGAATCAGCTTATTGAACATATCCAACTGCTCAGCCAACACTTTGTCTTCACTCGTCTTGAATGAGTACAAAGCTTGCTTCAAGTAGAGTCGATTCACCAGAGATTTGGTCATGTACAAACATTCAAGTTTCAATCATAACCCCGATGCCATAGTCTCCTTTGATACATGTCAGAGAACCTTATCACCAAGGCTCAACAATATTGCGTTGTGGGATTTCTCTATCATGGCCGTCTTTTCTTTTTCCGTTAACGCAACGTCCATGGCTGTATCTCCCTTCAACACTTTGAAACAACCCTGCTGAACCAGTAGGGCTTTCATCTTCAAGCGCCACAGACCGAAATCGTTTACTCCGGTGAACTTTTTAATCTCATACTTTGTTGAATGCATCTTCCTCTAAGCTCACCGCACTAATTTGTTGTGAAAAACGATGCCTTGGAAACAAAAGTATAACCGGTTTCTTTATTGAAAAGAAACACACAAGGGTTAGGGTTAACGGAAAATCAAGAAGAACAACAAGGATTGGTTATAACTGCTATTTTTTACTTTCTCTATAAAACATATTACAAGTACTCAAGAATAACAAATAACCCTCTCACCCTAATTAGGATTTGCCACACTTAAGATGTGAGAGTAGTCTAATATTTATAATAAACCTAACATACTAAACTAATGGGCTTTTTAACAATTACCCATTACAAGCTAACTTAGGGTACAAGCTAACTTAAACAATTGGATCCTTAACACAAGGCCCAATTCAACAACTACATACTAGAACACAATTCGACTATAACATGTAGGTCTTCGACAACAACATGTGAGCAGACTTCGATGACATGCTAAACCTCTGTCGACAATACTAAAGTTCGTTCTAATATCTCACATAAACTCTATTCTGCGATAAATATGTCGCCATGGCAAAAAAAAATTAAGTCATGAAAGATGTGAGTGATACAAATTTAACATTCATACATTATAAATGCTGCTATTCAACTTATTCAGTTGCATATAAATAGTTTAGTTGTTGGTTTCTATGATTGTTTCAAGATTGTGGTTGTGGGTTATAAGCTAATTAAAGCGTTAGCTTATGACTTGAAGATAATTATCAATGTCTTTTGGGGTGGAGTTTGTGAATTTATGGGGTATTGAGAAATGAGATGAAAGCCATTGATAATGGACTTTACACCTACCAATGAAATTATGATTTAAACTGAAAACTAAGAAAAAGAAAAGAAAATAACATTACGACTTTTTAATATTCATTAATTTCACATGTTACACTTTAAATACAAGTCATTTTTTGAGGAATTTAAAGAACATTTACAAATCAGGGTGTGGATGCATTGTTAGGAATAGTGATAGCCAGTGGTTAGGTGATTTCACTAACTCGTTGGGTTCATTCAGTGTTTATGTTGCTGAACTATGGAGAGTACATGAAGGCCTAAGATACGTGAGGCAATTTGGAGAAAAAATCGGTGGATTCATTGGCGGTAGTTCAAGTGATCAAGAATGATTTTTTTAAAGGAAAACGAAAATATATAAATAAATAAAGGAAAGTAAGGCAATACAGTCAATTTACAAGGGAACTTTGGGATAAAGGAACAAGGAGTACCAAATTCAAGATCAAAACCATCAAAAATAGAGATAAACAAATAGGTAAAACAAACCCAACCACCAAAAAGTGAGGAACAAAACAAAAGTATAAAAATAAAAATGCATAGAAAAACCAGCAACAGCCGAAGTTAGAACTTTCCAATCCAAGGACATTTGAAGGAGCGCCAAAATCACAATAAACACAACAAGAACACATCCTATGGAGGTAGAAACTACTCACCCCCTATTAGTTTAGAAATTGGATAGGGTTTACAAGCCAGTCCGAGAAGGCACATGTGTTTTCCACAAACCTACCAAGATACCATTTCCAAACTAAGGAGATGCCCATGTCTTCCACGTCTTTTGATGTCACCGAAGATCCATAAAAAACCATATCATTCCTAGATTTCAAATCGACCAAATCACGACATGCCAAACCATCCTCAACCCTTCTATAGTCCTAGAAACTCCAAACAAAGAAATAAACATATGGAAAATGATCAAGGTATCACTAGGAAAAACAGTACACCAACCCGACCACCTAAGTATCTTATACCAGACAGAGGATGCAACCTCACAGGTCACAAAAAGATGGGAAGATGACTCAATATGCAACGAACAAAAGGGACAAGAAATAGTCACAGAGGTCAAAGGAACACCCATGTTAAGTAAGTTAGCTCTGGCTGGGATACGATCCTAAAGAAGCTACCAAGAGAAAACTATAACTTTAGAAGGAGCCCAGCTACACCAAATAGCCGGAAGAACTAACTCTAAGGTAGAAACCTGACGACTTGGGGGGAACACACTGGCCAGAAGACAAGAGTAGGTATAAGACACAAAGTTATCCCTTTCAGTCGACTTGCACCATCTCTAGACATCACTCTCAACAGAAGAGGAAAAGCCTCTAATGACATATTGGAAATCAATAAAAAGATTTAATTCATTATCGAAGAGGAAAGGTCTCATCCATTTGAGGTCCCATATCTAACTCTTGCCCTCCAATTTACCAACCTCCCCTATAGAATTATAAATCTGGTCAGAAATCGAGAAAATTCTAGGGAATCTAAGATGAAGAGGAGAGTCCCCAACCCAAGTATCCTACAAGAAGGAAATAAGGAGACCCGAACTAACTTTCAAGGAAAGTCCATCCTTGAACCAGTCAGAAGTGTCGACAACTCTAGAACCTAGAAGGGATACCTCTTTCCACCAAGGCGAGGAAAATCTAAGGCAACCGGATCTCTTAAATCAATTAACTGGGTATGAGAAGGCCTCACCCAGGATAGAAGAGGTAGGGGCCGTATCATATCTAGCTGTGAAAATATCACGCCAAATACCAGATCCTTCCGAAATCTGAGCAAGCTTTGGTTAGGAACATTCGTTGGTTGTTGGAACTGTAATGGAAGGTTATCATAATTCATATTTATAGAAAAGCAAATTTGTATGGATTGCTTAGCTAGCGTAGATTGTACGCTAGAGCTTGATAGTGTTTTCTTTGAGGATACTTCTAGTCAAATTAAACATATGATTGATGTGATTGATGTGGATGCGAGAGGGTTTAGTACCCCCTAGATTAATCGCATTATAATCTCTTTCTTTTTGGGCATTGGCCCTCAAACCTCTAAATATAATTTAATTATTATAACACAAAATTATAACACAAAATTCAAATTATTTTTAAAATAACCTATTTATTCAATTTAAATACCAAAATAACATGTTTTTCAATTTATTTCCCAAAGTAACGTAGTTTCAAAAGAAGAAAACATGCAGACGCCATTTCAGTTGGAGTATATGTATTATTTTAAAGCTCATGCGCCATTTGATTTGGAGCATACACATAGGTGTAGCCAAATCAAATGGCGCCTACACATTCCTTGCCCTAATTTGGAGTGTATGCGCCATATGAAATGACGCATCCTCCCTAAATTATTTTTTATTTTTTATTTTTTTGTGTTATTAGGAAAATGAATTGAAAATAGGTTAAAAATTGAGGGGAAAATAAAAACAAATAAGAAACAATTAAAAATATTATTAAAATACATTAAAGTTTACAAGAAATGAAAAAAAAAAATCAATGTCCGTCCGATCAAAACGTGCCCCAGTTACACGATTTTGTTGAGGTGTTTGTGGTCTTTGCGTATTGACCTGCGAAAAAGGTATTTGTTGCGAGGGTCCCGACGTATTTGACAAATTTTCAATCATCTGTCCCCAATAGTCGGGGGGGTTGTTGCCAACGACGCTTCCGTAATTCAATTCCATACCCATGTTTTCGAAGTTAGGACGCAGTGGTTGGGTTAGGTGTGGATGGTATGGTTGGTCGAATTGGTACATTGAATCGTTTTGGAAACGATGCAATGGTTGTTGTGGTGTAAGGTAGTCAAATAGTGGTTGGGTGTTT
Organism: Lathyrus tuberosus; assembly: GCA_022829125.1. Classification (NCBI taxonomy): domain Eukaryota; kingdom Viridiplantae; phylum Streptophyta; class Magnoliopsida; order Fabales; family Fabaceae; genus Lathyrus; species Lathyrus tuberosus. Next base: position 6,977,750 of record JALAZF010000222.1, on the reverse strand, counting down.
TGGTGGTAGGATGTATGTGTGTTTTGGTGGTAGGATGTATGTGTGTTCATTTGTGGAGGGCTATGGGGGGTTGGGGTGGAGTCGAATGAGTCATCGGAGCTATAGGCAGATGTGGTGTCGGTGTGTGGATGTTGGTGGTAAGGGTCAGGCTTTTGTTGTTGTGATTGGGTGGGTGGCATGAATGGGTTGCGGGTTTGGAAGTTTGATTGGGTGGGTAGATATTGTTGTTGGGTGTGGTGCGAGGTTAGTTGTTGGGCAGGTGTTTGTTGTTGTGTGTATGAGGACGAAGCACGTTGGCGCGAATCTATTAAATATATCGGCTCAGACACAAATTATTGTGTTGTAACCGACCTAAACCAAAACATATATTTATGACTTGGTCTAACCCCTTCCACAACAGGCTCGTTTAAGATGTGGCGATGTCGATTCTTCCAATGTCGACACATCTCTTTAGCAAAGTCTCTCTAATCACCGTAACCCCATTATGCATCTATTCTCATTTAATGCCAGTCTCCCAAACACGTCAGGCCGACTGGAATATCTTGTTTCATGCCGAACTGCAGTTTCACTCGATCACTTTGGTGCATCTCGACTGTAGTGAACCGAATGATTGGTGTTTTTTATGTCCAGACTGCAACATCATCGGGGTTAGGCTTATGGTCGAGACCCAGATACGGTCTCTAGACAAACTGCATAATCAAAATACTTAATGAGAAAAATTGCAGTGTGTTAATTTAATAGCCAAATTTATAGTAGTGTAAGAATAATTTACATCGTTCGGCCAAATGTGGTCTAAAAGATTGCAGTACATGATTATTGCATTTTTTTTAAAGTTAAAAAATACAAGTAAATAATTTTATTTTAAAAATAAGCTTAATACACAAAAATAATTGAGACAAGACAATAATATATTAAAAATTCGATTACTTGAAACTAGACGTCTATTAATACACTTGAAACTAACATTTTATCGCACTACCATTCTATCATACACTAGTACACTGAAATATTGCACCACAATTCTACCAAACACCAGTTCAGTAAAATATTTGTTATGGCTCAAACACCACAATACATGATCAGTGCACATCTCAATGGTGAGATATTTGACTGTACCATAACCGGTTTCAATTTTCGAAATATCGATGTTACTCGGTTTTCAATTAACAGAAGATCAAAATTTTCCCATTTGATAGCGAGATTAGAAAGAAATTACAGTGTGGTCCAGTAGGCCAAATCATCTACAAGAATCCAGTGTTTTTGCCGACTATCAATGCAAATTTTTTCAGTTAAAGGTTCAAGATGATGAAGATGTTCATAATATGTTTCTCAGTCATGAGTATTCTGGTTTCAATGATATTGAGCATTATATTATATTACAACAACAAATGTCTCAACTTATTGATCCTTCTCAAGTTTTTTGCGAATCTGACGACGAACCAGCTGAAGTCGAAGTTGTAGACGAAGAAGAAGAAGAAGAAGCTGAGGTAATTTAAACACTTAAACAACAAAACAAACAAATATAATGACTAAATAACATAACTAAGCGATTACAACCATCAGGACAATTTCCTAAGAACTATACATCAACGAATGAACATCTTGGTCATTAGTAACATTCTCCCAGAAACGAACTTCTCCATTTTGGTTTAACGTGGTAACAAGCCTTTGAATTCTTCTGATCTTTACACCCTCTGGAATGTCTCCATCTAACCAGTGGATCAGACTCCTATTAAGATGTTCTAACGTCAGTGTATTCCAGAGGCAAATCTTCATTGGAGGTTAGACTAGCGAGAAAATTAAATTGACATTTCTCTTGTGGATATATGGAACCTGATAGAGATATTTGGAGGAAGAAGAGAAAGAAGACGAAGCCATTTTGAGAGAAGAATGAGGAGAAGTTGGTTCGGGAAAAAATGAGGAGAGTTTGGTGCAGAGAAAAATGAAGATAGGGTGGTGGTATTTATAAGGTGGGAAGTGTAGTAGTGGCCAGTTGAAATGGCGTACACACAGATAGTTTTAAAAAAAAAAGAAAAAGAAAATAAAATACAAGGGTGGCGCCTTTTGAAATGGTGCATGAGTTGTTTTATTAAAGGTAGGCGCCATTTCATATGGCTTGGTGGACATGTATTAACCATTTGAAATGGCGCATAGGAACACCATTCAAGGGACGCGTCATTTTATTTGACGTATCCTTGTTCTCCATATCCAAAACTACATTACTTTACTAATTTTTTTTTGAAAACATGAATATTTTTGTATTTTTTAAAAAGAATATGTTATTCTAAAAAAATTCACAAAATTCTTCAGTGAAAATGACTTTTTAATAACTATTTTCCTTTCCAACTTACCAAAAATTCATTTAACATCTTAAAAATTAAAATATTATATCATTCAATAATAAATTTTATCTTTTATGCTTTATGACTTGTGCATTTAAATTAGCAAAGTCCCCAAAAATAAAAATTCAAGCACTAACATGAAACATCTAGGAAGCAGCATATGAATTAGTTTTCTTTTTTGTTATGGTGTGTGCCACTTACATTCTTTCTGCACTTACAAAGGTTTACAATAATAGGTGTATATATACACATCTTCAAAAAGTGAGTCTGGTATTCCACCAGAAAATGGAACCATGCTTCACAGCTCCTACATAGGAAACTAGCATATGATGTGATGTGATGTGATGTGATTGTAAATTGCAAGTTGTAAAATGAACTTTGTATAACTCATCAAGTCTTTATAGAATCTGATACTATCTACCTGTTCCTTTGAAAACACTCATCAAATTATTATGCCGCCAAATTTAGCAATTAAAAAGCCATCAAATTTTAATAGTCATATATTCTTGTTAATTAATTAGTTTAGAAAAAGTTATCTCATTAAGAACCTTAAGTTCTTAGCCCAATATAGCATCTTCAAATAGACTATAAAAGAAACTTATTGCACCTCTTTCAAATTGCACTTAACCCTATAATCTTCTTACCTTAAACCAAACTTTTCATCTTCCAAAACCAAGCTATGGGTAACAAAAACTCATCAAACTCAAAAAAAGTACATTTCAAGACAACAACGGTTTCTTCAATAGAACAAAACATGATGCGTTTTCGAACAGAACAAGGTCGTAGAATCAAAGGTTCAACAACACTAAGAGATGATGAATATATAGGAAAACCCAAAGTAGAGACTTCACTTGATAGTGATGAAACATTCAACAATTTCATTCGACGTGCTAAGTACAAAATTAGAACTGTCACAATGTCCAAGTCCAATGTTGATAGGGAGCAGAGTAACAACACTGTGCCTGCAGCACCGGATCATGAGGTTAACATTGATATCAACAGTGATACAGACAATTATCAAAGGAAGCAGTTTGATGAATTTATTCAGATTGCTAAGAAGAAAATGAGATCTGCGTCAAGCTTTCGAAAAAATGGTTTCTTGAAGAAGCCATGAAAATTGTTGAGTTTGAAGAAAGTTTGGTGGTGACTATGTGTTCTTCTGATCTTCATTGTGGTCCTAATATTGGGACATGGTTTGATTCTTTTTTTATTTAAAATATTGTAAGAAATTAGAGTCAAGGTTTGACTATAATTCATATTGATTTGTTTGAATATAATTCATATTGATTGTATAGTTTGGGGTGTTCAAATTAACTAGTAATTTAAATTATCTATATTAATATTCAAATTCGTTTATTAAAAATTGGTTAATTATTAGTATGATTTTAGTCAAATATATATTTGTAATATTTTATTAATATAATTTTAACCAAATTTATAATATGGACATTCATGTTTAAAATAAAAACTAAATTAGTCAAATTTTTATATTTAAAAAATTTTTGAAAAAAAACATTTTTTCCTTCTCAAAAAAAATTGTAAAATAAAAAACAAAAAATATTTTTTTTTCTAAAATTAAAAATATGATTTTTTTTTTGAAAAAAAAGTTTTTTTTTTCTGAAATAAAAAAAGATTAAACCGAATTTTTGAGTTGGCTATCCTCTAAACTGAACCGAACTGAGGTTCTACAAAGGCTAGCCCACAAATCAATTTGAGTTTTTCAGCGGGATGATCTCAAACCTACTGAGCTTTTATGCCCAATTGAACAATAAAAAACTAATGATATTTTTACTGGGTTGATCTCAAATCGATAGAGCTTTTAACTGGATTGAGCTTAAGAACCTTTGTGGAGATTTTCATTGGCTAATCTTCACGAACCAAACAGAGACTTCCAAATATAATCCCCAAATTCAAAACAAGAGTTTTTACAAGCTTAGCTCATAGCCAAACAATAAATTCTGGTGGAAGAATTATTCACTAAAGAGATAATACACTCTGGGTAAATTTACAATTTTACACTCACCTAAAACAATTACTCTCACTTAGACTCAATATTACTCTCAAAGCACTATGGCTAACAATATCTGAGAAAAAATGAAAAATTTTAGAAAAATTATGAGAGAAATGAGAAGTGGGATTTAAACTTGTTTTCTGGATATAAAAAAGGGATAGACAAACTCTCTATTTATAGGCCAAGACGTGGTATAAAATTGGAAATAACCCATGGGGCAATTCAATTTCATAATGTTAGGTGCTAGAATATGTTAATATATAGTTTAGTTTTTGGCACCTTTTGAGATCTTTATTTGTTAATTGATGCTTTTTCCCTTTGTTTCCGGTAAATAATCGTAGTATAGTTTAAATGCATTATTAGACTTAGTTATTTAACTTTTGTGTTTATAATTGTAGGTTTTAACATTGCAATGGGAAGCTTGGAGCATGGAAGGCTCTTAAGGAGTAGTTTTGAAGAATTGGAATTTTTGAAGCATGCTACAAGCGCGCTTAGCGCGCTCCAAGTGCGGTCTGGAGCTAATTCCAGTAGGTAGCCCGCTTAGCGCGGTCTGAAGCCCGCTAAGCGGGATTTAAGGTGGTTTAACAATAAATGACAGTGCGCTTAGCGCGCTCTGCGATTCTCAGCCCCTCTATAAATAAATTTGTTCAGCATTTTTTGGGGATCCTTGTTATTTTCTTAAAGCAACAACCCTATAAACATTGTAGCATCTTATTTTCGATAACTCGGAGCATCAATAGTCGAGAGATTGTCATTGATGCTTGTTTCTCTTCTCCATTTTCTTGTTTGCAAAGCTACCATGTCAATGGATAGCTAATCTCCTTTTGTGTCAAGATTAGAAGGTAGACAATCCTTTCTTTTGTATGTATAGGTATTGATGTAAGCTTATGAACTTATGGATGATGAATATATGGTGAAAAACTTTGTTTCTATGGTTTATTCTTTGTGTTGGTTCATGATTGAGAAATGTGTTCTTACACTTTATCTAGGTTTTTCATCCATCAATGCACATAGGCTAGAGATAGTTATGAGAGTTGATGTTCATAAATATTGAACTTGAATGTTATCATTTTGATAGTTTGAGTGAGAGATCATCAAAGGATCAAAATGATAAAACTCACAATATGTGTTAGAGATAAACATATTGAGAGGATATGTGATTATACTTATCATCTATACGAGTTCATTTGCTTTGTCGATTCTATACCCGCAAAATGGTTTGTCGAACCCTAATCTTGGCATGTGTTTTATAAATCTTTCAAATCCGATTACTTTTACCGTTTATGCAAAAGATCCGTTATCAACAACCAAAACCCTTTGTTACTTTAAGTTTAAAACTATTTCAACTGTAGAACGGCGATGATATCTCTAAACAATCTCTGTGGAACGATAACAAAAACCCTACTCTATTTGTATTTCAACAAATTGGCGCCGTTACCGGGGATTGTTAATTGATATTGCAAGCATTGCAATAGTTGTGAAGTTTTAGACTTGTTAAAATTTTTCTTGTGCTTGTTGATTTGTTTTGTTTAGTGCGCAGACTTTGTTTTATGCGAGGGAAACTACCGGCGGACCAATTTCTATTCGATCCTGAGATTGAAAGAACCCCTCGTAGAATCAATAGCAGAACGAGACGAATGAGGCAACTAGCTAGACAAAGGCAAGAACAAGAGGGAAGTTCGATTTCTGCACCACCACCAATTCCACAGTTACTTCCAGCTATGTATCCACCACCACCACCACCACCTACTTCTAGACCATATACCAACAGTCCAAGACATAATGCACAGTTTGCTCGCAATGCCTATAACGGTCGGCATCCAGAAATGAAGACTGGTATTCTCCCGCTTCTATATCAGAGTCCTTTTACTAGTATGGATCATGAGGATCCTTATATACATCTGACAAAGTTCTATGAGATTGCGGGAGCAACTGGTGCGCCCGAAGCTGAAGAGGAATATCTGTTTAAGAGACTATTCCTGCATTCCCTCATTGGGAAGGCCAAGGAATGGCATCTTGATCAGTCGACGACAATAATGACTTATTGGAATTTACTTGAAGAAAAATTTTTGGAACAATTTTTTCCACATAATCGTTTCATGGAGGCAAAGACCGCAATAGCAGTGTTCACGCAAGGTGCAAACGAATCTCTCAACGAAGCGTGGGAGAGATTCAAATCTATGTTGAGGAAATGCAAAGGGCATGGCTTTGATGAATTTTCTCAAATTCATATTTTTCGGAATGGACTTCAACTAGTGCAGAAAACATTGTTGGATGCCACCGCAGGTGGATCTTTGATGATCAAGAGTGCCGAAGAAGCCATTGCCATAATTGATAAGATGGCTTTGAATGACCATCAGGGAAGCCATAACCGTGGCCCTTCTCAAAGGACTCCGGGATTTTTGGAATTGGGAACTAATGATGTAATCCTAGCTCAAAACAAGCTTTTATCTCAACAAGTGGAACTTTTGACTCAACAAATGCCGAAGCTTCCACAACAATTGAAGGAAATGCATGAGCAACCAAGCAAGAGTAAACAAGTTGCATGTTGTGAACTTTGCAAAGAAGAGCACGACACCGGATTTTGTCCTCCACCGGGATTTGAAGAAGTGAACTACATGAACAAACAACGAGATTATCAAGGAAGACAACAACAACAACCTTATCAAAACAATCCTCAACAACATTACCAACATAATCAAGGATATCAACCGAGGGGAAACTATCAAAATAATCAAGGTTATGGTGGAGGTTCTTCAAGTCGGCAAAATCCTTATCAACCTCCACCACCTCCGGTTGCTAGCTCTAAGTTGGAAGACACTTTGAATTAATTCATTCAAATGTCTATGACCAACCAAAAGAGTAGCGATGCGGCGATAAAGAATCTCAAAAATTAAGTTGGGCAACTTGCAAAGCAAATAGCCGAGCAACAATCAGGTTCTTCATTCTCCGCAAATACTCAAGTAAACATGAAGGAGCATTGCAAAGCAATCGTTACTAGAAGTGGGAAGGAGTTAGCAAAATAAAATGACAAAAGTGTGGAAGAAGAAAAAATTGATGGTATTGTTGAGGAGGATAGTGATGAGGAAGAAGTTGAAAAGAAAAATGATAATGAGGTTGGAGTTGAAAAGAAAAATGATGATATTGTTGAAGTTGAAAATGAGAGTGTGGAGGAAGTGAAGAAAAAATAGAAACATGTGAGAGTTAAGAAGGATAAGGAGAAGATGAATCTGATACCGACTCAAAATATGCCTTACTCTCATGTGCCGACAAGGAAATACAATGCTAGGCACTACTCAAGATTCATGGATATCTTTAAGAAATTACAAATCAACATCCCTTTTTCCGAAGCTCTAGAGCAAATGCCGAAGTACGCCAAATTTATCAAGGATATTCTTACAAAGAGGCGGAAATATTCGGAGCCAGAAACCATTGTTCTTATGGCAAATTGTAGTGCTATTATTCAAAGAACTCTTCCGAAAAAAGAAGCCGATCCGGGGCGAGTGACCTTACCCGTTACAATTGGTAATGTCTTTGTTGGAAATGGCCTTATTGATTTGGGCTCAAGAATCAATCTCATTCCATTATCTATTGTGAAAAGGCTTGGGAACATTGAAATTAAGGGCATCCGGATGACATTGCAATTGGCCGACAAATCTACCACTCATCCAATTGGGTTGGCGCAAGATGTGTTGGTGAAAGTTGATAAATTTTTCTTTCCGGTGGACTTCATTGTTATTGATATGGAAGAGGTTGAGGATGCTCCTCTAATTCTTGGTCGCCCTTTTATAAAGACCACTCGCATGATGATAGATGTTGATGATGGCCTTATGAAAGTGCGGGTTCTAAATGAAGAGGTATCTTTTAATCTATTTGAAGCAATGAATCATTCCAAAGACAAACATGATAGCTTCCGCATTGATGCATTGGATATGGAAATTATTGAAGTTGTAAAACAAGTTCATGTGAAGTCCCCCTTAGAAAGAGCACTTGGTGAGTCATTTGACATACTTACTAGTGAGGAAGAAAGGGAACTTGAAGAATGTTTGAAAGAGCTTGAGTCACTCAAAGAAATACAACCATGGGAAGTTGAGAATGAGGAGTTGAAGAAAGAACCAAGCGATGAGAAAGTTCAACTTGAATTGAAGGTGCTTCCTTCTAATTTGAAGTATGCATTCCTTGATGAAAGTGGGAACAAGCCGATTATTATTAGCAACGTTTTGTCCGACAAAGAAGAAACCCGTTTGATTCAAGTGTTGAAAAGAAATCAAGAAGCTATAAGGTGGGTTCTTTCCGATCTTAAAGGAATTAGTCCATCTTATTGTATGCACAAGATTCTAATGGAAGAGGATTTCAAGGCGGTAGCTCAACCACAACGCCGTTTGAATCCTACTATGAAAGAGGTTGTTCGGAAAGAAGTTGTGAAGCTTTTAGATGCAGGAATGATCTACCCGATCTCTGATAGTCCATGGGTAAGCCCCATGCATGTTGTTCCTAAAAAGGGTGGCATGACCGTTATCCGAAACGAGAAGAATGAGTTAATCCCAACAAAGATTGTGACGGGGTGGAGAACGTGTATTGACTATAGAAGGTTGAACACCGCAACAAGAAAATACCATTTTCCACTTCCATTCATGGACCAAATGCTCGAGAGGGTTATCTGGGCAACAATTCTATTATTTTTTGGACGGTTATTCGGGCTACAATCAAATTGCGGTTGACCCGGCGGATCACGAGAAGACGGCTTTTACTTGTCCCTTTAGCATTTTGCTTATCGAAAGATGCCTTTTGGCTTATGTAATGCGCCGACAACTTTCCAAAGGTGTGTTCAAGCTATCTTCTCAGACCTTATAGAAAAGACAATGGAGATGTTTATGGATGATTTTTCCGTGTTTGGAGCATCTTTCGATTTATGCTTGAAGAATTTGGAAACCGTCCTTGAGAGGTGTGTAAAAACAAACTTGGTGTTGAATTGGGAGAAATGTACCTTTATGGTGACGGAGGGAATTGTGCATGGTCACAAAGTTTCTTCCAAAGGCCTTGAAGTCGATCAAGTGAAGATTAAAGTGATTGAAAAGTTGCCTCCTCCTACCAACGTCAAAGGAATTAGAAGCTTTTTGGGGCATGCGGGATTTTATAAGCGATTCGTCAAAGATTTTGCAAAAGTAGCAAGGCCACTGAGCAACTTGCTCAACAAAGATCAGGTATTTCTCTTTGACGATGAATGTCTTATTGCTTTCCAAATTTTGAAAGAGAAACTAATTACCGCTCCAATAATCATCGCGCCAAATTGGACTTTAAATTTTGAACTAATGTACGACGCGAGTAATTACGTTGTTGGAGCGGTGTTAGGTCAAAGGAAGGACAAAACTTTTCATGCTATACATTACGCAAGCAAGGTATTAAATGAAGCGCAAGTAAATTACGCCACAACCGAAAAAGAGTTGCTTGCGATTGTATACGCACTTGAGAAGTTTCGTTCTTACCTAATAGGGTCAAAAGTGGTAATCTACACTGATCATGCGGCAATCAAATATCCGCTCACTAAACCGGATTCAAAGCAAAGTCTCATCCGTTGGATCCTTTTGCTCCAAGAATTTGATTTGGAAATAAAGGATAAGAAGGGTTCAGAGAATTTGGTGGCAGATCATTTGTCCCGTTTGATCAATGTGGAGATAACCAAAACAGAAAAGGAAATCCGAGAGGAATTTCCCGATGAAAAATTGTTTCGAGTACAAGTTAGGTTATGGTTTGCGGATATTGCTAACCACAAAGCAACCGGTTGGATACCCGAAGACCTAACTTGGAATCAAAAAAGGAAGTTCTTATCGGATGCGAATTATTATGTGTGGGATGACCCTTACTTGTTCAAGTTAGGAGGTGACAACCTTTTGAGAAGGTGTGTCACGAGTGACGAAGCTCAGAGTATTCTTTGGCATTGTCACAACTCGTCTTATGGAGGCCATTTTAATGGTTCGAGAACGGCCACGAAAGTCTTGCAATCAGGCTTTTGTTTTCCTACTCTATTTAAAGACGCAAATCTCCATGCGCAAACTTGTGATACTTGCCAAAGAACTGGTGGAAATGGAAAAAGAGATGAAATGGCCCTTCAAAATATCCAAGAGGTTGAAATTTTTTATTGTTGGGGCATAGATTTTGTTGGTCAATTCCCACCCTCTTTTGGAAATGAGTATATTTTAGTGGCGGTTGATTATGTTTCGAAGTGGGTTGAAGCGATTGCTTCACCGAAGGCTGATGGCAAAACGTAATAAATTTTTTAAAGAACAACATCTTTGCCCGTTTTGGCACTCCTTGGGTTCTTATAAGTGATGGCGGGTCACACTTTTGCAATACATCCCTTGAAAGTGTTTTGAAACATTATGGTGTATCGCATAAAGTGGCGACCCCTTACCACCCACAAACGAATGGTCAAGCCGAGGTGTCTAACCGAGAGGTGAAAAGGATTATGGAAAAAACCATGTCGAGTTCAAGAAAAGATTGGTCACAAAAATTGGATGAGGCTTTGTGGGAGTATCGTACCGCTTACAAGGCTCCAATTGGCTTAACTCCGTTTCAATTGGTCTATGGTAAAACATGCCATTTACCAATTGAATTGGAGAACAAAGCATTGCGGACCCTGAAACTGTTAAATTTTGATAAAAACTTGGCCGGAGAAAAAAGGAAAATACAACTACATGAATTGGAGGAAATGCGGAATGCCGCATATCATTCTAGTTGGTTGTATAAGGAAAAGGTGAAAGGTTATCATGACAAGAAGATCCGACAAAAGGATTTCAAGGTTGGGTAAATGGTATTACTGTTCAATTCTCGGTTGAAACTTTTCCCGGGAAAGTTAAAATCGAAGTGGTCAGGACCGTTTCTTGTCAAAGAGGTGAAAGTTTTGGAGCAATTATGATCGAAGATATGCAGAAAAAAGACAGTTGGACCGTAAATGGTCAACGTTTAAAAATCTACCTTGGAGGTAATTTTGATCGAGAAAATTGTTCCGTTCTTGTAGACATTCTTCATTGATCATCTTGGTCCGTCGAGCTTATCCGACGTTATACAAGCGCTCATTGGGAGGCACCCCAATTTTGTAAGTTTTTATCGTCTTTTTGGTTAATTTTCTGTTTAATCGTGTTTTTGTAAAGATGGTGTGATTTTGGATGCTGGAAATGATGTTTATGCTGTTGGAAATAAGTTTTGTGCTGCTGGAAGTGTTTTCTGTGTTGCAGAGCCCGCTTAGCGTGCACTGAAGTAAAATTCAACCCCAAATTCCAGTGAGTAGCGCGCTTAGCGCGGCCAGAGCCCGCTTAGCGCGGTCTGCGAAATTTTGAAAAAAAAATATTATTTTGTCTGGGCCCAATAATGCTGACCCGACCCAGATTTTGTTTTAGAAGCTAGGGTTCTGAGGTTATGTGCCTCATTTCACCCTTTTCTCACAAAAATCCCTAGTTTCTCTCTACTTCTCAAAAATTCTTGTGAGTGACTTGATTTCTTTTTGCCCTAGCTCCATTTTCTTCATTTTCGTGCTCAACATCTACATCAACAACTGTAAGTTCTTCCATTTCTTTTAAATTTTTCGTGTAAAAACCCATTTTGGGTTGAAGCTTTAATTTTCAATGTTATTGTTCATCTTGTTCTTCTTCTTGTTAGTCATTCTCCATTGTTGTTACTAGACTAGTTTATTTGCATGTGGATAGGAACTTTGAATTTAGAAATTAGGACTTTTGTAGATATTAGGGCTTTAATTTTATGAATTCGTGATTGGAAGTATCTCTGTGCATATCTCTGTTTTAGGAAGTAAGATTTTATCCTTGGAAGGATTGCTGTTGCAGAGAGGAATTTTTCTGCAAATCACAGAGCCCGTTTAGCGCGCTCCTGCGCACTTAGCGCGGTCTGGGATTTTCAGAAATTTTCCCCTCTTCTAAATTCTATTTTGATTCCTTTGGATAAATTGTCGTATTTGTTTAGGAATTTAGGCATATTTTAATGTTGTTTTCGTTAACGTATTTGTCTATTTTGTGGACGTTTTGTTGTGTTTTTCAGATGTCAGGTCGGAAGAAACAACGTGTCGGGTCTACCTCAAACCCAGCTAGGCGTGCTCCATTAGGGCCATTTGATCGTAATCGGTTTCTTGGTCTTGCCCAACAGTCGAAGTATCAACAACTTGAGCGGAGAACTGTGTGGGCTGACAGGATTGTGCAGATTGATCCCGAAGGGAGTTATCGCCGCACAACCTCTCTTTTGCAAGGAGGTGGCTGAGACGAGCTCTTTCAACCTTACCCTGAGTATCATTTGGACATTGTGAGGGAATTCTTTGTGAATGCCTTACCCTCAGGATATGCGCCTTTCAACTTTAAGACTTGGGTGAGGGGCAAAGAGATCGATTTCTCTAGAGACGCAATTAATACCTACCTTGGGAACCACGTTCAGTTGGCGGAAGACGAGTTGTGTGATTATGGAAAAATATTAGCTCAAGGGAATTGGAATGTCGAGTAGTTGAGAGAAGTTTTGTGTGTGGAAGGTCAGACGTATCAGTTGAGTGCTAATGGAGCCCCTCTGAAGTTTATGAGAGGTGTTTTGACTACCGAAACTCAAATTGTGATGTCGGTTGTCTTGTACAACCTCAAGCCTCGTAGTCACACCTCTTCCATTCCTATGCAGACCGCAGCCCTCCTGGCGTGTATACTTGATGATGAGAAGACCGTGGATTTGGCACAGATTGTTTCGAATGAGCTGAGGAGGATTGCGCTGAGTTCGACACCTTTAGGAGATAGGGTGGCTTGCACACTGACGTACCCTGGGCTGATTATGGCATTGTGCCATAAGGTGAGAGTTGCACTTCCTAGCCATGGGAATGTGAGGTTAGGAGTTTTAGATGATGCTTTTATCACCCGTTTTTGTTTGCAGGCTCATAATGATGTTGTCCCTGTTGCTGCTGCCCCTGCGAGGCGTGTGCTTGATCCGAGTGCTGAGGCCAACTGGGCCATGCACGAGGCTCATCAGCGTGCCTTCTTGTTTATGCACGACTCTATGGTGCAGCTGTAGCTCCAGTTTCGGGAACCTCACGTTGATCATCCATTGAGGTCTAGAGATGACCTGATGGTGTATGCTAGGTGGCCTGAGGCCAGGCCAGGTTTTTCGGAGGGGGCAGCTGTGCATGATGACCGTGATGAGGCTGATGATGGAGAGTCTAGTTCGAGTTCCTACTGATGGGTTGGATCGTTCTACCCTTGTTTTTTTATTATGTTTAGTATTTTGCTAGTATTATAGACTTCTGTTTTGGATATTATTGTAGTTCACATCCGAGCGGATGTTGACTGTTGTTTTGGATATGTTTTTAGTTGTTAAAACTTTCTTTTTATTATTGAAGTTTCCATCCGGGCGGATGAGGTTTTATGTTCATGCTTTTTGGTACAAAATTTTTGTGTTTGTTCTTGATTTAAGGTAATTGATTGATTGAAGCAAGTTTTAATTTCTTTGTTCAAAAGTGATATGCTACACCAATCATTGATGATGATGATATAAATCTGGATTGTTGCACGAAAAGGTACTCTGTTTTTGCTTTGAAGAATGTTAGTATGTGTATGAACATTTTGCTTTACACAAATTTCAATCTTTGATTCATTTCGCATGTATGTTCATATGGGAATTATTTAGGACAAAACCACAAAAGTGAGTGCCCATCATTGTTCACAAAAGAGAGTAGTCGTGTAGTTGTTGTTTAGCTCGTGCGATTCATGCTTAATCTTGTATTCATTGGTATATCTTGGAAACATAGAAGTGATCTAGGCATTGTTTGACATTGAGAAAAACCACCAATTCTTTTAGGCTTTATTTTACCCGGTGATAAGTGTGAGCATTTGATAACCAATTTTGAGCCTTCACACAAATAGAATGAATCATATAGCGAAATTCAGCAAAATGCCGGGAAACCCACTCATTTGTGGTTGTTGTTGTTAAAAGAAAATCGTTGTGATTCATTCTAGTTAGTTTTTGTATACACTTAACCCTTTGTTTGAACATGCTTTTGAAGAACATTGTCATTAAATTAAAGTATGTTTTAAAGTTGGGGAGAGTGTTTGTTGTGTGAAAAAGAAATGATTTGGTGAAATGGTGCCTCTTGTGAAAAAGAAAGAAAATGAAAAGTATTATTTGCTATGCTTTGCACTCAAAAGTGAGTTGCTTGAAAAGAAAAATAAAAGAAGCATTTGATTCAAATGAGAGAGGGCGCCATGAAAGAAAAGAGAAGAAAAAGAAAGGAAAAGATTGAAACGATTTGAGTTTTGACTAAGTCGGCATGTTCTTCATTTTTAAAAAATTTTTGATAGCCATTTTGATTCATTAGCCTTTTATAAATATCCCTTTCTTGTTAACCCTTGCCTCGTTACAACATTTAGAAGTCCTTAAGAGATCTTTGTTTCCTTGATTTCCTTGTTGAATTGAGTTGATGATGCATGAATGGTTCTGGATGCTGGCACAATTACTATGAGAGTGTTTTGTCCCTTGTAAATATTGAGCATGACTCATTTGAGTAAATTAGGTGATTCCCGTTTGAACATTTGTTTGCTTGTGATGAGTTGCTTGTTATTTCTGTTTAGAAGTTAGTTCATAGCCATGCTTTGATTCTGTGTTGGAGCTGAGCATTACTTGCGAGCGCATCAATTTAGTTTGAACCATCGATTTTTGATTGTGTTGTCTTATCTGATATTCTTCTTGTTTCTATTCTATCTTACCTTTGTTTGAGGATAAACAAAGAAGCAAGTTGGGGAGATTTGTTAGGTGCTAGAATGTGTTAATATATAGTTTAGTTTTTGGCACCTTTTGAGATCTTTATTTGTTAATAGATGCTTTCTCCCCTTGTTTCCGGTAAATAATTGTAGTATAGTTTAAATGCATTATTAGACTTAGTTATTTAACTTTTGTGTTTATAATTGTAGGTTTTAACATTGCAATGGGAAGCTTGGAGCATGGAAGGCTCTTAAGGAGCAGTTTTGAAGAATTGGAATTTTTGAAGCATGCTACAAGCGCGCTTAGTGCGCTCCAAGCGCGGTCTGGAGCTAATTCCAGTAGGTAGCCCGCTTAGCGCGGTCTGAAGCCCGCTAAGCGGGATTTAAGGCGGTTTAGCAATAAATGACAACGCGTTTAGCACGATGCTGCGCGCTTAGCACGCTCTACGATTCTCAGCCCCTTTATAAATAGATTTGTTCAGCATTTTTTGGGGATCCTTGTTATTTTCTTAGAGCAAAAACCCTATAAACACTGTAGCATCTTATTTTCGATAACTCGGAGCATCAATAGTCGAGAGATGTCGTTGATGCTTGTTCCTCTTCTCCATTTTCTTGTTTGTAAAGCTACCATGTCAATGGATGGCTAATCTCCTTTTGTGTCAAGATTAGAAGGTAGACAATCCTTTCTTTTGTATGTATAGGTATTGATGTAAGCTTATGAACTTATGGATGATGAATATATGATGAAAAACTTTGTTTCTATGGTTTATTCTTTGTGTTGGTTCATGATTGAGAAATGTGTTCTTACACTTTATCTAGGTCTTCACAAATAGGCACAAATAACTTGATCTGTTGCAAGCATACCAAGGATTTTCAGGCTTCATCTTGATGCAAATTTAGCATCCATATGTTATCAGTGTTGCTATCAAACTGACTCAGGCTTCATCTTGATGCAAATTTAGCATCCATATGTTTTCAGTGTTGCTATCAAACTGACTCAGTTGCATATAAATAGTTTAATTGTTGGTTTTTATGGTTGTTTTAAGATTGTGGTTGTGGATAAGCTCGTCAAAACATTGATTTGTGACTTAAAAGATAATCGTCAATGTCTTTTGAGTGGAATTTGTGAATTTATGAGGCATTGAAAAAGGACATGAAAGTCAATGATATGGGACTTTACACTTACCAACGAAATTATGGTTTAACCTGAAAACTAAGGAGAAGAAAATAAAATAACATGATATATTTTCATGTCCATTAATGTTGCATGTTAGACTTTAAATACCAAGTCATTCTTAATAGATCTAGATACTAATGAACCAAATCATTTGAAGGAATTCAAACAACAATTACAAACAATCGCTAAATAAAATTTAATTATCATATGACAAAATTCTTCCCATTAAAATAGGTTTTTAATAAAAACAAATGATGTGGCATTCAATCGTGATGTTTGATTGATTAAAAGTACCGGTATCCAATTAAATTAGAAGGTACTGAAATGTTCACTTCTTTTTAGTAAATTTTAACTTTTATATTTTATGATTTTTACATTTAAATTAGAAATACTCGAGTAATATTCAAGCACAAACATATAGGAAGCTGCATATAACTTGAATACATGTTGCTTATAAAAAATATAAAAAAAAAAGGAAGCTGCATATAAATTAGTTTTCTTTTTGGTTATGGTGTGTGCCACTTACATTCTGTCACCACTTACAAAGGTGTGTGTATATACACAATTTCAACAACTGAGAGTTGTATTCCACTAGAAAGACATTAAATAACAATAATAACATGACATTCCCATAATTAAAATTAAAAAAATGGAAGCATGTTTCACAGCTCCTACATAGGAAACCAGTATGACGTGATGTTATTGTAAATTGCAAGTTGTAAAATGAAGTTTGTATATTTCTTCAAGTCTTTGTAGAATCTGATTCCATCTACCTGTTCCTTTGAAAATATTAATCACTTATTAAGCCGTCAAATTTGGCAATTAAAAAGCCATCAAATTCTACTAGTTATATATTCTTGTTAATTAGTTTAGAAAAAGTTACCTCATTAGGAATTTTCAAATACAATGATAGCTGCCCCTAATAAACAAAACAACCACTATAAAAGAAACTTATTCCACCTCTTTCAAATTACACTTAATCCCATAATCTTCTTAGCTTAAACCTGTTTGTGAAACCAAACTCTTCATCTTAACAAAACCAAGCTATGGGTAACAAAAACTCATCAAACTCAAAAGTACATGTCAAGACAACAAAGGTTTCTTCAATTGTACAACATGTTCCAAAACAAAAAATGATGAGTTTTCCAACAGAACAAGGTCATAGAATCAAAGGTACAACAACAGATGATGAATATATAGGGAAACACAAGATAGAGACACCACTTGATAATGATGAAACATTCAACAATTTCATTCGACGTGCTAAGTATAGAATCAGAACCGACACAATGTCCAAGTCCAATACTGAATGGGAGCAGAGTAACGACACTGTACCTGCAGCACCGGATCATGAGGTTACTATTGATAACAACAGTGATAAAGAAAATTACCAAATGAAGCAGTTTGATGATTTTATTCAGATTTCTAAAAAGAAAATGAGAGCTACATCAACCATTCGAAATAATAGTTTCTTGAAGAAGCCATGAAAATTGTTGAGTTTGAAGCAAAGTTTGGTGGTGATTATGTGTTCTGCTTCTGATCTTCATTGTTACATGAAAATAAGGTCCTAATATTGGGACATGGTTTGATTTTTTTATATTTAAAATATGACAAGAAACGTAGGAGCACTGTTTGAGTTTTATTGGTGTAAAACTATAATTCATATTGATTTATACAATTAACATTGATTTATATATATATTAATTTTATTTTAACTATTATCTAATGACACTTTGTTTTAAAAATTTTGATAGAATTATTCTCTATTTATTTTGTAATCAATTTGTAATTATTAACTTACATGTAATTATGTTGTTATTAAGGAAATCATATCCCTTTAATGTACTACATATATTTTTGTCAGTAATGAGAAATCAATAGAAAATTTACGAATTTTTTAGCAAACAATTACGAGTTTGAAAGTTTTTGAGATTAACTCGAAAAATCTCGAGATCGATTGTCTGATTACAGACAGTGCGTGAATAGACTTCAAAGAAAATGACGTTTAAATTTAAATAAAAAGAACTTAAAATAAACAGCATTAAATAAGAATGCGGTAAATGACAAGAAGAATAAAGGTGTTTCAATTAAGGAAACATAAAAGTATAGGATAAAAGAGGGGCACAGACTCACATAATTCCGCACAAACTGTTTCGCTCTTTGCCTTAGGTGCTCCAGTTCTATAGAGAATTTTATGTGAAAACTTGCGAACATTTTGCTACAACACATGAGTCTGCTATAAATACTACCTAGAAATAATTGTCTTCGACAGTTCTAACGCTTACCAGAACTGACACGTCACTTGAATGCATGCAACTCCTCACTCCATGTTTTGCCACGTTGTTAGGGCTTTGAAAACTATTGAAGTCATTATCCCACGTTCTCTAACTACTTAGAGGCTAGAAACTGCTTGCTCGACAAAGATAATTACTGAGTGCATAAAGCCATCTTCACTTTGGTTTCTTCAATCTTCTAAGTATCCAAAGTCGGCCGGAGAGTCTTCTGTCGACATGGTGTCGAATAACCTCTTAGATCTACTCCTAACATCTTAAAATGCCATTCGAGACCATCTGGTCGACGTGCCATCACTGTCAAACCATGTTTATCATTTGTTACACTTAGCATTTCACCATATGAAACATTGACTTAATTTTCCTCTTAGCCAGAAAATCAAAGGTCAATATATGCCCACCAAAAAGTGTTGGAAATTCACCACAACCTATGGTGATTCCGCTTCAATCTTGATCTCAAGATTGATAACCAACCCACAAACAATACGTAATGACAATGAAAGAAGAAGAACAAACAAGAACAGCAAGAAAGAAAAGAGAGATAAGAGAAATATTTGGAGGAGAAGTGTTACCCATTAACTGTGGGATTTCTGTTATTATTGTATTTTCACTGTTAACCGCAACTGTGAATGTTATACAATGTTATAAATTACAATGCAAGGATACTCCCTATATATAGATTTAGATTTACAAAGGCCCAAAACTCTAAAGCCCAAAATATCAAATCTAATCTAAATCATATCTGAATCCAATCAAATCAAATCTAAAACGAATCTGTCGTAACACCTTCGACAACTCGACACAAAGTTATTCGACACTAGAATGATTCGACTTCGACACTATAAATTACATTTAACACACCACCTAATTCATTGTGTCTAAACTATCTACATTCATCATAGTCCTTAGCTTCTTGAACACTTCGACCTGCACTCCCTTCGTCATGATATCTGCAATCTGATTCTCAGTTCTACAGTGTTCCAACTTCATCTTCCATTCTGCTACCTGCTCTCGAAGATAATGGAACCTCATTTCGATGTGCTTGCTTCGACCGTGTGCTATTGGATTCTTCACCAAGTTGATAGTTGACATGCTGTCGATCTTCATGGTAATTGCTCCATGATTCTTCCCTGTAATCTCTTCGACCAAGTTCACCATCCAGGTTGCTTGACATGCACAAAGAGAAGCAGCTATGTATTCTGCTTCGCATGATGACAATGCCACTACTGGCTCCTTTCTCGAACTCCAAGCAACTGGTGCACCACCTAACATAAAAACGTATCCAGCTGTGGATTTTCTATCCTCAGCATCACTACACCAACTAGAGTCGGTGTATCCCACTAACTTGCATTCTTTCCCTTCATCAGCTGCAGGAAACAAAATGCCATAGTCGAGAGTCCTCTTCAGATACCTCAGTATCCTTTTCGTCGCTGTTAGGTGTGATACCTTTGGCTTCTGCACGAATCTACTTACCATACCCACACTGTATGCTAAGTCAGGCCTTGTGTGACAAAGGTATCTAAGTGACCTAATAAGTCTTCTATATTGGGTTGGGTCGACATCATCTTCGTCTGGATCCTTCGACAGTTGCAGTCTGGTCTCAGCTGGAGTCAAAGTTGAGTTGCAATCTTGCATCTCAAATCTCTTGAGTATTTCGCCTGCATATCTTCTTTGGTGCATCATCAAACCTCTACTAGTCTTGTAGAGTTCGATGCCAAGGAAATATGAGAGATTTCCCAAGTCTGACATTTCAAACTCCTCACTTAGGCCATGTTTGAAATCTTCGATCTCCTTCTTGCAACTTCCTGCTATCAACAAATCATCGACATAGAGACATAGTATAAGCAATTCGCCATTGCTTCTTCTTACATATACTCCATGCTCAGTCGTACACTTCACAAATTCCTTTTCCCTTAAGAAGCTGTCGATTTTCTTATTCCAAGCTCTTGGAGCTTGCTTAAGTCCATACAGGGCTTTATGCAGCCTGTACACCTTTCCTTCTTCTCCTTGTTTCACATACCCAGCTGGTTGTGCGACATAAACTTCTTCGTCTAAGGGGCCATTAAGGAATGCACACTTCACGTCCATCTAACATGTGTGCCAATTATTCATATTTGCTAGACCAACAACTAACTTGATTGTTTCGATCCTAGCAACAGGTACGAACACTTCATCGAAGTCTATTCCTTCCTTCTGAAGAAATCCTTTCGCCACAATTCTCGCCTTGTGTCGAGTTACTTCCCCTCTAGGATTTACCTTCACCTTGTAAACCTACTTCACGTCAATTTCCTTCTTGCCTTGAGGCAATTCGACAAGTAACCAGGTGTTATTGACTTCGATGGACTATAACTCCTCATTCATTGCTTTCACCCACTTCGAATCTTTCAATGCTTCAGCTGCATTGACTGGTTCGATATCTGCCTAGAAAGCATAATGTACTAGCTCACCCTCTTCATCGACTACATCATCTGATGTAATTACACATTCTTGCAACCTTGCAGGCATCTGTCTTGTTCGTCGAGGTCTGCTTGAACCTGCTTCATTTGCAACTGGTTCCTGTCGAACTTCTCTTTCGACTTCAGTGGCTGGTTCTTCACAAGAGATTCTCACTGAATCCTTCTTAGCATTCTCAGCCCAATCCCATTCTTTAAGCTCATCTATGATCACGTCCCTGCTGATCACTACCTGCTTATTCACTGGGTCAAACAACTTGTAACCTCCAGTTGAATGATATCCTATTAAGATCATCTGATTCTACTTGTCATCAAGCTTCCTTCTTAACTGATCTGGCACATGTCTATGTGCTATAGATCCAAACACTTTCAAGTGACTGAGGCTAGGCTTGACACCAGACCAACATTCTTCTGGTGTGATTCCTTCAAGCTTCTTCGTTGGACGTCTGTTCAAAATATACGTTGCTGTCAAAACCGCTTCTCCCCATAATTCTTTGGGTAAATGCTTTCCATTCAACATATTTCTCACCATGTTCATGATGGTTCTATTCTTTCGTTCTGCAACTCCATTTTGTTGTGGTGTATAGGGTGGCACCACCTCATGCACAATCCTTTCCTTTTCACATAATGCATCGAACTCTTTCGACACATACTCTCCACCACCATCTGCCCTCAGAATTTTAGACTTTCAACCACTCTGTCTTTCGACCATGGATTTGAATCTGGAAAATACCTCCATCACATCACTTTTCTTCTTGATGAGGTAAGTCTATAACTTTCGACTGAAATCATCTATAAACGTGCCAAAATATCTTTTGCCACCAATCGAATCCACCTGGATTGGACCACATACATCAGAGTATATGACTTCTAGAATTGCCTTCGACTTCCTTCATGCATCCTTACTGAAGTTATTCTTGTGTTGTTTCGACTGAACACACTCCTCACAGACTTCACTTGGAATGTCGATTTCTGGTAATCCTGAAACCATATTTCTTCTCTTCAGCTCTCTGATGTCATTGAAGTTGAGATGGCCTAGTCGAAAATGCCATAACTACTCATCTCTACTGGCTGCTGTTGCTAGACACTTGTGCTCCATCACCTTGAGTTCAATCTTGAAGGTCCTATTCTGAGACATTGGAGCCTTCAAGATCAACCTACCACCTGCGTCAAGAACTCTCATCATCTTATCTTCGACAACTACCTTGTAGTTCTTTTCGACTAGTTGCCCTATACTGAGCAAATTACTCTTCATGCCTAGAATGTACAACACATTGGAAATTGTTGACCTTTTTCCATCTTTCCTCATAATCAGAACATCACCAACACCTTCAGCTGCTAGAGTGTTGTCATTTGCAAACTTCACCGTGTTCTTCGACGAGGGCTTCATGTTGACAAACTAATATTTCCTCCCAGTCATGTGTGATGAGCATCCTGAGTCCAAGTACCACTGATCTTGGAATCTTTCTTCATCTTTTGTTATGACCATCAGCAACGTCTCTTCTTCTTCATGCTTCGCCATATTTGCATCAGTTTCTTGATTTTTCTTCTTTTCTGGACAGTTACTAACATAACGGCCATACTTCTGACAATTGAAACATTGAATGTGACTTTTGTCAGATTTTCGATCACCACCTTTTCTTCTACCTGCAGCACCACCTCTTTGGTTGCCTTGGTTCCAAGGTTTCTTCTGATTCGACTGGTTTCCTCCTTTGTTGCCATTCCAGCTTCCTTTACCTTTCATTTCCTTTTCTGACTGCGCTTGCAAAGCCATATCACTCTTCGAATTTCCTGCAGCTCTCTCAGCCATCCTTTGTTCATGAAACTCAAGCGTCCCTTGAAGCTCTTCTTTCGTCAATACTGACAAGTTCTTCGACTCTTCTATGGCTACTACCACGTGGTCGAATTTTGGAGCCAATGACCTCAAGATCTTTGCAACAACTGATCTTGATGTCAACACCTCTCCACATACTTTGATTTGATTCACCAGCTTTGTAACTCTAGTGAAGAAATCTGAAATACTTTCATTGTCTTCCATCTGAAGCAACTCATAGGTTCTCTTGTGAGTTTGTAACCTCACCTCTTTCACCTTCTCTGCGCCTCCAAATGACTTTTCAAGAATCTCCCACGCTTCCTTTGCTGAATCTACATCGCTAACTTTTTCAAAGTTATCTGGATCAACACACTGGTGGATTATAAAGAGTGCTTTATAATCTTTCTTCTTCAATTCTTTGTGTGCAGCCCTTTCTTGATCTGTCGCTACTTCTGCAAGCGGTGCCACTCCTTTCTTCACAAGATCCCAAAGATCTTGATAACAGGAAATCACCTTAATCTGCTTGCACCAATTCTCATAATTATCTTTCTTGAGAATTGGTAGAATCGCCGGAAAATTCCCATTTGGATAGTTCATCGCCATCACGAATTTCTTCCGTTGAATCACAACCGGAGCTCTAGATACCAGATGTTGGAAATTCACCACAACCTATGGTGATTCCGCTTCAATCTTGATCTCAAGATTGATAACCAACCCACAAACAATACGTAATGACAATGAAAGAAGAAGAACAAACAAGAACAACAAGAAAGAAAAGAGAGAGAAGATAAATATTTGGAGGAGAAGTGTTACCCACTAACTGTGGGATTTCTGTTATTATTGTATTTTCACTGCTAACCGCAACTGTGAATGCTATACAATGTTATAAATTACAATGCAAGGATACTCCCTATATATAGATTTAGATTTACAAAGGCCCAAAACTCTAAAGCCCAAAATATCAAATCTAATTTAAATCATATCTAAATTCAATCAAATCAAATCTAAAATGAATCTGTTGAAACATCTTCGACAACTCGACACAAATCTATTCGACACTAGAATGATTCGACTTCGACACTATGAATTACATTTAACAAAAAGGCCATTTTCAATCATGATCGAATGGAAGAAAGGTGACATTTTTGAAGCTTCTTCAACACTATTCACCTTGTACACGTTACATCAATGAAACATTAGTAATTAATTATTACTGTAGCCATTATGTCCACTTTACACAAAAATGTCATGTCACAGACGTGCATGCAAATTTATGATGCTTACCTTATATTTTCTAGGAGGTTTAAATGAAATGGAATCATTAAAATTTCTTTAAATTCCATTTTGTCTTTCCCTCTGGATTTTATGTGCCATTTGTCGAATCATACACCACGTGGCCGAATTTCTCTGGGAAAAAAACTGAACCATTTTTCCTTTTTTCTATTTAAATGTGTTTTCCAAACACTTTTCCACTCACTTCCCTTCTTCTGCAACTCAAACAAAGAGAAAAAAAAAACCCTAACTCTTGTTTTCTTCTTCCTCAAGATCTTCATTAGGAAACCGCATTCAACTTCAATGGTGCTTCTAGAGCAACATCAAGCCAGTTTCGCAGCTGAAACCGACCTTCCCATATTCTTCAATGATTATACTTATGTACTAGAACATCCTATGGAAGCAAAAAAAAAAGATATAGTATTGTTCTGCTCTCATCCCCTACATTTTTGTTGGTAATGTATGTGTGTTTATGGGTCCGTTACCTAAATATATCAAGAAACCCCAGCTGCTTGAAGACTTCTTCCCCATCTATCATGGGTATGAACCATTAGTGTTCATTGATGAACTCTTCAAGTTTAACTTTTTTAAGAATCACGTCTTTCGTTCCTCTCCTCCAATTGAGGATGTTGAGCACATGAAATCGATGGTCCGTATTGAGAAAAAAAATAAACACTTTTGGAAGGATTTAAGGATCTACGACCTGATCCAACTGTCCGGGGTGGGTCCCACCTATAACCCTCACATGCTTATTTCTTCCATGTGTTTCTAGGACACATCCACCAACACGTCCCAACTACCTTGTGGGATGGTAACTCCCACCTTTTTTGACATAGTTGTTATAGTTGGTCTTCAACCAACTAGGATGGATTTCTACCCCATAAGGCCAACAAGTACTGAACCTGCCTTTAACTTCTCCAAGACTGCTTACAACTCTTTTATAGAAGATCATCGAGAAACAAAAAATGGAATATCTTCACACGACCGCGTTGCTTTTCTCACTTACTAGCTGTCGAGTACATATTCTGCACATGATCCATTCAAGTAGCCATCAAATACGTGCCTCGAGGCACCCAACTTTATGAGTGAAGAAAAATCTACATGAGCAAATTGATTCTCATGGGACTCTATGAATCTTCGGCGTTGGCCGTTGCAGACATGGTGAGACCAGAGAACCCCAACAACCTCCAAATAGGTGGGCCTAACTGGCTCTTGCAATTGTGGTTGAATGCCACCTTCAAACTCTCCTTAAAAATTATAGTTCCTCATAACCTAGAGGTAGGAGTCAAAGGACCTCGAATAGCTATGCTTACTCCCGATGATAGGAAGGAGGTCTCTTTAGAAACTTTTGAAAATTACTTTCAAATGTTCTACAGATGCAAAAACTTTCACCGAGTTAATAACACCCTTTGCCAGTAGATAGTGCAACTCTGATTAGTTAAGGAAACCTTACCCTAATTGTTCCTGACAAGGACAAGACGAGATAGAAAAAACTTTATTTACCAGCTTCAACCCCGGCGTTGTATGGATGAGGCTTACCACTTCGTAGTCAGA
Organism: Lathyrus tuberosus; assembly: GCA_022829125.1. Taxonomy (NCBI): domain Eukaryota; kingdom Viridiplantae; phylum Streptophyta; class Magnoliopsida; order Fabales; family Fabaceae; genus Lathyrus; species Lathyrus tuberosus. The sequence goes on along the minus strand of JALAZF010000222.1, from coordinate 6,952,104 downwards.
TTTGAGGGTGGCTCCCTACTAACCGAACTTGGTAGCCAGGCAGTTTGGGTTGAGCCAACTGCTCCCCAAATGCCTCATTCCTAGAGGCAAATCCTTCTTCTGTTCCATTGACACCGCTTATGAGAAATGGCTTAAAGGGAGCCGCATATTTTATCGAAAGAAATAAGTTTTCCTTCATGCTTTCGACTACACTATCTCCTTCCACTACACTCAGGAATTCGAAGACTGGTGGGCGCAGCATTGGGCCCTTGTGCCTGACCATACGCTGATAGCACAACGTTTAGTTGATGTTTTTTCCCTTTTAAGAGAAAGAGGTACGTCTATTTTATGCATACGAAATACGTTTTAATGAAAAACACTCAATTCTAAAAGATATGCAATGACCTAACGGTAAGGAGACTCAATTACTTAAATCAATAATTAAATCGACAAACTTCAAAACTCTAACATATCAGGGATACCCTAAGAGCCGCAACTTCAGTGGCAAATGAAAATTCTTAAGAAATTTAAAATTTTATGCAATTCTAGTGATTCAATTGAAATTAATTCAATTTTAAATTCTTTTGTTTGGATAAAATACTGAAATTATTCATTTTTAAATTTTTTTTTTATCATTTTTATAAATTTTGATTTAAAATTAAAATTTGAAAATAGGGACTAATTTGAAGCCCTTACCAGCGAGGACAACCAAAAGGGCTTCGACTTGTAATTTCTTAAAATTATTAAGGACAAATTTACATTTTCTTTAAAAATATTAGGGGTCATTTTGTCTCTTTCAAAAAATATGAATACCAATATAAGAAATTTAAAAGTTTTTTTTTTATAATCAAAGATTCAATAAAAAGGGACAATAACAAGAATCCCAAAACCACCAATTACAAGACTGCTAAGAGAGGCAGGAAAAAAAGAAAGAACAACCTAGAAAGGATCTAGCCAACAAATAACCAACTTGTTAGAAAAAAACCAATGCCATCTTATTGCCACTCATATAAGTTACATTTAGATCTCTTTTTGCTAGCCTACTCTTTCCACCTCCAAGAAAAATGAATAACCCTATGAAGAATTTCTTTAGGAATAGCCACTAAGTCATTCAAGATAACTTGATTCCTTCACCACCAAATGCACCAACAAGTAACAAGTCATATCAAGCATGAAGAGGAACAAGACAGAGGAGAGTTTGTCCAAAGAAGAAAAGAATCGACACAGTTGGATGCTGTAAGGAATTGAACACCAATCCAAGATTCGACTTCCCGCCAAACTAGCTTAGCCTTAAAGCAAGAGACAAAAAGATGATATAAATCTTCAACAACCTGAAAGCAAAGAACACAAACCATTCTGTGTAGATCTGAAATAATTCCCCTCTTAGCGAGATTGTCACGGAATGGAAGACGGTTTAAAAAGAGTCTCCAACCAAAAATCTTAACTTTAAGAGGAATCCTGGATTTCCATAAGCAATTCAGAGCTTCAATCATTTTACCATCTAACTCCTCCTCTTCTGACACAGAAATGAAAGCCGAATAACAAGACTTAACACAAAACAAGTTATCAATACCTACAGGCCACTGAACCGAGTCTTCCACATGAGGGCATAATACGAAATCCAACAAAATTAGTTGCAGATCCATTGAAGACTCCGAGGACTCGTCAACCAGTAAAATGTTTTTGCCAAACAAGTCCCAAACCCACCTATTCTTAATCCAGCTTCCACAATCCTTGACCAAAGCATCTTAACATGGAGAAAGAGCAAATAAAGAAGGAAACTGCAGCTTAAGCGCATAACCTCCAAGCCAACGAGAGTGCCAAAACAAAGTATTTTCACCATTCCCTACATTCCATATTAAAAGGTTGAAGAAACCTCACTCCATGGAAGGATCGGCCAAGCAAATAAGGTCTTTCCACCACGAAGACCAGAGCCTGGGCCTGCTAAAGAACTGTCTTGACAGAATACATTTTTTCACACAACCATACTTAGCACTGAGGATTCCACTCCATAAAGCATTAGATTTGTTAATCACACGCCATAACCATTTTGCAACTAAAGCACGGTTGAAAACCGCCACATCTTTAATGCCTAAACCGCCTCTATTTTTAGGTTTGCACACTTGAGACCACTTCACCCAATGAACACATTTCTTGTCGAAATCACCAGCCCATAAAAAATTTATTTGGATAGCTTTGATCTCCCTCAAAACTTTAACTGGAGCCAAGAAGAAGGAAAGATAGTGAATTGGAAGCTTGGATAAGACCGAGTTAATCAACGTAATTCGTCCACCAATACACATAAATCTTCCCCTCCAAGAAGAAAGTCGCGCTTTGAAGGACAATGAATTTGAAATTGACAACGTATAGAGTGGGAGATCAATTTTAAATTATCTGCTTTTAGATGTTATATAAAATTTCTTAAATTTAACTGGTACAAAACACTTTATATATTTTTGTCATTTTTAATCAATCTTCATATTATTCATTCAAACAATTAAATTTGGTCAACTTATTTTTTTCAACACAATACTTTTTCATTAATTTTTTTAGCCCAACACACTCTAAAAATAAGAAATTCGAAATTTGTGTCTCACACTTTACATTGTAATGTCAAAACAATTATTATTAATCTTTCAAATTTTGTAATTTGATCTCCATATTAAAAAAATCAATTTGGCCACTAAATTTATTTATTTTTCAAATTAATTCTTAATAATTTTTAAAATTTACAAATCAATCTCTTTAAATTTTTGAAAATTACAAATTGATTCATATTTTTCAAAATTTAAAATTTACCTAAAACTTTTAAAATTTATAAAAATGACTAAAAATTTTAACAATAAATAATTTTAATAATTTATTGGACAAAAAGAATTTATAAATAAAATAATTTTAATTAAAATATTTAAATCAATTAAAATTTCAAATATCTTAAAAAAATTTAATTACCTCATCCAATTCGGGATGTTGATTTGGTTAAATTAAATTTCTTTTAAGCATAAACTTCCTTTCAATTTAATTAAATATAATGAGATCCACTTAAAAGTAGATAAAATATGCACGCAAAAGAAACTAAGGCACTTGTCACACTGATGTTTGAGAAAAGTTTACAATGATATCTAATTAGCATCATGTGTTACTGTATTTTCATTTTCATACCGAAAAAAAAATATATATGATTCGTGCTGGTTTTTATGCATAGCAATCTAAAGTCTAAACAAATATAGATTGATCTTCTCTTTATGGGGACAGTAGCATTCTTGCCTTATTTTCAAAATTTGAGTTGTCTCCAACAAAAAACACATGATTATACACATACAACACGTGATGCATTTCATTAAACCACCATCACTTGGGTCTACCACAATGAATAACACAACATTGGGAATTAAGATCCAATATTTATTTTGAAGAGATTCTCACATTTAATGTTATCAATACAATACTCTTTTCGATCACACAGAATTGATTTTTTTTATTCATTCAAAAGATGAAGTATTGCACCTTCATCAGTGGGAGAAAGTGTGTAGATCTTTAGACGAAGGGGGTGTGGGTGTTAGAAATTTAAAAATTTTCAACAAGACTCTCTTAGATAAATGGAAATGGAAAATTAAAACGTAAAGAAGTGATTTGTGGTTCAATGCTTTGATCAACAAATATGGTAGACTAGAGGACTTTAGTGGAATTAATAGTAGAAGAGGTTCAAAGTGGTAGAATGATCGATGTTTGAGGAATAGAATTAGGTGAGTGGGGGAAATGCTAGTTACTATTTTGTTAAAGTGTCTTATAGGGGTTTGTTGTCTACTGTCACCAACATCCCTAATCCCTTATGATCTAAGGCTTGTCAAAAATCTATCCCTTTGAAAGTGTCTTCCCTTGTTTGGAGATTATTCCAAAACAGAATTGCTACTAAGGATAACCTTTTCAGAAGGAGTGTAATCGTGAGTAGTGCTCTCAATTGTGTTGGAAAGTGTAGGAGTGTAGAAACATTCTCTCATCTATTTTTTAGTGTCTATTTTTTTGCAGGTTTGTGGCAGAACATTAGCAAATGACTTAGGATAAACATTACCTTACACAGAGAAGGATTGGCTCACTTGTCTCAATTTAAAGGGCTCGTTGGAGGCAGAAGGGCTTTGTCATTAAAAGTAGGCGTGATTTGGTTCGGGTGTGTGTGGAGCAGTGTTTTAAAAACCGGACTGGACCGGCCGGTCGGACCGGTTGGACCGGGAACCGACCAGATAACCGGCCGGGTTCGCTTGTTCGATCGCCCATGTCTTCGAACCGGAGGAAACCGGTGTGAACCGGTGCAAACTGGAAAAACCGAGAAAATCGGCGGTTTTCGCAAACCGGTGGTTCAACTGCTTATTTTAAAAAATAATAATAATTTTAAATTTTTTATAAAATTTTTTTTACTCAAATACATATGAACTTTTCTCCAAGAATAATAATGATCACTCATTTGATTCAAGTGATACACAAATTAAATTTCGTAATATCCACAAAACTATTTTTACTATTTTGTATTTATATTGATTGAAAAATCATCATACAAATATTTGTATAGAAATTTAAGAACACAGATTAAGAAACTAAATATAATATAATTTTAGACTTAACTGATTTCCATTATATACATATAGATTTGGAAAAATTATTATTTAGAATAATGTTAATATTTGTATTGGTTAACATTATAACTGATTTTCTATTAACATTAAAACTATGAATTTAAATTAAACTCTGTTTAATTTAGACTCTGTTTAAAATTTACAATTAGACTCTGTTTAAAATTTGCATTTAAATTATGAACATGTGAATTTATGATATGACATTTTCAAAAAATTTAAGTGCTAGTTATCTTTTTTAGAGACTGAATCATCCGGTTCGACCGGTTTTCCGGTTTTATACCTATTATAATGACAGGTTTATTCAACTGGGTTATCTAGTTTAATCCGGTTTGGTCATGCGGTTCGACCAATGACCCAGTGGTTCGACCGATAAACCAGTGACCCAGTACCCTCACCAGTTTGATGACCGGTCCGGTTTTTAAAACACTGGTGTGGAGTAAATGGAAAGTTAGGAACGACAAACTATTTTTTAATAAGGAGCTAGACCCTGGAAAGCTAGTTGAGGATGCAAAAGACTATTCGTGGAGGTGTTATCTGTAACATCCCACTTTCCCATTTTATAAAATATAAGAATATTACAGACAAAATCAGAGTTTTCAACTTTACAAGTAGGATGCTACACCAATAAAATCAACATCAAAACTTCTTTTCATTAAGTGAAATAAAACAGCGGAAATAATCATTTCATAAGTTCACGGCACACTTGCCAACATACTCCAAAACTCCACATTAAACTCGTGGTCCTCAAAAATATTGAATTTAAAAGAGATACGTAAAAAAATTCATTACAAAATAACAATTAATAAAATCCCCAAAATTCTCGTGTTACGTATCAGAGCGACACCTACGACTCGAACATGCAACACGCACTCCAAGTAACTCAAGTACCTGGTTATCTGTACTTCCGAAGAAGCACAGACACAGCAACAACAAAGGGGTGAGAACTACATTCAATAATAAACGGTGAATAATACATATTAAGGGTAGTTACCCACAGTCAATCACACAATCACATAATCAAGACATACTTGTCATTTTCAATTATCATTCAAACAACATGTAATAACAATGCAATGTGACTCAACAAATTACACAATGCATGTGGTACCAATATCACCAAGGTTCATTCAATCGAACCCGGATAAATCACATACACCCCTACTTGGCAATGATTTATCCCACCACACTCCACATTGGAGTTCGGGTGAATCACATACACTCCTCCTGAGCAATGATTCACCACCACCGACACACCATGAATGCATGACATCAATATGCATATAATTCATGTATAATCATAATCATACAATCCCACGATCCTCCTGATCACAATCAATCCATAACACCACAGAAAACACCTCACACAACGCTAATTAGCTAATTACCAGTTAATTCACCAAAATTACTAAATCAATTTTTTTGTCACCAATCCTACATTTCTCAAGGTCTGACATCTATCCCCAACCTCTCAAACCAAAAGAAACCACTTCGGACGCGAAAACGGGAAAGAAATCGCGAAACGGAAAAATTCTGCACCCTCGCTGGTCATATGTGTATTGCCTTGTGCCATACGCGTATTGGCCAGCTCGCTCGCCCATCCCTACGCGTATCCTACGCGTACAACCTCTCCTCCCGCCCTGCCATACGCGTATTGCCCTACCTATTACGCGTATGGGCAGAGACCTGTTTCCCATCAAAATCCCATTCTCAGATCCAATACGCGTATCCCCTTCTCATACGCGTAATGCCCCTCCCTTACGCGTAATGCCCAAGCGTTACGCGTACGGGCAGAGGGCCATGCCAATCCTCCTCCCCCCCCCATACGCGTAATGACCATAGCCGTACACGTATTGACTTACCCGATACGCGTATGATCAGATCTATTACGCAAATTCAATTCTCCCCCACTAGTCTGAATTCTGCTACGGGATCCTCACATTTTCCACTCTAATTCAGTCCTAAACTTGTTTCTATATCAGTTTTAGATCCTATTCTTCATCTTACTTCTTTTTACCTATTCTTACTAGTCAAATTTATGGTTTTTGGATCTAATTTCGATCACTCAACCTGCACCAAAACTCAGATCTGCAACATTCATATTCATACAGTACCAGTAACACCAAAATATCAAACAATCAAAATCGCAATGATTTAATTCACACAATTTTGATCATAGATTCACATATGCATCACATAATCATAATACATCATACATTTAGACGAATTCCTACGGGGCTAAGGACTCCCCATTATCCCCTTATGATTATACCACCAATATTAAACCCGTTCTCCCCCCTTACCTCAAATTTTCTGATCAAATTCCTGCGAAATTGATGAAGATTCTAGCCCTAGCACCCTTGTTCTTCCTTGTTCCTCTTCCTCTAACTTTGTCTCTTTTCCCAAAATTCGATTATGGCTAATTCTCCCACTAACCCTCACTAATCTCAGCTTAATTACTAAATTTCCCTTAATTCATCCACTGACCCCTTATCCAATTAATTAAATCAGATTTTTAATTAATAAAAATAATAATACTATTAATAATAATAATAGTAGTAATAACAATAATAATAATAATATTAATAATAATATTCACTTCTATACCACTATAATTGGACATACCCCCATATTAATCCTTAGTATCCTATTAACATTACCCATTCGTACTCAGACACCCCCCTTAAACAAGGCCAAACAATTGAGAATAAAACACGACGATTAAATAATTTAAATTGGGGTGTTACATTATCCACAAATTTAATCAACTTGAAACTATATTTACCTCAATTGAATGTAGATCCAAGGGCCTGCATAAGCATTACAAAATCATAAGTTCAACATTTTGGGTTTGGCTTTGAATATTGCCAGTTATGGGGTTCTGACAGTTGTTGTAGTTTCTCGGGTGATCGGTCCACTGTATTTTAGTTAGTTCAGGTTTCAGGATAGTTGCTTAGCGCTTTCTACTCCGACGGGAGCCGATGTTCGGGTGTTTGATCTATTCCCAGTTGTGCCGACCTCAGGTTGTTTCTGGTGGTTTTAGGTGTTGTTTTAGTTATTTTTTATCGCTCTGATTCAATCCTGACGCTTGTTAGTTTCATTGCTTTGGCGTATATCTTGGGCATATCTCTGCTTTTTTATTGGTGGTGTGTTTAGTTTGTTGTTGGCTTAGACATTTTCTGCTAGGAGTTGTTGTGTTTAGCAGTGAAGTGAGGCTTTGGTATTCCAGTTTGGATTGCTGTCAGTTTCTGCATTTTATCTTTAGACATCTTAGGCTGGAATTGGTGGTGTGGAGTCTCTTTATTTAGGGAAAATGTTACTTATGTCTATATTCAAGAGTGTCCTATTTTTTTCTTATGTATTGGTGTTTTATATGCACCTATAAAGATCTTGTATTTGTTTTAGTTAGGTGTCATACCTTAAATTTTACCCTCAGATCCTTTGATCATCATCATATTATTTTAAGTCACTGTTTTTGTGTTTATAGTCGTGTAGCCCATTAATCATAGTCATCCATTTTTCATTTAATTTTTGTCATATGTTGGGATCTTGATTTTAATTTTTTTCTGAGGCTTTGTTTCGATTTTGTCACCTATTCTCCCACTAACCCTCACTAATCTCAGCTTAATTACTAAATTTCCCTTAATTCATCCACTGGCCCCTTATCCAATTAATTAAATCAGATTTTTAATTAATAAAAATAATAATAATACTATTAATAATAATAATAGTAGTAATAACAATAATAATAATATTAATAATAATATTCACTTCTATACCACTATAATTGGACATACCCCCATATTAATCCTTAGTATCCTATTAACATTACCCATTCGTACTCAGACACCCCCCTTAAACAAGGCCAAACAATTGAGAATAAAACACGACGATTAAATAATTTAAATTGGGGTGTTACAACTCTCCCCCCCTTAAATTATTTTCGTCCTCGAAAATGTACCTGATGGAAATAGCTCCGGATACGACTCTCGCATCCTGCTCTCCAGCTCCCAGGTCACACTTCCTCCAGCAGCTCCTCCCCAAGCTACTCTCACCAGAGGTATCTTTTTTCCTCTGAGTTGTTTCATCTTGCGATCCTCGATCCTTATCGGCATCGCCTCCACAGTAAGATTATCTCTAATCTGCACCTCATCCCTCTGGATAACATGAGATGGATCAGATACATACTTCCGAAGTTGCGACACATGAAACACGTCATGCAAGTTCGAAAGTTCAGGCGACAATGCCACCCTATAAGCAACTGCACCAACCCTCTGCAATATCTGATACGGTCTAATAAACTCAGGATCCAGCTTCTTTGATTTCAATGCACGTCCAACCCCAGTCACTGGGTTGACTCTCAAGAACACGTGGTCACCTTCACTGAATTCCAAATCTTTCTTTCGATCATCATGATAACTTTTCTGCCTACTCTGAGACATTTTCATCTTCTCCCTGATCATCTGAATTGTCTCAGTAGTCTGTTGTATAATCTCAGGTCCAAGCACCACATTCTCACCAGTCTCATACCAACACAGAGGCGTCCTACACCTCCTACCATACAAAGCTTGGAAAGGTTCCATTCCAATACTCGAATGGTAGCTATTATTATACGTGAAATCAATCAATGGCAAATGAGTATCCCACGCACCACCCTTCTCCAACACACAGGCTCTCAGCAAATCTTCCAACGACTGAATAGTCCTCTCTGTCTGACCATCAGTCTGTGGATGATAAGCTGAGCTCAACTTCAATTTAGAACCCAAGGCTTCCTGCATACTCTTCCAAAATTCTGAAGTAAACCTCGGATCTCTATCCGATACTATGCTCGACGGAACACCATGTAGCTTCACAATTATCCTGATATAAATCTCCGCCAGCTTTGACAACGGGAAACTGATGTTAATCGGTATAAAATGTGCAGATTTTGTAAGTCGATCCACCACTACCCAAATAGCATCAAATCCTCTTGTCGTATTTGGCAAACCAGTAATAAAATCCATCACAATACTTTCCCACTTCCATTCAGGAATCTCTAACGGTTGCATTAATCCCGAAGGCTTCTGGTGCTCCACTTTTGACTTCTGACATGTCAAACAAGCATAGACAAACTGAGCTATGTCCCTCTTCATACCGGACCACCAAAACAACTTCTTCAAGTCATGATACATCTTTGTAGCTCCTGGATGAATACTCAAGCTTGCCTTTTTCAATTCCACATTATCCGGTACACAAATTCTGCCCTGAAATCTCAATACCCCGACATTATCTAATTTAAAGTCACTATCAGAATCATTGCTTCCTATAGGCATCAAGTCCACCAGCTTCACATCAAGTTTCTGATTTTCTTTAATTACATCCAAAAAGTCATTATTTACCTTCAGCATACCCAACCTAACACTCTCCGGTGTAGTTTCGCAAACCATACTCAAGTCTCTGAACTGTTCAATCAACTCCATTTCTTTCACCATCAATACCGACATATGAATTGTCTTCCCACTCAGAGCATCTGCTACAACATTAGCTTTTCCCGGATGGTAACTCAAATTAAAATCATAATCCTTCAAGAACTCTAACCACCTCCTCTACCTCATATTCAACTCCTTCTGATCGAATAAATATTTCAGACTTTTGTGGTCACTGAATACTTCAAATCTTGATCTATACAAATAATGTCGCCAAATTTTCAATACGAAAACCACTACAGCTAATTCCAGATCATGAGTAGGATAGTTCCTCTCATGCCCCCTCAATTGTCGTGAAGCATATGCCACCACCTTGCCATTTTGCATTAACACACCGCCTAATCTCATCTTAGACACATCACAATACACTGCAAAAGGATCATTTAGACTTGGTAGAATTAACACTGGTACTGTAGTCAATTTCTTCTTCAGTTCCTCAAAACTTTCTTCACAAGCAGCATCCCAAACAAAAGCTTGATTCTTTCTAGTTAACTGCGTCAACGGTAACGCCAAATTAGAAAACCCTTCAATGAATCTTCTATAGTAACCTACCTAACCCAAAAGGCTTATAATCTCCGTTGCTGTCTTCGGAGCTTCGCACTGAAGTACTGCACTTACTTTAGATGGATCCACCGCTATACCATCACCATAAATAACATGTCCCAAGAAACTCACCGTCTTCAACCAGAATTCACATTTTGAGAACTTTGCAAACAATTTATTATCCTTCAACACCTGCAATGCAATCCTCAAATGTTATGTGTGATCCTCGTCAGTCTTAGAATAAATCAGTATATCATCAATGAATACCACAATAAACTGATCCAGATAAGAATGAAAGATACGATCCATATACTTCATAAACACACCCCGCACATTAGACACTCCGAAAGGCATTACTGCATATTTATAATGTCCGTAGCGAGTTCTGAACGTAGTCTTCTGAATATTACCTTCCTTTACTCTAATCTGATGGTAACCCGACCTCAAATCAATTTTGCTGAAAACACGAGCTCCTACCAGCTGATCCATTAAGTCATCAATCCTCGAAAGTGGATACTTATTCTTAATGGTCACTTTATTCAACTGACGGTAATCAATGCATAGACGCATACTACCATCCTTCTTTTTCACCAACAACACTAGAGCTCCCCACGGCGACACACTTGGTCTAATAAACTTCTTATCGAGCAATTCTCCGATCTGAGACTTCAACTCTGCCAATTCTGATGCAGACATCCTGTACGGTGCCAAAGAGATAGGTCTGGTACTCGGTACAAGATCAATAGAAAATTCAACTTCCCTTGTCGGAGGCAACTCTGAAATTTCATCTGGAAATACTTCAGGAAATTCATTCACCACTGGTAATTCATTAACTGAAGTCTTGCTTTCAACAGACAACGAGGTAAACACTGCAAACATCTTTGTTTCATCCTCCAACAACATTCTCAACTCCCTGCTAGATAACGAATCCGCCAATACTTCCTCTTCAGGAGTAAGAAACAATAACGTCTTCCTGAAGCAATCAATATAAACTCGGTTGAACTCCAACCAGTTCATTCCTAAAATAACGTCGAGATTACCGAGTGGCAAACAAATTAAGTCCACTCTAAAATCTCTAGCAAACATAGCCAGCGGACACTTCAAACACACCAAGGAAGTAACCACAGAACCAATAGATGGAGTTTCAATTATCATCCTCTGATCTAGAGTAGACGGCACAATCCCTAGTCTCTTCACACAATCAACAGAAATAAACGAGTGGGGTTGCACCCGTGTCAATGATAGCAATCAAAGGAATATCATTAATAAAACAAGTACCTTTGACGGAACGCTCCTCATCGGTGGATTGGGCTCCCACCAAGGCAAACACTTTTCCATCGGCCTGAGACTTCTTTGGCTTCTCACAGTGAGTGCTGATATGAACCTTCTCTCCACAGTTATAACAGGTAGGCATAGTGGCTTTACAATTAGCTATCACATGACCTGGTCGACCACACTTGAAACACTTCTTCACTTCATTTGGACAGTTATTAGCACGGTGACCTGCGCCACCACATCGGAAACACTTGAGAGTATCAGAACCCACTCCTTTCTCCTTTGGTTTCTTCCCCACATTAGTTTTCTGTTTCCCCTTATCAGCTGGAGCACTGTAAGGAGTACCTCCAAACCTCTGCTTACCCCACTTCTCATTCACAGCCTTGTAATGAGAAATTCTGGCTCTGTTATCGTTGTCATAGATTCTGCTTTTGCTTACCAGTTCAGGATAATTTCTTATTTTCTGACAAGCAATGCCCAGTTTGATCTCGGGATGCATCCCATTCTCAAACTTCTAGCACTTCGAAGTCATAGCTTCTTTAGTATTGTAATAAGCATAATACTGTACCAATTCCTCAAATCGGGCAGCATATTCAGCAATTGTCTTATCACCTTGTTTTAGCTCCAGAAATTCAACTTCCTTTTCACTACGAATATCTTCCAGAAAATACTTTTCCAGAAACTCAGTTTGAAACACTGTCCAAGTAATCTCAGTACCTGCAGCTTCCAATCTCTGACGGTTGTTGTCCCACCAAACCTCGGCCTCCCCTTCCCGCATATGAGTGCCAAATCGTACTTTCTGAGCGTCACTGCATTCCAAGGTCCTGAAGATCTTCTTAACATCCTTCAGTCATTTCTGTGCAGCCTCTGGATCCAAAATACCTCCCTCATATGTAGGCGGCTTATTGCTCTGGAACTGTGCTAAGTCACGAAACTGAGCACCTCCAGCCTGATTATTGTTCTCTACAGCTTGTGCCATGGCTTGCATAACATCAGTAAGAGCAACATCATTCCTTCCTGCCATACTGGTCAATAATCAGCATACGGTCAAAACACACAATCAACCCCTATTCTAAGGACAGACTCAACTACTACACCTGGCCGAACGGACCGACCCGCTCTGATACCAATTGTAACACCCCACTTTCCCATTTTATAAACTATAAGAATATTACAGATAAAATCAGAGTGTTCAACTTTTACAAGTAGGATGCAACACCAATAAAATCAGTATCAAAACTTCTTTTCATTAAGTGAAATAAAACAGCGGAAATAATCATTTCATAAGTTCACGGCACACTTGCCAACATACTCCAAAACCCCACATTAAACTCGTGGTCCTAAAAAATATTGAATTTAAAAGAGATACGTAACAAAATTCATTACAAAATAACAATTAATGAAATCCCCAAAATTCCCGTGTGACGTATCAGAGCGACTCCTACGACTCGAACAGGCAACACGCACTCCGAGCAACTCAAGTACCTGGATTATCCGTACTTCCGAAGAAGCACAGACACAACAACAACAAAGGGGTGAGAACTAATTCAATAATAAACGGTGAATAATACATATTAAGGGTAGTTACTCACAGTCAATCACACAATCACATAATCACGACATACTTGTCATTTTCAATTATCATTCAAACAACATGTAATAACAATGCAATGTGACTCAAAAAATGACACAATGCATGTGGTACCAATATCACCAAGGTTCATTCAATCGAACCCGAATAAATCACATACACCCTTACTTGGCAATGATTTATCCCACCACACTTCACATTGGAGTTTGGGTGAATCACAAACACTCCTCCTGAGTAATCATTCACCGCCACCGACACACCATGAATGCATGACATCAATATGCATATAATTCATGTATAATCATAATCATACAATCCCACGATCCTCCTGATCACAATCAATCCATAACACCACAGACAACACCTCACACGACGCTAATTAGCTAATTACCAGTTAATTCACCAAAATTACTAAATCAATTATTTTTGTCACCAATCCTACATTTCTCAAGGTCTGACATCTATCCCTAACCTCTCAAACCAAAAGAAACCACTTCAGACGCGAAAATGGGAAAGAAATAGCGAAACGGCAAAATTTTGCACCCTCGCTGGCCATACGCGTATTGCCCAGCTCGCTCGCCCATCCCTATGCGTATCCTACGCGTACAGCCTCTCCTCCCGCCCTGCCATACGCGTATTATCCTACCTATTACGCGTATGGGCAGAGACCTGTTTCCCATCAAAATCCCATTCACAGATCCAATACGCGTATCCCCTTCTCATACGCGTAATCCCCTTCCCTTACGCATAATGCCCAAGCTCTATACGCGTACCGTCATGCGTACGGGCAGAGGGCCGTGCCAATCCTCCTTTTGGCCCCCCATACGCGTAATGACCATAGCCATACGCGTATTGACTTACCTGATACGGGATCCTCACATTTTCCACTCTAATTTAGTCCTAAACTTGTTTCTATATCAGTTTTAGGTCCTATTCTTCATCTTACTTCTTTTTACCTATTCTTACTAATCAAATTTATGGTTCTTGGATCTAATTTCGATCACTCAACCTGCACCAAAACTCAGATCTGCAACATTCATATTCATACAGTACCATCAACACCAAAATATCAAACAATCAGAATCGCAATGATTTAATTCACACAATTTTCATCATAGATTCACATATGCATCACATAATCATAATACAGCATATATTTAGACGAATTCCTATGGGGTTAAGGACTTCCCACTACCCCCTTATGATTATACCACCAATATTAAACCTGTTATCCCCCCTTACCTCGAATTTTCTGATCAAATTCCTGCGAAATTGATGAAGATTCTAGCTCTAGCACCCTTGTTCTTCCTTGTTCCTCTTCCTCTAACTTTGTCTCTTTTCCCAAAATCTGATTATGGCTAATTCTCCCACTAACCCTCACTAATCTCAGCTTAATTACTAAATTGCCCTTAATTCTCCACTGGCCCCTTATCTAATTAATTAAATCAGATTTTTAATTAATAAAAATAATAATAATACCATTAATAATAATAATAATAATAATAATAATAATAGTAATAACAATAATAATAATATTAATAATAATATTCACTTCTATACCACTATAATTGGACATACCCCCATATTAATCCTTATTATCCTATTAACATTACCCCTTCGTACTCAGACACCTCCCCTAAACAAGGCCAAATAGTTTAGAATAAAACACGACGATTAAATAATTTAAATTGGGGTGTTACATTATCCACAAATATAATCAACTTGAAACTATATTTACCTCAATTGAATGTAGATCCAAGGGCCTGCATAAGCATTACAAAATCATAAGTTCAACATTTTGGGTTTGGCTTTGGATATTGCCAGTTATGGGGTTCTGACAGTTGCTGTAGTTTCTCGGGTGATCGGTCCACTGTATTTTATTTAGTTCAGGTTTCAGGATAGTTGCTTAGCGCTTTCTACTCCGACGGGAGCCGATGTTCGGGTGTTTGATCTAGTCCCAGTTGTGCCGACCTCAGGTTGTTTCTGGTGGTTTTAGGTGTTGTTTTAGTTATTTTTTATCGCTCTGATTCAATCCCGATGCTTGTTAGTTTCATTGCTTTGGCGTGTATCTTGGGCATATCTCTGCTTTTTTTATTGGTGGTGTGTTTAGTTTGTTGTTGGCTTAGACATTTTCTGCTAGGAGTTGTTGTGTTTAGTAGTGAAGTGAGGCTTTGGTATTCCAGTTTGGATTGCTGCCAGTTTCTGCATTTTATCTTTAGACATCTTAGGCTGGAATTGGTGGTGTGGAGTCTCTTTATTTAGGGAAAATGTTGCTTATGTCTATATTCAAGAGTGTCCTATTTTTTTCTTATGTATTGGTGTTTTATATGCACCTATAAAGATCTTGTATTTGTTTTAGTTAGGTGTCATACCCTAAATTTTATCCTCAGATCCTTTGATCATCATCATATTATTTTAAGTCACTGTGTTTATAGTCGTGTAGCCCATTAATCATAGTCATCCATTTTTCATTTAATTTTTGTCATATGTTGGGATCTTGATTTTAATTTTTGTCTGAGGCTTTGTTTCGATTTTGTCATCTATTCTCATTTTTTTAATTCAATTATTTTCATACATAATCTTCAAGTTTGATCTTTATTTTAGAGTATAGAACTTTTTTATTTTTATTTAATTTAGAATTATTTATTTATTAATTTTAAATTACTAATGTAGTTAAATTTATTTCTCTTTTTTGCTAATATTCATAAATTATTTTATTCTTTTAATTTTTACTTTTAATCATTAAATTTGCTTCTTTTTGTTAATTTATTATTTTGTTATTATTATGTTATTATTAATTATTATTGTTAGTTATTATTATTTTTTGTTATTACTATTATTTTTGTTATTATTCTAATTATCATTAATTTTATTTCAGTATTTCTATTATTTATTATTTATCATTTATTTATTATTATTAGTATTACTTCATTTCATTTTATTTATTACAAGACCATGTCCCACACGATATAACAGACCAAACACTGCCAAAGCCTTACATACACACTCCCAGCCAAAAGTTTCAACATGACCCCATACCCACCAAATTGCCAACCTGCTCCATACTCCAAACATTCCACTCCAAGCACCATCAGAACCGTGCGCTCTCACCTCTGCTGCGCAAAGCCTCGCTCTCCAGGTCAAACAAATACTGCACACCACAATATCCATACAGTACCAAACAAAACTGTTACACTAAAATGTGAAAGCAAATCCTATAATAACCTGTGATTTTTACAAATAGAAACAATAACCCTGCACATGCCTACAAGTCTGTACCATCCAAAACCAAACCAGCTACAATACGTACATAAACATCTGTTGCCAAGCCACAAATTTTTTACAGCCTCCCAAAAAAACCCAAAAACCTGCAGTAATTTATACGAAGGCTCAAAGTTTGCAAAACATCACAAATTCAGCACAAGGCAACAAGAAAACCAAGCTTACAAAGGAAACATAGATAAAAAGAGAAAACATAAAGACAGACCTCACAAAACACTCTTCATCTTCATATCAGCTTACCATCTCACCATTACCTCCACCCTTCTAAAAACAACCGTGAAAACTCCCCCCACTTCATTTTCCTTCGTGACCTTTATCCCAAATCCCCTATTCATCACCACCTCATCGAAACAACAACAGTGTAACTCCCCCACTTCATCTACCGCCGTTTCAATATCCCACCTACCAACAACAAACCTCAAATCCAAATCCAACCCAGATGATGAACAACCGTGAAAATGAAAAAATAAGAAGAAGTGAGAGGGATCGAGGTGAGATCGTAATCAAACCGAAACCAAAGGAAGAAGTGAGACGGAGAAGAGAGAAAGAGGGAGCCGTTACGAAGAGGATCTGAGAGTGTAACGAGAGACAGAGGGACGAAGCCAGGAGAGAAATTAAGGCGATCCGTTTTTTTCCTCTTTGAAGCGGAATACGAAGGGTGGTACGAGATGATGCAGTAAATTTCTTTGTTTTGATTTGAAATGTGTCTTTTTTGACCTAGCTTCCTATGGCTGGTAATGTTTTGATCAGATTTTTGTGAGGCTTGTTTCCTCTAACGCATTTTGACTTTTCATTAAGATTTTCTTTTTTGATTTGGGCTTAGGGCCCGAGTTGGTTTATGAGGAGTCTTTCATATCACACCCACTTAATTCATATTCGCCCCCCCCCCCCCTCTCTTTTGGTGTTTGCTTATTTGTTAGTATTTTTTAGAGTTTTAGGTTTTTGTTTTTGGATTGAGCTTTAGAAATTTAGCATAAATTTAGTTTTAGGTTATGTAATTTGGTTGTGGCTTTGGATTAATTAGATATTAATTTTGGAATTAAATTTTAATTTTAGTTTAGTTTTTTTTTCTTTATTTAGAATTTAATCTTGATTTTAATTATTGATTAATCTTTTAGTTTTGATTTGGAAATTAACCTTGGTTTGAATTATTTATTAGAAATTAATCTTAAGTTTAGTTATATTTTATTTTTTTAGGAGTTAATATTGAATTAGATTTCAATTTAGCTTTTATTTGTCATTTTGATTTTTAATCTTAACATTGATTTTAGTTAGATTTTAATTTTGATTAAACTTTAATCATGATGATTGATCTTGGTTGCGATTAGTTTGTGACTTTCGATTAATTCTTGATGACAAAATTGTGGGTTCTTGACTAATTTTTGGTGACATTTGTGAATATTTCCTTGATAATACTTGTGTATATTTCTTGATGAAATCTTCTGAAGGTCTTTTATTTCTGTTATAATTTTTTATGTCTATTTCTTTTGATAATTTTATTTGTCCTTCCAAAGGAAAGTTGTCATGTTGACTTATAATTCATTTTCAAGGATAGTTTAGACCTTTCCCTTTTCATTTCCTTGACCTTATTAGGATCATCTTCCTTGGCCTTATTAGAGCCATTTCGCTTTATAACTTATAGTTAGGTTCGGAGTTTTTGAACTCTACGTGGGTACCATTATGATGTGTACTCATTTTCCCCTTTGACTTTGTTTAAAGTCAATCTTTAGGTTAGTTTTAAAACTTAGACTTAGAGAGTTATTAACTCTATGTGGGTACCATAATTATGAGTACTCATTCCCCCTTGGAACCTTGACCACAATCAAGAGTTCCTCACCCCTAGTGAGGCGAACTACGGAGGCTATGATTCCTCAGTCCTAGTTAGGATACCTAGGCACGGGATGTGATATCTTGTCAAGCCCACTAACCTCTAACCACTAATAACTAAATTCCCCTATCTCACGCCGCCACGCTATCGAGACTATTTTACCTTTCCCTTTATCCTAGCCTTAGGATTGGAGTCGTCGCACTCCATGTAAGAGTCATAATGATGAACACTTACTTTCCCGGTTTGACTTAGCCTTAGGTCTAGAGTCGCCGCACTCCATGTAAGTGTCATATTTATAAACACTTACTTTTCCCTTTGGAACCTTGATCATTATCAAGAGTTCCTTGTCCCTAGTGAGGTGAACTATGAATGCTCTGATTCCATCCTAGTCAGGATACGTAGGCACGAGATGCGACGTATTGGCGAGCATACTTAGTGTATGTACCCTTAGGTCTTTACCTTAGCACAGTTCTCTTAGCAAGCAAACTTTAGCATAACATAAATACTAACAAGAGGTTCCTGTAGTGTACTATAGATACTTAGGATGCTAACACCTTCCCTAGGTATAACCAACCCCCGAACCTTAGATCTCTAACTTTGTTGTTACATAGCGTAATTAGGGTTTTTTTTCGATCTTTACCCTTTCCTTGAGAGAAATCAAAGCTCGATGGTGAACTTCATGATTTACGATTCAAGTTAATTAATAGTTTGATATCTGATTCTCACTGCGACAGAAATGACGGCTTCACTGGGGACAAGACAAAGAGAGAGGGTTAAGCCTATCTTGTTTGTACTTGTGTTATTTATATATTTGCTCGCTTGTATACTTGTATACTTGTATATTTGTAAATATCTGTATATATACCTGTTGTGCTTGGGTTTTTTTCTATGCAGGGTTGTTACCTTGAGTGGCGAGGATAAGTCCTATACCCAGACTTGAGTGCACCTATGATAGGATGGTGGTATATTCAAGGAGACTTTGAGGGAGTTGATTCCAGAAAAAGTTGACTTGAGAAACCACCGCTTAATGGAGGCCCTCTTGGGAGTAGTTGTGTTGAAAGAGTATTCGTGAAAACATTGCTACTTTCGACCTAGGAGCCCGTGACGCCGATAACCTTTAGTTACCTTTTCACCCCATTTTGGCCTTGTTAGGATGTAGTGTAGTGACTATGAGGGAGTAGTCCTGAAATAGTTGATATGCAATACTATACTCGGACGTGACTCTCTTAAGAATATTATTGACTACCGAGTTATTTAGGAAATCGATAATATCCGAAAGATGGGTTGTTGACTCTGGGAACTATTTAGAACCCTCTTTTACAGATCAAGAACCCATAGTACACACCTTTTGGGATGGGTAGACCATGTCTCCATGCTCGTGATCTTCAAACCTAGGCCTTTGTTTGCTTATCTGTATATATATATATGCATATATGTAAATATTCGTATACGTGTGTTTGTGCATACATTCATCCATACATTCATGTATTCATGAATAGCCCTTTGGTTTCAAGGAATTAAGATGTTCTTGCCTTTGCAAAAATCAATAGAGATCATGGATTTTGAAACAAAACTCTTAAGTTTTTCCAAAAAATTTTGCAACTTGCTGTTGAGTTCCTTGAAACCATTTGGCTTGAATTTGTATTGCATGCGCATGTCTTCACATTTGCATTTGCATTTCATTTGCATTTCTCAGCCTTGAGTCTTATCCATCCTTTGTCTATAACCAGCAGTTGACTTCCCGAAGCCAGCATTGGACTTGAAGTAGCTTTTGGGAAAATCATGAACTCAGGAGAACATAGCCAGTTTGTGACCAGAGTAGATTTTGAATTGATGAAAGATCAGTCAGATTGGATTGTGGAAGCTATGACAGTCTTGGCAAAGAGAGATGACAATATTCAGAGGACTTCTGCAAACAATGTTGCTCAAGCTCAGCCAATGTAGATTCCTGTTGGAAACCAGGTTATACAAGAACGTACCATCGTCCGAGATGGACGTTTCTCTTCATTTGATGTCATGGAATACTGCAGTTTGGCATTCTCTGAGACAGATTCCCAAGAGGTAGTCCCTGTGATGAAAACCAAGGACCCATGATACGTTGAGATTATGGAAAAATGTCGTGCCTTGGAAGAAAAGCTTGATGTCATTAAGGGTCGTGACGCTGCTGATTTGAATGCTTTGAACATGTGTTTGGTACCCGGCCTTGTAATGCCACCAAAGTTCAAGACACCAAAATTTGAGAAGTACAAGGGGGATAGCTGTCCGAAGCAGCATTTGGTGATGTATTGCAGAAGAATGACTTCACATGTCCGCCATGACAAGCTTTTGATTCACTATTTCTAAGACAGTCTAAGTGGCATCACTGAATTGGTACATACAGCTAGAGAGCAATCACATCCAATCATGGTCAGATCTAGCTAATGCTATTGTGAAGCAATACAATTACAATTTTGAGTTGGCTCCCAGTCACCTGCATTTTCTAGACTTATCTCAAGAAGACAATGAATCCTTCAGAGGGTATGCTCAAAGATAGAGAGAGTTTGCTGCTCGTGTTCAACCACCACTCTTGGATAAGGAATTGGTTGACTGGTTCGTGGATACTTTGCAAGGCCCGTACCGAGAGAAGTTGTTTAGCAATGTGACATCAAATTTCTCTGACTTGGTAATAGCTGGAGAGCGCATCGAGAACGGTCTCAAGAACAGAAAAATCCAAGGCATCCCGAATATCCCAACTAGTGAAAGTGAATCAGTTGTCAGTTCTCTAGAAGAATGGGAGAAAGAAAGTAATTCCACCTGGGAATCCCCGACACCTCAACGCTCATGCATCTCAACTGATCAGAGTCAGCAATCTTTTAGGTCTCAGCGTCAGACATTTTTCTCTCCTCAGGGGAATACTCTTTGCCAAACCGAAGACCTCCTTAGTATCAACGGTCATACACCGTCAGCCGCGTCAACACGCTCAAAAGAGGCCGAGGAAGCCAGAAAGGCATTTCACTCCGTTGCCAATATCATACAGTCAAATATTGCCGGATTTGATCAAGGGTGGATTGATAGTGCGGAAGGAGATAGGTCATGTGATTCCTCCATATCCGCCAGGCTTTAACGTCAACGCTCGATGTGATTACCATGTTGGGGTACATGAGCATTCAACTAAATACTGTAAGGTGCTAAGGAGCAAAGTTCAGACTCTGCTTGACTCTGAGATGTTCTCATTCACGCCTCAAGGCATCCAGATCAACAAACCCAATCAGGCTGATCCATCAGTTCCGAATATGTAAGAAATTTCCGAGAATAGATGTGAAGATGATTCTCAAATTGATATCAATAATCAACTCTGAAGATGGTTATCTCAGTTTGGCAAATCAATAAAGGAAAGCCCAGTTTCCCAAAACTGGCAATCGTTTGGCTGTTTCAGCATTTTCTGTTGTATTTTCTTTGCATGTTGAATTTGTATTTGCTTGTAAGCTGTTGTTTTTTTCGAATTGGCAAGATTAATGAAATTTTTATGCATCTTTTGATTAAGTCCATTCGTATTCACTTTTTCTCTTTCTTTTATTCTCATAAAAAAACAAGATTTTTTTCCATCCACTTATCTTTTTCAAAATGTTGTTTAAATAAAGATTGGGGAGGATGATGAATATATTATACCCATAACTTTTATTGGTATGCTTTCAATTAAACTTTGTCGATGATGTAAGAATTTGTTTCAATCCCTAAACACTGGAGAAATAAGGAGTTAATCCCTAGTCAACCACTTCGTGCCTAGAAGTAGGAGTTTCTTTCGAATTTCAAAACCCTTAGATCTTAAACCTGGGGCAGGGTAGTTCTCAGTTTAACTTGGTTATACATTCGAATGCAAGAGCTTCATGCAAGACACCTGTTAGCTCTCTTAAATTAAATGATCAAATATTGTACAAGTTGTTCCCAAAGTGATAAATAAGGAAGGACCGTTGAGAAATCCTTACCCGAAGAATGAGTCGAGTCTCTTTCAAGGCAAAATCTAAGAAAGATGGGAAGCTCATGACCTTGCCTTATACAAAAAAGGTTTGTATGACAACCAAAAAGAAGTTGACTTTAAGCTTCCACTCTGAAAGTCCTTAATAGCTAAAAACAACGAAATGTTGTAAGGGAGTAGTGACTGCTTTAGGTGTTTGAACCATCATCAACTATCATCAGTTCAATTCCTAGCCTATAGGAACCTGAATGTATAGTCTAAGTTAACTGAGCGTATGATTCAAGTTCATCATGAAGATGGGTTGGGACAAACGAACTTTGAGCCTTTATCCTTTGTTTCATGAGTCGTGAACCAAATCATGTTACAACCTTTAAAAGACCTAATTGAGGTAAGGTTGTTTTGAAAGCATACTACAACAAGGTTGGATAACTTGACTTCTAATGATCTTTGCTAATTGTTTGTGTGGATCACTTTGTCTATATCCACTTCATTTTGATCATTGAATCACTCAATTGTGTTTTATAGATAAACTTTGATTTCAAAAGCTTGCATGAATGTTGAATTGAAATTGCCAAATTTTAATGAATAACATTGTTTGCAAGATAGCTAAATATCAAAGGAATCCCAACAAATACAGCCAGTTGGGGAGTTTGACTTGGTAAAGGAAGCTCGGTCTGGGGCAACCAATTTAAAGGATTTGTTAATCAAGCATTTCAGGAGTTAGTGAATCAGGGGCAAAACTCTTCAAAGTTCAGAACATTGGGGCAAGCCATCTTGAGATCATCTTATGGCAAATTTGTTTCCCAACTCTTTTCAAGGCAAGGACTCCAAAGACTCACCAATAGGGGCAAGTCGGCTTCTCAGTTGTTACTCCCACAGTCTGAGGACTTTGTTGTGCAAATATGTTAATCTGGGGCAATCAGAACGAGATTCGGTAAATCTATCGAAGACCAGTTAATCAGAGGCAATCAGGTTAAGATTAGACAAATCTCTCAAAGGCCAGTTAGTCTGGGGCAACTCTTTCACATATCAACTAGCTAGCAGGGGCAAGTTTGCTTCCTAGTCGTTATTCCCATAGTCAGACGGACAAGTTCGACGAATTTGTTTTACAAATGCAGTTAAATTGGGGCAATTACGTCGAGATTTGTGAATCTCTCTAAGAGTTTGAATATATTAAAGCATCTTGTATGCCAATTCTTCTGTAAAATCCTCTCGGTATTTTTCTTCCAAACAGACTATGTAATCTGGGGTAGATGA
This sequence comes from Lathyrus tuberosus, assembly GCA_022829125.1. NCBI lineage: Eukaryota > Viridiplantae > Streptophyta > Magnoliopsida > Fabales > Fabaceae > Lathyrus > Lathyrus tuberosus. The sequence goes on along the minus strand of JALAZF010000222.1, from coordinate 6,928,301 downwards.
GATTTGAAGATGATCACATTGTTCTTGTGATATCCTTTGCTAGCTCCCCAGTAAGTTGTTACTTCAGTTGATCTTGGCAGTTTCCAATGGATCTTTCTCTTCCAACAAGGAAATCAGGCTCATGATGGCAATCCTAGCGAAGTCATGATGTTATGTCTCCGAGTGGAATACTCTTTTCACCAGAGAAGGTTGTAACCTTGAAGTAGAACTGCTGATTCTACATGTTCATCCCTAGTGATGGTCCAATCTGGTGAGGTTGGCCGGGTATCCTTGTCGAGATGTTTATTTCATCTCTAGTTTTGCTTCCTCTTGTCTGCTTGTCAGCATAAGCATAAACATGGCATACATGCATTCATACATATGCATGGCATCTGAGTTTTTTTACTATCTTTCTGGTGATTAACTGCTTCATTCACTTTGGTGTTTATTCCCCAAGTGATTGGGTTTGTCTATTCTTTCCAATAGGGTCGTAACCTTTAGGAATAAAGTGCCCATTCTTTCTAAATTTTCCACAGAATTTGATCCTCGTGGAAGATGGTTGCTTCAGTTATCTTTTACATGTTTGGATAAGATAAATCCCCATTTGAGTTCATTTCTCAATGGTTGGAGTCCTGTTTGACCGTTTCTTTCAAACTTGTTCCTAGATTGAACTGTGGTCCCTAGGAGATGTTGCTTTTGAACCTGATTAGGTCGCCGAACCTAGTTTGAGCGTGCATTTATTTTGCACCGTGTCTCGCAGGAAGAATCTTTTATCGATCCCCATTGAAGACAAAACCCTTTCTCTGACAGGGTTGTTATTATATCTCCTTGGAATTCATACCTAGACAGTAAGTTGCCATCTCCTTGAGAAGCTTGTTTGGTCATTGGTATTTTGCGATGATAAGTGGCAATCTCTCCTGAGAATCTTATATATTTTGGTGTTTTCCTCAACTTTTTGTATGTAACAAGTGGCAATCTCTTTGAGAAGCTTGTTTTCTATGGCGATAAGTGACAGTCTCTCCTGAGAAGCTTATCCGTCCTTGGTGTTATTCAACCATTTGTAGTTACAATTGGTGTTACCCTTGATCAGTCATTTCCATCAATCCTTTTTGATGACGACTTTCAAATGCATTCTTTTTCATCAACCCCTTTGGTGAGATCCCTATTTGAGGTGTTTCTTCCCGTCAACCCTTTTTGACTATGTGGTCCGAGATCAGGTTATTCTTTCTGTCAATCTGTTGACGATGTGTTCCTTCGGACAGATTTCCATTATGTCAATCCTTTGACGATGATGATATTTTGTGATTGGTTTTTCTTTCTGTAAATCCTTTAACGATGTGTTCCTTTGGACATGTGTTCTTTCTGTCAACCCGTTGACTATGGTAATATTTGGTGAATTGGTTTCTTTTCGTCAACCCTTTTTTACGATGTGGTCCGAGATCAGGTTTTCATTATCTCAATCCTTTGACAATGTGTTCCTTCGAACAGGTGTTTCATTCTGTCAATCCTTTGAAGATGATAATGTTTGGTTATTTTGTTCCTCTTGTCAACTCTTTGATGAGGCATCTCTTCGATGAAGTCTTTTCAACCCTTTTTGACAATGTCAGTTTGTTTTGTTCCATCAATTCTTTGATGATGCAACTCTTTAGTAAATATGTTCCAAATTGGATCGTATCTGTCAACCCGTTGACGATGATAATGTTTGGTGATTTGCTACCCTACCATTAACCCTTTAGTGGTCACTCTCAAGTTTATGTATCTTTTTGTCAACCCTTTGACAATGCCACTTGTTTGTGAAGTTTTTCTTTCCCTAATGGAGACCGTCTTACCGGTTCAACCATTATTTAGGATCTTTTGTTCTAGAATGTCATCCAGTCACATTTGAACTTGATGATCAATCATTCTAGATACCTTTATTAGAGCTCGTCTTTTGGTTCTACTTCCAATGAGGATGTTACTTTTACCTTTTCTTTGGTCCAATCCTAAAGCTTTAACGGGTTGTGTCCTGTATTTTGTCCTAGAGTGTCAGGCAGTCATGCTTCAACTTATTGATCCCTACTCTGGATATTCCCCAGTGGAGATCATCTGTCTTGATCCTATCTCCAGTGAGGATCCCTTCCTTCTAAAGTGTCAGTCGGTCACGTTTGAACCAGTTGCTCAACCACTTTAGATTTCCCCAGTTTTGTTTCAACTTCCCCAATGTTGTTGTCAATCCCTAGTGAGTGTTTACTCATTGTGTTAACTCTATTCCTATTTGCCTTTGTTGTCATCTGCATGTTGCATTTACCATCCCATTATTCTCATCATATTAGAGTTCATGGCATGTCAGTTTTGCATATCTTTTTTTGTCCATAGCATAGCACATCATTTCATCTAAGGGCAAAAATTTCGGTTATTTATATTTAAATACCTTTCACCATGATTTAATGAGGATTATCATCACTCAAGTCATCCGGTGAAGATATTTAAATAGGGGCAACTATCATACTCTAAATTTTACCCTCAGATCCTCTGATCATCATTATATTATTTTAAGTCACTGTTTTTGCACTTATAGTCGTGTAGCCCATTAATCATAGTCATGCATTTTTCATTTAATTTTTGTCACCTGTTGGAATCTTGATTTTAATTTTTGTCTGAGGCTTTGTGTTAGGTCTTTAATTGGCTACATTTTGGCTAAAACAAGTTTACAGCAAAATGTTGGGTAAGATGTCCTGACATGGTTGATCTACCATTAGTACAAATATGGTTATAATATTTAGTAAGATGTCGAGTAAGTTGTTGAAGCATCTTCATCAACTGTCATGACAGTATTACTGTCATGACAGATGTCATGACATTTTGGTATGGTACTGCAGGTGCTGCTATTATGTGTTTCAGACAGATATCATGACATCTTGGTCTGGTACTGCAGGTGCTACTGTTATATGTTTCGGACAGATGTCGAAGACAGATGTCATGACATCTTAGTCTGGTACAACAGGTGTTGTTGTTTTGCTGTCATGTGACTTTTAATCAAGATGTCGAAGGAGATGTCACGACATCTTTGTCTGGTATAGCATGTGCTGCTGCTGTTGTATATCTCTTGACAGATTTGTTTTGTTTTGATGAGAATATTTTGGATATGTCTCATTATACGCAGGTCAAGGAGATTTATTAGGAACAAAGTGCAGATTTAATTGAATTTTATAAAAAGGATCTTGGATACTTTTTAGGAAACTATTTGGAGATTTGTTCCTATTTTTGTGGAAAAGATCTTGCAGCTAAATTAAAACGTGAAGATTGGACCTGATTGAAGAGTCTAAGTCCATACTGCAAGAGTCTATAAATAAGGACTTGCTAGACCTAAAATAGCAAGCTCACACAACAAAAAGCCGTCGATGCATCATAAGGGTTTAGGGTTTTGAGAGTCCCTTGTGTAGTTTCTAAGTCACCCATGTATCTTTTGATACTATGTGGTCGACATAGGTTGTTGTAAATTGTTCTCACTCAAAGCTTTGAAGCAAGAGTTGAGTATTGTTCTTGGTTGAAGCTTTTAAGCAAAACCGAGTATTATTGTTAGTCAAGAGTCTTGGCTGAATATTGTTATTGGAAGGAATGTCTTTCAATTGAACAGATTGATGCAGTTACTGGAGATTATAACTATTAGATATCACTGAGGTTATTTGGGAATTGAGATGGGTTTCTTTTATCTAGATGGTGATTTCTAGATAGAATTGTACTGGGTAGGGATTAAGTGAGGAGTTGTAAACGGGGGAGTTTAGCTCTAAATTAATACTACTAATAGTGAATTCATTTCTGGCTTGGTAGCCCCCAGACTTAGGTGATTTGCACCGAACTGGGTTAACAATTCTTGTGTGTTATTTTTCTTTCTGTTGTTTGTATTATGTTCTTGTTTAAACAATTATGCAGAATAATGTCTTGACATGTGTTTGGACATCTGTTGTCTGCTATGCCAGAATTTCAATTGGTTTTAGAGCAGGCATCCTGTCTGGTTCTGGATGAGATCTTTGGGAGATACTTTCTGACGTTTAAACAAGGAGGAGTTTTGAAGATCATGTCAATCAACTCAGACATACTCAAGGGTATTAATGGATGAGATGGATGTTCTGGATCAAAGGTAACAACCTGTTGGTTGTTTATGTTGCTGAGGAGGTTCTACATCAACTACAGGAGAAGTGGCTAGTTCTCTTGTTGGGGTGTCTTTTAAGATGTTCTGACATCTTATTAGGGCAAGCAGGATCAGTTCCTTGGTGGTTCCACTGCATGTGTTTCTGATGGAAGAGCTCTAGAATTATGGGATTCTGGAGTTGTTATTGAAGAAAATTGGTGGAAGATCTCAATCGTCGGCCTCTATATGTGAAGATATCTGCATTCTTTTATTCCAAAGTCAGGAGCGATGGAATAAAAGGAGTTGTTGGTAGATATCCGATATGGTGACTTGGTACTTGGAAGCTTGGTTTCTTGGTGCAGTTGAATTCAGTTAAAGAGGAGAGGAGTTGAGTTTAAGTTTATCAAGTTCATGCTCTGGGAGTTTGATAAATTATTGATCGGTTAGGTTGTCAAAGATACTCGAGAATTATCTCAAGTCCACTCATAAAGGCATCTCAGTCGTGCATCTAGAGTCTTCTAGTTATTCTTCTGACTAGAAGGTTTTTCTTTGAAACACAATCTGAAGAAAGTGGAGGTGATTTATTTTCAACTTCCAAAAACAACAAGGAAGAATTCATCTCTCTTAACCCTAACGATGGATCTAATCTGATTGGAGCGTTCAGAATTATTGAGGTAAATAAGGTTCATTCAGAGATAATCTTAGTTACTTGAGTCAAGGGTGGCAGCCTTGGTATCTCAACAATGTTTGTCAAAAAAGATACTTGCAAAAGATTGAATACTTGATAAGTGTTCATGAAGTGATCTGGTGGAGCTTAGCTACAACAGTGAAGAAGGGTTATTGGACAAGGATTTAAGATCAATTGCTATTTGTGGAGTCCACAAGTATTTAATTGATTATCCTTGAAAGTCAAGATTGTTGATGTTCAATAAGATGTTAGAAAATCTCATCATCAGAGTTTATGCAGAATCATGGGAGGGGTACTGCATACGCTTTAGCATCTGTTTTAGTCTTAGGTGGTGACCTAAGAATGGGCTTCAGTCAGGTGTGACAGAAGCATGTGTTCTCTGGAGAATTTCCTGGCATGAAACTGGTCTGGACTTTGATGCTGTTGAAGATGTAGATGAAGACATCATAATCTTGATGGTTACTACTTGGATCAATTTATTTTTGATCTAGGTACTTTGGAGCATGGATCTTGCTCTTCTTGGAAGTCAAAATTAAGTGGCAGTTATCTCTGACTTTCTACAGTCTGCTCTACTAAGGAAAATGGCATTCTTTGGTATGGCTATGGTGTAGTTTAGGACTACTTATTTTCTAAAGATTCAGACGTGGCAGATGTGAAGTCTTTGGAGTTTTAAAGCAGGATAAAGGTTGTCTACTCAAACTTGGTTGTTGGATCAAGTATATGAGAGCATGGAACTCTTGTTCTATAATAGGGAGGAGGTTCTTCTAAGTGGCAGAAGGAGGAGCTGAATTCAGCAGTTGGGTGTCGTATCAGAATGTTCTGACATCTAGCTTAACATCAGAGTCTCAGCTAGTGATGTGGTACATCAGCTTAAGATAGGGTGATCTACAGGAGAATGGAAGTTATTGATTCTTCAAAAAGGTATATCTCATGCAGTTTACAGGAGCTGTGGATGGGAATATGTTACATGTCTAGAGGCTTGATGGATCCAAGATGTCTTCCTATGGTGCAAGTAGTTCATGTGACTTGAAGATCTGATTTCATTGGTAGATCAGTGTATCTTGTGGGAGTTCTGAAGAAGAGTAAGATCAATCAAAAGGTGCCATTTGGTTGGTTTCATAGTATGCATTCAAGCAGGATGCTTGAAACTGATTACTCTTGTGCAGAAGAGTAGTTAGTTGAAAAACGTAAGGAGGTTCTGGTTCTCTTGGAGCTTGTGGTAGAAGTTCTAGGTTGAGGATGAAAGTATACATTCTTTTGGTGGATGAGAGTTTATTTCTCTCTGGGTTTCTGAAGTTCTCTTTGTTCAAGCTGGTGGCGCAGTGTTGTTTGAAGATCTTCAGTTGGATTACTATGCAGATAGTAAGTCCAGTGGTGGAGCATATCAAGAACCATGGTGTGTGGTGTCTATGATGTGTGAAGGATGTCCTAACTGATGTTAGAACATTTTCTGGGTTGGTTATCCTTGGAGTAGGATACTAAGTTCTGAGTGTAGAACTTGACACTCACATCTTGTCTAAGAAGTATTTATCTTATCATACAGGGGAATGATGGGTAAAGGATTATCTTGGAAGTCTGATGTGAATGGGACATGCTAGAAGTAAATCAGTTTGGTGCTTGTGGAGCAAATAGGCTGAAGGTTTCTGGAGTATGTGTTGAATGTTCTTCAAGTGTGAAGAATATCTGGACAAGCTAGCAAACTAAGGGTCCATGTGTGTCTCTTTGAGGAATGTGAAGCATTCAGATTCAATTGGGTTGTATTTTAGGGAACAAGGAGAGCTATACATGAGAATTCAGGAGAAATTTGTGTGGTGTATAGATGGTTTCTGGACGAGAGGGATCAATGGAGCTTTGGTCTCAATCTAAGAGTTTGTTAGTTATGGTACAAGGATGCATTCCTGGTACTCTCACTATATGATCATGAAGTTGTCATGGGATATCATGTGGCGATTTTGGGTGGTTCTTGCTGAAGAAACATCTGTTTAGAAAGATAGGGGAGAGCTTTTATCTGATTTATGTACTGGTGTGGTACATGGTTTGCTTGAGGGTCAAGCATTAGGTGAATGCGTTCAGCAGGTGTGTTGAACAGAGGGTGCGCTCTTGAAGACATGAAGATGCGTCTTATGTTTTCCATTCATCAACAAGGTGTTCTACTTACAAAGGAGCACTGGTTCTAAATGCAGGGAGAGGAGTATTTGTGGTTGATTGCTGTATGCAACTACTTAGGGGGAGCATGATAGTTTGTCATGCTTGTGTTGCTTGTGTTGCTGCTACTTCTGTTGTTCCGCTGCATGGATTATGAGGTGTGGGGGTTTACTGCTACTGACTTGCTTGCATAGTTGGTTGGTTTGACATATTATGGCTAAAAAGGGGGAAAAGTAAGTAGTAGTAGTTTTCTTTGGTTGTTTCAATAAGGGGGAGCTGGATGTGTTATCCAAAGGTTGTTTTACCCAAAATTTGCCAAAGGGGGAGATTGTTAGGTCTTTGATTGGCTACATTTTGGCTAAAACAAGTTTACAGCAAGATGTTGGGTAAGATGTCCTGGCATGGTTGATCAAACATCAGCACAAATGTGGTTATAATACTTGGCAAGATGTCAAGTAAGTTGTTGAAGTATCTTCATCAATTGTCATGACAGTATTACTGTCATGACAGATGTCGTGACATCTTGGTCTGGTACTGTAGGTGTTGCTGTTATGTGTTTCAGACAGATGTCATGACATCTTGGTCTGGTACTGTAGGTGCTGCTGTTATGTGATTCAGACACATGTCGAAGACATATGTCATGACATCTTAGTCTGGTACAACAGGTGTTACTGTTTTGCTGTCATGTGACTTTTAACCAAGATGTCGAAGGAGATGTCACGACATCTTTGTCTGGTACAACAGGTGCTGCTGTTGTATATCTCTTGACAGATTTGTTTTGTTTTGATGAGAATATTTTGGATATGTCTCATTATACGCAGGTCAAGGAGATTTATTAGGAACAAAGTGCAGATTTAATTGGATTTCATAAAAAGGATCTTGGAGACTTTTTAGGAAACTATTTGGAGATTTGTTCCTATTTTTGTGGAGAAAATCTTGCAGTTGAATTAAAATGTGAAGATTGGACCTGATTAAAGAGTCCAAGTCCATACTGCAAGAGTCTATAAATAAAAACTTGCTAGACCTAAAATAGCAAACACACACAACAATAAGTCGTCGATGCATCATAAGGGTTTAGGGTTTTGAGAGTCCCTTGTGTAGTTTGTAAGTCACCCATGTATCTTTTGATACTATGTGGTCGACATAGGTTATTGTAAATTGTTCTCACTCGAAGCTTTGAAGCAAGAGTTGAGTATTGTTTTTGGTTGAAGCTTTTAAGCAAAATCGAGTATTGTTGTTAGTCAAGAGTCTTGGCTGAATATTGTTATTGGAAGGAATGTCTTTCAATTGACCAGATTGATGCAGTTGTTGGAGATTGTAACTGTTAGATATCACTGAGGTGATTTAGGAATTGAGATGGGTTTCTCTTATATAGATGGTGATTTATAGATAGAATTGTAATGATAATAAGAATAATAACAAAAATAATAGTAATAACAAAAAATAATAATAACTAATAATAATAACTAACAATAATAATTAATAATATTAACTAATAATAACAAAATAACAAATTAACAAAAAGAAACAAATTTAATGATTAAAAATAAAAATTGAAAGAATAAAATAATCGTTGAATATTAGCAAAAAAAAAGAGAAATAAATTTAACTACATTACTAATTTAAAAATAATAAATAATTCTAAATTAAATAAAAAACAAAAATTTCTAACCACTAAAATAAAGATCAAACTTGAAGATTATGCATGAAAATAATTGAATTAACAAAATGAGAATAGGTGACAAAATCGAAACAAAGTGAAATTCTGGCATATCAGACATCATATGTCCTAACACATGTCAAGACATTGTTCTGCATAATTGTTTAAACAATAACAGAATACAAACAGCAGAAAGAAAAACAACACACAAAAATTGTTAACCCAGTTCGGTGCAAATCACCTACGTCTGGGGGCTACCAAGCCACGAATGAATTCACTATTAGTAGTATTAATTTAGAGCTAAACTCCCCCATTTACAACTCCTCACTTAATCCCTAACCAGTTTTTTATTTTACTATTTCTATTATTTATTATTTATCATTTATTTATTAACATTAGTATTATTTCATTTCATTTTATTTATTACAAGACCATGTCCCACACGATACAACAGACCAAACACTGCCAAAGCCTTACATACACACTTCCAGCCAAAAGTTTCAACATGACCCCACACCCACCAAATTGCCAACCTACTCCATACTCCAAACATCTCACTCCAAGCACCATCAGAACCGTACGCTCTCACCTCTATTGCACAAAGCCTCACTCTCCAGGTCAAGCAAATACTGCACACCACAATATCCATACACTACCAAATAAAACTGTTACACAAAAATGTGGAAACAAAACCTGTGATTTTTACAAAGAGCAACAACAACCCTGCACATGCCTACAAGCCTGTACCATCCAAAACCAAACCAGGACAAAAAAACTTTGCTCCACGCCAAAACCCCACAAACCTGCTACAATATGTACATAAACGTCTATTGCCAAGCCACAAATTTTTTACAGCCTCCCAAAAAAACCAAAAACCTGTAGTAATTTGTACGAACACTCAAAGTTTGCAAAACATCACAAATTCAGCACAAGGTGACAAGAAAACCAAGCTTACGAAGGAAGCATAGATAAAAAGAGAAAACATAAAGAAAGACCTCACAAAAACACTCTTCATCTTCATATCAGCTTTCCATCTCACCATTACCTCCACCATTCTAAAAACAACCGTGAAAACTCTGCCCACTTCATTTTCCGCTGTGACCTTCATCCCAAATCCCCTCGTCATCACCACCTCATCGAAATAACAACAGTGTAACTCCCCAACTTCATCTACCTCTGTTTCAATCTCCCACCTACCAAAAACAAACCTCAAATCCAAATCCAACCCAGATGATTAACAGCCGCGAAAACAAAAAGAAGAATAAGTGAGAGGAATCGAGGTGAGATCGTAATTGAACCCAAACGAAAAGAAGAAGCGAGACGAAGAAGAGAGAAAGAGGGAGCCGTTACAAAGTGGAACTGAGAGTGTAACGAGAGACAGAGGGACGAAGCCAGGAGAGAAATTAAGGCAATCCATTTTTTCCCTCTTTGAAGCGGAATCAGAAGGATGGTATGAGATGATGCATGTTGAAATACAAATAAAGTTCGGGATTTAGTTATCGTTCCACAGAGATTGTTCGGTGATATCGCAGTCGTTCTACAGTCGTAACGTTTCAAGCCTTAAAGTAACAAGGGGTTTTAGGTTGGTTTCGTAGCGTTTGCATTCAAATTAATTAATTAAAAACGGTAAAGAGGTTGTTTTAACGGTTAATAAAAGCATGTCAAGATTAGGGTTCGACAAACCACTTTGCACGTATATAATTGATCAGCTAATGAACTCGGTTAAATGATAAATACAATCACATATCCTCCCAATATGTTTATCTCTAAGACATATTGTGAGTTTTTCCATTTTGATCCTTTGTTGATTTCTCACACAAACTATCAAAATAGCAACATTAAAGTTCAATATTTGGTGAACATCAACACACATTACTAACTCTAGCTAATGGACATTGATGGATGAAAAACCTAGGTAAAGAGTTGGAGCATATTTCTCAATCATGAACCAACACAAAGAATAAACATAGAAACAAGGTTTTTCACCATACATTCATCATCTAAGAGTTCACAAACTAGAATCAATCCATATACATACAAAGAAAAGGTTTACCTACATCTAACCTTGACACAAAAGAGAGATTAGCTACACATCTTCATGGTAGCTTGCACAACAAGTAATGGACAAAGTTTTTGGAGCATCAATCTTCAATAATCAAAGATTGAAGCATAAAAACTAAGAAAGCAAGAAAATGGGTTTTAATGGAGTTTTTTCTCCAAAATATCTAAGTTACAAGTGAGAAGATGAAAAAGTAGTATGATGTCCCCTCAAAATGATACAAACATTAGCCTAAATAGAGGTTTTGCCCAGAAAGGAGCGCTGGGCGGTGAAGAGTTGTGCTGGGCGAAGCCCACTTTTCAACCACATGACAGCCACAAAGTAAAAAGTGCAAAGATATTTTTGCAAAGAGCGCCGGGCGAAAGGCTTAGAGCGCCGGGCGAAACAGGAGGCGTAGGAAAGCCAACTCTCTGGAACTATGCTGGAAAATTGGAGGAATCAAGGGATGAAGCACCGCCTGTGGAGTGTCGGGCGAAACATCCCAAGCGTCGGGCGAAACAAACCTAACGCCGGGCGAAACCAAGAGGCGCATGAGTGCCAACTCTCTGTAACTAGAAATGAAGAAATGGAATTTTTGGGTTGCCAACCGCCTCTGCAGCGCCGGGCGGTCAAGAGGCCTCAGGACCAAAACTTTGAAATTTCACCACTTCAAAAATCAGGTCGAAATGATTAGCGATAAAATAACCAGAATTCCTGCAAAAAGTAGCACACACATCAAAGCACCATATATTCACAAAAATGCAAGACCTGCTTAAATAATAAGTCGTTTTTCGATTAAAGCATTTAAAAGAGCTTAAAAGGTGTAAAAATAAACTATGAAAATAAACACATTTTCACACCTAACAACTCTCCCCAACTTGCATATTTGTTTGTCCTCAAACAAAAGTAAGTGTTAATCAAACACAAACAAGATTTCCAAATACCAAATTACTCGAAACCATACATGGTTCAAACTCGAAAGATGCACGTGCAAAATTTTTCAAAATATTGGTAGGATCAAAACATGAATATGACTTCATCCTAATCATAAAATTATACAATGCAACACAAAGTATCCTCAAGTTCGAAATGAATCACCTAACTTATTCAAATGAGCCTAGCTCAATATATACAAAGGACAAAACAAACTCAAAGCAATAGTGCCACATCCAAAACAATTTATGCACTCATCTCACAATTAATCAAGCAAAAATGGAAACAATGATCACAAAAGGACTTTTATAGGTTGAAACTTGGCCGAGTTAAGAAATAAGGGACATATGTACACGGCCTTTGAACACGAAAGGGGTATATTTTGTGAAGAGCATTTTCTGTTTCGAAACTATCCTTTATGCTCAAACTTCCCAACTTTTCTCACAATGCATTCTATCTCACTTTCTTATGAATTTAAAAATCTTATTTATTTATTTATATCTTTTTCTTCCCCTTTTTTTTTATCAATTTTTCTATTTCAATCTTTTGAGAATGCATTGCCACAATTCCTTCTTCTCTTATCAAAATGAACCAATCTCCCCAACTTCAACAATATTATGTCTCAATTCAAAATGCTCATCCAAATGGTTAAAGTAAGGGTTCATGCTTCAAGAAAACAAAATTTTTCATTTTAGTCTCAAGAGAGGTATCAAATGTTCACACACTCACAAGGTAATATTGAAGTGAATTTTTGGAAAAGTGGTTTTACTCATATTACTCAAAAATTGCCTTGATCATTTCAAAGTTTCCATAATTCAAAACAAAAAGTAAGATTAAACATAAAACGTTTGAGTAAGCAACAATTACTAAAATCCCTCATTAATTTTCTATTTGAACAACGGAGGGCACTCACATATATGGTTATGTCCTAATTGAATCACATCGAACAAGAGTTTACCAAACATTGCATTGACAAACTTTACAAAAAGTAAAAAAAAAACTTCACATTCACACTATGATTCTACCACACAAAATTCCAAACTTTGGTTATGCACACCATCAAGAATCATATCATCACCATCCACGTTGAAAGCCAACAAGGTATTCTTTTCTCTTCCTTGTGTTAACACACAAAATTTTCCAATGTTTCAAGGACAACCATCATAAAAAAAAATTCAACACTATATAAACAGAATTTATACTAAACCAAAATTAACCAACTTAAAATATTATAATTATGGTGCTCACAACACCGAAAATGTACTCGCCACAGCGACCCAAAAGTACATACTAAAAACTGAAGCAATAGTTCATACTAAAACTGAAAATAAAATTAAATTACTTTACTTTGAAGCTAATTAATCAACTCATTGAGATCATCCTGCATCTCATCCATGCCATCATCACCATCGTCATCATCATCATCATCATCATCATCATCATCATCATTATCCTCCGCAACAACACCACCGGTGCTTGCCCCCTCCGAAAAGAATGGGCGCCTGTCCCCAGGCCAATTTGCATAAGCGTCGTACGCCTCCCTTGTAGGAAAAGGAAGGTACTCCGCCGGGTGCGTTTGATAATGATATAATTGCTGCATACAATCAAAATTAAATTGGTTAGACCTGTTGAGTGACTCACCCATGTCCCAAGTGTAGTTGAATGTCGCTTTCATATCGAAAACGGATGAGTCACTCGTATTCGCTTGGACACCTGAACTACTTCCCTTCTCTGCTGCTGCCTTCTTCTTCCTTTCCTCATTTGGTTTACAAAATCTATCTAAATAATTGTCATTAACCAAAAACTTCAGTTTTTCGTTAATCACACCTGGAATGAGGATATCAGTTTCGTAGATCAAAGATTGAACCAAACAAGGAAAAATAATAGGAGCATCATCATGAACTCCAGGCCTCTGGGTATTTTTAACAAAAATTTTCATTTCCCCCGCTATGACCCTGGCAACATCCACCTCCTTATCCGTCATAATACAGTACATGAGGAGTGCTACATCAAGCGGGACAGAAGAACGGTGATGTCGCGGCTTGACATTGTAACACAACAAAAGGAGGACGTCCTGTGCCTCCGGAGTCATGTACTTCCGACTATACTTAATCGGCTCCCCTTTAGCATTTTTATCCACCGAGCACCCTGGTTTTAAAAGCACACTACCAACAGCCTGGTGATCATGCAAATTTGTTAACAGTTTTGAGTACTCGTCGGTCTGCAGGCTACCCAAGGAACTCGGCTTTCCCAAGATTTTGTTGATGGCATCCCGGCAACGGCGCCAATTTGTTAAAATACAAATAGAGTTCGGGATTTAGTTATCGTTCCACAGAGATTGTTCGGTGATATCGCCGTTGTTCTACAGTCGTAACATTTCAAGCCTTAAAGTAACAAGGGGTTTTAGGTTGGTTTCGTAGCGTTTGCATTCAAATTAATTAATTAAAAACGGTAAAGAGGTTGTTTTAATGGTTAATAAAAGCATGTCAAGATTAGGGTTATAATCGATCAGCTAATGAACTCGGTTAAATGATAAATACAATCACATATCCTCCCAATATGTTTATCTCTAACACATATTGTGAGTTTTTCCATTTTGATTCTTTGTTGATTTCTCACACAAACTATCAAAATAGCAACATCAAAGTTCAATATTTGGTGAACATCAACACACATTACTATCTCTAGCTAATGGACATTGATGGATGAAAAACCTAGGTAAAGAGTTGGAGCATATTTATCAATCATGAACCAACACAAAGAATAAACATAGAAACAAGGTTTTTCACCATACATTCATCATCTAAGAGTTCACAAACTAGAATCAATCCATATACATACAAAGAAAGGTTTACCTATATCTAACCTTGACACAAAAGAGAGATTAGCTACACATCTTCATGGTAGCTTGCACAACAAGTAATGGACAATGTTTTTGGAGCATCAATCTTCAATAATCAAAGATTGAAGCATAAAAACTAAGAAAGCAAGAAGATGGGTTTTAATGGAGTTTTTCTCTCCAAAATATCTAAGTTACAAGTGAGAAGAAGAAAAATTAGTATGATGTCCCCTCAAAAGGATACAAACATTAGCCTAAATAGAGGTTTTGCCCAGAAAGAAGCGTTGGGCGGTGAAGAGTTGTGCTGGGCGAAGCCCACTTTTCAACCACGTGACAGCCACAAAGCAAAAAGTGCAAAGATATTTTTGCAAAGAGCGCCGGGCGAAACAGGAGGCGTAGGAAAGCCAACTCTCTGGAACTATGATGGAAAATTGGAGGAATCAAGGGATGAAGCGCCGCCTGTGGAGCGCCGGACGAAACTTCCCAAGCGCCGGGCGAAACAAACCTAACGCCGGGCGAAATCAAGAGGCGCAGGAGTGCCAACTCTCTGTAACTAGAAATGAAGAAATGGAATTTTTGGGTTGCCAACCGCCTCTGCAGCGCCGGGCGGTCAAGAGGCCTCAGGACCAAAACTTTGAAATTTCACCACTTCAAAAATCAGGTTGAAATGATTAGCGATAAAATAACCAGAATTCCTGCAAAAAGTAGCACACACATCAAAGCACCATATATTCACAAAAATGCAAGACCTGCTTAAATAATAAGTCGTTTTTCGATTAAAGCATTTAAAAGAGCTAAAAAGGTGTAAAAATAAACTATGAAAATAAACACATTTTCACACCTAACAATGCAGTGAATTTCTTCGATCTCCCATGGCCATTTTCTTTGAACGGTTTTCCTTTTTTGTTTCGATTTGAATTGTGGCTTTTTTGACCTAACTTCCTATGGCTGGTAATGTTTTGATCGGATTTTTGTGAGGCTTGTTTCCCCAAACGCATTTTGACTTTACATTAAGATTTTCTTTTTTGATTTGGGCTTAGGGCCCGAGTTGGTTTATGAGGAGCCTTTCATATCACACCCACTTGATTCATATTGCACCCCCCTTTGGTGTTTGCTTATTTGTTAGGTTTTTTTAGAGTTTTAGGTTTTGGTTTTTGGATTAAGCTTTAGATATTTAGCTTATATTTAGTTTTACGTTATGTAATTTGGTTGTGGCTTTGGATTAATTAGATATTAATTTTGGAATTAGATTTTAATTTTAGTTTAGGTTTTTTTTCTTTATTTAGAATTTAATCTCGATTTTAATTGTTGATTAATCTTTTAGTTTTGATTTGGAAATTAACCTTGGTTTGAATTATTAAGTAGAAATTAATCTTAAGATTAGCTATATTTTATTTTTTTAGGAATTAATATTGAATTAGATTTCAATTTAGCTTTTATTTGTCATTTTGATTTTTAATCTTATCATTAATTTTAGTTAAATGTTAATTTTGATTAAACTTTAATCATGATGATTGATCTTGGTTGCAATTAATTTGTGACTTTTCGATTAATTCTTGATGACCAAATTGTGGATTCTTGACTAATTTTTTGTGACATTTGTGAATATTTCCTTGATAATACTTGTATATATTTCTTGATGAAATCTTGTGAATGTATTTTGTTTCTGTTATGATTTTTGATGTTTATTTCTTTCGAGTGGATATATCATATAATTAAAGGCGTATATCAGACTGTTTTAGAGGCTTGCTAGAAAACTGCCCATTTCGGATGAAAAGACATTTCTCTATGCTTCCCAAGAATCACACTCAGGGTCCTAGATACCAAATGTTGGAACAAAACTAACTTGAACAACAACCAATCTTCATTCGATTAATTGACTAACCTTCACACCTTTCTTTACTTAAGTGATACACACACAAGGTTTGAATGATTCAAACTTGTTCCTCACACTTTAGAATTAAAAAGAAGAAAAAGATAAATATTGGAATAGAGAGATGAAGAAGAATAAAAGGGTTTATTATTTATGGTATCTCTTTTAATTACAATGAGGGGTGATATTTATAGACACACTAGCTACCTAAATCAAATTTTAAAATGAGTTATCTAAAACAGTCTGATATACGCCTTTGATTGTATGATATACCTACTCCGGTATAGCAAGAATTATAACAATTGGTGTAAGTAGATGAATGTTGTTTTCTGCTATCAAGATGTGTGGGATCTTGTGGAGAATAGAGTGACACCAATTGTGGATAATGCCACAGATGAACAAAGTGATGCTCATAAAGAATTTAAGAAGAAAGATTATAAAGCTCTCTTTATAATCCATCAATGTGTTGATCTAGACAATTTTGAAAAGGTTGATGATGTAGATTTATCAAAGGAGACATGAGATATCACGGAGAAGTCGTCTGGAGGTGCTTAGAATGTGAAAGAAGTGAGGTTACAAACTCACAAAAGAATGTTTGATTTGCTTCAGATGAAAGAAAATGAAAGTATAGCTGACTTTTTCACTAGGGTAACTCGACTAGTGAATTAGATCAAGATATGAGGAGAAGTGACGACATAAAGGTCGATAGTTGGAAAGATCTTGAACCATATGTCCTCATTTATTTATTTAATATTTTATTTTAGTTAATTTTGAAATTGTTAAGGTAAAATTTTAAATTTTATTATATACAACTATAAAAAAATTGTAGTAAAAAATTATATAATCTTTTTAATAATATATGAATAGTTGATACATAAACGAGTACATAATTATTTTAGTTTTATAATTAAGAAAAAATAATTGTAAGACAAATATAAATAATATTCTTTAAAATTTATGAAAATAATTCATTTTTGTCTTTGTCAGGGTTCGAACTCATGACCTTTGATAGAGAATAAATATGCACTACGCCAAACAAGACTTTAGACAGCGCTTTTTTAGGCCTTAGATAGCGCTTAAATGCGCTGCCTAAGCCAGCGCTGGCGTAGGTAAAGACAGCGCTTTTTATTTACGAAAATGCGTTCTCTAAAGTATACATTAGAGGGCACTTTTTCAACAAAAAACGCTGTCTAAAGGCCCCCTTTAGACAGCGCTTTTTTAAGCGCTGTCTAAAGTATGCCTATAACTTTAATTATCAATTTTTCTATACCTTTAGAGGGTGCTTTTTAAAGAAAAAACGCTGTCTAAAGGCCCCCTTTAGACATCGCCTTAAAAAGCGCTGTCTAATGTAATTTTTTCTATACCTTTAGAGGGCGCTTTTTAGGAAAAGCGCTTTCTAAAGGCCCCCTTTAGACAGCGCTTTTAAAAGCGATGTCTAATGTATGCCTATAATTTTAGTTATGAATTTTTCTATACCTTTAGAGGGCGCTTTTTAGGAAAAGCGCTTTCTGTTGTGAACTATAGACAGCGCTTTTTCTAGAAAGCGTTGTCTTTTCTCTACGTATAATTTTAATGATTTTTAAAAAAAAATCCCATTTTAACCATTTTTTTATGCAGAAACCTGTATAATTCAAGCCATTTCAATAAACATGTATATTTCACATTTCCATTAACAATTTCTAGTATGGTTCATTAACCATTTCCACTAATCCCATAAATCACATAAACCACATAAACCATTTCCATTATAATTCAAGTCATTTACATTAACCATTCACAAAACTATACAATTACATTCCAAAATCACATAAATAACATAAACATTCACAAAACTATACAATCCCATAAAATAAACCATTCCCAAAACTATACATTCACATAATCCCATTATCCTATACCTTATATGACTTTTTTTCCAATAAGGTATTCGCATAATTCCTCCTTAATTTCTTACAATTTATCCTTCGTGTACTGAGAACACGCGTATTCATCAAAGTACTACAGAAAAAAACAAACTATGCATGATTTAGTTAAAAATAATAAATTATATGACATATCCGATAAATAATAAAATAAATCCTAAGTTATAAATCCATGCATACCGTAATAGGAATCTCTAATCGATCCATTTGAAGGATTTCTCTCATAAACCTCAAAACGAAATACGAATTAATAAGAATTACGCTGACGAGGGCACTACACATAGACAAACAAATAAGAATTAATATATAGTTGTTTTGTGTTATCAAGTAGCATCACTAATAAGCAACATTGTTAAAATTAATATACTTTCTGAGTTTCATTTTCATCATGTGTCTCGTGTGTGTCATCATGGTCACTAGCCATTTCACCTGTAAGAAAGAAAAAAATAAAAATTAAATGACAAATATAAAAATCCATAATCCATAATCCATTGAATGATATAAGCTATATATAACATGACAAATAATTAATATTATTGAATGATATAAGCTATAATTTTATAACTAGTACCTTTTTCACTAACGTCTCTTTCTTTTCTTGGTTGGAATATGTTCTACCCGTCTCTTAACAACACGGACGGTTGGATTGATCCAAATACCCTCATTATGATCATTTCTTGTATATGATTCATTCGCTATAATATTTTCATCTTGATCATTTCTAGTAAATGATTCAATATCAATATCAATATCACCTTGATCTCCAATGTTTTCATCAATTACTTTGTTAGATAAAAGTACTATAGACCATTTTGTACTTGTCGAATCAGTGACATAGAACACTTGTTTAGCTTTAGAGGCTAGAATAAAAGGCTCATCTTTGTACCCCACCCTATTAAGATCCACTTGCAAAAATCCTGACTTATCTATTCGTACGCCATTATTATTTTCAACCCACTTGCAACGAAATAAAGGAATTTGAAACTTCTCATAATCAAACACCCAAATGTGCTCGATAACCCCAAAATATGACAGATTTGCAAATTTGGGGTTTAAATCTTTCACACTTGAAATGTGCATTGCTTTAGCTACCACGGTGACACCACTATTTTGCATAGTACTTTATCATCTTGTTCTTTGGTATAAAATGTGTATCCATTAATTGCGTATGCGCTATAAGAAAACACAACCAAACTTGGACCATATCCTAAACATCTCAACCTTTCTGTTATTGAAGCAGGATCTGAATAATACTTTGAATAAATATGATCCTTAAACCAAGGTATGAAACTTCGATTGTGCTCTCGTACTATCCAATTCTCATTTCTATTCGGATTTAAACCTCAGAGAACATCTCTGTGCATTTCAACATACGGCTCAACCTCATTCTCATTGTGCAGAACATACAAATACACTTGATCCCGTTTGACCCTTGATACTGTCACAACTTCATTTCCAATTAACTTTTTTCCTTCTTTTTTTTCGACAATATGAGATTTGGGGAGTCCAATTGATTTTACATTTGACAGATATTCAGTACAAAACTCAATCGCTTCTTCAACAATGTATCGTTCGTCAATACAACCCTCTGGTCGACTTCGGTTTTTAACATACCCTTTTAATATTTTCATATAACATTCAACAGGGTACATCCATCTCATATAAGCCGGTCCACACAATTGTGTCTCTTTCACCAGATGAACAACTAGATGAACCATTATGTCAAAAAATGAGGGAGGAAAAATCATTTCAAGATCACACAAAGTAATAACTATTTCTTTTTGCAATGTTGGTAAGATCGCAGGATCGATCACCTTACTGCAAATTGACTTGAAGAAAAAACACAATTTAGTTATTGCGCTTCTTACTTTTTCTGGCATAATAGAACGTATACCTATTGGTAGAAAATGTTCCATTATAACATGGCAGTCACCCGTCTTTAAACTCTTTAACTTGAGGTCTTTCATAGACACAAGTCTTCTAATATCTGAAGAGTATCCTTCTGGAACTTTAACTGCACTTAGAAACTTACACAATACCTTTTTCTCTTTTCTAGATAGAGTATAAGCAGTAGGTGGTAGATATGTTCGTGTTCCTTTCTTCATGGGTCCTAATTCATTTCTTATTCCCATCGCTACCAGGTCCTTTCTTGCTTTAAGGCCATCCTTAGACTTTTCTTGTATATTGAGTAACGTACCCATAACACTGTCAAATACATTTTTTTTCAATATGCATAACAGCGAGAAAATGTCTTACATACAACGACTTCCAATATGGCAGTTCAAAAAAAATTGACCTCTTCTTCCACCCACTCTTGACAAGTGTATGTGCAAAAGGCTTTCCAAACTGAGTACTCACATCTTTCACCTTTTCAAAAATTAGATCACCTGTCAATATAGTTGGAGCTCTACCATGTTCTGCCTCTCCATTGAATGTTTTTCTCCACCCACGATAGTGATGATTAGAATTTAAGAATCTACGATGACTGAGAAATACATTCTTCTGACCAAACTCCAATCGCGTCCAATCTGTTTTATCTTCACAAATAGGACACGCACATTGACCTTTTATGTTGTACCCTGATATATTTCCGTATGCTGGAAAATCATTAATTGTGCCAAACAACATCGCCCTCAAGTTGAAACTTTCTTTCCTATACCCATCATAAACCTCCACACCGTTCTCCCACAAAAACTTTAAATCTTCGATTAAGGGTACCAAGTATACGTCTATGTCATGCCCTGGTTGTCTAGGCCCAGAAATTAACATAGATAACATCATGTACTTACGCTTCATACATAGCCATGGAGGTAGGTTATAAATCATTATGATCACATGCGAAGTGCTATGTGAGATACTTTGAAGACCGTGTGGGTTCATTCCATCAGTAGATAATGCCAAGCGAAGGTTTCTTGCTTCTTTTCCAAATTCAAGATAATCATCATCAATTTTCATCCACTGTGGTGAATCTGCCGGATGTCGAAACTTTCCATCAATAATTCTTTCATCTGCATGCCAAGTCAAGTGTCTTGAATCGGTCTCACTACGAAACATGCGTCTAAATCTCAGAATTATAGGAAAATACCATAAGACTTTTGCTGGAGTCAACTTTTCCTTATATCGAGAGACACCGCATTTAGGACACTCATTTAACGATGCATACTCATTTCGAAACAAAATGCAATCGTTTGGCCAGGCATGTATCTTATCATAGCTCATGCCAATAGAGCACAACATCTTTTTGGCCTCATATGTTCGATTGGGAAGAACATTATCCTCTGAAAGCATATCTTTAATAAGGGCCAATAACTCTGTGAAACTTTTATCCGACCATCCATTGCCCGCCTTTAAGTTGTACAACTTTAATACCGCAGACAATCTTGTGAATTTGGTGTAACCGTTATATAACGGTTTCTCTACATCGCTTACCAACCTCTCAAACATTTTGGGACAATCCTTAAGATCTTCTTCAAGTGCTTCTGCAATCTCTTCGACTCGATCAGAATCGTATGTATCTGTGCCATTGTCGTTTGAAGCATAGGTCGTATTATCCCCCAGTTCAACATTCCCGTTAATTTTCTCACCATGCAAATTCCAACATGTATAACTTCTATCAATTCCACTCCTTATTAAATGCGATGCCAACTAAACCGCGTCAACCCGACTCCCAAATCAATAACCCAAGCAAGGACATCTTATTCGACTGGGGTCTTTGGCGTGCGCAACAGCAAACTTAACGAATTCTGATACCCCATTCTCGTACTCTTTCGACAATCGACTTGAAGACATCAATTTCTTATCCATAGTTATACTAATTAAACTAAACAAAAACAAAAATAAAAAATATTTACCTGTAGGGATATAAACAACTTCTAGACCCACACAGTGTCCAGATAGGTTAGAATTACCAAGATCCCCCTGTACACGTATCATAAAATGAAATATCATTAATTGACCAATTACGAGTCATAGCTTGATAAGTGGCAACATGTAATCACAAACAAGCAACTTACTTAAGAGCAAGCATACTTAAACAAGTAACCAAGCATTAGAGCAATTCATCCTAAACCTAACAAGATTTAAATCTAAGCAATACCTAAACAAGTAAACATACATCAACTTAAACAAGTAACATTCATACGATAACCTAAATCTATCAAGAATCAAGTTTAAATCATACTTAAACAAGTAATCATCATATCACAAAGATAATCATCAAAGCAATACAATAACTATCATAACTCCACTTTCATGGCTCTATATATCATAACTCCATCAACACAATAACTATCAATATTACAATAACTATCATACTTTCTTTAATCTAGAATATAGAAACAACAACTAATGAAAATAGAAACAACATGTTCAATATTAGTCATTCTAAACATGTTCAAAAATAAGTCAGAAATAAGTCATTCTATGTATGGATCATTCTTCTCAAAAATAAGTCAGAAGTATGTAAACATGTTCAAAACTTTATAACTATGGTCATTACCCATATCAACACTACACACAAATTTTTAAGGGCATATACTGGCTTTGTTGCTCAATATCCCAATACATAGTGTTTGTATTTCTATAAAATATACAAACCATGATGCATTTTATTAATAGTTTCACACCAAACTCAAACAAACTTATGTCGCGATTCATATGTTACAGACATAAGCTGACATTTCCGAAGAATTGATATGTCGCAACTGGATAATACACAAAAAGGAAGTATGATGCAGGAACTCCGAACCACCTCAAATAACACCTATACTACGACGGCAAAATGGTAGCTAGTGACAAGAATGAAAACAGAACAAACATCGTACGATGACCGTGATGAAAACAAGAATGAAAACAGAATGAAAACAAGAATGAAAATCGTACCTCTTCTTCGTTTCGTCTTCTTCTTCACGAAAGCAATGGCGACTGAACAACCAAACTGACGGAAATACGTGAACGACGACAATGACGAGTGAACGACGGCAATGGCGAATGAACAACGACAATGGCGAATGAACGACGACAATGGTAATGGTTTTCACTAGAGAAGAACTATAGCAAGGGTTTCAGTAGAGAAGAACGGTCGAGAGAAGAAAATGAAAAGAAATGTCTAAAAATGATTATAAATTGCTTTATATTTTAATTCATAAATGATCTTAGACGGCGCTTTTAAAAAGCGTTTTCTTAAGTGCTACCTATAACAGCGCTTTCCTCAGAAAGCGCTTTCTAAGGTGGGGAGAATTTAAAACCTATAGCAGCACTTTTATAAAAGCACTGTCTAAAGTAATGCCTATAGCAGCGCTTTACAAAAAGCGCTTTCTAAGGTGGCTTCTATTTTGGGCATTTAACAGCGCTTTTAAAAAGCGCTTTCTAAGGTTAACCTTTACACAGCGCTTTTATAAAAGCGCTGTCTAAAGTAATGCCTATAGCAGCGCTTTACAAAAAGCGCTTTCTAAGGTGGCTTCCATTTTGGGCATTTAACAGCGCTTTTAAAAAGCGCTTTCTAAAGGCTGTGTTTTACAGCGCTTTTTTTAAGCAAAATTTTTTAAAGACTTATAGCAGCGCTTTGTCCAAAAACCGCTGTCTTTGTCCAATTTTGGCATAGTGATGTGTTTTTACCTTTTTTAAATGTGAAGAACATATTTAGAATGTGCCACATACGAATTTAGATGATGTGGCACCAACTGTTGAAGTGACATCAACTTTGGGAGTCTGTTTTAATATATATATACTAGATAGAATGAGACCCGCACGATGCGCGAGCTGAAATGAGGTTTTTAGATAGTATTATAAAATGTAGAGTAAAATATAAATGTTTGTAATTGAGACGATAAGATGAAGATGTTAAAAAGAGAGTAAAATTTTAAATGAAAAGAAATATGTTTGAGTCATAGAAATGCGAATAACACATTGCAATTTAATTTTAAAATATGAAATAAGTGTAAAAAAAATTTAATATTTTTTGATATTTCCTTTTTTTCAACATCTCTAAAAATGTTTGTTCTTCATTATTTCATGGATGGAAGACGTTTCACATTCAAACGACACACACTTTATCTAACCATGTATAACAATCAACATTAAACTCTTAGATGAAACTCTCTATTTTGCATTGAATTTGTAGTATAAAATGTAGTGAGTATAATTGTTGAATGAACTTCTATTGGTTGCGCTATGATTGGGGAATTTAAATATGCTCGGTTTTTTTTTATTATTTGTTTTTCTTTTAGTATATCATTAATTTGCAACATTTACAATTGATTTAATTCAATTAAATTAGCTCTTTGATTTCAATTATTTACAATTTATAAATACATTATAGGAAATTTTTATGTAAAGAATTGTAAACGATAGATGAAAATTTATGGTTTGATTTTGTAATATTTATCTGCATTTATATTTTAAAATAATATTTTTGAATTTTTTTCGACATAATTTTTTTTTCGAGTTATTTAAAAATTGATTAATTTAATTTTTTTAGAAAATAATTCAGATCTCATAGTTTTTTAATTGATTTATTTGAAAATTGATTAATTTATTTGTTTTATCAATTTATTTGAAAATTGATTAACTTAGTTTTTTTATCGAGTTAATGACAAATGGATTAGTTTAGCTTTTTTATAGAGAATAAGTGTAACGCCCCGATTCCGATTATTCCCATTTTGTCGAGTCTTTTATTTAAATTGAGTGATAAATTATTTTATATGTGAAATTGATGTGTTAATATGCTATGTTGACATGTTATGATATTTTACCGTTTTTGAGAGTTTTCGGGGAAATTAGAATGAAGGGTATTTTGGACATTTCTCAATTAATGGTAAGTTAGAAATTTAGTGGAAATCGAATTATGTGAGAAATTTAGTAAAATTGGTAGAAAAGTGATTAAGTGTAGAATTATGTGAGAAAATGAATTAATTGAATTTGAGTAGAAAATAAGAAAAGAAAATGAGAAAAAAAAAAGTAGGAAAAGAAATAGAAAAAAAAAAGAGATAAGAAGAAGAAATAGGAGAGAAAGAGAAAGAAAAGAGAAATAGAGAGAGAAAGAAGAGAAAGAAAGAGGAAGAAGAGAAAAGAGGAGAAAACTTGGAAAAACCTAGAAAACCGTCAAGAACAATCATCTAGCAAGCTTGGAATCCGGGTAAGGGTGTGAAATCTTATTATCTCATCAATGTATATCATTATGTATGATTGCGTTGTTGTTGTTGTTGATTTTTATGAGTTTTTGTATAAACCCTAAATGTAGAAACTGTTGTGAATGATGATCAAAACATGATTTTGTATGCATAAATGTGTTGTTGATGTTGTTTGAGGATTGGGTACTGATATGGATGTTATCTATTGGTGTAAAAATGAGTTAGGAGTTGGGATAAAATGATAAAATTATGTTTCAAAATATTTCAAAAATGGAAAATGTGTTAGATGGCTTTTTAATGATGGAAATGTTGTAGTATGTTGAATTCTGAGATCACGGCTTTTTACGGAATTGAAATCGGAGGTCCGGAAGTCATTTAACGATTGAAAACTGAGTTTTTATCAAATTCTGTGCAGTATGCGTCGACCTGAAGGACTTTTGCGTCGACCTAAAGTGCTTTGCATCGACCTATGGACTCGACCTGAGCATACTCGCAAGTGACGAACATTTTCCAAAATGTCTGATTTTGTTTTCCTCATAACTTTTGAACCGTAAGTCCATTTTGACCCCCGTTTGAAGCGTTGGAAAGCTAATGAAATATTCTTTCTATTAAAAATGGTTTGGAGGGTAAAAGATGATTTAATTAATTCGTGTTTTTGGAAAATAGTCGGGTTGTCGGGTTTTCATCGCGTACAATGTGTGCGATTGATGTGTTATCATGTTATATGCTTTTAATATGTAACATGTAGCTTGTGGGCCGTTATATGATGTGAATATACATGATGGAATGTTGTGATGATGGTTTATGGCTTTATGGCAAATATGTGCATTATTTTTTATGTGAATCATACAATAGTGCATTAATGTGAATGTATATAAATTGTATGTGATTGTATGAGATGAATGCATGAATATATTGTGAATATGTATGCATTTCAAGAATGTCTTGAGTCATTTTGTATGTGAAGCATAATAATGTACATTCTTGTGTTGAGTGATTCTAATGAGAATTCGTTGTAACGTCGTGTGCCCATGTGAGGTGTGACCGATGATTATAGACGGTCGTGTGCCCATGTGGGGTGTGAACGATCGAGTCGTGTGCCCGTGTGGGGTGTGAGCGATCCATAAATGATGTTGTTGTGTGGTAAAATACATTGTTTGATTTAATATCAATGTATGTTGTTATAATGTGTTGTGGGTAGCCTTTGTGGTGTGAATCCCTTGTGGAAGTAATTGTGATTGTATGATTGTTGAGGTTTGTGATGATATGCATTGTTTATGTGAAATTCCAATGTATGTGGTTGGTGGCCTTTATGGTTGAAATGCATTGTTTGAATTATTTTCAATGCAAGAATAATGATGATGAGTTGAAATATATGCATGATTATGGTTGCATATATGTGTGAAGATGCATTTGATTGTCATGAATTCTTGGGTGTCAAGCATCATGATAGGCATCTTGTAATTTCGTGTGCTCGTGTGGGGTGTGAGCGACAGATTGGTTCCAAAGGGAATTCGCTATAACGTCGTGTGCCCATGTGGGGTGTGAGCGATGATTATAGACGATCGTGTGCCCATGTGGGGTGTGAGCGATCGGGTCGTGTGCCCGTGTGGGGTGTGAACGATCCATAAACATTGTGTGCCTATGTGAGGTATGAGCAATGGGTGAACATCGTAGGCCCGACGGGGAGTTATATTGGTAAAGAGCGATGGTTCCAAATAAGTTCCTGAGTGAACTTGAGATGATTGAGTCGGCACCGCATTGCATTTGTATAGAGTCGTAAGTCGGTCTCTATAATTTGCATTTATCATCTTTATAATTGTGCATTAATGAATAAACATAAATATGTATGTTTATGTGGAATGATAAGAATTGTGAAAGTATGCATGAGGAATATGCTTGGTTTTGTATATATATATATATATATATTGTGATGTATATGAGTGAGTTGTGATGAATTGTGGTGAGAATGTAGAATATGTGGATTTTTATGCTAAGATATATAATTATATGCATTGTTATTATGATAATATTTCTCACCCTTCTGCTGTTTTATGATGCTCTATGAGGCATTACAGAGTAGGTATGCTGGTGGTCTTTTTGTGAAGCGTGACTTCATTCTTTTGGTTGGTCGGCTCTGATATGTAGCACCGGGTAGCTAGGATGTATATGATTCTTTTGTGATACATTTGTACATGTATCTTGTTGATGAATGTTTATGTAAACATGAATTATGTTGGTGGATAATACTTGATGATATATATATATATATATATATATATATATATATATATATATATATATATATATATATATATATATATATATATATATATGTATATATGTTTGATGTTATTCAATGTTTAGATTTTCCGCTTTTATTCTAAATATTGAGATGTGGGTGTAAGGACTAAGTTCTGTAAGTGTAAATGCGCCTAAGAGGGGGGGGGGGGGGGGGGGGGGTGAATTAGGTTCTTAAAAATTTCTTCGATCTTTTTACCGGTTCTTGGTTATTTTTCTGTTAGATGATAAGTGCTTCAAAGTAAAGTGCGGAAAGGAAAAATGACACAAGAGAATTATAGTGGTTCCCCTCACAGCCCGAGAGTACTCCACTCCCCCTTCAACACGAAAGAGAGTTCACTATAGTTTAGAATTATTGTACAGCCTAATCACACCAATAGTGATGCTTACTATCTAACCTATAGGTAATTAAGTGTATGAAGAACAATCCTCTTCAAAACACTCACTTGTTTCCAACAATCCTGGACAACAAGGTAAAACAGAAAAATATTCTTGATGATAAAATTATGTCTTGAGAGAATGTTGATATCAATCTTGATAACTGATCTTCTCCTTTGAAACAATATCACTCAAACAATGTATACAAGTGTTCTTGACAAGAATGAGATGAAACAATGATATTTTATAAAAGATATGCAGAAGTTTCTCTCAAAAATGTTTGAATGAACACTTGAAGAATATTTTTAAAATATGAAAGTATGAGTGAATTTTTTATTTTGAAATTGTTAGGAGGTGAGTGTTAAATCTGAAAATGAAGTGTTTAAATATGTGTAAAACACCCCTACAAAAAGGTATGTAAAATATGCAGCAAGGGAATGAAAAGAGATGAGAGGACAATGCATATTTCCATGAAAAGTCACCAATTTTCGCTCACAGTAGCAGTGTTAATCATTTAACCATATAGGTTAATTGGTTAACACCCCTGTAACGTTTAAAAATATTCAAATTTTGAATGTGTTAACCGGTTAACCCTATGTGTTAATCGATTAATAGTGTTGAAATCTCAATAAAAAGTTTTAGAAATCAAAGGGAACTTTCCATAAAAACTATGCAATGTACTAGATCAAGGATATGCAAAATGCAAGACATGTGAACACTTGTATAACCATTTAAATGACATTGTTATACCTTAGTTCAACCTTTGATCTTCATGACATTTGAACCCTTGAAGCTTTGTTCAACCTTGATAGCACTTAGGATATTTTCTTGAACTTGAGCTTCTTGTACTTTATTGCATCTTGATTCTCTTTCTTTTTGCACATTATCTTTGTAGAGAGTTTGTTGTGTTGTCTTCATCAAAACTCAATGTGAGTGAAGCTTGCTTCTACAAGTTCCTCTGTTACAAAGTTACCCCACTGTTGCATATCAATTGTTGAGCAGGTGTTGAATGTTTTAATTTCATGTATAATGTGACATACCTCTTTTATACTATGTTTATAATTATACTCTGACGGAATTTTTAATATGTGCCTAAATGATTATGTGATTATTTGGGGGTATAGAAAGGGGGTGTTACATTAAGTGGTATCAGAGCCAGTGTTGAGTCAGTTGATGAGTCTGTTGGTGTGACAGTTGAATACTGTCGTTGTTGTTTGTCCCTTAGTACGTGATATGTGTGTGGAACACTGTCAGTGCTTTCTGGTTTTTGGTAATCCTTTGTCTTCAGGTGTGAGATTGAGATAAGTGGGGGAGAAGCTCGAACTTCTCCAAGTTTCTTCGGTTGTGGAGCGTGGGCTCAGTGTACCGTTGATTGCAAGATTATAAGTGTGGTTTGGATAGCGTTGTTCCCGGTTCTGGAAGGAAGGCAGAGGTAAGGTTTATGTCAACTAAGGATTTGTGCCTTAGGTAGTTTTGTGCACAG
The DNA here is from genome assembly GCA_022829125.1 of Lathyrus tuberosus. NCBI lineage: Eukaryota > Viridiplantae > Streptophyta > Magnoliopsida > Fabales > Fabaceae > Lathyrus > Lathyrus tuberosus. The sequence continues at coordinate 6,898,821 of JALAZF010000222.1, read as the reverse complement.
GATGCAAGAAATGCTACTATAGTTTGGTAAAGATGGTTTATGCCCCATCATGATTGTCGGCTGTCTATTGACAAATTGAGGAACTGATCACCCTTAATCTCTTGTTGATAGTAGACGGGAATTATGTTGGATGGAATAGACGGGTCTTTCCGGCTTTGATAGTGAGTGCAATGAATTGTTTGGAATTTAAGGAAATGATTACGGATTGTTTTGTTGAGTCGAAGAAGATTCTTATATCGGAAGAGGAGACGGATCGAGGTTTCCATATGTTGGTCAAGTTGGGAAGTCATTGAGAGAGAATGATTGGGTATTATTAAGGACTGCTTCTCAGAGAGTAGAGATTGAACTTAATTGGACGAAGGTGAATAGTGGAGGTTTATGTCTGCTAAGTAAGTAGGAAACTCTTAGTAGATGGGACTAAGAAATTTGTTTTGTCTGTGATGATAGTGTTCTGGAAATTGGCAGGAAGCCATAGTGATGGGTCGTCAGTTGTGCATGGTTTTCGGATGTGTTTTTGGATGGAACATTAAGGTGTGGTCCTAGAGAGCTCCAACTTTGTTAGTACCAACAGGGAATGATGATTGAATGGAATAACAAGCATGATGGTATTGGTATTGAGACTATGGAAAGTAAAACTTGGAGTTCGGGTGAGGTTTGGAGTCTTTGGAGTTTTAGAGCATTAATGGAAATTTTGAGGAAACCCTAGGTGTGGGTGTAATATTTAAGAGTTCTCTTGGCTTGGTTGAGTTTGAGTGGAGTTGCAAGTGTTGAAAAGAGACAAAGTGTTATGCTAAGTTATTCAAGTGAGAATTTTGGTTGAAAAGGTTAGTTTTCTTGGATATGTTATTTCTGATGGTGGTATTTGTTGTGGATTCATCGGGAGTAGATGCAGTTCTACGTTGAGGGACTCCAAAGTCGGTTAAAGTGCTTAGAAGCTTTTTGGACTTTAGTTGGTTATTACCGCTGGTTATTGGAGACTTTGCTAAGTTCTTACTTCTGTTATCTCAGTTGACTTGCAAAGGGTGAGTCGTTTGTTTTGGACGTTCGTTGTGAGTAAGTTGTGGGGAGCTAATGTAGAAGTTGTCTACGGCTCCAGTTTTGGTTCTGTGTGACCCTAATGAACCGTTTGTGGGGTATTGGGATGCGTCCTTGATGAATCTAGTCAGTGTGTTAATGCAAGAGGGTAAAGTCGTGGCTTATGCTTTACGACAATTGAGGATTCATAAAGGGATCTATGCTGTTCTGGATTTGGAATTAGTCGCGATTGTATTGTGTTAGAAAATTTGGAGGTATTATTTTTATGGTTCTCGGCTCGAAGTGTTGGGTAATCGCAAGAGTTTTAAGTACTTGGTTGGTTTGAAGGAATAGAGTATGAGACAATGAGGATGGTTAGAATTTTTGATGGGTTATGAATTTGGATTGGGTTATCCTTGAGAAAAGTTAGTGTCGTACGTGATAAGTTAAGTCGAAAGTTTTTATGCATGTCAGTTTTGATGGTTATGAATAATCAGAGTATGCAACGGAAGCGTGAGGTGACATGATTCGTATATGCGTGTAGGACTGGTAAGAGTTCATAGGTTGAACATTGGAAACGTGTAGGAGTGTTGAGACCATTGGACGGTTCAGGATGGAAGTGATATGTGAAAGGTTTAACTATTATTCATGGGCTACTGTGTAGATGGATGTTTTGGTTATATGGTCGATTTGGGAATCGTAGCATAGTTGTAATAATGTTGTGTGACAAGGATGTTCGTATTATGGTTGTGTGGAGGCTGTTTAATCGATGTTGTGTCGTGGAACTAGTGTTCTTGTTTGTGTTGTTGCCTTGTTTCCATGGTGATGGTTCGAGTGCGCATAGCTAATTCCTGTGTCGTGTCGTTATTGTGGTTGCTGTTAGCAAGGTGGTTTGTCAGTTTTTGTTATTCGTGGTGTGCCTTTTGTGGGCATGTTAGTTTGTCGGTCGGATGCGAGAGTCGTATCCAGAGTTGTTTGAATCAGGTAATATTTTCGAGGACGAAAATTTCTAAAGTGGGGGAGAATTGTAACGCCCCGATTCCGATTATTCCCATTTTGTTGAGTCTTTTATTTAAAATGAGTGATAAATTATTTTATTTGTGAAATTGGTGTGTTAATATGCTATGCTGACATGTTATGATATTTTACCGTTTTTAAGAGTTTTCGGGGAAATTAGAATGGAGGGTATTTTAGACATTTCTCAATTAATTGTAAGTTAGAAATTTAGTGGAAATAGAATTATGTGAGAAATTTAGTAAAATTGGTAGAAAAGTGATTAAGTGTAGAATTATGTGAGAAAATGAATTAATTGTATTTGAGTAGAAAATAAGAAAAGAAAATAAGAAAAAAAAAGTAGGAAAAGAAATAGAAAAGAAAAAGAGATAAGAAGAAGAAATAGGAGAGAAAGAGAAAGAAAAGAGAAATAGAGAGAGAAAGAAGAGAAAGAAAGAGGAAGAAGAGAAAAGAAGAGAAAACTTGGAATAACCTAGAAAACCATCAAGAACAATCATCTAGCAAGCTTGGAATCCGGGTAAGGGTGTGAAATCTTATTATCTCATCAATGTATATCATTATGTATGATTGCGTTGTTGTTGTTGTTGATTTTTATGAGTTTTTGTATAAACCCTAAATGTAGAAAATGTTGTGAATGATGATCAAAACATGATTTTGTATGCATAAATGTGTTGTTGATGTTCTTTGAGGATTGGGTACTGATATGGATGTTATCTATTGGTGTAAAAAGTTTGGAGTTGGGATAAAATGATAAAGTTATGTTTAAAAATATTTCAAAAATGGAAAATGTGTTAGATGGCTTTTTAATGATGGAAATGTTGTAGTATGTTGAATTCTGAGATCACAGCTTTTTACGGAATCGAAATCGGAGGTCCGGAAGTCATTTAACGATCGAAAACTGAGTTTTTATCAAATTCTGCGCAGTATGCGTCGACCTGAAGGAATTTTGCATCGACCTAAAGTGCTTTGCGTTGACCTATGGACTCGACCTGAGCATACTCGCAAGTGACGAAAATTTTCCAAAATGTCCGATTTTGTTTTCCTCATAACTTTTGAACCGTAAGTCCGTTTTGACCCCCGTTTGAAGCGTTGGAAAGCTAATGAAATATTCTTTCTATTAAAAATGTTTTGGATGGTAAAAGATGATTTAATTAATTCGTGTTTTTGGAAAATAGTCGGCTTGTCGGGTTTTCATCGGGTACAATGTGTGCGATTGATGTGTTATCATGCTATATGCTTTTAATATGTAACATGTAGCTTGTGGGCCGTTATATGATGTGAATATACATGATGGAATGTTGTGATGATGGTTTATGGCTTTATGGAAAATATGTACATTGTTTTTTATGTGAATCATACAATAGTGCGTTGATGTGAATGTATATAGATTGTATGTGATTGTATGAGATGAATGTATGAATATATTGTGAATATGTATGCATTTCAAGAATGTCTTGAGTCATTTTGTATGTGAAGCATAATGATGTACATTCTTGTGTTGAGTGATTCTAATGAGAATCCGTTGTAACGTCGTGTGCCCATGTGGGGTGTGAGCGATGATTATAGACGATCGTGTGCCCATGTGGGGTGTGAGCGATCGGGTCGTGTGCCCGTGTGGGGTGCGAGCGATTCATAAATGATGTTGTTGTGTGGTAAAATACATTGTTTGATTGAATATCAATGTATGTTGTTATAATGTGTTGTGGGTAGCCTTTGTGGTGTGAATCCCTTCTGGAAGTAATTGTGATTGTATGATTGTTGTGGTTTGTGATGATATGCATTGTTTATGTGAAATTCCAATGTATGTGGTTGGTGGCCTTTATGGTTGAAATGCATTGTTTGAATTGTTTTCAATGCATGAATAATGATGATGAGTTGAAATATATGCATGATTATGGTTGCATATATGTGTGAAGATGTATTTGATTGTCATGAGTTCTTGGGTGTCAAGCATCATGATATGCATCTTGTAATGTCGTGTGCCCGTGTGGGGTGTAAGCGACGAATTGGTTCCAAAGGGAATTCGCAATAACGTCGTGTGCCCATGTGGGGTGTGAGCGATGATTATAGACGATCGTGTGCCCATGTGGGGTGTGAGCGATCGGGTCGTGTGCCCGTGTGGGGTGTGAGCGATCCATAAACATTGTGTGCCTATGTGAGGTGTGAGCAATGGGTGAACATCGTAGGCCCGACGGGGAGTTATATTGGTAACGAGCGATGGTTCCAAATAGGTTCCTGAGTGAACTTGAGATGATTGAGTCGGTACCGCATTGCATTTGCATAGAGTCGTAAGTCGGTCTCTATGATTTGCATTTATCATCTTTATAATTGTGCATTAATGAATAAACATAAATATGTATGTTTATGTGGAATGATAAGAATTGTGAAAGTATGGATGAGGAATATGCTTGGTTTTGTATATATATATATATATATATATATATATATATATATATATATATATATATATGTGATGTATATGAGTGAGTTGTGATGAATTGTGGTGAGAATGCAAAATATGTGGATTTTTATGCTAAGATATATAGTTATATGCATTGTTATTATGATAATATTTCTCACCCTTCTGCTGTTTTATGATGCTCTATGAGACATTGCAGAGTAGGTATGCTGGTGGTCTTTTTGTGAAGTGTGTCTTCATTCTTTTGGTCGGTCGGCTCTGATATGTAGCACCGGGTAGCTAGGATGTATATGATTCTTTTGTGATACATTTGTACATGTATCTTGTTGATGAATGTTTATGTAAACATGAATTATGTTGGTGGATAATACTTGATGATATATATATATATATATATATATATATATATATATATATATATATGTGTGTGTGTGTGTGTGTGTGTGTATATATGTTTGATGTTATTCAATGTTTAGATTTTCCGCTTTTATTCTAAATATTGAGATGTGGGTGTAAGGACTAAGAACCTCTGTTGCAAAGTTACCCTACTGTTGCATATCAATTGTTGAGCAGGTGTTGAATGTTATAATTTCATGTATAATATGACATACCTCTTTTATATTATGTTTATAATTATACTCTGACGGAAATTTTAATATGTGCCTAAATGATTATGTGATTATTTGGGGGTATAGAAAGGGGGTGTTACAATAAGCGTGAGTAATAGAAAATAAAATAAAAGTTCAATAGTTTGAGTTTTGATTAATGATGAATATATAATTTATATGTGTATGTAAGTTATAATAATATGTGTTTTTATGTAATATTATATACGAAATGGAGATGCAAAGGAAATAAATCAATGGGTATAATATATTTTAAGTTAGAGGAATAGAAGGAGATTACTCATGGAATATCAAAATAGAAGTCTTATGATTAAATGAGATTTATACATGAAACATTATATTTATTTCTATATTAAAGAAGAAAATGTTTAGATTATTGTGTTTTGAAGAGTGTCACATCAGATTTTTAATGATGTGGCAAATTAAAAAATGAGTTGTCAACAAAATAGTTGTGGCTCAGATTTAATATATTATAATAGATAATAGATAATAGATGTTGTCAGTCAAAGAAAATCTTTTATAATAAATTGCTTTCTTCATTGACAGCATTGAGAAATTTATTCATAATTATACTGCAATGTTGTTGTTTCACAAAACAAGATCTTGAAAATTTTGATCTGAATATAATCATTTGGTTGAATATTGCAACACACAAAGAAGTTTGTGAATGGTAAAATAAATTTAAAAAGGAAACAATACATGTTACTTTTAATTTATTTCCATTCACAGTTTTTTTGCAATAAAAGTAATCTATTACCTCGGTGGTTTTAGAAAACGATGGGAAAAGTACCTATTTTAATTTATTTTTTATGTAAAAAGGAAATAACATTTTACCTCGATTTAATGTCAAAACCAAAGGAAAAAAGTAAGCGAATTTTGTCTCAATATATCTTTGTTGTCCATTTATTGAGACTTAACGCACAAGACACTGCCATCACATTAATCCACTAAAAACGTTAGTGATCCACGTGAAACCGTCCATTGAGAACACAAACGCCAGACTATGTATCTGAATCACATACATTGATAATAAAAACATTAGGATTGAAAAAAGTAAAACTTAAAGGAGCATGGAAGCAAACGTTGCGATGGATTGTAAGAGCAGAAAATAGTTTTGGTTAAAGGTTTGTGTTCTTTACATGATTTCTTGTCTGTATACATGATTTCACGTTAGGCGAAACCTACATTATTTGATACTAGTCTTGATGAGTGCTAAAACTTGGAAAGCATAAACTTAATACTAAATTTTGAGGGAATTTTTAATTAGTTTGATCTCATCAGCTTATTTATCATATAAATCGTCTCTCAAATGCATCATCATACATTCACATGCATCAACATACAAACAAAATGAAATAGTTATGGCCCATAGCGCAATTATTCCCCCAAACCAATGAGAGAACCTAAGCTAATTAAACCTAATAACGATCTACGCTTCTCTAATAAAGATCTCCAAGGTTGTCCTCCTTTGATCTTGTATTCTTCTCTTTCTTCATAACATTACATTACATCAAACAATACTCGTTTTACATACGAGTAAGTGAGATGAGAAAAGAAGTTACATCAAGAGATTAAAAGAGAGGCACGACACGCAGGTCGTATTTTAAAAGCCTGAAACAAAATAAAGGAAAACCAAGATCATAACTGATCACCACAAGAGAACAATAATAAATACATTTTATTATTATTAATTTAAATTCTGTTAATTAAATAAATCAAATAAAATTTTGGAAAATGATCACACTACGCAGAGTAGTCGGGGTTCCCTTAAATTTTAATGAACAATTCATTTAAAATCGGCGTCATTTTTCACATCAACACTTGATACTTTCCATAAACATTAAAGCACAACTTTTGTGCCGTCACAACCGTAATCGCATAACTCTTTAACAGCACACCCTTGTGTTGTCATAAACCCTAATACAACAACTTTATATCATCAAAACACCATGATTAATAATTCAGTATGATTGATCGACATGTCATTGCTTCACCATCCTAACGTCGAATTCCGAAGCAAATGAACATGGATCGCTCAAAAGAATAACAATCATTACGTGATTGAAAGGATGAAATAAAAACAATATATCTAATATACCATCTTTGCACCATAGTTACTTATATCACATATAAAATTTGATCGATCATATTTGTGTAACTTAAGGACGATCGATGTATCGTTGCTTCACCATACTAATGTTGGATTTTAAAGCATAGTCATCATCGATCATCCAAACGTACATAACCTGATGCCAAAATTCAATTACTCAATTATAATTTAATTTATTCTATGTTTTAATCGAATTAAAACAGAAAGTACATAAAATAATCAGCTATCAGATGCATGGTTTCTTAAGTGGCTATAATACCACGAAGGGAAATTGCGATCCAAAATACAGCGGAAATTAAAATTTTCCCTTTAGTGATCCTTACAAATGGGCATGATCAGTGATAGAAATGGTTAACTCTTATGGCGATAGAACCTTTGATGCTGAATCGAATTAGTGATCACGAGTGTTGAATGATGAACAACGCCTATACCCAGTCCACACGAACAGATTCCTTTAGTCTCAGTGCTAGCCACTACGATTGAAGGCTTTAAGTGAGAAAGAGAAGGAAAATACTGTTAGGGTTTCACAGACCAAATTTTCATCAAGTGTAAATGCTTCTGCATAAGGGTTATATTTATAGAACCACTTGTGTGGGCTGCAAATTTAAAAGCTCACTTAAATGAACGTACACCATATCATATGGTGTACTATATATCACTTAAACGCGTGGCACCTTACCACATTCCGTAATCTACTTAAGTGCACCGTATCTTATGATGTTCTACATTTACTTAAGTGCATCGTACCTTACGGTGTTTCTTATTTACTCTACCTCTTATCAATCTATCTTTATGTGTGTAACCCTGTAGGTTTTCGCGACGTTGACAATTATATTAAATCACGCATTTAAAGTAATAAACAGTGAGTAGTATCTAGCAACATATCACTGCTACCCAAGTCACGAAAATGCCATGTGATCTAACAAAACCTTTTGTAATAATACTTGTGTGTACAATTATCCTTTTTCCCTTATGTCTATATTGAACACAAGACATATGTCGTGTTATTCTTGTCTAGTTCAATATTGGGCCCTTAGACATTTATCCTGTTACGCAGGATGGGCGAATTCCATCTAGGTCACTCATGTCCCTCAGCATGCTTTTTGGAGTACGCATCAACTGTCTTTATGGTCATCTATTTACAGACAATGTTTGATCAATAATAAAGTACTCGTATATGGTCCATAGTGGTTTCAGGTCGAAGGGTACACCATTATCACCATGAGAGTAACTTATGACACTTTGCATAACATTCTATGTAGTACTCTCATAGCGGGTCAATCTAGTATAAATATTACTCCTAATATTCATACCTATGTCAAGACTTGATAACTCCTTATTCATGATCCATGATATGTGATCATCAGTCTATCTACATAATATGCTTAATACTTTAAGATTATCTCACTTCACAGTAAAGCTCGACTACGAATACTTTAAGAATAATGTTCTTATGTTTAATGAGATCTCATGATTAAGTCACACTTAATATTTTATTAAATGAATTGGTTATTCTAGGGAATTTATTATTTTGGAAAAAAAACATAATAAGAAATGCCTTTTATTAATAAATATTTCGATACAAATACAAAAAGTATTGGCCTCTAGGGCTTACACCAACAACTCATTCATCCAAAGGTATTTCATTTGTCAAAGGAAGTACTGCATTGAGTTTCTTGAATATTCTTGAACAAATCACTGTAAACTTTCTTGGAGACCACTTGAGCCTACACTCAAGATGCACAATGATGACAATCCTCTTTTGGGAGATGCCAGTGCTTATTTGGCTAGTAGGTCAATTACTTTATCTAACCACCACTATGATAAACATTTCTCATGCTACTTAACAATTGAGCCAATTTATGTCATCTCCAACTAAGAATCGTCATAAAGCTACTTTAAGAGTCCTTAGATACTTGAAACAAGCTCTTTCTCGTGGCCTAATGTTTCTTAGAAACTCTACCTTGCAAATACTTGGGTTCAATGGTGTAGATTGGGGTGGATGCTTGGATACTCAAAGGTCCATTTTAGGATATTTCTTTTTCCTTGGCCATTCTCTCATATCATGAAAATCAAAGAAGAAAACCAATGTGTTTTGATTTTCAGCTGAAGTTAAATATCAAGCACTTGCTACAGCCACCGGATAATTGCAATGGCTCTCATTTCTCCTCAAGGATCTTGACCAAACATGCATTAGATAAGTTGTTCGCTATTGTGATAATCAATGTGTTATGCACATAGCTGCAAACCTTTCTTCCATGAGCGCACGAAGCATCTTGACATAGATTATCATATAGGCTAAAAGTTCAAGAAAGTCTCATAAGATTGTTGTATGTTCATTTTATTTCTCAAGTGGTAGATTTCTTCACTAAAACATCTAATCCTTGGATTAATGGACATTTTCATCCTTCCGGCTTGTGGGGAGACAGGGTAACCATAGAAGCAATGTTTTAAAGATTAGATCGATCATTAAGACGGTGAGTGTATTGAGTCACTAATTCATTGGTCTAACCACTAGACCATCGGTCAAACCACATGACTAAACTGGATTAAACCAGATAACTCAATTGAATAAACTGATCTCTATAACAAAACTATATAGTTATCAAACAAATCAAACATGATGACTTGATCATTAAAAAAAATACAAAACCTTCAAAATTTAAAAATATCATAATTTCACATATTAATTCTTTAAATTCAAATTCTAAATATAGTCATCACACACAATAAAATAGTATAAAATACAAATCCAAATAATTTTTTAACAAAGTCTAATTCTAATAAATTTAATTTTAAGGAGTAAATGTGATTCCAAATAAGTTTTGAATAAATTCTTCTTATATTTTAATTTTATGTTTTTTTTTTAAATTATCAAAACGGTGTTGTTCTGTCTGAAGAAAATAAGCAAGCATTTGACTCCCGATTTTTCAAAACTGTCAGTTCACTGAGCTTTAACAATTTTAACAAGTTTTATTAGGTTCTCACCAATTTAATAGCTTACGCAGTTCAATAATCAAACATGACTAATGACCTCACTAATTTCTTTCGGTTTAACCAATTTAATCAGCTGGTCCGGTCCAATTTTAAAGTACTGTATAGAAGCAACAAAGTAATTAATTTACTCAATAAGTTACCCAGCTGTTAGTTGAGATTTGGTAGAAAGTTAGTTATTTGAATTAGTGCAATTATGCTACTTAACAAACTAACTCTTCTATCTTTGTTTATAAATACACGCTTGTATTTCCATCTGTCCTAACTAATGACATTTCTTTCTCTTAGTTTGTTCATGAAGATGAGAAAATCTATTAAAAGATGCACGTGGAATTCCTCTTAAATCCGTAGTAGGAAATCATGATGTCATGGATGTAAAAAGATAAGTCATAAAAAAACTAATTAAATAAATAATACACTATTTCAATGACTTGCATGCCATACATTTTCTCTTCTATTTCAAGTGGTATTGTAATTATATATATATATATATATATATATATATATATATATATATATATACCCACTAGTTTTTAACATAGTGGGTCTATGAGGTTATTAACATAGACCCACTAGTTTTTATAAAAGTCTATTTTAACAAGTTTTAACTGAAAAATGATTAAATACATCTAAAGATATATGTTGCTAAAACACACCTTCATAAAAATAAGTGCGTCTATTTTACATACCCACAAAAATTTACTAACATAGATCCACTTATTTTTATTAAAGTGTATTTTAATTAACTTTAATTAAAAAATGGTTATATGCATCATAAATTACTAGTTGTTAAAATAAATCTTTTTAAAAACAAATATGTCAAACTTTATATATATATATATATATATATCAACAAGAAAAACTTTTTATCAGAGGTTAAACTCCTCACTAGTGCAAAAACCTTCTCACAAAACAAATATTTGTGAGAGGCCAAGTCACGTCACAATACATGTCATCGCAAACATTTTGTGAGGGGTTTTGTAGGGGCAACAATCGGGGGGTCGAGCGAGGAGCATTCTAATTCGTGGGACATCCTTCTTAGAGCAACACACCTTTGTGAGAGCCATCATATATTCACCCAAAATTTTAAGCTGATAGGTGGGTGGATTATCTCACTTATTAATGCTCAAGTCACCACATTTCTATCCAATGTGGGACTATTTTCCACACTACTCACACTTGTAACTCTTTTTCAACACTTTCCCCCAAGTGTGAGTATACCACAATGTTTCCCATCAAGTGGAAGCTCTTTCTTCCACATACACTTGTACTGTCGTTGGACACTCTTCAACGGAACATTCAACCACATGCGGGACACCTACCCATGCCCATGTGGGATACTTTTGATACAAGTAAGTCGGTCCTTTTCTCGAACCAGACTCTGATACCATTTGTTGGGGCAACAATCGGGGGGTCGAGCGAGAAGCATTCTAATTCGTGGGACATCCTTCTTAGAGCAACACACCTTTGTGAGAGACACATCACATATTCACCCAAAACCTTAAGGTGATAGATGGGTGAGTTCTCTCACTTATAAATGCTCAAGTCACCACATTCCACTACTACAAAACGCGTAAACAACAACGCCATGTTTACAACGGATTCATATACACCACTGTAATAGGTTAAAATTTTCGCGCACAGTGAGTACATGGATTTATAAACAGTACTTTAATGACGGTTGTCTATAAAAACCGTAGTAATAAATGATGTGTAGCCTGCTTCGATTCTTAGCAACTACATTTTTTTCCATTTTTTAGAGTACATTAAGCGTGTGTCACTTAAGTCCTTTATTTAAAAAAGTAAAATGTAAATGTTTTTACAACGGTGAATTAAAACAACCGTTGTTATAAGTTTGTGTCACTTAAGTCCATTATTTAAAAAATAAATTGTAAATGATTTTACAACGGTGAAGGAAATCAATCGTTGTTAGAGGACTTACAATTCCACTACGGTTGCCTTACACAACAGAGATTAAAGGGTTTACTGATAAATTAAAACAAAACTTATTCTGTATTTCTTTCATAAGACTCCATAGGCGAACAAGCGAGCCAGAGACGACAGCGTTGGCGTAATCTTTACCCTCTTCTTATCCATTCATTTGGAGCTCAAATCTTCACCCCCTTCGTTTATTTAATTCTTCAACTTCGAAGTACGGTACTCTTCAACATCTTCATTCTTTTTATCTTGGTTTATGTTGTATATGCTCAAATATTTACCCTCTTCCTTCATTTGATTCCTCAGCTTAGAAGTACAGTACTATTCAACATCTTTATTCCTTACATGCATAAGATTCTCAGCTTCGAAGTACGATATTCTTCAACATCTTCATTCTTTTTTCATTTGTTTATGTTGTATATGCTCAAGTCAGTATGAGAGTACATGTTTCATATTCTTTAGGTTTAGATTTGCATATGCATATGCTTAAGTTTTTGGATTAGATTTTGTTGTGTCATTCACTTTATTATACGTGTATAAATTTCAGAAGTTGTTATGGAACGTAGTTGGATGAAAGCCGATAGATTAGGTCCGGTTTATGAGAACGAAGTTATTGAATTCCTTGAATACACTGATAAACATCTTCCAGACAATAATGGTATCTTTTATTGTCCTTGTGTTGTTTGCGCGAATATAAAAAAAAGGTACAAAGAAAGAAATATTCCATCACCTTTGTTGTGATGGTATATGTCAAAATTATATAATATGGACGTGGCATGGTCAGGTGGATAAAAAGGAAAGTCGAGCGTCACAAATTCAAAGAGTGGATGAAGATGAATATATAGAAGATCAACTAGAGGATATGTTCCGTGATATTAGGGAATCATCTTTTAAGAATGCTCATATTTATGATACTTTATGTAGTGATAAAGACACCACTTTATATAAGGGATGCACGGATTTTACACGATTGTCGGTGGTGTTAAAGTTGTTTAATTTTAAGGCAAAAAATGGATGGTCGGATAAAAGTTTCACGGAATTTCTTGAATTGCTAAAGAAAATGTTACCAGAAGATAACAAATTGTCGGATCGTTGCTATAAGGCCAAGAAGATATTGTGTCCAATGGGTCTGGAGTATATCAAAATACATGTTTGTCCTAATGATTGAATATTATACCAGAAAGAGTATGAAGACTTGTATCAATGTCCGAAATGTGGTGTGTCGCGTTACAAGCTGAAGGCCAACAATGGTGATGACAATGACTATGACAATGTTAGTAGGAAGCATCCTCATGCTAAAGTGTTATAATACTTCCCAATAATTTCATGATTTAAGAGACTTTTTGCTAATTCGAATGACGCAAAGAATCTTAGATGGCATGCAGATGAAAGGACTAGTGATGGAAACATTCGCCATGTAACTTATTTGTTGCAATGGAAGAAAATTGATTCATTGTTTCCGGATTTTGGAGTTGATCCAAGAAACCTTAGGTTTGGGCTTGCCACCAATGGAATGAACCCCTTTGGTAATCTGAGCACTAATCATACTTCGTGGCCCATTCTTCTCGCTATTTACAACTTATCTCCTTGGTTGTGCATGAAGCGCAAGCATATACTATTAAGTATGATGATTTCTGGACCACGATAACCTGGTAACGACATAGATGTTTATCTAAGTCCATTAATTGATGATTTACGACTCTTTTGGGATGAAGGCGTTGAAGTTGATGATTCATATTTTGGGGAAAAGTTTAAGATGCGTGCAATGTTATTTTGCACAATCAACGACTTTCCTGCTTACGGTAACTTGGTTGACTATAGTGTCAAAGGACATAAAGCATGTCCTATATGTGAAAATGATACTTGTTATCACCAACTTGAGTTTGGAAAAAAGACCGTTTACCTTGGGCATCAAAATTTTCTAAAACCTGGTCATTCATATCGTAGATTGCGGAAGACTTTTAATAAAGAGCAAGAGTTTGATGAGGCTCCTGAACCTTTAACCGGGTATGAAGTTTATCAACGGCAGAAACACATTAATGTTGTCTTTGAGAAGAGAGAAAAAGAAAAAGAAAAATATATGGAAAAAGAGGTCCATCTTTTTTTATCTTCCATATTGGTCAAGTCTTGATGTTAGACATTGTCTTAATGTGATGCACGTGGAGAAAAATGTGTGTGATTGTTTGAATGACACACTTCTAAACATTCCAGGAAAAACTAAAGATAGTAAGACTTCCTTTCTTGATATGGAGAAGATGGGTATACGAAAACACTTGGCCCCTATAAAGAAAGGAAAAAGAACTTATATGCTTCTAGCATGTCACACTCTATCTAAAAAGGAAAAGAAAAATTTCTGCGAGTGTTTGCAAGGTATTAAAGTTCTGCAAGTTTACTCATCAAACATCAAGAAACTTGTATCAGTGAAAGATCTCAAGTTAATTGGTTTAAAATCTCATGATTGTCATGTATTGATGCAACAACTTCTACCAGTGGCTATTCGTGGGGTCCTACCAAAAAATGTGAGAGTAACTATAATGAGATTGTGCTTATTCTTCAATGCCATATGTAATAAATTTTTTTATTTAAAAAAATTAGATGAATTAGAAGATGAGGCTGCCATAATCTTGTGTCAATTGGAGATGTATTTTCCTCCATCATTTTTTGACATTATGGTTCACTTACCTGTTTATCTAGTCAGAGAAATTAGAATTTGTGGTCCAGTTTATTTAAGGTGGATGTATCCAATAGAACGATATATGAAGATCTTTAAAGGATATACGAAGAATCATCACCAACCGGAAGCTTCGATTGTTGAAAGGTACATAACAGAAGAAGCTGTTGAGTTTTTCACAAACTATTTGTCAGATGCAGATTCTATAGGAATTCCAAAGTTTCGTCATGCTGTCACAGGTGGAAGAGGTATTCAAGGTCTAAATGTTAATTAAATGGCTCGGGATGTAGTTATTCAAGCACATTTCTATATACTGAATAATATAGATGAAGTTCAACCTTTCATAGATACTCATAAAAGACTTTTGAATAAAAATATTCCCGAATGAGTGACAAGTTGTTGTTGATAGAGCATAATAAGAGATTCATAGATTGGTTTAATAAAAGTGTATCCAATGATCATAGAGCATTTGAGATACTTAAATGGTTGTCGTACGAGCCAAAATTTTGTGTTATTACTTGGACTGCATACGATATTGGTTATTATACCTTTTATACAAAATCAAAAGATGATTGTAGTACAATGCAAAATAGTGGGGTTATGGTTGAAGCTGAGTCGATGTATTTCTCTAGTGCGAAAGATAAGAATCCTGTATTAGCAACTACCGCATTTTATGGTGTCATTGATGAGATTTGGGAGATTGATTATGTTATTTTTAAAGTGGCTTTATTTAAAGGCAAGTGGGTTCCCACTAATAGTAAGGATTCACCCGGGTCGACCTTGGCAAGTCATCTTTTTGATAGAACCATTCATCATGGCTTCTCAAGCAAAACAATTTTTCTATGTTACCGACCCATCGAACATATCGAGGAAATGGTCAATCGCTCTCCAAGTAAAAACAAATTCCTCTTAAAGTCAAGACACCAAGAGACAAGAAACCAAAACACCACGTTATAATTATGTGATGTTATGTAATGTGTAAACTGTAGGTTGTTTGTTTTGATAAATTGTAGGAAGTTTGTTCTGATACAATTGAATGTGATATAATTATGTGATATTATGAATATGATACAATTATGTGATATTATGAATATGATACAATTAATATTATTGTGATAACTTTATCACAAATGTGAGTTGTATTTTCTATTGTGATATGGTGAACAATAATACAAGTTAAAAAATGGGATTATATATAAAAGCAGGGTGATATTTGTTAATCCTGCATAAAATCTAACAACGGTTATACATAATAACCGTTATAATATCCCGCGAGCTGTCCATATGAAAATAAATATCAAAACAGCGGAGCTGGGAAATCGAACCTAGGACCATTAACTTTATCACAACGGTCCTTTGGAAAACCCGTTGTGATAAGGCGCGCGCTTTCCAGTTTATTACAACAGTTTCAGGGTCGTCATAGTAAGTATCATATATACAACAACACTCTACATAACAACACTTGCGCCCGCGTGATTATATATCTTTCTCAATCGTTGTTAAAAGGATTTTCCATAATAGTGTTCTTATCCAATGTGGGACTATTTTCGACACTAATCACACTTGTAATTCTTTTTCAACAGGTTTGTCACGTCACTTATTTGCCATGGGCTAAACCCCTCGCATAACTCCAAAATATAAATATAAAAAACGAAAAACAGATGATACACCGCCACCAGAACCTGATGAACTCAACACATTAAATGTTTGCGCATTGCTTTTCTTAAGATCACATGTAAACTCATCCAGAAGAAACATCTTTTCACTATTAATTAGAGAATCAGTATTTCGCCCCTACAACCCTTACGAGCATTGATCTTTCTTATGTAACACTTTGTTGAACAAAAAATATATCAATACAATACTATTAATATTTTAAAAGAATGATGAATGATTGATTGACTAAATAGAAAATAAAATACACTCTACAACTAGAGAAATATTCACAATCTATAAAATGACTTTCTAACAAAATTTAATCACCTCTAGAACATATATAAACTCTTTAATGTTTCAATTTTATTCTATTCGCTTTTGGTCCAATCACTTGAAAATTTTCAAAGAATGTTTGAATAACATTCAATAATCCATCTTATAGCAAAGTGCCAGTAAAAGTAAGTAATAAATGTTAGACGACGACAATTGATCTAGAAGGGGGGTTGAATAGATCACTACTTTTTAATTGTGAGCCGGCGCTTAAATTTGATTTTAAAAAATTGTTTGCGGAAGCGGCCGAGGACAATTTGTCTAAACGAACCGGTTACTGAAAAGAACGAATATGCGTAAGTCAAATGGAAGGAAAGGTTCGAAGAGAAAATGAATCACAACTTAACTATTAATCAATTTTCCAACAACACTCAATGTTATGCAATCTCCAATGAACAATAAAAAATAAAAGGGCCTTTTTCGTCCCTTAACTTTACTCCAGGGTCCAAGTTGGTCCCTTAACTTTAAAAAGTGGCGATTTAGTCCTTTAACATTTTAAAACGTGCCACGTTTATCCTTCTGTTAGCTTCCGTTAGTCCCTTTTTGATAATGTTGTCCACGTGGGAGATATGGCTGTGACGTGGAAGTGTTGAATGTTCTAATTGATCTTCAGAAAATGAAAAGTCCATTCAATCTCCTTCTCAGTGGTGTAGCACTCTGCTAGGGCATGCGAATTGGAGAAGACACTGTGCAAAACGAACGATTTCTCACCAAACGAGACGGTTCCAGACGAAAAGAAGTGAAGATCTTCATCTGCCATTGATCAAACGGTTATTTAATTCGTCTTTCATATTTGTTAGGGTTAAAAGTTACGAAAATTAGGGTTCGTATTCAGTTTTAGTCTTCTTGTAGATTTGATAGGGTAAACCCTAATTTTGTAGATATTTTGGTCTGGTTAGGTATCATGGATGAAATTATTGAACTCAAAATTCATCATAGTGGGGAATTTACTGATGAGGGTCTGACTGTATATGCGAATGGTGTATTTGATGATTTGAGGGTAGATGTAGACAGATGGAGTTATTTTGAGCTAGTGGGTGTGTTAAAAGATTTGGGTTATAGGGAGTTTGAAACAATCTACTACAAGGATCCGCAGTTTGGTATGAATGCACTAATTAATGACAAGGGTGCATTAGAAATAGCAGACCTGTATAGGGTTCACAAACGTGTTGATATTTACATTCAACACACGTTGTCTCAACCTGACTACTGTGACAAAGTTGATGTGGATGACATAGTTGGTGAGGGCCCTGAAGAAATTGTGGATGAGGTGGAGGAGTTACTTAGTAAGCTGGTTGATGAAGTTGTTCATGGTGAAAATACCACCCCTGTTCAGGTTAATGTAGAAGAACAAGTTACTGTAGAGGAACAAGATAATGGTGATGAACAATTTAATGGTGATGAACAAGTTAATGCAGAGGAACAAGGTATGAATGTTGAGGAACATGTGGCTGGTGAGAAACAAGTGAATGTTGAGGAACAAGTGACTGTTGAGAAAGAAGTGAATGTTGAGAAAGAAGTGGAAGATGGAGTTGATGATGGTTTAAGTACTGATGATAGTGAAGATGAGGACTACAAGTATGATAGTGCACAAGATGTGGCTTTTGATGATGAGTCTGATGGGTTTGATGAGGTTGAGCAGGATGAAGTTGAATCCCTAATTCATGATGAAATTGAAGGTAGTAGCAAAGTTCATAAACACAAAGGGAAGGCTGGTGAAGATAAAGGCAGTGACAATGATGCTGATGACATGGAGAGTGGTTGTGATAGTGATGAAAGTATTGGACTTCCAAGAAAAAAACATCCTATTTTTAGACAACCAAAAGACATGGCTGATTACAAGTGGGATGTGGGAGTCTATTTTAGTTCAAAGGGTGACTTTAAGGAGGCAATAACTACTTATGCTGTGCAGAATGGTAGAAATCTTAGGTTTGTAAAGAATGACAAAGATAGGGTAAGGGCTAAATGCAAAGATGGTTGTAATTGGGAGGCATACTGTAGCAAGCTGCCCAATGAAGACACTTGGCAACTTAGGAAAGTGGTTGATGAGCATAGTTGCAGTAGGGAATATAATGTGAAACTGATGAGTACCAAATGGTTGAGTAAAAGAATCCAAAATAGCTTGAAAAATAATCCAAAGTTGAAGATAAAGGATATCAAAGAAAAGGCCCAAAAAAAATGGAATGTTGGGGTAAACAAAACAAAGGCAATAAGAGCAAGGTTTGCTGCAAGGGATTTTGTTGATGGATCATTCTTGGGGGATTACACAAGGGTGTATGACTACTGTCATGAATTGTTAAGAGCCAATCCTGGATCAACTGTGAAGCTCAAAGTGGATCCTGTACCAGAAGGTGTTGAGGATCATAGACCATGCTTTAGAAGGCTATATGTATGCTATGCTGCATGTAAAGAAAGCTTTAAGCTGTGCAGACATGTAATAGGTTTAGATGGATGTTTTCTCAAGGGGTTGTGTGGAGGCCAGATTCTGGCTGCTATAGGGAGGGATCCTAATGATCAGATGCTTCCCATAGCATATGCAGTTGTGGAGGGTGAAAACAAGGACAACTGGACTTGGTTCTTAGAGCTCCTAATTGATGACCTTGGAGGCAAAGAGCAATGCATGACTTACACCTTCATATCAGACCAACAAAAGGCAAGTTTTTCTTATCATTTTCCTTAGCTTTTTCTTATATTTTTCCTTATGTGTTTCTTATGTTTTTCCTATTGCAGGGGCTGTTACCCACTATGGAAGAGCTATTGCCTAGGGTGGAGCACAGGTTTTGTGTTAGGCATCTGTACAACAACTTTAGGAAGAGGTTTCCTGGCAAAATGTTGAAGGATATTATATGGAAGGCTGCCAAATTAACTTACCCACAAGCATGGGAAAGAGAGATGAAGGGAATGAGGGCTATAAATGAGGAAGCTTTTAAACATATGATTAAGACCCCACCAAGGTTTTGGAGTAGGTCATACTTCAGGACTGAAAATAAATGTGATGTTGTTCTCAACAACATGTCTGAATCATTCAATAGTGTGATTCTTGAGGCAAGGGCCAAACCTTTAATCACTATGCTTGAAGACATAAGAATCTACATGATGGAGAGATGGGCTATCAACAGAATGAGGTTTGGTACTTTGGATGAGAATGACATATTGCCTAATATTAGAAAGAAACTTGATATCACAAGCACCTACACCAACAATTGGCTTGTAAGGTATGTCAGCTCAATACACTAGTAATTATTCAGTTGAATTAACAATGGCATGCAAGTGAATCATTTGTTCTGTTTTCTTTGGTTCTTTAGGATGTCTGATGAGCATATGTTTGAAGTAAGGCACTTGGAGAATCAGGCTGATAAGTATGTTGTGAACCTGAAAGACCATGTATGTTCATGCAGAAGATGGGAACTTACAGGACTCCCATGTGTGCATGCATTGTCTGCTATGAAGAGTAGGAATTTCAGGATAGAAAGTTACATCCCTGAATACTATAGAGTTTCAAAATACAAGGCAGTTTATAAACATGTTATCTACCCTGTTAATGGGTCTAACTTGTGGGTTAAGACACCATATCCTGATGTGCAACCACCCAAGTTCAAGAAGATGCTTGGTAGGCCCAAAAAGAGGAGACATTTAGAACAAGGAGAGATTGATGGATCTGATAACAAGATGAGAAGAACTGGTTTCTCGGTGAAGTGTAGCAGGTGTAAGAAATCAGGGCACTACAAGTCCACTTGTAAGGACACAAGTAGTCAGGCTGCCCAACAGAGTACTCAAAACTCTGCCCAAGAATCTACTCAAACTGTTACTCAGCCTGCTGTGCAACCCAGTCAAGCATCTCAAACTGCCCAAGAATCTACTGCTCAGAAGACTCATGGTCCTGCAAAGGGGAAGACTCAGAAGCTACCAGTGAAAAAAGCTCCAAGGCCATTTATTCCACCAGGCCCTACAACCAGGCTGTCTGCATCAAAGAATGTTGTTGGTCCAGTCACTAGAAGATCTACTCCCACCAAGAGAACAGCTGCAAAGAAGAATCCCTAGACATATTTAGGATTAGGTGTTTTAGTCACTATGGTTTTGTGGTTTTTGTGATGTAATGAACAAGAATGTTATTTTGGTTCTGAACATGTTATGAACCTGTTTTTAGTTATGTTTCTGGTCTGTTATGTAATCAACAAGAATGCTGTTATGGTTCTTAACCTTTTATGAACCAGTTTGTAATTATGTTTCTGTTATAAACCTGTTTTGAATCTGCTATAGGTCAATCTGATATAAGTCCCAATTATAGGGCAATAACATTCAGAATATTACAGCTCCAAATTATAGGTCATGTACCATATACTTATAGGTCATGTCCAAATATTACAAATGATACAATATAACAGCAAATCTTTTTCATTAATAAAACATTCAAAAACAACATTCAACCTTACAAACAACATTCAAACCAGAATACATTTAAATGGGGACAAAACATACTTTCACATACACAACATAAGTGACCTAATTCAACCTAAATAACATTACAACAATAACAATTAGAAACAACAAATTCCATATTTTTTCCACTTCATCATCATCTTCATTTCAGCATCAATATTCATCAGCTTTTTCCCAAGTTCTTCAATGTCTTTTTTTGCCTCATCTAATCCCTTTACAGCCACCCCAATCCTATGCATTAAAAGCTCTTCTTTCTCATCAAATGCATCTTCATGGTACCAACCAAAGTAATTGCATCCATTTTGCTTAAAATTGGGACAACCCCAAAATAACTTTCCCATTTTCTTCACTGTTTTTGCCCTTTGCAGAATAGCCATGTCTCCACAATAGGAAGAGGGCTTCCTCCAACGATTTCCACTGACTGTTGAATCCCCATTTTCTGCATTTCTCTTGCTCAAAGAAGAAGAAGAAGAAGTACCCGATTTCATTTTCCCTAAACCCTAGCTTTTGCTTTGGAAAAAAATTGTAAGGATGGAAGATGATTTGAGTTTGCCCTAACAAGGAAGAAGAATGGGCGTCTGCAGAATGCACAACCAAGGAAGAAGACGACAAACAAATTCCAAGTCACCTGCCACGTAAGTAAATATAAACAGACGTTTGGTCAAACTAACGGCAGGACTAACTTGACACTTTTTAAAAAGTTAAAGGACGAAATCGCCACTTTTTAAAGTTAAGGGACCATTTTGGACCATGGTGTAAAGTTAAAGGACGAAAAAGATTATTTTGCCAAAATAAAACCAAATTGACAATATATCAAACACCTTGTAATCGTTCAATTTATCGAGCACTTGCAGTGCAAAACACTCCAAGCTAAACCTTCTATGTTAGTTAGTGCAAAATTTTCACTAAGCACAATCCAAAATGGTTATGCAATGTTTTTCAAATAAGTTTTTCTGCACTATACTATACTCGAATTTTTATCAATTAATTGAACAATCACAAGCGTAAACAGTTTGAAAATTAAAAGAGATGGGAAAAGAGAAACGACACCAAGTTTGTTTAGGAAGTTCCTCTTTCGTCCTCGCTTCGGGTACGTCTGCCCCTAATTCTAAATCTAGAATTGAGATATCTATAATCTTGTTTGCAAATTGTTTTTACAAGAGAAGCTTTAGCTATCACACACTCAAGAAACTCCATTGATGCTGATACTATATCTTCTCTTCCCTTTATTCGAGTCGAATAAGGTGCCTCGAACTTGTTGGATGAACCTCCATTTACCGTTACTAGATTGAATGAACACACCGGTCTTCAATCACCTTCACTCGGCTGATTCCGATCCACACACAATTGGATCCCCAAACCTTTGTTGCATAATCCTTCGTTTGATGCTACTAGATCGACAAAACTCATCGTTCTTCGATCACCTTCGCTCGGCTGAATTCAATGCACACAAAGATGTGAACCAAAAACCCCCAAATCCAATTAATCTTGGAGGACAAAACCCTAGAGGTTTTATTCAAGAAAAAATCCACTGAAACATTCATCCCAAACAAGATACACGTCTATGTTTGGACGTTATCACCTCATGATGCAAAGGATCAACAAAAATGGTTATGTGTATTTTTTGAGAAAATGCAAGAATGAAGATGAAGATGATGAGAGAAAAGTTTCAATATAAATCTTTCACTTTTTCTTGTTGTTGTGTAAAAAATAAGGAACAAAGTATTTATATGATGCTAGGACCAACTACCATAAATAACAGTATTTTGAAACTTAGACAAACCAGAAAAATTAATCTCATTTAGCGAAGAGTCGACCTAAATTTAATGAGGGTCAGCCTGCGCTGGCCCGTGGGCAAATCTGCGCAAGTTTGAGTACCATGCGTCGACCACTATAGGGGTCATGCATCGACGTATGGATGATGAAAATGCACAAATAGAAATAACTCCAGTATGCATCGACCAGAGGGTCAGCGTGCGCTAACCCGAGGGAAATTCAATAACCACAACCTTTCATGAGTCGACCAAAGCTTGGTATAGGTCGACTCAAGCTACCAAAACTCTTAAAAACTGATTTTTGCACACGTTTTCATCTACTTAGGCAATGTTTATGCATACCTAAGACTCGTAGCATGATCACACACATGTAATAGATGTGCAAGACTCTTCCTATATTTTAGGACACATGATTTTTGATTGCTTATGCATTGGGAAATACAAATGACGACAATGATAAGATGATACCATCCAAAGTACATACTACGAGTTAGTACATGTTTTGACATCATTAAAATAAAGATCGAGTGTAAGACACCTTGCTCTCACATACTCCCCCTTTTTGATGATGGCAAAACTTCTCCAGCTTGTCTTGTAATTAGAAGCTCATCCTCCCCCTAACTTTGTGCAGTCTTCTAAAATTCGAATTTGATAGTGCTTTTGCTTGTGGATACCCTTCTCCCCCTTTGATAACATAAAAAAGAGAAAAAGCCATGGTCAAAGAATAACATACTGCATACTTATGAATTCACTCATCAATTTGCAGCCAAAATACATCAACACACATCCACATATAATGATGTTAATGCGAAGATAATATGGATAAATAAGGCACAATAACGCATAGATAGAAACTCAAGATACATTCCATAAGAAAGCATATATATATATATATATATATATATATATATATATATATATATATATATATATATATATATATATATATATATATATATATATATATATATATATATATATATATATATTTCACACACACGCCCCTTTATTGGCATCCATTTCTATCCAAAAAGAAAATAGGATTGGGCCTAGTTTCTATGCATAGAAATCTAAGCTCTAATTAAATGTATATATTGATTCTTCTCTTTCTGGCGAAAGTAATATTCTGGGCTTAATTTTAATATTTGAGTTGTTTCCAACCAGAAACCCTTGATTACACAGACAACACGTGATTCATGTAAAGCAACTAACTCAATTTTTTTAACTTCTCCAATACCTCATGTTTTTTCTTTTTTTCATTCTTTTTGTTCTTAATAAATCACCAGACCACAATGGTTTCCACTACTTAGTGAATCAAGGATCTAATAACGATGTGAAAGTTGTCTAGTTGCCCTATATTTAATGTCTCACAATGTTTAGAATATGATTACATAAAATGGAGAAAAAAAACTTATGGAAATAAAACCAAATTAGATAAGATCAATAAATTTGATTCCTACAAGGATATTTAATTTAAAATAGAGGATCCCAACCTAACTTTTGGAAATAAAAAATATGGAACTAAAATTGTATTTAAGTCTTATTTAAATTATTTAATACACTTTACTTTTATTTTAAAAACGTTGAATTATTTTAACTAAACTAAAAATAAAATTTTAAATATGGAAGTAAACTAAAAATAAAATTGTAATAACTTTTTAATAAAATTATCCAAATACAATATAATAAAATTATTAATGATTTTAAGGATTATGTCGAATTCTTTAAAAATAGTAATAAGACTATTTATGAAAAAATTACCAGCATGCGAAGTGTATCTTTAAAATTAATTCAATGTGATTTCTGCGATTCATTTAAAATTGATGTTAGTTATAGATTTTGGTTTCAGAAGAGTAGAAGTAAATGTAGATTCTTCTGAAATTATTATAGATATTATTCAGAGGAGATCTAGAAGAAATAAAGGTTTAGAGATGTTAAAAAAAATTGAAAATCTGATGAGTGGATTTAATGATGTCTTTGTGACACACGCGTTTAGAAAATCTAACCGATGTGCAAACATTCTTGTATAAGCCAGTTGCAGATTAAATAGGAATATGCACCACTATTTTGTTGCCCCTACCTTTATTGAGAAGTTGTTAGTAGAGGATAATGTGGGGGGTTATATCTCTAAAAAGGTATATTTGTAGTTTCTTTCTCTTTGGACATTTGGCCCTTCCTATTACCAAAATAAATAAATAAATAAACAAATAAATTTATGAAAAGAAAAAAAAACATTGATATGATTCTATCAAATCAAATGCCTTCCTTTAATAAAATTAAAATAAATTAAAACCTGATAGATCACTTGAAAAAATAACAAAAAAATAAAAAAAAATTAAATCGGCATGTTTATAAATGTTCTTTTTATAAGAAGATTGATCATGTAGGTCCTTTTTGCTATGATAAACTAAGATGGGCTAAAGAGATTAACTTTAGATCTCTTAGAGACACTAATGCACAAAGAACCCAAAAAGTTTTGATATGAAAGGCGATAAGCTAATTTTATTTTACAGGAATATTTTTGCGGTTTTGAAGATGCTCATTGACAAAATTTGATAAAGTTGTGTAAAGATTGTGTATACTATGAGTATACATAGAAGTTTGTTAATCCATGGTGATTTTGACGGTGTTGCTTGTTAGCATCAATGTAGGTGTAGAATATTTTATGACTGTGAAAGTTGTCTAGTTGCCCTATATTTTTTGACTGACAATGTTTAGAATACGATTACATCAAATGGAAAAGACTTATGAAAATAAAATCTAATTTGATAAGAATCGATCAATTTGATTCCTACAAGTAAATCTAATTTTTAAAAGGGAGGAATCCCAACCTAATTTTTTAAAATAATAGAGGACTAAAATAGAATTTTAAGTAATATTTAAATTATATATTAAACTTTACTTTTGTTTTATAAATGTTGAATTATTTTAACTAAACTAATAATAAAATCATAAATATGAAAATAAAATCACAAATAAAATTATATAAAACCCTTGATTAAAATTATCCATATCCAATATAATAAAATAAAAATTATCTAAAAATGATTATAAATTCGTAATTGCTATAAAAAGAAAATCATGAAACAACATCAAAATTAGAAGTCTCTTCCTTTTGGCCAATATAATCATATATCTTCTTTGATAAATTACTATTCTATTTCCCGATTCCTTAAAGAGAATGACTAATTTAACCCCAAACTCGTTTCAAATGGCTTCGAGATGAGTTCAGATATTCCATCTTCGCCTCTATCTCTATAATAGAAACAACTATTTTAATAGAAATTGTCCCTTAATCCAAATTCAAAAACTTTTCCAAACCTAGAACATATATCGAGCCCTAACAATCATATATACATATTAATATTAATAAAGTAAAATAATTATCAAAATTTTCAATAATACAGTTTAAAAAATTAAAAAATAAAGTATAAAACAAAATATAAAAAAAAAATTGACCATACAACTAATATTCATAATGATCAAAATAAAGTTATCCAAATTAACAATAGTATTCAGCTCGATATAAATCAGACGAGTTAGAAGTGTATAATAGTGTTCCTAGTATAAGTCTCGTCTCCATATTTTGTTATTCGAGAAAACCCAATTCCAAATTCAAACCTAATTAAAATGAAGTTTTTCTTTTAAACTCGAAACGAGTTTAGGTGGTATCTACAAGTACGAGTTTTGTTACCAGTTCTTTCATGATTAACAAAAGGTCCAATATGTTTCGACAATGTCTTCGAACGCTGGTAGGGATGTCAATTTGCATCTGTTAACGGGGATCCTTGTGGGGATTATCTGTTTGGAGCTTTGAAGTTGGGGATTTTATTCCCCGCGGGGACGAGGATGGAGGGAAAAGTTTCCCCGATGACACTTTGGGGCGGGGATTGGAGAAGTACCCTCCGCCGCGCGGATTCCCTGGCCCCGACCATAATATTTAACTTTATATTATATAATATATAATTATATAACTTGGCATGTTTATTCTATAAAAAATTAATTAATATATTAGGAAATGAAAAGTCATAAGTGGATCATTTTTTTTTTGTTTTATTATATAATGTATTGGTTCACCATTGAAGTACCTCGACCTAGAAAAGTGCACCCAATACATACAATGTATCCACCCTTTCCTCTTTTTCATTTTTCAATTCTCTTTGTCTTCTCCATTCCTCATCTCCTCTATTCTCATCATCATCATCAAAACAACCACTCTCATTTGTTCATTGTGCTTATGCTAATTACTCTTCAACTTCAATATATATTAATTATCAAGCTGATTTTTGTTCAATTAATAAATTAGTGGTTATGTTTTTGTAACTGCAAGTGCTTTTTCATTTGTTCATTATTGATTCAAGATGTGTTTTTATTTATTAAAAAAATGCAAAATATATGTTTTAAAAAAAGGGAAAAAAATTAAACACTAGTGTCATAGTTTTCATAAAAAAATATATAATTTTTTTTATGATTCGATCTCCGTGGATCTTCGATTCTCTGTGGGGATGTGGATGGGGAAAAATATTTCCTGATGGCGGAGTGTTGATTGCAGAATAGGGCAAGCAAGCAAAAATATTTATTTTCGGAAGAATTCCCTCAAGGATTTATGTCGTGTCCACAGAGATCGGTTCGAGGGAAAGAATGTCGTTCGACAGTCTCTCGCGTTTATGAGTTTGGTTTTGAATGGCTTCAAACAAGAAAACAGAAAAGTAAACATTAAAACATAAAACAAATTCATTCTTCAGAGAGAAAAACTCGTCCGGCAATGCATATAAATCACTCCTCACAAACTTAAACTTACCGACCAGTTATACTCCACCTACAATACTCCTCAATATCACCCAGCATCGCTCACAACAAAGATTATGTCTAACGCACAGTTGAGATAACAATCGTGTCACTCTCTTCGTCACTCTCGAGAGCGAAGCCTCGAAACACGGAAGGCATTAAGCTTCGACGCCTATTGAAGATTGTTAGCTCTAAATCTATCTCTAGAATCCAGAAACTAACAGACAATCATCCCTAATCGAAGTTTGCGACGGTTATCTCTAACGCAACCCAAACCCCGCACATAAAGCAAAAATCAGAGACAATCACCAATAAAGATTTGTAAAGAAAGTTTTATACAACGCCATGGGCGACAAATATACATGAGATCATAGTACAAACATATACAAACCCAACAAAGAAGAAAGACATAAAGAAAATCAGAAATGAACCAAACATCTCGCGGTTTGTCGGCGCCGATCGACGATCAATCCACCTCAGATCATCCGCATGCAAGCTTCCATGATGTTTTCTAAGATAATCTACTGAAAAAATGAAAAATGCTGAAAAATGAAGTTTATAGGTGGTTTTTGCTGCCCAGGTTCGCACTGCGAACCCCCGTTCGTACTGCGAACATATGCTGCCTTAACTTCCTCAAAAATGGTGTTTTTCATGCTTCCAGGCACTTTTTATTCGCCCCGGGTTCGCAGTGCGAACTCGCTAGCGAGTGCTCGCCACGGGGGTTCGTAGTGCGAACATGACAGCAAACCAGAATTTGTTTTGATCATAACTCATGAACCGTAACTCTGATTGACGCACGGTTTGAAGCGTTGGAAAGCTTATTCAATGCTCTTTATGAATATGGAAAAATCCCATTGCTGGAACACCTGTAAAAATAAATGAAAATCAGTTAAACTCAATGATATTTACACGGTACCGCACTATACACCGAAAACATAAAGTAAACATATTTACGAACAAAGTGGAGTTTATTCAACCAATTTTAACACAAAGTAATGATAAGTGCAACAAAACTTATATACAAAAATAGGTACATTTTGCACTTATCAAACTCTCCCCAACTTACATAATTGTTTATCCACAAACAAGAATCAAACAAACTTGAACATGCACAAGCAATATCCAAAGAATGACGAATCAACAGGTTTTGAAAAACGTAAACGAATGAATGGTTCAAATGAAAATGGTACACATAAAAAGTAAATACTTACCACAAAACTACGACGACAACATAGTCACGAAACAAAAGCAAAGTACAAAAGTCATGCCAAAAATTCTAAAACAACACAAGTTCAAATGTGAATCACACCTAGCAAAAACAATCATCGGTAGATGAAAAACATAAAATGAGGGATTTTTCACTCACACAACAATCCTGCAAACAACAGACTAAATTATGCATCCATCCAAAAATTCATATTGAACATACAAAGGCAAGAATCACAAGGACTTTCAAGGTTGTAAAGTGGTCGGGCAAACAAACAAGGGGCAATTTCTAAAGGTAATTGAAACAAAAACTTGCCTAAACCTAAGGGAGTGAAAACTCACAAAGATTCACACACAAAATTTCAACCAACTTCTTCCAAAATCCCAAGTGCTACACAACACACAATACTTATTTAGCACAATTATTGAAACTCTTTTTGTTTCCTTTTTCAAGGGTTTTATTTTTTCTTTTTTCTTTTCTTTTCTTTGTCATATTTCTCTCTTTTTTCTTTTCTTTTTCAATCCTCATAGAATCCAACCAATGAGTATACAATCATCCTCTCCCCAACTTGAATTCAACCGCACCATCATGTGAATACTCCCTACTTTCTAAGGCAAGGAAAAAAATCCATACAACATGTTGCGGTGAAAATCGGATAACAAATTATTAATTAATTTGCATCATATTTCTTTTACAACCGACTTTGATTTATCCAAAGGAAAGGTTCAAGATCGTTAGAAAAACCTAAAGGGAAAGATCTAAGGTTCGGGGGTTGGTTACGCCTAGGGAAGGTATTAGCACCCTAAACGTCTGTAGTACTCTACAGGAACCTCTTGTTAAATGTTATCTTATGTTTGCTAAAGGTTCTATGCTAAAGGTTGAAAAACCCTAGGGGTTAGTATCTAAGTATACTCGATA
This sequence comes from Lathyrus tuberosus, assembly GCA_022829125.1. Lineage (NCBI taxonomy): Eukaryota > Viridiplantae > Streptophyta > Magnoliopsida > Fabales > Fabaceae > Lathyrus > Lathyrus tuberosus. The sequence goes on along the minus strand of JALAZF010000222.1, from coordinate 6,868,921 downwards.
AAGCATCGCACTTTACGCCTACGTATCCTCGGGAATAGAATCAGAGTATTCGTAGTTCTACTTCTACTGAATGATTGACTGTGGTCAATATTCTGAGGGGAACTGAGTACAAGCTCATTGTAGAGTTTAGGAACTCTCTAAATCTAGTTGAAATAGACCTATGTTGAAGTTTAGTCAGTAGGGGAAAGTGATAAATTCATTAGGATGAATACCACCAAGAGTGTAAGAACTCTCTCTAAAGCTAGTTATAATTTCTATGGCTCTGATGAGGCCAAGAAACAAGGTTTCTTCCTAAGAGGTTACTTAGGTTAAGATGGGGGCTATGACTTTAAGGGTCAACACTATTCACCTTCCTTTGGAATGAGGGGACAAACATTTGATAAAATAATAAATAAGACATGATATAACAACATAAGCATGAGGATGGCAATATGTTTATGACAAAGATATGAATAGGATGAACATGATTAAAAGAGTACATCAATATGCTTCAATCTTTAGGAAGACAAACATATAGAAATGACATACAAGAACACATCAATATGCTTCAATCTTTAGGAAGACAAACATAGAGAATGATTAAAAGGACACAACAATATGGATAACACTGAGATGTCAAGAAGTATCATCAAACCTCAAACTGGCAAGGGAAGGAATTAATCAATAATTTCCTCAAGAACCAGAATAAAGACAATTTTAAAAAGTTAATCAAAGATTTAACTACAACTAAAGCTCAAAGATTTATCTAACTTAGTAAAACTAAAGTTGGAAAATTATCTAAATCTACCTAAAAACTAATTTGCTAAGTTCTTCTTAAAAACTAGCTAATTAATCTAAGTAACAAACTTAGTTAGAAGAAAATAAATAATTAATTCTAGTTTAAAATTAATTAATAAATTAAGTTGAAATCTAATAAAAACTTGCTAATTAATTCTTAATTAAAAGACCAATTAACAAATTAAATTAAAAACCTAATTAAAAACTAAGTTACTAATTAAAAAAAACCTAACTAAAATCTAAACAAATAAGGAGGGGTGCAGGGAGAATCCGCTTGGGCTTTGGAAAGTTGGTAAGCCCAACCAGAAATGGGGCGCTGGGTTGGCCTAAGTCATAACCCGGATCGGGTTACCGTTTTGACCGGTTTGAGGCTTCAATTGGATTTCCTAAAGTAAAACCAAATTCAGAGAAATGGAAGAGAACGGCTGCGTGTTTCAAAAGACAAACCCCCTCTCCCTTACGAAGCGTTCTCTCTCTTTCTCGCGAGACTCACTCTCGTTCGAATCAACAAACCTCTCTCGCATTCGCATCCTTCCCCTCAAACAAACACGCCATCGTACTCGTTTCCCAATTCCTCTCACGCAAACAACAACACAACAAAGGGGCTCGCTCGTTTCTCGCCGGCGGTACGAACAGGGTGCTAAAGATACGACGCACAAATTTAAGGGAAGTAAACGAACATCTATTGCTACATATGCAAAACAAGGGTAGAGTAAAAGGATTACCGGTCGGAGTTCGTCCGACGCGACTTCGACGGCGCCTTCGTGGAAGCAGATGAGTCCCTCTTCGCTTAACTCCTCTTCTTCTTTAATCTGAATGTGTGTGCTTGCTTCGTTTGAATTTGGAATTGATTTGTGAACGAGCCCTGTTTTCGTTCTGTTCTCGATTTGAACCTCCCTTGTGTACGTATGAACCTCTTGTGGTTTGGTTTCAGGTTTGAAGGAGAGGGTATTGCGAATTGTGGAGTTTGGTTGCGAAAACGAAAAAACAGGGTTAAAGGTTGTCCAAGGATGAAAGTTTGATGGTGATGAAGATGTCGTGTAGTGGTTCGCGGCGGAGATGAATTTGATGTGGTTTGCGATGGAAGTGTGGTGATTGGGTCGTTGTTGGTTTGCAGTTACCGTTACTGAAGGGAATATGGAGGTGATTCTGCCTTGTGGATTAAACGCGCCAAATCAAAGCAAAAGGCTAACCAGCGGTATCGTTGCTCCAAACACAGTGTCCGTGGCTACGACGGTGAGGGAAGACAACCAGCTGATATTCAGGTCTGTGGCAAGTTACCCTTCTTCTCTTCTTCTTCTTCTGCTATTTCATTTCCCAAGTCTCAATCTCGTAATGCCACTTCTTTTTCCACAATCAATTTCAGCTGGCTCAAATGTTATCTCTTTGGCACATGGTTTCTATGGTTATGAAGGAGTGATACTTTATGTTAGCTTTAGTAAAAAAAATGGTGAAAATGGAGATGTTTGTGTTGAGAATTGAAATGGTTTGTCATTGAAACCTCTGTTTTAAGAACTCATTCTTGCTTATGTGAGAAACTGGTCGTGAGAATTTTCTGGGCTGGTTTGGTTTTACACTGTTTTCCTCCCCCCTTATACGAGCTTCTTCTTCTTTCAATTTGAAAAAAAATGACCGTTGATCCCTGTTGCTTTCACTGCAGATGCAGGTTAACGTTGGAGAGCAGGCTGGTGTGTACAGATGCTCATGCTATAGGAAGTACGGTTCGTACGGATGAGCAGGGATATGGTGTGAAAAAAGCTAGTGCCAAGTTGATACGCATCACTTGTTCTTGGTCTAGTTGTTTCTTTGTCATTAGAACAAAACAAATTATGGGCTTCAAAAAAGGGAAAATGGGCCTATGATGGACATTGGTTTCTAGAAAACAAAATGGTTTCTATTTGTTTTAAAATTCTAAATAATATAACTAAACATAATTAATTCTAAAATTAAAAATTAAAATTAAACTAATTGTATTAAAGTAAAAGTAAATTAAAATTAAATCAAATCTTAAAATGATGAAGTTAATCCAATTACATTAAATTAGAATAAAAATGATAGTTAAAGTAAATTAAATTTAGAATTGAAATGATAATCGAAAATTGCTATATCAAAATTAAGATTAAAACTAAATTAAAAGTTAAAACTCAAACAATTCTTAAAATGAGAGAAAATCTAAAATGAAATGGCAAACTAGCTAAAAACATGATTAATGCTAAAAACTAAGAGAATGCACGAATGGCCGATCGAAAATGATATGATGATGATCAGACGAATCTGAGGGTAAAAATTTAGGGTGCAACAGTTGCCCCTATTTAAATATCTTCACCGGATGACATGAGAGATGAAGATCCTCATGGAATCAAAAGTGAAAGATATTTAAATACAGATAACCGAAAATTTTGCCCTCCGATGCGCAAGCATGCAATGCAACAATATGATGCCAAGATGCCAAAGAAGATGCAAAGAAGCAAACACAACGAGACACCAAAGGACAATCAGGACGCAAAAGATGAGCTTCACTGGGGAAAGACAAAAGCTAGTATCCATGAGAAAAAAAAACTCACTAGGGATACAGGCTAACCAGCGAAAGAGACTCACTGGGGAGACTCCAAAGAAACACTGGGGAAAAGGCCACAGACAATCTCCACTGGAAAAGATCCAGGGAGATGGACTACTGGGGACAAAAACAAACCCACACTCTTCCTGGGCACAAAACCAGAAAGAAAAACATGATCACCAGGGATCAGCCAAAAAGACAAACAACCAAGCAAAGACTTCCTAGGGATCTCAAACTGAAGAGTTCAAAATGGGATCCTGAAGAAAATCCAGGAAGACAGAGGCTAACTCTGCACACCAGATAGGAGTCTTAAAGTTGAATAAATTTGTTCCAAGAATCTTAGCTTGAAGCAATTTTAGAAAAGAAACAAGATAAGGGGTTCAATGTCCGACACGATTCGAACAAGAACAATTTTAAAACAAAAGACAGTGCTTGACACGATTCAAACAAAGTCCCAATTCAAATTCGACACGATTCGAACAGGAATGGTTTTAAAACAAGGGGTAAGTGTCCGACACGATTCGAACAAAGACTCTGTTCAGGTTTGACACGATTCAAACAAGAACACATAAGACAATGCTTGACATGATTCAAACAAAGTCCAAGTTCAAGTTTGACACGATTCAAACGAGAACAGTTCCAAATATCCTCTAAAGTTAAACTTCTTGGGGAACAATAAAAGGTTTTAAAGATTCAAATCTGGTGCGCAAAGGTTAAGACCGAACAAGCACGACACAAAGCAAATCGGGAATGTCTTTGCTTCACTGGGGAAATAAAGATGAACACCGACAAAAGACCACAAGCGAAACAAAGCACAAGGAGCCAAAAACTGGTACACAAAGGTGGTGTCCGAACGCAAACCTAGCTTAGGCAAAAATTTTAGATATACCGGGAATATTTTTACTTCACGGGGGAAGTAAAGGTTCACATCTTCAAAGGATAGACGGTAAAGTAGTTGGACGACATCATCAAAGGGTTGACAGAAAAACAGTTGATTTAAATAAAGGTTGACATCATCAAAGGGTTGATTGGAGAAAACTGACATCGTCAAAGGGTTGATAGAAAAAGCAGTTGAACGGCACCATCAAAGGGTTGATGTTTGAAAACTGACATCGTCAAAGGGTTGACAGAATAAGCAGTTGAACGGCACCATCAAAGGGTTGATGTTTGAAAACTGACATCGTCAAAGGGTTAACAGAATAAGCAGTTGAACGGCACCATCAAAGGGTTGATGTTTGAGAACTGACATCGTAAAAGGATTGACAGAATAAACTGACATCGTCAAAGGGTTGACAGAAACTGATTGAAGGTAACACTATTGGTAACTGTAGAAGTATGAATAAAACCAAAGACGGATAAGCTTCTCATGAGTGAGATTGCCACTAATTATTGGGTACAAATTCCAAAGATATGTTGGTATTACAAAATTGCTGGAGAAATAACTTTGTCTTCAATGTGATTCGTAAAAGAATCTTCTTGTGAGTCACGGTGCAAAATAAATGCACTAAACAAATGTAGGTTCGGAAACCACACCTGCCAGGGACCAAGGTTCAATCTAGGAACAAGCTAGAAAGAAACGGTCAAACAATACTCCAGTTGAGGAATGAACTCAAATGGGGATTTATCTTATCCAAATGTGGAAAAGATAACTGAAATAACCATCATCCACGAGGATATAACTCCGTGGGGAATTCAGAAAAGATGGGCACTTTATGCCTAGGGCTGACTTTCTATTGGAGAGAGTAGACACACCCAGTCACTTGGGGAGACAACACCAAAGTGAACAGAAAAACACCAAAAAGAAGCAGAAATGCAAAGATGCTATGCATATGAGTGCTTATGCCATGCTTATGCTTATGGTGACAAAACAGACAAAAAGCGAAACCGGAGACGAAAAAAACGTCTCGACAAAGAACACCCAGCCAAACTCACCAGATTGGACCAATACTGGGGTTGAAGCCGAAGAATCAATAACTTTACTGGTGAAAAGAGTATCCCACTTGAGGTATGACGTCATGAGGATTGCCATCATGAGCTTGATTTCTTTGTTGGAGAAGAATCCATGGAGAATTCGTCAAGATTAGCCGAAGTAACAATTTACTGGAAAGCTAGCAAAAGATATCACAAGAACAAGGTAATCCTGCATTCTGACTTATATGACGATCATCTTCGAATTTTGTCTGCCCCCAAGCTAAGACGATTACAAGAGGATTTTATAGAAGAATTGGCACACAAGGAGCTTCAATATCTTCAAACTCTTGGAGAGATCTCGGCATAACTGCCCCAGATTAGGGGATGAATAACCAAAGAATTTTACAGAAGGATTGAAATACCAGATACTTCAATATCTTCCAACTTGAACAATCAAAAGAATTTTACGGAAGAAATGAAATACCAGATGATTCAGTATCTTCCAACTTGAACAATCAAAAGAATTTTACGGAAGAAATGAAATACCAGACGATTCAATCTCTTCCAACTTTAACAATCAAAATAATTTTACGGAAGAAATGAAATACCAGATGGTTCAATCTCTTCCAACTTTAACAATCAAAAGAATTTTACGGAAGAAATGAAATACCAGATGGTTCAATCTCTTCCAACTTTTGAATCTTGACGTAGCTGTTTCTGCTCAGTTATACTCGAGATACTCAAATTGTAGTAGAAATCACTGGGGAACGGATTTGCCCCTACTGATGGGTTACTGCAGACGAAACTTGTCATAAGATGATCTCAAGAATATTTGCCCCAATATCTTGAATTTGCAGAATTCTGCCTCCGATTTGTCAACTCACACTTGGTTGCCCCTGACTGAGTCAAATTTCCTTTATCAAGTTCAACTCCTTGACTGACCGCGTTTGTTGGGATTCCTTGATATCAAATGGTATTGCAAACAAGTGTTGTTCATTAAAATTGGCAAATTTTTATGCAAAGCTTCATGCAAGGTTTGAAAATAAAGCTTTGATGGAAACACACGCTGATTGATTAAAGGTGGATCTGATCATTTATGAAATGACAGAAGAAGTGATTAACACACGCAGAATAGCAAAGATTATTAGGAGTCAGGTTACCCAACCTTGCTGTAGCATGCCTTTCAAAACAACCTTACCACAATTAGGTCTTTTAGGGGTTGTAATGTGGTATGGTTCACGGTTTATGAAACGAAAGATAAAGGCTCAAAACCTATGCTCAGTTAACTCAAGATATACGTTCAAATCTCCGAAAATAGGAAGTCGCTTGACTTGAAAGCTGACTGGCGCCTTATATGAAGCGCTCGTGTTTGAAGGCATAACCGAGTTAAACTGAGAACTACCCTGCCCAAGGTTGAAATCATTGTGAAGAAGAAAATCCTACTTCTAGGCTCAAAGGGGTTAACAAGGGATAAATGAAACAATGCCTTACATCCTCGGCGAGGTTAATTTGATAGTATACCACAACAATTATGAATATGAGGTTTTCATCATCCTCCCTAATCTTTGCTTCAACAAAAGTTTGAAAAAAGAGAGAAATAAGATGAAGATATATTTTTGTTTTCATGGAATAAAACGAGTGAAACGAATGGACTTAACCAAAAGATGCATAAATATTTCATTAATCTTGCCAATTTGAAAGTACAATACTGCTTATAAGCAAAACAGATTCAAATATGTAAAGAAAAAACAACAAAATTGCTGAAATAGTCTAAAGTTTGCCAGCCTCAGGGAACTGGGCTTTCCTTCTCGACTTGCCAAACGGAGATAGTCATCGTTAAAACAGATTGTCAAAATCCGTCTGAGAATTATCTTCACACCCACTCTCGACAATTTCTTCCTCTTCAGGGTCTGATGAACTTGCTCGATTAAGTGAAGGATTGTTGATTTGAATTCCTTGAGGCGTGAATGAGATCGTCTCAGAATCAAGCAGCGTCTGAACCTTGCTTCTGAGTACCTTACAGTCTTCGGTCGAATGCCTCTGTGCCCCAGCGTGGTAGTCACATCGGGCGTTGACATTAAAGCCTGGTGGGTAGGGAGGGATCACTGGATCTATCCCTTTTGGCACTATGAATCCCCCTTGGATTAAATATGGCAGGAACTGACTGTATGGTATTGGCAACGGAGTAAAATTCCTCTCTGGCTTCCTCGGCCTTTGTCGTGCATGCTGACGCGGCTGGCGGTGGTAAGACCGTTGATGTAGAGGAGGTCTTCGATTTGGAGCAAAATATTACCCACGTGGAGAGATTGGTGTCTGATACAAAGACCCAAAAGGTTGCTGACGCTGAACACTTGAGTTGTAGAAGTGCTGAGGTATTTGGGATTCCCACATAGAATTATTTTCCTTCTCCCATTCTTCTTGAGAACTGACAACTGATTTATTCTCACCGGCCGGGATATTCGAGATGCCTCGGATCTTTCCTTTCTAGAGACCACTCTCAATGCGTTCTCCAGTTTTTACCAATTCAGAAAAGTTTGACGTCACAGTGCTAAACAACTTTTCTCGGTATATACCTTGCAAAGTATCCAAGAACCAGTCAACCAATTCCTTGTCCGAAAGTGGTGGTTGAACGCAAGCGGTTACTTCTCTCCATCTCTGAGCATACTTTCTGAAGGACTCATTTTCTTCTTGAGATAAGTCTAGCAAATGTAAGCGGCTGGGAGCCAAATCAAGATTGTAGTTGTATTGCTTTACAAAAGCACTGGCTAGGTCTGACCATGATTGGACATGACTACTTTTTAGCTGCATATACCAATGTAGTGATGCTCCACTTAGATTGTTTTGGAAACAATGGATCATGAGTTTGTCATTGAGGACATGTGGAGTCATTCCTCTGCAAAACATCACCAAATGCTGCTTTGGGCAGCTATCCCCTTTATACTTCTCAAACTTCGGCGTTTTGAACTTAGGAGGTATCACAAGGTCGGGCACCAAACACACGCCCAAAGCATTCAGATCAGCAGTGTCACGGCCTGCAATGGCATCAAACCTCTTTTCCAAGGCACGACATTTTTCCATTAGCCCAATGTCTCGTGGATTCTGGGTTTTCCTCACAGGGACCACTTATTGGGAATCTGACTCGGAGAATGCAAAACTGCGGTATTCCGTAGTATCAACAGAAGAAGAATGTCCATCTCAGACAATGGCATGCTCTTGTATAAACTGGCTCCTAACAGGAGTCTGCACAGGTTGAGTTTGGGCAACATTGTTCATACCCTGGATATTGGCATCTCTTTTTGCCAAGGCTGCCATAAACTGATCCAACTGGCTTCTCAACAAGTCAAAATCTGCTCTGGTCACAAACTGGTTCTGCTCCTCTGAATTCATGATTCCTTAAAAGCTTCTTCAAGTCCAACGCTGCCTTCAGAAAGGTTAGCTGGGTTACAGACAAAGGACGGAGGAGACTCAAGACCGAGAAATGCAAATGCAATGCAAATGCAATGCAAATGCGCATGCAATGCTAATGCAAGCCAAATGGTTTCAAGGAACTCGAAAGGCGAATTGCGAACATTTTGGAAAACTGAAAAGTTTTGTTTTAAAATCTAAGATCCCGATTGATCTTTGCAAAGAAAAGAACGTCTGAGTTCATTGAAACCAAATGGTTATCATGAGATGTATGCAATGCGCAAAACATGGGCACACAAAGATATAGATATATGCACACACAATAGCACACAAGCACAAACATATGTACATTGGTATTCACAGATATGCACGAACAAACATATACAGATATTCACAGATATGGACACACAAACAAGAAAAGGCCTCGGTTTGAAGATCACGAGTGTGGAGCCGTGGTCTACCCATCCCAAAAGGTATGTACTAGGGGTTTTCATCTGCAGAACAAGGTTCTAAAAAGTTCCCAGAGTCTACGTAAATCTTTCGGATATTATCGGCCCATGTAACTACTTACACGAGTTAATAATATTCTCAAGATAAACTCGTCTGAGTGTAGTATCGCGTGACAACTATTCAGGACTGGCTCCCTCATAGTCACCGCACTACATCCTAAAAGGCCAAGTGGGGGTAAAGGTAACTACGGTCCTCAGAATCTACGGCTACCAATTGAGAAAGTAATATCAATGTGACTTCTCACATCAGACATCAACAATCCCAAAGGGCCTCATCTGAGTGTGGTCATCATATGCCATAGATTGTTGGTACTACTGCCAACAACCGACTATTGATTACACCACGATCCTATAATAATGTGTTCTCAAGTCCGGGTTAGGACCTATCTCACTCATAGATACCATGTCAACCCAAAAGATCAAGCAAGAACAAATATACAGATATGTAAGCAAATATGACATACATAAGCACATACAAGTAAATAAGCAAACATAAATAACATAAAAGCAAGATAGGCTTAACCCTCTTAGGAAAGGACCAGCAATAGGTCTAACTCTCCCCAGCGAAGTCACCATTTCTGTTGCGGTGAAAATCGGATAACAAATTATTAATTAATTGGCATCATATTTCTTTTACAACCGACTTTGATTTATCCAAAGGAAAGGTTCAAGATCGTTAGAAAAACCTAAAGGGAAAGATCTAAGGTTCGGGGGTTGGTTACGCCTAGGGAAGGTATTAGCACCCTAAACGTCTGTAGTACTCTACAGGAACCTCTTGTTAAATGTTATCTTATGTTTGCTAAAGGTTCTATGCTAAAGGTTGAAAAACCCTAGGGGTTAGTATCTAAGTATACTCGATAAAGCATCGCACTTTACGCCTACGTATCCTCGGGAATAGAATCAGAGTATGCGTAGTTCTACTTCTACTTAATGATTGACTGTGGTCAATATTCAGAGGGGAAATGAGTACAAGCTCATTGTAGAGTTTAGGAACTCTCTAAATCTAGTTGAAATGGACCTATGTTGAAGTTTAGTCAGTATGGAAAAGTGATAAATTCATTAGGATGAATACCACCAAGAGTGTAAGAACTCTCTCTAAAGCTAGTTATAATTTCTATGGCTCTGATGAGGCCAAGAAACAAGGTTTCTTCCTAAGAGGTTACTTAGGTTAAGATGGGGGCTATGACTTTAAGGGTCAACACTATTCACCTTCCTTTGGAATGAGGGGACAAACATTTGATAAAATAATAAATAAGACATGATATAACAACATAAGCATGAGGATGGCAATATGTTTATGACAAAGATATGAATAGGATGAACATGATTAAAAGAGTACATCAATATGCTTCAATCTTTAGGAAGACAAACATATAGAAATGACATACAAGAACACATCAATATGCTTCAATCTTTAGGAAGACAAACATAGAGAATGATTAAAAGGACACAACAATATGGATAACACTGAGATGTCAAGAAGTATCATCAAACCTCAAACTGGCAAGGGAAGGAATTAATCAATAATTTCCTTAAGAACCAGAATAAAGACAATTTTAAAAAGTTAATCAAAGATTTAACTACAACTAAAGCTCAAATATTTATCTAACTTAGTAAAACTAAAGTTGGAAAATTATCTAAATCTACCTAAAAACTAATTTGCTAAGTTCTTCTTAAAAACTAGCTAATTAATCTAAGTAACAAACTTAGTTAGAAGAAAATAAATAATTAATTCTAGTTTAAAATTAATTAATAAATTAAGTTGAAATCTAATAAAAACTTGCTAATTAATTCTTAATTAAAAGACCAATTAACAAATTAAATTAAAAACCTAATTAAAAACTAAGTTACTAATTAAAAAAAACCTAACTAAAATCTAAACAAATAAGGAGGGGTGCAGGGAGAATCCGCTTAGGCTTTGGAAAGTTGGTAAGCCCAACCAGAAATGGGGCGCTGGGTTGGCCTAAGTCATAACCCGGATCGGGTTACCGTTTTGACCGGTTTGAGGCTTCAATTGGATTTCCTAAAGTAAAACCTAATTCAGAGAAATGGAAGAGAACGACTGCGTGTTTCAAAAGACAAACCCTCTCTCCCTTACGAAGCGCTCTCTCTCTTTCTCGCGAGACTCACTCTCATTCGAATCAACAAACCTCTCTCGCATTCGCATCCTTCCCCTCAAACAAACACGCCATCGTACTCGTTTCCCAATTCCTCTCACGCAAACAACAACACAACAAAGGGGCTCGCTCGTTTCTCGCCGGCGGTACGAACAGGGTGCTAAAGATACGACGCACAAATTAAAGGGAAGTAAACGAACATCTATTGCTACATATGCAAAACAAGGGTAGAGTAAAAGGATTACCGGTCGGAGTTCGTCCGACGCGACTTCGACGGCGCCTTCGTGGAAGCAGATGAGTCCCTCTTCGCTTAACTCCTCTTCTTCTTTAATCTGAATGTGTGTGCTTGCTTCGTTTGAATTTGGAATTGATTTGTGAACGAGCCCTGTTTTAGTTCTGTTCTCGATTTGAACCTCCCCTGTGTACGTATGAACCTCTTGTGGTTTGGTTTCAGGTTTGAAGGAGAGGGTATTGCAAATTGCGGAGTTTGGTTGCGAAAACGAAAAAACAGGGTTAAAGGTTGTCCAAGGATGAAAGTTTGATGGTGATGAAGATGCCGTGTAGTGGTTCGCGGCGGAGATGAATTTGATGTGGTTTGCGATGGAAGTGTGGTGATTGGGTCGTTGTTGGTTTGCAGTTACCGTTACTGAAGGGAATATGGAGGTGATTCTGCCTTGTGGATTAAACGCGCCAAATCAAAGCAAAAGGCTAACCAACGGTATCGTTGCTCCAAACACAGTGTCCGTGGCTACGACGGTGAGGGATGACAACCAGCTGATATTCAGGTCTGTGGCAAGTTACCCTTCTTCTCTTCTTCTTCTTCTGCTATTTCATTTCCCAAGTCTCAATCTCGTAATGCCACTTCTTTTTCCACAATCAATTTCAGTTGGCTCAAATGTTATCTCTTTGGCACATGGTTTCTATGGTTATGAAGGAGTGATACTTTATGTTAGCTTTAGTAAAAAAAATGATGAAAATGGAGATGTTTGTGTTGAGAATTGAAATGGTTTGTCATTGAAACCTCTGTTTTAAGAACTCATTCTTGCTTATGTGAGAAACTGGTCGTGAGAATTTTCTGGGCTGATTTGGTTTTACACTGTTTTCCTCCCCCCTTATACGAGCTTCTTCTTCTTTCAATTTGAAAAAAAATGACCGTTGATCCCTGTTGCTTTCACTGCAGATGCAGGTTAACGTTGGAGAGCAGGCTGGTGTGTACAGATGCACAGGGTATAGGAAGTACGGTTCGTACGGATGAGCAGGGATATGGTGTGAAAAAGCTAGTGCCAAGTTGATACGCATCACTTGTTCTTGGTCTAGTTATTTCTTTGTCATTAGAACAAAACAAATTATGGGCTTCAAAAAAGGGAAAATGGGCCTATGATGGACATTGGTTTCTAGAAAACAAAATGGTTTCTATTTGTTTTAAAATTCTGAATAATATAACTAAACATAATTAATTCTAAAATTAAAAATTAAAATTAAACTAATTGTATTAAAGTAAAAGTAAATTAAAATTAAATCAAATCTTAAAATGATGAAGTTAATCCAATTACATTAAATTAGAATAAAAATGATAGTTAAAGTAAATTAAATTTAGAATTGAAATGATAATCGAAAATTGCTATATCAAAATTAAGATTAAAACTAAATTAAAAGTTAAAACTCAAACAATTCTTCAAATGAGAGAAAATCTAAAATGAAATGGCAAACTAGCTAAAAACATGATTAATGCTAAAAACTAAGAGAATGCACGAATGGCCGATCGAAAATGATATGATGATGATCAGACGAATCTGAGGGTAAAAATTTAGGGTGCAACACAACAGCACAAAGTTGAGGGTTCAAGAAAAAATAATCAATCAAAATCCATACAAAAAGTAAATTTGACACTCATAGACAAGCATCAAACTCAAACAACATGGATAATGACCAAAGGCTCAAAGGGGTTACGAATGATCACATGCTCACAAGGTGAATGACTATTTGGCTAAGGTAGTTGTGCTCAAAATGAAACAATTGCCTTGATCCTTTTCATGCATTCATATAAACAACACAAACAAAAGATTCAACATAATAAAATCCAGTTAGAACACAAAAGTTGGTTCTCCGCGCATATATGAACAATGGAAAGCCACCTCACAAAAAGGTTGGGAACTAAAGTGATTCACAATAGAACAAGTATACAAAAGAATGAATGGCATGGAAGTTTGTAAAAAGCCTAAGTATCATGAATATGCTAAAGTATAGAAAGCGATAAATACATACCTCGGACGTGTACAAAACTTAACAAAATCATTACCATACATCCGCAAGTTGAAACGAACCAACTTGGAAAATCACAAAAGCATCCTCAAATAAGACAATCAAAATCTGTGAGCAAACAACAACCAAAAACATTCGAAAAGAAAAACTATAAAACATGCTTGTTTTACGTTGTAAGCTCGACGCCTTTACGGTGCTTAATTAGAAACTTCCTTCATTCATGCCATGGTGATGTCTCACCGCGCAACCAAAAGCAAGCGTCCTAACCAAACACTTGAACAAACGTAAAAAATGTACAAGTATCATAATAAACAAGTGAAAATATACAAAATATACGATATTTACAAAACTCAAAAACAAAGAAACTATCGCAATGCGATTCAATATCAAAACCGATCCCCGACAACGGCGCCATTTTGTTGATTGCAGAATAGGGCAAGCAAGCAAAAATATTTATTTTCGGAAGAATTCCCTTCGGGATTTATGTCGTGTCCACAGAGATCGATTCGAGGGAAAGAATGTCGCTCGACAGTCTCTCGCGTTTATGAGTTTGGTTTTGAATGGCTTCAAACAAGAAAACAGAAAAGTAAACATTAAAACATAAAACAAATTCATTCTTCAGAGAGAAAAACTCGTCCGACAATGCATATAAATCACTCCTCACAAACTTAAACTTACCGACCAGTTATACTCCACCTACAATACTCCTCAATATCACCCAACATCGCTCACAACAAAGGTTATGTCTAACGCACAGTTGAGATAACAATCGTGTCACTCTCTTCGTCACTCTCGCGAGCGAAGCCTCGAAACACGGAAGGCATTAAGCTTCGACGCCTATTGAAGATTGTTAGCTCTAAATCTATCTCTAGAATCCAGAAACTAACAGACAATCATCCCTAATCGAAGTTTGCGACGGTTATCTCTAACGCAACCCAAACCCCGCACATAAAGCAAAAATCAGAGACAATCACCAATAAAGATTTGTAAAGCAAGTTTTATACAACGCCATGGGCGACAAATATACATGAAATCATAGTACAAACATATACAAACCCAACAAAGAAGAAAGACATAAAGAAAATCAGAAATGAACCAAACATCTCGCGGTTTGTCGGCGCCGATCGACGATCAATCCACCTCGGATCATCCGCACGCAAGCTTCCATGATGTTTTCTAAGCTAATCTACTGAAAAAATGAAGTTTGATGGAGTTGGAGCAAGAATCCCCAAAACCATCCTCTAAAAAATGTTGAAAAATGAAGTTTATAGGTGGTTTTTGCTGCCCAGGCGCCTTAACTTCCTCCAGAATGGTGTTTTTCATGCTTCCAGACACTTTTTATTCGCCCCGGGTTCGTAGTGCGAACTCGCTAGCGAGTGCTCGCCACGGGGGTTCGCAGTGCGAACATGACAGCAAACCAGAATTTGTTTTGATCATAACTCATGAACCGTAACTCCGATTGACGCACGGTTTGAAGCGTTGGAAAGCTTATTCAATGCTCTTTATGAATATGGAAAAATCCCATTGCTGGAACACCTGTAAAAATAAATGAAAATCAATTAAACTCAATGACATTTACACGGTACCGCACTATACACCAAAAACATAAAGTAAACGTATTTACGAATAAAGTGGGGTTTATTCAACAAATTTTAACACAAAGTAATGATAAGTGCAACAAAACTTATATATAAAAATAGGTACATTTTGCACTTATCACAGAGATCTGGGACGGGGATGGGGAAAATATTGGGGGGCGGGGCGGGGAGCGGAGAAACATCCTCCGCACATTCCCGGCCCCGTTGACATCCCTAAACGCTGGCTAAATTCGCAAGAACGATATACTAAGGATAATCATTTTTAAACAAACTTACTAAAAAATTTGCAAGGTATCCACTCTTTATTTGTGCATTTTACTAATCTAAAAATTATATGGGATCAACTTAAGTTTTCAATGCAAATACATTTTTCATTTTCACCCATAAATGCTCTTATTCCCCAAATTCTATTGTCCAAAATTGCAGACCCCTTAAATACATATATTTTCTAAAAGAGTAGAGCGACAACTCTAATGTTAGAACTCAAATATTTCTTATGGATCCCTTACCTTTTTAAGCAAAAAATATTCTATGCTTCTTCGCTTATGATCCACCATTCTTTTTGTTGGGATCTCTTCTTTCAACAAAGACAAACCTTCATCTACTAAATGAAAATATAAGGAAATGTAAATCATAAACCACATGCTCTACAATCATTGCAATAAGATAAATTATACAATTGAAAATTGCTACTTCAAACAAATCAATTGTCAATTTTACCAACACCGAGAGTAAGAAATCAAACCCTACCAATATCACGAATGGTTATAACAATATCAACAACAGAGATTTTTTTTGCCTCATTAATATTTTGAAGTTTTAAAGCCTGACACATCTTATGTTGCCTATTAGAGATATATTTCTGAGTTTGACTTAGGTCAACTCTTATGATTGTAATTAGAGTTAGTTGAAGCTGTTAGGATGTTATGACTTTGTTAGTTTTCTGTTGCATAGATTTTACTCTTTATGTTAACTTTATATAAGGGATTGGTGTAACAAATTTAGTTTGTAATAGAGATTACATAAACTGTAACTATGGTAAATATATGAAAAATGCAGAGAATTATTTCTTTCTAACATGGTATCATTTGTCTTTGATTCTCCCTCTCTTCCGTTACTCTTTTTGTCTTCTTCTTTCCTCATTGATCATTGAGCTTCAACGACGCCCCGTTCTTGCATCTGCAACTTTGTTCTTGGCTTTTTCATGGCTGAATTGCTGCAAGAATCACAATCGCAACTCTTGGCTTTTCCGGCCAAGCTAACATCAGTCTTGACAGCCCAGCTAGTACACACCCGACTGCCCTTATAACTGTGCAACATATGTCACTCCCTTCTTTGAATTTTTTTCCCTTCTGCCACACTTTTAGAAGAAAAATTCCAAAATACCATAGTTTTCTGGCTATATTCCAAAATGTCACACTTTCAAACAAAAAAATGTTTTATATAAGCACTGTCGCCCAATAGAAGGACGACACATAAATATTTTACACACAGCCGCCCATTGAAAGGGCGGCACTCTCCAATTTGCCTTTTTTTTTTTATTTCGTTTTGTTTATTTTAATGTTATAATATATAGAATAATAATAATAATAATAATAATAATATTAGTTAATATTAAATAATAACAATAATATTAGTTAATATTAAATAATAATTATAATATTAGTTAATATTAAATTATATATATTAGAGTTTCTAATATTAATAATAATAATATTTATAAAATAAATTAATATACAATAATATTAATAATAGTAATAAAATTATTTATTTAGAGATATTATTTAATACTATATAAAAAATTAGTGAACAATATTAAATTATATTATTTCATTATTCTATTATGTTTTGTACAATGCCGGCACTGCAATGGGCGGCACCTTTTAATATTTTAATATTTTTGTGCAGTGCCGGCACTGCAATGTGCAGCACTTTTTAATATTTTATTATTTCTGTATAGTGTCGGTACGGCAATGGGCGACACCTTTTACTATTTTAATATTTTTGTACAGTGTCGGTACTACAATGGGCGGCACCCTTTAATATTTAAATATTTTTGCACAGTGCCGACACTGATATAAATAGAAGTGTGGTGTGATCAATTTTTCACATCCATTTGAAATTCGTTTTAGTACTTTGAAGATGTATCCTCGCCGCTGGGGAAAAGTAATTTTTTCGAGAGAAAAACCAGCTATGGACATGCTTTCTGGAACATCCGTAGTTTAGAGCAACTACATAGGGAGTTAAAGCGTTGGTTAAAAGGAGACATACCAGAAGGGGAAAAAATCAAAAGTATTGAGAGGTATGATGCTTGGCGTGGGTGAGTGCGAATCAAGAGTGATAAGGAAGCCAGAGAAATGATGTTTGCGCGGAATGAAATCAGAATGCTAGTTGTAATCAGTAGTTAGAGAAGTTGTACCAAATGTTGTGTTAAATGTTTCTTGTTAGTATTTTTATCTTTGTTGATGTTGTGTTGAATGTTTCTTGTTAGTATTTTTATCTTTGTTGATGTTGTGTTATTTATGTATGTGGTGTGTCATTTAATGAAGCACAACGTTGTTTGGGTTGTGATATTTGAAATGTTGATATTGATTAAATAAAACACTAACGATTACTTGTTCCCACATTGGGACACTTGGTTCGGTTGTGACCAGTTTGACGACACACGAAACATTTTCTCTCAAGCTTATCAAAGTTATCCATTTCCGCTCTAATACGTGTGCTCACTGGGCGACCTTTCTTGTTCCTCCGCATTCTTGGGTTATGGAAAATTTGATCTCCTTCATAAACGGGCCAATATTCATCGTAAGGCAGCATTGGAAAGCTTGTGCTGTAAACCCCAAAAAGGGTTGAAACCTAGTAAACGTCTGACAAAAAAGCGTAAGCGTCGTGGCACACATTAGAACATGCAGTGATTACATGTGAGCAAGGGACACTGAATGCTTGCAACTTTCTGCAGTCACACCAACCGTTTAGTAGGTTGACCTTATAATGTCCCATAGGCTTCCCCTCACCATGGTCCTTTGTTTCCTTCACACTAAAAATATTGTTAGCGTAGTCAAAAACTCTGACATGATGTGTGCCGTATTTTGTTGTTTCTTCTTTCATCACCTTAAGGCAGTTTTCAGTAAATGTCTGTCCAGAACTCAACACAGCACTCCACTTTTCTCCCCTTTCAGCAAATAATGATCCCAATCTATAATATGTTGCACTTACCAATGCTTTAATGGGAAAATTACGGGTGCCTTTAAAGACAACATTCAATGACTCAACAAGGTTGGTAGTCATGTGACCCCAACGTCGACCCCCGTCAAATGCCCTCGTCCATTTTTCTACCGGAATATTGTCTAGCCACTTTAAAGCATTAGCATTCGCCATGCCAATTCTAGAACGATAGTAATGAAATGTTGGTTGGTTTAATGCATACCCTGCATTAAAAGAAAATTGTATAAAATATACTTATTGACCAAGATATAATATATATTATTGACGAAGGCTTAATGTTATCAAATATACTTACCCATGTTAATGACTTTCTCCCGTAGTCTCCTGTCCTTGATTTCTCTTACAAAATTTTGCAAAATGTGTCGGATACAATAAACATGCACCGATGGGGGATTATGCCAACCATTTTCTGGATTTTTGTATGCACTGTCAATCGATGCATGTCGGTCTGAAATCAAGCATAGGTCTGGCTGTGGCGCAACATGCCTCCTTAAGTTGCGTAGAAAAAACCCCCAACCTTCAGCCGTCTCACCTTCCATAATGCTAAAAGCAATTGGGAAAATATTGTTGTTGCCATCTTGTGCCACCGCCATAAGCAGGGTGCCCTTGTACTTACCGTATAACCAGGTTCCATCAATTTGAAGAATAGGCTTGCAATATGCAAAACCTCTGATGCATGGTTGGAATGCCCAGAATAACCGGTGGAAGATGTGTTTCCCTTCAACAATTGTTCCGTCATCTGTATACATGGGTAGTGTTTCTATTTCCAGCACCGTACCCGGAACAAATTTTTTAAGTGCTAACAGGAAATGTGGAAGTTCATTGTATGAGTTCTCCCAGTTACCATATACCTGTTCGATTGCTTTGTTCCTTGCAATCCATGCCTTTCTGTAAGACGGAGTAAAATTGTATTCAGAAACAATTTTATTGATGCATATACTCACCTTGACAGAAGGATCCTTCTCTACAAATGGCATTAATAGTTGAGACATTAATTAAGAGCTTAGTTGTCGATGATCCTGGTTAAACATAGTTGTTGAACAACTATGTGGTGGGTTCGTAATTCCTATCTCCCACAAGTCACTTCTTTTTCTGTAAGGCGCCAATAAACGAAACTTGCAGGAATTGTTTTTGCAATAAATTATGTATCTCTTCTTGTCGGAATCCATCACCTTAAAATCCACACAGTGTTTCATGTGATATTGCTTTATGGCACGCACACAGTCGGTTTTATTTTTAAATTGGTTACCGACTTCTATGTCACCCTCAATTGGAATATGAGGGTTCACTGGCCATTCAAATGATGTCCCTTCTATATTCAGGGGCAGGTTTGTCATATGGGCAGGTGGGCAGAAAACATTCCCAATTAGAATGTGTTGTTCATCATTGTTGACTTCGTTAACACTGGTTCCTTCCTCAAACAAAGTAGTATATAAATCATCAACCTGTTCCTCATTTTCTTCTTCGAGGTCTTCTTCTTCAACATCTTCGTGTGGAATTATGGCAGCCGTTTCTTCTACGGATGCATTGATGACCTGAGAATTTTGGGTTTGTGGACATTGTTCAAATGTTATGTATAACTCAATGTACGGAAACCCAGAATATTCATGGTTCGAGAACATCATTTCAACATCCTCGTTGTCGCAAACCTTTAATGGAACAAATTTAAATTGATTGTTCCCAAAATGAATAGCAGTTCTGTAAGTAATATGTATCACCGATCCTGCTTGAACCTTCGTCTCTACCCTTTTTTTAAATTGTTGGAAAGACAACCTTCTATTAATACTGAAACGACTAATTTCAGTATTTTCAAAGATCAAACTCACTTCATCAGATACAATTACACTCCCATTGTAATGGGCATTAACAATATATTTGGGATTGTTAGACATGCTCTAAGAATATGTGGTAGAATTGATGAAGGTTTGAATATATTTGATGAGGGTTTGAATATGTGAGAGAATTAAATATGTGTAGAAACCATACAAGTTATAAAGAAAATTGTTAACACGGTGTATGCATGCTGGTCTACGTAGAATATTGGTCAAACTCATTTAACACGGTGCCGCCCATTGAAAGGGCGGAAGAGACAAAAAAAAATACATGGTGCCGCCCATTCAGGAACCGGCAGTTCTGACATCAGAATAAAAGTGCCGCCCATTTAGGGCATGGCAGTCAGGAATATTCCAGACAGTGCTGCCCATTTAGGGAACGGCTGTCAGACACGTAGGCAAGTGTGCCGCCCATTGAAAGGGCGGAAGTCAACAACCATTTAATGCATTGCTGCATGCATGGAAACACGTACGAGCATGCATGCATTCCTCATCCTCCAAACATTTAATTTTTTACCAACTATTTTTTATCATCCTCCTATAAATACCTCATATTTTATCTCATCACCATATCATCTTTTACCATTTTATCTCTACCATTAATCTTATAAACTTCCCTACTTCCATTCATATAACATGGCATTGTTAACACTAGGAGAAGATCTTCGAGGAACTCTTGCAAACATTGCATCATATGTAAGTTTATAATGTTTATAATTCTTATTTTAATGTTATACTAGTAGAAGACCCGTGCGTCCGCACGGGTAAGTTGATTCCTAGCTTAAATTATTCGATAAAAAATTTAAATATTTGTGACTCTTTTTAAATACATCTTTACATGTATTAACAATAATTGATAAAGTTTGAATTAAAAAAATATCAAACTATTGACCTTTTGTGTAATTTACATGTGATTATTTATGTTTGAAACTGTGAAATAGAGTCCAAGATAGAACTAAGAGTTAGGCTAAAAAATAAAGTTATTAATTTTTCAAAGAGAAGATACAATTCTGTGAGAAATACTGCATAAATAGTAGTAATTTCCAATCCAACATTAAGAATATATAATATAATATTCAAACAAATCAACAAATATTAGTAATAGAATTAAGACATTTTGAAGCTACTGGAATTGTCCATGATTATCAAATTGAGATTTAAACCATAAATCAAAAGATGTATTTTTCGAATTGGTAATCAAATCTTATAATGAATTACAATAAGATACATGACACATAAGAACCTAATAAAACCACCTAGTAGGCTACATGAACTACTGTGACATAAATCAATTCTACTAATAAACATTTCAATCAAAATATCTGTTAATGGTTTGATCTATAACTTTCCTTGTTATCCATTTAACTGGAATTATTGGTGCTTCTACTACTGCATTCCAACACCACCTAAAAGTCAAATGGCAATAATCATATTTTCTACCATGAAAGCTATATCCCAAATTTCTCAAAAAAGAGTCTAATGGAAAGGCAACTCTGTTGATATGCTACATAAATTGCGTTGACAGAATCTAAAGCAAATAACAGTGTCTCCTTTATGCTATATGCGTTCAAGCCTCAGAATGTGTGACTACCAACATTATTATCAACACACCAACATGCAAACAGCCACCAAAGCAATCCTCTTAACCTATCAGTATTGCAGTCGTAGCATAACTACAATAGTTTCCTCGTTCTTCAACTCAGCGAATCGTTGATTTAAGAAGGGTTTCATCTGATGACATAAAAATTCAATACAAAAAAATTTTAGACTTGACATAAGAAAAATGGGATCTAACTCATAAGTTTATCGAGAGCAGGAATCTGTTTATCAGCAAAAGAAAGAACTAAATGGATTTAACAAAAGTTTCAAGAATTATGTTTCTTTCTGTCTATCCAAGGGTAATATTTAAAATTATGTGAGCGAAACCAAAAACATGACAGAATAAGAGGTAAGCACAACTTATTATATACCTCATATAGATCATCGAGAATCTTATTTCTGTACTCCGTGTCTAAAAGCTGGCTTCTTCCTTCCTTGTTCTCTGTCAACTGAGATAAGGCATCTGGAAGAGAGGTCTGATTGTCCGGCACTGCATTTGATGCATTCGCATTGTCAATCACATCAACGTGAGCAGACTCAATACTAATATCCCATCATATATCTGCATTTGCACCTAGTTCTTCATTTGATATTGTTGGATCAGATTCAACATCCTCAGTTGATGAAGAAGTCTGTATTCAACATCCTCAGTTGATCATATTCAACATCAACGTGAGCAGACTCAACACTAATATCCCAGCATATATCTGCAACGTGAGCAAACTCACATCTTAGACCATAACATAAAACTATAGTAATAATGAATAAATAAAAGTTTCTGGACAGAACTATTATTTGTAGCAGCTGAAACTGTTTGGGGCTCATGCTTGTATGCTTTCGCCTTCGGAATCTCTTTCAAAGTCTCGCCATGTAGTATTTCAGCATGAATTGATGGTGAAACATCCTCAACAATTCTCCCAGACCTTTTCTTGTGGACAAGTTTGGAGCACTTTGTGGGGTATTCAGTATCAGCATTAAGAAACAGGCCTTCCCTCACCATGTATGGTTCTCCAAATGCTTTTATTAAAAACCCATGATACTCCAAAAGACCCTCTATGTCCTCATCCTAATTATACGGACAAAGGTCAGTATAAGACAAAGTTGATAAAAACATGCTAAAAGACATAAAAATGGAAAAAGATAGATGCAGCACTCATTCACATCAATCCATAAAATATACCTCCATAGCAAGCCAATTAGCAACATGAGCAACATGAAGACCTTGGTTAAGAAACAGGCTATGGGAACAAAAGTGAAGTCAAGAGGGATTGCGCTGGTCCATAACTAAAGTGAAGTCAAGACATTTATTTTGACATATGCATAACAGATTCAACATAAAATTAAGTTATTCTTACTCAGACATCCTTCTAAAAATTATGTATTATGAGACAAATATTTTAAAGAAAATCAGGCAAGAAAAGTCAAAGTCTTTAAGCATGAAAATAGTGATATATCATTGAGTGAAGCGTGTCTGGTATTTCAATCAAATTTTGGCCTAGACTATTCATTCTTAAATAACTAAAGCTACACAAAATTCTGGCCTAGACTATTCATTCTTAAACAACTAAAGCTACACAAAATTCTTAAACAAATAAAGCTATATATATATATGACCATGGTGCAAAAACAGCAACATATTCATAAAGTGAAGCGTGTCTGGTATTTCAATCAAATTTTGTAAAAGTTTTGTGGTGATGTGTCATCTATCTAATTAATGGAAATACCATTTGAATATGCCATACCTTGATCATTTTAGAGTCTTCAATTCACTGTTATACCTATACACTTCAATCCCAATATGGCATGAGCTCTAGAGCACTAAGTTGAGGTTCTGCTTTTTGCAGAGTGAAAAGACACAGTAAACCAAAAAATGAAAATACAGAGGATACAAATGCTTGATTTCGGGATAGCCATTTTCATTCAAACAATACAAAATCTTTGACATGAATGAACAATCTCTACCACAACTAACAAAAGTTGTCAAAGACACTAACTATATAATAATATATTCAAATACTTACATGTGTTCCCTCACATCACCAATCCAATCAGAATATGAATAGCTTCAAATCAATCACAAACTACCTGGCAAACCACAAAAATTTATTACTTAAAGAGAAGGATAAAGACACAATCTTCATAGAAAACATTAGGTGGGAAAATGAAGCGGTCAAGATTAGGAGTGTGTAAAAAATTAGGTGGAAAAATGAAGTGGTCGAGATATCCCCATACCTTTAGTTAATCACAGCTCATTGAATAGTTGGTCTGAAGGAAGTAAGCACCACCAATTGTTGTTCAACTCAAACACACAATGGAAGTTAGCTAATTGCAAATCTTTGTTGATGCTTTACCTCTTGAGTAAACAATTCAATCTTCTCGGTGATATTCACAAACTTCATATATGCTACGACACAACCCGCTTATAAAAGTCATTGAAGTCAAGACGAAAAAAGAGAAACTTAATATCAACATGCTGCTGTACAGGCAACTGAGAAATGAATTCCTCTTGCAATGATGTATACTCCTTGGTAATTGCATCTAGATCTTGTTCCATTTTTCTAAGAAATTCACCAGCATGTTGTGTTAAGGATTTTTTCCCATCAGCAACCCAGGATCCTTCATCCAGCATGGTGTGTTGGAAAATTCTTAAACAACTAGAGCTAAGTTACCAATTCAGTATTCAACTTTAGTAACCTCTCAAAGTTACCCTTAAAATTCCTATAACCTCGAGAAGAAAGAAGTGAAAAGCTTGAATCAGAAAACAGTGCACGGTTAAAAATGGGTGGGACAAAAAAAGTCAACCTGTCATATGGTTGAATGGTTTTCAGAAATGTTAGAAATTACATTAATTCATGAGGCATTAAACATAAGACATATAAAGCATGATAAGATAATACCAATATTATGTTCCTGAAGTAAGACAAAATGAATTCTAATATTTGCAGGTTTTAATAACCAACACAATTTATCCAGAAATTGAAACAATTATAGAGTTAAAACCAAAAACATTCTATATGAAAAAAGGAAAATATGGTTTTAATTAAGGAAGCATAGCTGCAGAAGCAGCATCTATGTTGAGAATGTAAATCACAACAGTTTTCCAAGGAATGTTACCATAAAAATGAGTTTGCAAATTAAGAGCCTGAATACAAAATGGAAATAGTTACATATACATAAATCTAAGCATTTCGGCATAAATGTTTATTGGCTTTACCTCTGCAAAAGTTTCCAGGAAAGGCCAGACATCAAATCTTGAAATCCATTTACGAAGAATTCCTTTTCCGGATCAGAATGGAACACGCAAAGTATGTGTGTATTCAGTGCCACTGACTCTTTCTAGTCGCTGGTTACATGTTGTCCCCTTTGCATCTGGTATTAGCCTAGTAATCTTGAAAGAAACAAATAATTTTAATTTGATTTGAACTTTAAAAAGCAAAGAATTACAATATAACCCTGTCAAATATGAAGAACCTGATCCTAAGATATTCCAATTACGATTAGAATTCTAAGAGTGAAATCAAGTCCTTGTTTCTTGATCCGAACGAGCATCTCACTCTCAAGGGCACACACTTGATCTAGTATATAAACAACCTGGAGATATAAAAAAACTTTTGTGTTGAATAGCATTCAATGTATAAAATAAATAAACATAAATGGATGGAATCAACCGATATTGGTGGAAATGAACAATGCATACATGTCCAGCTTAATTGTTCTTAATCACATGATAATTATGAATACCTGGCCACCACTGTCAGGCAAACCGAGGACATTGGCTTGCCCAAAGAAGCCATGCGGAGACAATATAACAACATTGAACACCATAAGCACTCTTCCAAGAAAATTCTCTAGTGTATAAGGATCAGGAGCCTGAAGAATATCCAATAGAAGATGCATCATGTCTAAAACCCGAGTAGTAGTATCACCCCAACCTCTCTCGAACCCCATTCCCTGTAATCTACATTGATAAAAGAGTCAGAAGAAAAAATTTACATCAAAATATCCTATAAAATGCTCGCATCATTTGTAATGCACAGTAAAGATATAATTGTCCATCACAGAGCATAGGCTTACTCATATTTAAACTCAGAATAGAGTGTATCAGGCGCAAGCTTAGAAAGATGATCCTCGGCCTTGACCAAATTAGACTGAAGTTTGAAAATGCTTTGTATTCTATCATTTAACATCAGTGCCTGTAACATTCAAAAAATACAAAACGACATAAGCAGTAAATTCAAACCTAATACCAAAACCATCAAAAACTCTAAAACCACGCTGAAATTAAAAAATTTCAAAGTGTATGATGAATCTTATGAACAGAGGGAAGAAAAAATAACCTTTGCATCTTGTATAACCAACTCAAGATGTTGTTGGCCATTGCGCTCTCTAACTATCCAGAGGTCAACAATACGAATGGATATGTTCCATATTGTGATCCCTTGTTTCAAGTCGCCAATAAAGATAGGAGGACTTGACATTCTTCAAAGAAAACATAGTTAGGGTATAGAATATCAAGAGGGCACAGATTCATTGAAACACAAATAAAAAGTAAAGAAAACATATAAACAATGAAACACACAGAACATGATTTATTGAAATATAGACGAATATAGTCTTGACGCTTCTCATATAAGATGTTGAAACACACACAACATATTAAATTCAATAAGCATTGTGGAAGCTGGAAAACATGAACACATGAAAACATTGGTAGCAGAACATTGAAACCATATAAAGAATGCCAATCTTGGATAATTTTGAAGCTAAAATAGAGAATGATTAACATTGGCAGCAGAACATTGCAATTTTTAAAAATAGTTAGGTCAAAGTTAGAAGCAGATCTTGAACATAGTTAGCAGAACATTAGACAGATAAGTATACCCTAAATAAATAGACACATATGCCGAAGTATTCTCTTCAAAACTGATGAACACTGATATTTTTACGAAATTTAATCGACAATGAAAGAATGAACAAAATATCATCGAATAAACTTTAACATTGAAACCGTGAACAATACCATTGACGAAACCATGAAAACACAAACATTAAGAGGTGCACCGCAATAACCGAAAATAGTAGAAATAAAAAAATGAAGACAAAGGTTGACGTATACACAAACCTTGCAATGGAGGAAGTTGTAGAGCTGGTTGAAGATTAGTTGGCAATTAACTATGTGAAAAATCTGAAAGTTGAAGACAGAACATATATATATCTGAAAAATTAAAACCCTAAAATCGAAAAAATAGAAAAATGTACAAATCCCAGAAGCAACAGATCAATTTTTTCAAGCAGATCCCGTCATCCTCTTCATCTTGCACTGGCGGAACGTCTTTACATGTCAATACACATCGAAGTGAAGGTGTCAAAATCAGAAAAATGGAAATCAAGATCTTTGTTAGCAATGAAGAACACAAACAGGAAACTAACATCAAGATCTTTTTAGAAAATGAAACCAAAGAGAAACGAAGACGAGGGTGAGGGGTGGGGGCGGTAGCAGCGGTGTAGGGTATTGAAGGGTTGATAGAGAGATGAGAGAAAATGGGACAGAGAGAGGGAAAAGTGTGGGAAGATGGAAGAGGATTTTGAAATTGAATGAAGTGAAAGGTTGAAGAGGATAGCAAAGTCTAAGATATGGGTTATGTACCGGGAAATGTGATGTTTTAGGTGAAAGTCCAAGCCAAGTGGCAAAATGAGACATTTTCATTGGACAATGAGTTTGCATTTAGTAAGTGACGTTTAAGGGCATTTGATTAGAGGTTAATTTGAAATTAATGAAAGGGCAAGGAAGGTGGTTTGGTAGCATTTTCCATTTATAGGTAGTTAGTTGATATTGTTATTAATTATAAATATTGTTATATATTTATAAAAATTGTTATAATGCTATTAATTATAAATATTGTTATATATTTATAAAAATTGTTATAATGCTATTATTATATTTTTTTATAGGACAAAAAATTGTTCAAACCACGCTCACACAAATACATAGCACCCGATGAGATTATTATTCCGTATTTGGAACGAGCGGGTTTCGGTCACGTGATCAACATAACTTCATATGGAATTGATCGAAAATTTCTTCTCGCCTTGTGCGAAAGATGGCAACCTGAAACCCACACATTTCACTTCCCCACAGGTGAATGCATAGTGACTTTGGAGGATGTCCATATGTTGTTGGGTCTGCGTGTGGATGGTTTAACGGTTGTTGGTAACACAAACGTGAGGTACTCTTTAATTGAAGAACTATTGGGGGTGACCTTGGAAGAAGGTGTTAATAGGAAGGGCCAAAACATTAGAATTTCATGGCTAAGATCAATTTACCATCGTTTGGTATTGACCGAGGATTCTCCCGAGTATCTGAAAATTTATAAATCTAGACTTTATATTTTATTTCTTTTTGCATGCTTTTTATTCCCTAATACTAATGGTAATAGTATCCATCTTCAATTTTTACCATTACTAGAAGATTTTAATCAAATAGGTAGTTATAGTTGGGGCGCTGCTACCTTAGCGCATCTATACAGAAATTTGTGTAGATACGCAAGAAAAAATGTGCATAATTTTGCTGGTTGTGGCGTTTTGATTCAAGCTTGGGGATGGTCCAGAATGCCCAGACTGGCACCGATAAACCCCAATCCATACCACTTTCCATATGCGACCAAGTAAATATATGTAATTTCTTTCTATATATTTTTTTCCTATAATTTTTACTAAATACTTTTTTATTTTATAGGTGGTCCGCATATGGGATGAATTATGAAAAAACACCTCATCATTGTGCTATTGGATATCGAACTTTCTTCGATCATTTCGAGGAAGACGACGTATTATCTCTAACGCATACACTACTACCATTAAAATTATTTTATATTTTTTAAATTCTAATCCTTTTTTTGAACTACATTACAGTTTCTATGGAGGCCATATCTTGACCTTCATGATGCAGATCCGACTGAACAAGACATGTGGAGTTCTAAAACTTTCATTTTTTGTTTCACTTATGTCGAAATGCATCATACAGATAGGGTGAAACTTCAATTTGGGATTCACCAAGACATTCCTGGTCCACCTACGTGCATGGAGAGGTACCACACTAGTACCGTGAACGATTCATGGAAATACCATAATTGGAGATACCATAACAGAGAAGAACAACAACAATGGATAAATCGTCGCCAAAATGTCCTACAAGGAAATGTCATGGAATTCGAATGTAAAACCAGTAGGGAATACATGAATTGGTATAAATCTGTGACTATTTTGTATCTATCACAAAATAGATACTTATGGGACCCTCGTAACCAACCAACTTCTTCAAACTTCTAACAACCCATACAACCTTGTAACACCCAACCCCAAACATTTAACACCCCTCAACAAATTTTTAACACCCCACCACAAATTTTTAACACCCCACAACAAATATTTAACACCCAACAACAAACGTCTAACACACAACAACCTTTCAACCCAACACAACAACCTTATACCCCCAGCCAACACTACCAACAACCATACCTACCATTTAACCCAACCCCCTTCAACACCCAACTACAAAACCCAACTCCCTTCAACACCCAACAACAAAACCCAACTTCTTCATACACCCAATATAACCAATTTTCATTCTCCCAACCTACCCCACAAGATAACATCTACCAAACACCCCAACCACAAGTCCCCTTCTACCCCTCACAACCCTATAACCTTAATACCTCTCAAGACCAACACCCCAACACCCCCTTTATGACTAACACATTGCCACCTACCAACCTACCAAGATGGAGTAATGAGGGAACAAGATTAAGTTATGGCAGTGCGGCGGCGATACCAGATGTGGGTGAGTTAAATTATGACCTGGTTGATGAATTCATGAATCCTAGCAATGATGCAGGACCTTCTACTCAGCCCCAAAATGTTGATGTTGATCGTAGAAGGTCCACAAGAAATGTATAGACACCTGCCTGTGGAACCACCAACGCTTACGTCGACCGGGTCCAAATCGAGAGTAGTTAGGGGTTAATGTACTTTTTTAATTTCTTAAATAAATAAATAATTGTTTCAATAAATTTTTATTTTATTTTATTATTATTATTGTTTATGAATATTATTTTGTATTATTAATTATTATTAATATTCATAATTATTATTTAAAATAATTAAATTTAATTATAACTTAATTAACCTAAAATTTATATAATTTCGTTTAATTAAAATAATTATTTAATTAATATTTAATTATTTAATATTTAACTAAAACACTAAAATAAAAAAAAATAAAAAAAAAAGGTTGTGTACACTGCCGCCCATTGGAAGGGCGGCACCTTTAATTTTTCAACACTTCTGCCCTTTGAATGGGCGGCACCCTTGAAAGAAATTTTTTTTTTTTTGAAAAGATGGCATTCTGGAATTTTGTGTGAAAAGTAGGGCAATGTGGCATTTAGCATCCAAATGTATGGCAGGGCAGAAAAAAATTCCCCTTCTAATATCCAAAATCACACCCTACATGTCAATAACTTTATAAACAATGTACCTGAACATACTTCTCCTTCTCTCACTCACACATCACAAAATAACCCAAATACATCTCTCAACAATGAGCCTTCCTAAGCTATCATACCCAACCAAGAACTAGAATGTTCCTTATCTCTCCCCTCCCATGATACTCATCCTATATCATCTTTGGTTTCTCATAAAAATTCCATGCTTACTATAAGAAACACAGGGCATCTCAAACCTAGAACCTTTCTGTCTCATTGTAAACCAACAACATTTAAACAAGCATTAGCTCATCCAAAATGTTTTGAAGCTATGCAACAAGAATATAATACCCTTGTATCCAAGAATACATGGACCCTCATCAGTCTCCATTCCCAAAGGAAAGCCATAGGATGTAATTGGATATTCAAGTTAAAGGAAAATTCTGATGGTACCTTAAACAAATATAAATCAAGATTTATGGCTAAAGGCTTTAACCAACAATATGGGTTTGACTTCTATGAAACCTTTTCACCTGTAGTTAAGCCAGCCACAATCAAGTTCATTCTCACCTTGGCTCTAACCTATCAGTGGGATGCTCAACAGATAGAAACAAATAATGCATTCCTCAATGAAGCACTCCATGAAGAAGTATACATGCAGCAACCACTTGGATTTGAACATGAAAACAAAGCCATTGTTTGCGAACTAAACAAAGCTTTGTATGACCTTAAGTAGACGCCTAGGCCGTGGTATGAAAAGCTTCATCAAACATTGTTTCACTTTGGTTTTGTAGCTAGCATATGTGATAACTCCTTGTTCACATACAATCACCAAGGTATTACACTTTATGTTCTGGTATATGTAGATGATATTCTCATTACAAGAAACTTCATGATTACTCAACTTGCTCTCAATTTGCTCTCAAGAAACTTGGGAAACCTGAGTATTTTCTTGGCCTGGAAGTTAAGTATCAACCAAATGGTTATCTTATACTGACTCAAACCAACCATATCAAAGATTTACTATCTAGAGTCAACGTGGAAGTTGCAAATGGAGTTCCTTCTCCTATGCTGAGTCAGTGCGAACTTAGCAAGTTTGGAACTGATTTTATGGAGGATTCTCTCTTGTACAGATTTGTTGTATGTTCCTTACAATACATCACTCTCAAAAGACCAGACATAGCCTATTGCATAAATAAAGCATGTCAGTTTATGGCTAATCCTCTTGACAGCTATTGGAGTATGGTCAAAAGGATACTTAGGTACTTAAGTGGCACCGCTACACTTGGCATATTGATTTCTTCTACAAATTCTAACAAAGCTCTCTCCCTAAGAGCATATAGCAAGGTCCAGTGCAGATGCATAATATAGGGCCTTGGCACATAAAAATTCTAAATTACTTTGGTTGGAATCATTGCTTGCTGAATTAAGAATTAATTATTTCCCTCCTACTCTTCTTTGTAATAACTTAAGTGTTGTACTATTGTTTCATAATCCAATACTATATGCTAGAACTAAGCATATTGAATTGGATATCCATTTTGTTAGAGGAAAAGTTATGGCTAATAAACTCAAAATTCAACATGTTTCTGCCTCAGCTCAACTAGCAGACA
The DNA here is from genome assembly GCA_022829125.1 of Lathyrus tuberosus. Classification (NCBI taxonomy): domain Eukaryota; kingdom Viridiplantae; phylum Streptophyta; class Magnoliopsida; order Fabales; family Fabaceae; genus Lathyrus; species Lathyrus tuberosus. The sequence continues at coordinate 6,837,033 of JALAZF010000222.1, read as the reverse complement.
TTATGACAAAGCCTCTATCAAGTGCAACTTTTCAAGACTTAAGAAACAAGCTCAAAGTAGTCTTGCTTCCACCACATTGATCTTGTGGGGAAGTATTAGAGATACATTTCTGAGTTTGACTTAGGTCAACTCTTGTCATTGTAATTAGAGTTAATTGAAGTTGTTAGGAAGTTATGAGTTTGTTAGTTTTCTGTTACACAAATTTTACTCTTTGTATTAACCCTATATAAAGGATTGGTGTAATTGGTTCAGTTTGTAATAGAGATTACACAAAGTGTAACTATGGTGAATATATGAAAAATGCAGAGCATTATTTCTTTCTAACATTGTCCAAGGTTACCATTAACTCGTTGAACAACCATACATGTTTTAATTATGTTTCCCAATGTCAATAGTATTTATGCACACTACTCTAGCACCATAATCCTCACTAATTATTTATACCTTCACAATATTGTATACATACTTCAATTTCAATACAGTTCAATTTCTATTTCAATATTAAATCAATCTCTGAATCACATACTTTTTCTCATCTACTTCTCGTGCTATTTAATATATGGTTACCAAGAAGATGGTTGAGAATGTGGAGCACATCCATAACCTTTACAACCCCAATCACCCTATTGATGAAGTTTCTCTTTATTTTTCTCATAAACATGTTAATGAATATTTAAATAGAAATGTCAATAATGTCTATTTTAATTCCCTCGATGTTTTCCATAAAGGTTAGGTCATCCTTCCCTCCAACAATGTTTTCCAAACTATATGTAAATACTCACATCCATGTTATAAATATTTGACCTATGATTCTTGTCATCTTGGTAAGCAATCTATATTGTTTTTCCTAATAGTTCTAGCACTACTATGAATGTATTTTACCTTGTTATTATGGATATATATGGGGACCTGTCAACAATGCTTCCATGGATGGTCATTCCTAATTTTTTAACTATTGTTAATGAGCATACCAAATCTGTTTGGATTTTTCTCATAAAAAAATTCTAAAACTAGATTGTCCATCCATAATTTTGTCACCTATGTATCTACAAAATTTTCCACTCAAATTAAATTTATTAAAAGTGAAAATGGAGCTAATTTCTCATGTCTTCCTTCTACAAGTCATTAGGAACAACTCATCAAACTTCTTGTGCGTAAACATTTAAACAAAATTATGTAGTTGAAAGAAAATTTACACACTTTCTTAATTTAACTATATTTTCATGCTCATATACTCAAATGGTTTTGGTATTAAACCCTATAAGATTCCATTTTCCTTATTATCTAAGTTTTCACATCAATTTTGCTTATACTAATCTGTTTGAAATGTTATACAAGCAATCACCTACTTTTAAGATCTCAAAGTGTGTGTTTGTTTAAGTTATGCTTCCACCCTAACCAATGGAAGAGCCAAACTTTATTATAATTCCAATAAATGCATCTTCCAAGGATACAAGCTTAACACCAAATGATTTCTTCTTTTTTATTCACATATTATAAATATCTTACTTTTCGAATGTTTCTTTTTGTGAATCTATCTTCTCATACTTTGATAAATCACCCCCATAATAATAACATTGATTCCAATATTTCATTATACAGTTGTCTTTGATTTTTTTTATATGGATAATTAAGTTCATCATAGAAAAACATTGAAGTTAAGTTCTTGTAAGTATAATGACTACAACAATCAATTGATTTATATGGTTTTTGATGATGATAATAATATAAGATGAAGTTTTCATCTAAAGTGATGATAAACTTGTCTTTCTTGGGAGATCAAAATTTCAAAGCCTTTTTTTAGAACAACACTTAATGTCAAGCTACATGCAGTGAAATTATTGATGATCTCAGTCAAGTAATCTTTCTGATGATGGTATTGTTGCTGCGCAAAAAATACTCGAGCGCACGAATGCTCGAAAATTAACAAGAGTTGTCACCGAAGTTTATTTTAGAAGGGAAAACGTCGATAAAACCCAAAAAAAATAAAAATATGATCGTCACAACCAAATTCAGATTCAGGAGTCGATTATGCGTAAGGAAGAAGATATTAGCACCCACACATCCGTTGTATCCAATGGGGGGCAGTTTAGTTAATTTTGCGAATATAAGTGTTAGCACATAAGGTATTTCGATTTCTTCTAATTATTACGACGTATTTACGAAAAAAATAAAGGGAAAAATTAGATTTTTTTTTAATACGGTGCTTGATAAGATGTTGAATCTTTGCTCCTACGTATCTCCCGGTGTAATAGAGAATTCAAAGATACATAGTTATTGGTAGCAAATGTTTATTTGTTGGATGATTTTAGTGAAATATATTTAGGTCGCATTCGAGTGGTTAAGCGTTGCTTGCTTGTCGCGCATGGAAAGAATGAAGCATTTGCTTGTTGCATTGGAATGAATAAGGCATTGTTTGTTTGTGAAAATATTTTCTTAGTTGCACTTGAGTGAAAAAGTAGGTTTGATGGGTTGAGATTGTTTTTAGGTGGATGGCGAGTATTCGAAATTCAAGCTATACAACTTGTATCCGAGTATTTGAGGAAGAAAGAGGCGTACGTCTAATTAATCATTTTCACCTGATTTAATTGCGAATAGATTTTTGGAAGGGTGACGAGTATTCCAAAGGCAAACTATACTGCGTGTATCTGAATACTCGAAGAAAAAAGAGGCATACGCCCAATTAGTCATTTTTCATTCGGTTTTATTTGCGAAAAGAATTTTCAGAGGATGACGAGCATTCGAAAGATAAGCTATACGTCTTGTATCCAAATACTCGGGGATCAAGGATATACATCCAATAGATATGTTTTCACTCGAATTTATTTTTTAAAAAAGAGATTTAAATTCAATTAAAATAAATATGAGAAAATAAATTTTGATTGTGATTTTTTTAGAGAAAATATAAAAAGTTATTGATTTTTTTGTTTTATTATAATGCAATAAAATAAATAAATAAATATACAAAACAAATAAAAACAAATCTAATTAAATAAAATTAAAAGGAGTGAAAAAATGGGGAGGGTGTTTGAATTAGAAATCACACTAGGGCCCAAATAAAAGGCCCAACAAACAAAAAAACAAGGAAAAATATTAGGCACACTCGTGGCCATCCGATTAAAACCAGATGGTCAGGATCCGATCATGGGATATGATCAGATCTAACTTATCTAGGCTATCTCATTAAGATCCTGTTAAGTATAACAAGTGTGAGTAGTATGGGTAATATTTCAACATTTTCTAGAAATGTGAAGACTTGAGCATTTATGAGTGGGAAAACTCATACACCTATCACCTTAAGGTTTTGGGTGAATATGTGGTGTGTCTCTCACAAAGGTGTTGCTCAAAGAAAAGAAGTCTCACAATGTTCAATGCTCCCTAGTTGAAAAAAACTTCCCCAACAGTGGTATCAGAGCACGGGTTCGAGTAAAGGATTATCTCTCTTATATCGAAAGTATCCCCATAGGCGATGGGTTGAGTGTTCCGTTGAAGAGTGTCAGTGGAGGTACAAGTGTATATGAATGAAGCTTTCGCTTAAGGGGGAGCATTGTGGATAGACTCACACTTTAGGGGGGTGTTAAGTATAACAAGTGTGAGTAGTATGGGTAATAGTCCCACATTGGCTAGAAATGTGAAGACTTGAGCATTTATAAGTGGGAGAACCCATACACCTATCACCTTAAGATTTTGGGTGAATATGTGGTGTGTCTCTCACAAAGGTGTTGCTAAAAAAAGTCCCACAATATTCAATGCTCCCTAGTTGAAAAATCTCCCCCCAATCACTACGCCAAAAATGATTTTTGGCAGCACTACAAAGACAACTATTTTCCCAGAAAGTGCTGCTATAAATTTTATAAAAAAAACACTCAAAAAAGTGCTGCTAAAGGTGGACTTTAGACAGTGCTTTTAAAAAGCGCTGCTAAAAGCCAAACTAAGGCTACCCTTTAGAAAGCGCTTTTTGGAAAACGCTGCTAAAGGCCCACTTTAGACAGCGCTTTTGAAAAGCGCTGCTAAAGGTCTTTCATAAGCCACACCTTAGACAACGCTTTTGAAAAGTGCTGCTAAAGGTCTTTCCTAAGCCACACTTTAGACAGCACTTTTGGAAAAGCGCTGTTAAAGGCCCACACCTTAGACAACGCTTTTGGAAAGCGCTGCTAATGGCCCACGCTATACCACACTTTAGGAAGCGCTTTTGGAAAGCGCTGCTAAAAGCCGTTTCTTTACATACATTAGAAAGCGCTTTTCCCCAAAAGCGCTGCTAAAGGTGCAGCCTACGAAAGCGCTTTCTGAAAGCACTGCTATAGGTGTTTTAGTTAGTAAATAATAAAACTCAGAACCAGTAACTATTCATTTATTTCTTAAACTCTAACATTTCAAGCTTTTCTCTCTCGCGACTCTCTCCACCGTATCCCATTATTTCGCAACCGCTGCTCCCTCCGCCGTATCTACCGTTCGCGTCGTTTCCCACCGCCGTCACTATTCCTCCAGCCATGTATTTGTGATTCTCCCACCACCGTAACAGTTCCGGCACCGTCAGTTTTGTGAGCAAGGTATTTTTATTTTCCGTTTCTTGTTTCGCGGCCAAATAATAGATTGTAATGAGTTTGTTTGTTGTTGAAACAATTAAAATGAGACATTGATATTGTTGTTGTGGTTGTTGTTAGCATTTGATTTTGAAATTGTTGTTGTAGAAAGGTTGAAGATGATGAATAGTGATATTTGTGGTGAACTTATTTTGAGAATTGGTGTTAATTTTGTAAGTTGATATTGAATGTTAGTGATGAATTCTTGGAATTAATTGATGATAATGACATTGTTGACGGATAATTTTTAGTGATTACTTTGTTAATTGTTAAGGTTGAAGATGATGAATATTGATGAAATTAATTGTTAACTGTTGAGGTTGAAGTTGCTATTGAGTTTAAATGTGGAATTGATAATTTTGGTGATTGATTTATGCTCGAATTGATGATTCTTTGTTGGATAAAACTTTGAAGTAAATTGAACTTAAGTGATGAAGTTGTTTTTTGCGACTTACTTGAGTTGAATCAAAGTATACCATGCTACTTGAATTAATATGATTGAATTTGCGAGTCGATGCCATGTTGCTTAATTGAAGGAAGTGATGATGTTTACTAAATTTGTTTCTTGAAACTTTGACTTGTTCCTCCGATATTTCTTGTTTGTCCTATTATATACTAAATTTTTCCTGTTATATTTGGTATACACCATCAGTTACTAACTTAGTGAATTTGCTATAGGGGTTACTTATGAAGAATGAAATTCGGGTTATTTTTAAGAATCTTACACTTGGTGGTTAAGTCCAGAAGTTGCTGAATTCTATACAGGTACTTAGTTGTTCTTTTGTGTTTGTTTAGCTTACTTAGTAAAACCATGGATAAAAAATGGATGTTTTCCAATCGATTGTCAAAAGAATACGAGAATAGGGTATTAGAATTCGTTAAGTTTGCGGTTGAACACGCCAAAGACCCTAGTCGAATCACATGTCCTTGCTTAGGTTGCTGTTATGGGCGTCAGATTGACACAGTTAAGTTGGAATCGCATTTAATGAGGCATGGAATTGATCGAAGTTATACATGTTGGATATTACATGGTGAGATAAGTAACGAGAATGTTGAACCGGGGGATAATACAACCTATGCTTCAAACGACAATGGCACAGATACATACGATTGTGATCGAGTCGAAGAGAAGAAGATCTTCAGGATTGTCCCAAAATGTTTGAGAGGTTGGTAAGCGATGTAGAGAAAACGTTGTATAAAGGTTGCACTAAATTCACAAGATTGTCTGCGGTATTAAAGTTGTACAACTTAAAGGTGGGCAATGGATGGTCGGATAAAAGTTTCACAGAGTTATTAGCCCTTATGAAAGATATGCTTCTGGAGGATAATGTTCTTCCCAATCGAACCTATGAGGCCAAAAAAATGTTGTGCTCTATTGGCATGAGTTATGATAAGATACATGCTTGTCCAAATGATTGTATTTTGTTTCGGAATGAATATGCATCGTTAAATGAGTGCCCTAAATGCGGTGTCTCTCAATATAAGAAAAAGTTGTCTCCAACAAAAGTCTTATGGTATTTTCCTATAATTCGGAGATTTAGACGCAAGTTTCGTAGTGAAACCGATGAAAAACACTTGACTTGGCATGCAGATGAAAGAATTATAGATGGAAAGTTTCGGCATTCGGCAGATTCACCACAGTGGATGAAAATTGATAATGATTATCCTGATTTTGGAGGAGAAGCAAGAAACCTTCGCTTGGCATTATCTACTGATGGAACACACATGATAGCATAACATGTCAAACATAATCCACATAGTAGTTCACATACATTTTAAGGCATACAAGCCACTACTATCCTCTACCAAGCATCCTTGGTTAAACCATGGTCTCACAACACCATTAATAGCACATTGGTTTCTCTTTCCAAGGCTTCAAGTCCCATATCAATCGGATTCCCAATTCATGAATTTTGGTGAAAACGAGAACTACAATATCTACACATACATTACTTTCCATCTTTATACTATCAATCCATGGCATATAACCATGTTTCTACATCACCATCATAAAGAGCATTGGAGTGGCTTTCCAACGCTTCCGACCGTGCCTCAATCCGAGTTACAGATCAAAAGTTATGAAAGAAACAAAATGGGAAAATCTGTCATTCGCGCCCTGCGCAAGGCAGCGTGCTGGAAGCGCCCTGGGACAGGGGGGTCGCGCTAGCAGCGTACCGCAGCGCCCGGAGAGTGTCCAGGGCTGCGCAGAGCGCCCCCAGGCTGAGCAGGGCGCCAAAACCAGTCCCAACACTAAAAAACTCCATATTCTTCACCCAAAACACTTCCAATCCATATTCCATCAACCCCAATCATAACCCGACTATATTATGCAGTTTATTTCACGTTTTATCCGTTAGAAACATCAATTTTATCATTTTCTCTCAAATTCTAACCTAAGTTCAAAACATGAAATTTCTAGAACTTAAATTCTCTAACTAGAACCCACCTGATAATCGAAGAGGAGGTTGAAGAAGATGATGATGATCCATAAGCTTCTTCTCAAAATTTCCCTCTTTCTCTTCTTCTTTCTCTCTTCCTTCTCTTCTTTCTCTTTTCTTCTTCTTTTCTATCTTTTTTTTTCCGTTTCTTTTCCTTATAACACACACACACACACACACACACACACACACACACACACACACACACACACACACACACACACACATATATATATAACCTTATTATATATTATAAATTAAACAGGGTATAATATCTCCAATTGATATTTTGTCGTCTCACACCAATTGATCAATTATGAGAGTTACCATAAAATTCTCTCTTGAACTAGTAAATATTGATCCGTCCCTTTTATCGATAATTGATCTCTTCAGAGTTCACTAGTTGCTCTATTGATCCTAAATGTCAATACTTAAAGTACTTAGAGGATTCCATTAATCCAATTATCCAAAGATAGAATATACAAAAGCTCATCTGATCTCATCTGATATCCAATTGAGCATTTAGATAATACGGGGTATTACACATATACACAATAACAATTTCATATTAATTTTTTTTTTGTTTAAGGCATTTCACCTTGTCAGCTATATTTATCGGCACCGACATATCGCATGGTTGGCAAGGGAAAAGTGCATAACACTTCGGGAGACGTACTCCACCATAAACCGCTCCCTGCTGGTTTTTTTTGAAAGTATCGATTGATATCGCTTTAGAGCGGGATGCGTTACTAGCTATACCTGACGACGTTTCAGATGCAACATTGGTGGGGGACGCAATAGGGTCGTATGTTGCATGGCCGTCAAACCTCATTGTCATAGATGATGAGGTATGTTGAAAACTATTATGAACCTTTTAGTTTTCAAATGTTTTACTTGCATATAAGTTATGTTATGCTTAGATTTACGTACATTTTATTTACATGGTATTGTTAGACTCCTACAAAATCCAAAGCAAAAGATAAAGGGATTGTGCGGCACACCGAGTCAGTTGCATAAAAAAAAGAGGTACAAAGATATATATGCATTGAAAATATTAATTCTATGATCCGAATTCAAAAGCTTCATGATTTTATATTTTACCTAACTTATATGATTTTTAGATTCCTACACAAGAGATGCAACAAGGTAGCAAGAATAACAAGCCAGAATTAGGCAACATGGCCAAGCCAAAAAAAGCTTTTATTCCTCGATTTCGGTTGTGCCTTGAAACATTTGTAGGCACATCAGATTTTATGGAAGGTGGTATCCGTGGAATACCTATGGAAGAAGGTATTTTTGGGTTTGCCTATTCAGAAATAATTGCTAAAGAAGATTTGGATAAGATTTTTCAGCATGCTGAATTAGGCATCGGTGTTATGAATTCATACATCAGGTAATCCATCAATTTTATTGAATTAATTGATCAATTTATTTACTCATTTCAATGAATATTCTAATGTTGATTATGTTTTTATTTCAGGTTCTTGTATGAAAAATTGATGCTCTCGCGTCAATTCACAGGAAGATTCTCTTTCTTGTCTCCCAGCTGTGTCAACACACATCTAATCAATCAAAATGCAAATGCGGTCAAAGATCACTTAGTAAATGCATTTAGGACCAACAAAGATACAGAGAAGTTGTATCTTTTACCATATAATACTGATCATGGGTTAGATTTTCATTCTAACTTCATTTATTATAATCTTTCGCTTTTTTACGTTATGTTTATCATTTCCATCTAAAATTTTGTTTTATTTTACAGTGGACACTGGTTGTTGCTTGCAATTAATCTGATAAAAGAAATAGTATATTATCTGGATTCGCTAGATGGTGATCAAACAAAATACCCGGAGATGAAGAAGATGATTGATACGTAAGTGATGAGATTGTTTTAAATATTCGCGTGTGTATTTATTTATTTATGTGAGATTGTTCTAAATATTCGTTTATATTATGATAGAGCCATACAAATATTCTGATCACAACGATAAGCTCGAGTACCAAAGAGCAAAGAAAACAACATTACATGGATAAGAGTGCAGGTATATTTTCAAATTTTTTAATATAATAGTGATGCTACTTGATAACACAAGTTAAACTATATATCCTGATACATATTCATACTTTTTTTCTATGTGTAGTGTCCTCGTCAGCGTAATGGTATAGATTGTGGTTATTTTGTATTAAGATTCATGAAATAAACTATTCATTTGGAACAAATAGAGATTCCAAACATGGTATGGATTTATAAGTTATGATTTATTTTAATACTTATTATCAGATATTTCATCTAATTAATTACTTTTAACTAAATCATGCATATTATGTTATATTATGTTATATTATGTAGTACTTTGATGAATTCAAGTGTGTCACCTACACGAAAGATAAATTGGAAGAAATAAAGGAGGAATGGTGTCAATACATTATTGAAATGAGAATTATATAAGGTATATTATTTTTCTTTCTTTTGTGTTAAGTTTATGGAAGTTGTTGTATAGTTTTGGAAATTGTTGAATAGTTTTGGAAGTTGTTGTATAGGTGATGGAAGTTGATGTATAGTTTATGGAAGTTGTTGTATAGTTTTGAAAGTAGTATAGTTTAATTGGTGTATGAGGTTTAGAATTGGTGCATCTTTAGGATGTTTGGTGTAATTAGTTTTGGAAGTTGTTATTAGAATTATGGATGTTTACTTGGATGTATGAGGTTTGTATTAAGTTATATATATAATGGTTATTTTGGTGTATAAGGTTTGTGTTGAAATATATATAATGGTTATTATAAGGTTTATGTGTTGAATTATAATGGTATACAAGGCCTATGTGTTGAATTATAATGGTATAGAAGGCCTATGTGTTGAAATAAAGGCTTGTGTTGAATTATACATGTTTATGATTAGTTTTGATAAAAATTTGAATTATAATCGTTTGTGCTGCCAATTTTTAGTTAAAAAGTAAGACTTAAGGAAAAAATGCACAATAGACAACGCATTGGCCAAAAACACACTCCAAAAAAATTGATTTTTAAAAAAGTGCTTTTAAAAAGCGCTTTTAGAAAAGACAGTGCTTTTTAAAAAAAGCGCTGCCTAAAGTATACATAAGACAACGCTTTTAAAAGCGCTGCTAAAAGGGGTTCTAAGAAAGCATTTTTCCTTGAAAAAACACTGCCTAAAGTGGTACCAAAGAAAGCGCTTTTAAAAGCGCTGCCTAAAGTGTAAAGAAAGGACACATTAGAGAGCGCTTCTAAAAGCGCTACCTAAAGTTGGACCTAAGAAAGCGCTTTGAAAAGCGCTGCTAAAGGGTGCTTTACGAAAGAACTTTTCCTTGAAAAAGTGTTGCCTAAAGTTTAAAGAAAGAACACTTTAGGCAACGCTTTTAAAAGCGCTGCGTAAGTGGGACTTAAGGCAGCGCTTTTCTAAGAAAAAAAGCGCTGCCTTTACCTACAACATCGCCACTTTAGACAGCGCTTTTAAGCGCTGCTAAAGTCCAAACAAAGCGCTTCTAAAGGTCTTTTATGGCATAGTGAATAGTGGTATCAGAGCCCTGGTTCGAGTGAAGGACCGACTCACTTGTATCGAAAGTATCCCCACAGGTGATTGGTTGAGTGTCTCGTTGAAGAGTGTCAACGACGGTACAAGTGTATGTGGATGAAGCTTCCGCTTAAGGGGGAGCATTACGGAAGCATTGTGGATAGACTTACACTTGAGGGGATGTGCTAAGTATAACAAGTGTGAGTAGTATGAGTAATATTCTCACATTGGTTAGAAATGTCAAGACTTGAGCATTTATAAGTGGAAGAATCCATACACCTATCACCTTAAGGTTTTGGGTGAATATGTGGTGTGTCTCGCACAAAAGTGTTGTTCAAAGAAAAGAAGTCTCACATTGTTCAATGCTCCCTAGTTGAATAAAACTTCACTAACATATCCAATGACTATGATCTAAAGGCTACAATAGGGATTCCTATACATAATTCTTTTATTTTAAAATGACACCCAATAACACAACGACATGTGGCTTATTTAAAATAAATAAAATAAAAAAGGCAAAGTAAATAAACAAAAGGGTAAAAGGAAAACAAGAGCAATAACAAACAAATGAGAGAGAGGACTCAATCTCTCTTTTGTACTGTGCTTTCTCTTCAATTTGTTTTATTCCAACACATATCATACAATGAAGTCAATCAATCAATACAAAAATGATAGAAAGAAAATGGGATCTAACAAGCACAGCGGTTGCAGATTCTGATAAAAACAGAAGCAGTGTTTGCACAAGTATTCTGTATTGATGTACTTGTTGAAAATGAAATACAATCTTGGTCTTTATATAGACCCAAAAGTTCTACTATTCAAACAAACAATAAAAGCTAATAATAGCCCACTATCTATTTGGTATTCCACTAACTCTAGATTTCTCCACTAACTTAATAATAATAAAGACCCACTAACAAAACATTAAAGTTTATTCAACAAAACTCCCCTGTAAACTTAAATGTTTCTACCGTCCACCAAGCCCATCATCTTCTTTCCTCTGTCGAAAAGCTCTTTCGACAATGGCTTTGTGACGATATCTGCTGCTTGGTCTTTGCTCGCCACATGCTTCAATTCGACATTTCCTTCTTTCACATGTTCTCGAATGAAATGAAATCGAACATCAATATGTTTGCTTCTTTCATGATTCACTGGATTCTTTGCTAGCTCAATTGCTGATTTGTTGTCCACGTGTATCACAGTTGCACCTTCCTGTTTTAACTCCATTTTTCCCAGCAATCTTCTCAGCCATATTGCATGACAAACGCACCAAGATGCTGCCACATATTCAGCTTCACACATCGAAAGTGTTACTATTGGTTGCTTTTTTGAAAGCCAAGTAAAAGCAGTATTTCCCATAAAAAACACATAACCAGACGTGCTCTTTCGATCATCAATATCACCGCACCAATCACTGTCGGAATAACCAATCAACCTGTAATCCTCTGCTTTTGAATAAAACATTCCAAGTGACACAGTTCCTTGAATGTATCGAAGGATTCTTTTTAATGCCTTCCAATGAGAATAAACTGGTTCCTCCATGAATCGACTTACAATTCCGACACTTAGCGAAATGTCTGGCCTTGTGCATGTGAGATAACGAAGACTTCCTACCAAGCTTCGAAATTTACTCACTTCGACACGATCTCCCCCATCAAATTTCGACAGCTTGGCACCTGGTTCCATTGGCGTCGAAACCGGATTACAACCTTCCATCTTATATTTCTTCAAGACTTCTTTTGCATATTTTTCTTGAGAAATAAAAATTCCTGATTCTTCTTGTCGAATCTCCAGACCAAGAAAGAATCTCATCAGACCTAAGTCTATCATCTCAAATTCTCGTGTCATTGTGCCCTTGAACTCTTCTATCATCTGATCATTATTACCCATAAAAATGAGATCATCAACATAAAGAGCAACAAATAACATATTACCTCCATTCTTCTTTACATAAAGGGCATGCTCATAAGGACATTGTATGAAACCATTCTCCTTAAAATATGTGTCGATACGTGTATTCCATGCCCGTGGTGCTTGCTTCAGCCCATAAAGTGCTTTCTTCAATTTCAGCACCTTCTTCTCTTCTCCAGCATTCATATAACCTGGTGGCTGTTCGACATAGACTTCTTCTTTGAGCACACCATTCAAAAAAGCTGATTTGACATCCATTTGAAATATTGGCCATTTGAATTGAGCAGCTTGTGAAATTAGTAGTCGAATTGTCTCCATTCTTGCAACGGGAGCAAAAATTTCATCATAGTCGATTCCTGCTTTCTGCCTGTATCCCTTCGCAACAAGTCTCGCCTTGTAACGTTCCACTTCGCCTTCGACATTCATCTTTTTCTTGAATACCCACTTCACACCAATGGGTTGACTACCTTTTGGTAATTCGACCAGCTCCCATGTGTTGTTGTGATTAACCGCCTTAATTTCTTCGTCCATGGCAGTTTTCCACTCCTTGTCTCTCAATGCTTCTTCAAAATTGATATTTTCAGCATCTGCCAAAAGACATACAAGATGTACTTCACTTGTCGAATCATACAAGTCTTGTAGACTTCGCATTCTGGGTTGTCGAAGTTCATCTTCATTTTCAGACTCTTCAGGTTCTGTCGAAATGCTTGTTGGTACAACGACTGATCCAGCTTCGACAATAACCTCTGTTGAACTGTTCCAGTCCCACTTGCTCGCTTCGTTTATTCGAACATCCCTACTCACTATCACCTTCTTGTTTATGGGGTCGAATAACCTGTACCCTTTCATCTTCTCATCATAGCCAATGAATATGTACTTCTGACTTTTATCTTCAAGCTTCGTTCTTCGTTGATCTGGTACGTGTGCATAAGCCACACTACCAAATACTCTAAGATGAGAAACTATTGGCTTCTGTCCGCTCCATACTTCTTGTGGTGTTTGATCTTCTAACTTCGAATGTGGACATCGATTCTGAACATAAATGGCACATTGTACAGCTTCTGCCCAGAATTCCTTCGACGTGTTTTTGCTCTTGAGCATTGATCGAACCATGTCGAGAACTGTTCGATTCTTCCTTTCAGCTACACCATTTTGTTGAGGCGAATATGGTGCAGTTAGAAATCTCCTTATGCCCTGCTCTTCACAATACTTCATAAAAACTGTCGAAGTATACTCACCACCTTTATCAGATCGAACTGCTTTGATGTGTCTGTCAGTTGCCTTCTCCACCATCACTTTGAACTTTTTAAACACCTCGAATGCTTCAGATTTTTCTCTCAAGAAATAAACCCAGGTCTTTCGTGAGAAATCGTCAATAAAAGAGATGAAGTACCTTTTGCCACTGAAAGATTCTGGAGTGATTGGCCCACAAATGTCAGTATGAATCAATTCAAGAATATCTTTAGCTTGATATTCTGCCTTCTTTTGAAATGAGGTTCTTGTTTGCTTGCTAAGCACACAATCTTCACAAAATTTTCCTTCATATTCCATGTCTGGTAGCCCGTGTACCATGTTCCTCTTCGCTAATCTTTTCAGACCAGCATGATGTAAATGACCAAAGCGTTGATGCCACAACGACGCTTTGTCTTCGACATTGACTTGCAAACATTTTCCTCGAACACTTCTCAAGTTCAGCTTGTACATTCGATTTCTCCCCTTTTCGACTTGAGCAATCAAATGCCCTAACTTGTCCTTCAAGTGCAATATTCGATCTTTCATGAATATCGAGTAACCTTTTTCTGTGAGTTATCCCAGACTCAAAATATTTGTCTTGAGATCTGGTACATAATAAACATCTTGGATTGACCCAGTCAAGTGATCCTTCTGCAAGTAGCAAATCGTACCTTTCCCTTCGACCTTCACTTTCGATGCATCTCCAAAAGACACATGACCATCTTCAATCTTTTTTATTTCTTTAAATAGGTGTTTGTGACCACACATATGATTACTTGCTCCAGAGTCGAGATACCACATAGTGTCATTTTCTGCATCTTCTTCCTTCTGAGTCATCAACAGAAAACCATCATTCGCTTCGACTTCCAAAGCTAGATTGGTTGTTTCTTCTACCTTCTTTTCGACTCGACAATCTTTTGCAAGATGTCCCACTTTACCACAGTTATAACATTTGAAGGAGTTGCAATCCTTCGCATAATGACCCTGCTTGTTACATTTGTAACATTCGACATTTGAGTAGTTCGACCGACCACCTCTTTGACCACGTCCTCTGCCACGCCAATTTTGCTGGCTAGAGTGTCCTCTGTCGAAGTTGCTGCTTCGACCACCTCGACCACTGTCACGACCTCCATGGCCACGTCCTCTTCCTCGAAAGTTTTGAGAATAGAGTACCTTTTCATCTTTGACTGACTCCTTCATTTGATTTGCTTCTTCGACTACTTCCTCCTTCTTCTTCATTTTTCGTTGTTCGTGTGCCTCGAGAGAACCAGCGAGCTCTTCGACTGAGAGCGTCGAAAGGTCCTTCGACTCTTCTATTGCACATACAATATTCTCAAACTTATCAGTTAAAGATCTCAGAATCTTCTCAACAACTCGTGCATCAGTCACTGCTTCGCCATTTCTAGTGAGTTGGTTCACCACCGTCTGTACACGCGTGATGTAGTCAGATACATTTTCTGACTCCTTCATCTGTATCCTCTCCAACTCTCCACGAAGAGTTTGGAGTCGAACTTGCTTCACTCGATCTGCTCCTCTGAACACTTTTTCTAACGTGTCCCAAGCCTCCTTTGACGTAGTCGAACCGGCAATTTTCTCAAAGCCTGATTCGTCAACTGCTCGGAACAGCATATACAATGCCGTCTTATCCTTCGAACGCGTCTCTTTCAACGCCTTTTGTTGAGCCGCCGTATACTTCGTGGTGTCTGCTGGTTTTGTGAAACCATCCCTGATCACCTCCCACGCATCTAGAGATCCAAGAAGAGCTTTCATTTGGATACTCCAGTTCTCGTAATTCGCCTTCGTTAAACGCGGCAACGGCATTTGACTCATCGTATTCGCCATTAGCTCTGATGCCAATTTGATAAAAACAGAAGCAGTGTTTGCACAAGTATTCTGTATTGATGTACTTGTTGAAAATGAAATACAATCTTGGTCTTTATATAGACCCAAAAGTTCTACTATTCAAACAAACAATAAAAGCTAATAATAGCCCACTATCTATTTGGTATTCCACTAACTCTAGATTTCTCCACTAACTTAATAATAATAAAGACCCACTAACAAAACATTAAAGTTTTTTCAACAGATTCGCATAATGAGTGGCGGCGAAAGCTGCGATTTGCAATTGGGACAGAAGAAGGCGATGTGATTGTGGTGTGATGTCAGAGGCTGAGTAGAGGGTGACGACAGATGGTGCTACGGGTGGCGGAGTGAGGTCATGGTGTGGCTCTGCATACATTTGGGTGGTGGTCTCCAATGAGGTCGATTTCTTCAGCGTCTACGAATCTTTTTCCTCTCCACTTTCTTTATGTATCCTTTCCAATTTTTGTTGTTCTTTTTGTTTTGTTTTGTGTTGTGTATGGTGGTTGAAGTTTGTTAAAAGAAATTTTTAAAGGTTTATGGATGAGTTTGAATTGGTTTGATGTTTTCAAATGGTTTATTGTAGACGAAGGTAATGATGATTGTGGTGTAACGGTGGTTTATGTGAGGGAAGTGAAAATTGAAGGAGATAGTATGGTGAGGGTGATGCAGTAAGATGTCTATTTTCTACAAAAGAAACACGTGAGGGAGAGTTGTGGTGAATGTTTCTTCTTAGCTTTTTATTGACTCATTGGACCCTTATTTATACTAGGAAATTAGGTTAAAACTAAAAAATGAAACCATCAAATTGATCAATCATGACCAAAATAAAATCGAATATTACTTGTATGAAAACAATCATACAAAAAATAATACTGATCCTTTTCTCAATAATAATAATAATAATAATAATAATAATAATAAATGTAAAACATTTTTTGTATTTTTCTACGATTAAACAAAAAAAAATGCCTAAAATAAAACACTTTTTTTTTTTAAATTTTGTGATTCAAATAGAAATCAAAATAAATTAGTAATATATATATATATATATATATATATATATATTATAAAAAAAATAAAATGTAATATAATATTCACAAAAAAAGATTTAGATATTCGGGAAAAATTGGGGTACGACAAGTATCTATTAAGAAGCCTTATCAAACTTCATCATATAGAAGTAAATTCCAGGCCCAAGTGAAGTGTTGAATCATGGATGTATCAAGCAATGGATCTTGAATCTTCATATTGGTGAAAGAGAAGAAGCGTGAAGACTCACCTTGTATGTGTTGAGGGGTATCTGTTTATAAAGGTAAATGATTAAAATGACACACTCACACACAAACACACACAAAGAAACATTCAAATGATCATAAAGCTTCTCTGACTTTGGTAAAACTACCAGAAAACCTTTTTCTGTTTAACTAATGGATTAAGGACTTGTTTTAATCAATTAAAGGAGTTTTTACATGGTATACTCGATTAAACCATTGGGGTTAATCAATTATCACTTTTTTAACGCTCGTAATAAATTAGAGGATGACATAATTTATTTTTCATGGTGCCATTTAAAAATATTTCTTTTTTTTTTAGCTTTGCTAGTAAGTTAACCCTATCGTTAATTGATTAGCAGCATTAGAAAGCCCATGGAATGTTTCCATTTTTAAGCTACACTTTGTCTGGTAAATAGAGAGCTCTTTTTAATTTCATTTACACTATAAAATCTATGTTTATTACTCTTTCTCAATCTCCATTGTTATCTCTCTCTTTATTTCTTCTTCACTTTTTCCTTAGTGTTTTGAGAGTGAAGTTTTACTTGTGATGTGCTTGATTTTGGTGTTGTGACATTTTTGTAATATATCTTCGAGATTTTTTTGTTTGGTTATAAGTTAAAACAAGTTAAAAAAATCTCATTGGGTTTGTGATACTGTCCATCGAAATCCCGTGTTTGATTTGTGAGATAAGCATGGTATAAAAGCTCTCATATGGTATGAGATTAGTCTGGTATAAAATTCTTCTTCAAGCAAGTCTCCTTTATAAGACTCTTCATCCAAGGATCAAGAAGAGAAAAATATGTACAAGCGTGTGGTAATCGCGCCTTCACACATGGAGCCAACATGCCTTAGGGATTTTAGTCCGTTTGATATTGTCACCCGAGGTTTTCTCTGAAAATCCTTCATCAAAGTACCTTGTTTCATGTTTCTAAGACTTATTAAGTTGTTCCACATAAATATCAATTTTAAGGACTAAACACAGGGAAGCTTGTGAAAAAATGTTTGAGTTACTGTACTTTAGAAAATCCTACACTTATGATGGTCCTTATGGCTCAAATAAATTCAACCACACCGTCTTTATTTAAAGCCTCCTTGTCTATCCAATGGAAGATAAGATGCTTCATATCAAGGCCAATCTCATGAAAGCTAAATATCAGTTGGTACATCATCTTCTTATTCTCATACTCTTTCCAAGGCAAGAGAATCGTTGATTCCTCTTAAAGGAAGACATTTTTTCTACGTGGATGCTAACTTAAGATAGCCCAACCAATTAGGTCAATGGGACTTTTAACAACATGTCTTATTGTAGAAGGGATCACTCAGCTGGGTTGCCATATGGAGGCCTAATCAGCAAGATCTTGGCTAAAGCTAGAGTCGACTTTGAGGGTGAATCTGTAGATACAATACACTGTAAGATCGACTCAATGTCTTTAAGAAAAATCAAGGTTCGAGTCTTTCAAGTTGAATTAGGAAATGATCCAATGGAAGAAGAAGAAGTTTAAGCTTAACCAGTTGCAACCAATGAAGGAGTGATAAACTCCATTCTTGCAATTCCCCAGGAAAATTCTCTAGCTCTTTAAAGTTTGGCAAAGGATGTTTGATAAGTGCCAAATTGTCGATATTTTGAGTAATAGTTTTGTAGCACTTATCAGTTCTTTTTGTTAATAAAACTCCACTTTGTTTGTAAAAGTGTATATTTATTGTATACTAGTATTTTTGTGTATAGATTGTATCGTTTGATTGCTTTCCATTCATTTTATAGGTATTTGAGCATTGTTGAAGCATTGAGTAATAAAGGCCAAAGGCTAAGCTTCAAGAATGCAATTTTTAGCAATTCATCAAAGAATAAGGCTCAAAACAATGATGAGAAATATCATCAATTGGTTTATATTTAATCATTGTTAGATAGAGCATTGAAAAAGCTTTCCAACGCTTCGAATCGGGCGCAAATCGGAGTTACGGTTCGAAAGTTACAAAGAAAACAGTGCTGGAATTTTTCTGTGTCTGTCAGCTTCGCCCCGAGCTCGTCGGGCGAAGCAGAGGCGATTCGGACACTCCAAAAGCGTGAAAAAAAATGCAGAATAGACCGACTTAATTTGTCGGGAAAACCGGGACATCGCCGGACGAATTTGCCTGGACAGAAACACATATTTAGGGGTAATAACACATTTTTTAGGGTATGATTTAGGTATTTTTTGCTCCCCCTCCATCAAACTTCATTTTTGATATTTTAGAGCTTAGAAAAGCATCAATGGAGGTTGTAACTCGACGATTTGGGGTGGATGATTCTTGGATCGTGATTGACACCGCGAGAGATTTTGATTCCTCTTCTCTCTTCCCTTTGGAGTTTCCATTTGTTGTGAGTTTGTATGTAAGTTTACCTTGATTATATGTATATTTATTGCTCATGGTGTTGTATAAAACTCATTTTACAAATTAATGTTGATGATTGCTTTCTTTATTTGGGTTTGAGTTGTTGCAGACATGAATGGGTTGAATCCGGATTTAGGATGAACATCTATTAGGTTCTAGATTCTAGAGATAGATTTAGGCTTAATATTCACTTGGGTATCGGAACTTAATGCTTCTGTGTTGTTTGTATTGCGCTGAGAGATTACCGTCGTGAGTAATACGGTCATTGTCTCACTCTGTGTTAGAGATAATCTCTGTGTGAGAGATACATGATAATGTTGACGAGTGATTTAGGTTGCGTACAACTGGGTAGTAAGTTTAAGTATTTGATAGGGTAGATGAAATGCAAACCTGAGAGTTCTCTACTCTCTAAAGAATGAATTCTTTTTCTGTGCATAAGTTTTATTTCCCATATTTAATTTAAAAAGCATTTTAAACCCAAACTCAATAACATTTAAATTGTCAAACGACAGTTCAATAACACTAATCTCTGTGGACACGATAAATTCCCAGAAAAATACTTCCGAAAACTTTTGTTGCTTGCCGCTTTACTACACCAACAATGTTTTTGTTATCAAGAAGAATACGAGAAAATCCAAAGTAAAAAATGATGATAATCGTGACATCTAGTAGATGTTTTATTTTTTGTGTTTTTTAGAGTGTCTAATTTTATATAATTTTCCTTCATATTGTATTCCTCTTAAGTTAATGAAGTATTTGGTTTCACTACTACAAATAACACAACTTACCTCAGTCGTGAAATGACTTTTACCTCGGTTACACAGGCCAGGTAACGAAGGGTGACATGATAACTTGCCACTTTCCCCTTGTTTTTTTTTAAACTGAGGTTAGAAAGTAAATTTTCATTGGTTCGACCCCTAGCAACAACATATTTTTAGTTTCCAAATTTTGTTGCGCGCACCATATACCTCTCAGTTTTATTTAAAAACCTAGGTAATAAGGTTTATTTTTACCTCGATTTTAAGTAATAACCAAGGGGTTAAATCTTATTTATTTCCATATATAATTTGTTTTAAATCTCATTTTCACAGGCCTGTATCATATTATTATAAATCTTGCCAAC
Source organism: Lathyrus tuberosus (assembly GCA_022829125.1). Taxonomy (NCBI): domain Eukaryota; kingdom Viridiplantae; phylum Streptophyta; class Magnoliopsida; order Fabales; family Fabaceae; genus Lathyrus; species Lathyrus tuberosus. The sequence continues at coordinate 6,816,706 of JALAZF010000222.1, read as the reverse complement.
ACAAAATACCAAATTTACATTGTTTTAAATCTTATTTTCATTGGCCTGTGTCATTTTTTACACAGAACCTACAAAATATGTGTCAGAATTGGAATATATCATATTATTTTGAATCTCGTAAATACCGAATAACAAATTATCATTGTTTTCAAAATCAAATGTACAAATTTATGTTGTTCTCATCAAGACAAAATACACACATTTACATATTTGCACACAAAAATGACAAAACCTCTATACATATACAAATTAAGACTATAACAACCAAGAAAAACTATTGTTATCGAGATTCAAAACAAGATAAGAAGGCACCGGCCTAACGTGATCGTATATCATCTATATCTTCTTTTAAGTATGATGTTCTGTTGTTAAACTCCTATAATTAGAACAAAATTCAAATTATTATAATCTAACAACAACAACATTAACTTAAGATAGTCTGATGCTTCATCCATCCATTTATAATGCATGCGGAGATAATATGGAACATATATCTCATAACGTAGTATCCACAAGAATAATCGTTGGGTTATTTTCGCCACTACAAATAGTTTTCATATACTTATATCACTAATGAACACAAATAATTTAAGTCAAAAAGCACAAGTAATATACTTACTTTTAGGTATAAAAAGTTTGACTTTTTACCAATTAAATTTCGTTTTATTGCATTATGTCCCTCTATTGCTCTACATATGTCAGTTAAAACTAAACATGAATAAAAAAATTCAAATCTAAAGTTAAAATTTGAGTATTAAGAATAATACCACTTACCCATTCAAAGCGGCTGAATAATTACCTTTTGTGTTTGCACAACCTACAAAACCTTTTTAGAACACTCAAATTGATTTATATTTTTTGGGAGATTACACCCATCAATGTCAATTTCAGCATCATTAAAACAACTACAATATACAACACATAATTTTAAGACCACTAACAATAACAACACACAACACATAACTTTAAAAAAATGGAAGTTCCAAAACTAAACTTATACATAATTTTAGCAAAAACGACTCTATATGTTGGGTTTGGACCCCCTTCCTATGTGGAGAAAGACCCAAATATGATTAGCCCATTTTTCTCAATTATTTAAAAGGAGAGCATCAATTTAGGGTTGAGAGAGATAGAGAAAAAATAAGGATTCAAAAAGAGAGAAAAAAGGAGAGAAACTCATTCCCGTTTTTCTGCAACCAGTCTCACTAAATCGACGATCCCCGATTCATTAACCATTGGATTGAGCTCAAATTTGGTGAGTAGGTTTATAACACATATATCTAACTTTTGACCTTTCAGAATTTCAAAATAATGTCTGAGGTGAAAGTTATTTGCTTCGTACCAAAGCTGCAAATTTGGGAAAATGTTTCAGCTTTTTGATTCTTACTTGTAAGCCATTTTTCTTTGTGATTTGCGGTTGTTAGATCTAGTTTGTGAATCACTTTAAGACTCTTTTATACCCTTAATTTATTATAGTGGACTTATTTATTTGGTCTGGACGACTCGTGTCTTTTACTCTCATATTGAGGGGTTTTCCACGTTAAAAATATCAGTGTTCTTTTGTGTCTTTATTTGTTCGATTTGCATTCTTATATTTGTTTTAGATCCTCAAGATTCCTACAAGTTTGGGGGAGTTTTATATCTGCTGCGTATAGGTATATTATTGTGTCTTAATTTCCCATCAGAGTGGCATCAGAGCTCTTGGTTAAGGGCTATTTTACTTGTTTGAATGATGGAGTCAGATAGAAAGATGAAGATGGTATTGTTGAATGGTTCTAATTATCATTTATAGAAGGGAAAGATGAAAGACTTACTATTTGTGAAGAAATTACATTTACCGGTTTTTAGTTCGACAAAGCCGAATTCTGTGTCTGATGAAGAATGAGAGTTTGAACATCAACATGTATGTGGTTTTATTTGACAATCTAATAGAAAATAATGTTTATAATCATATTGCTAATGAGACACATGCAAAAAATTTGTGGGAGAAGATAAAGTCCTTGTATGCCTCTAAATCAGGGAATAATAATTTGTTCTTATTGAATAGCTTCATAAGTTTAAAGTATAAAGAGGGGAATTCTATTTCAGATTACTTGAGTGAATTTCTAGGCCTCCTTGATTAGATGTCAGGAATGAGTATCAAATTTGATGATGAAATTTTGGAACTATGTTTATTGCTATCTTTACCAGAGTCTTGGGAGACATTTCAGGTTTCTATCACAAGTTCTGCTCCTAGAGGTGTTGTTTCGGCTAAGGGAGGCACAGGGTTCTTCATCTCAACCCGAGGTACTTGTCATTGAAAATAGGGGGAGAAGTCATAACAAGGAACCGAAGGGTGGTAAAGAGAATAACAGAAGCAAGTCCAAGCTGCGATACAAGAATCTGGAGTGTCATTATTATAACATAACAGGACACATACAAAAGTATTGCTATAAGTGGAAAAGAGATAACAAAGGCAAGAAGGGTAAGTCTCAACAAAGAGATCATGAAGATCATGATGATGATCGTGTTACTACTGCTACTAGTGATGATCTTGTTATTCTCCATGATCATGAGTCTGTTAATCTTGTATCAGATGAGGGCATGTGGATAGTTGACAATGGTGCTACATTGCATAATACACCGAGGAAGGATTTCTTCACATCTTATACTTCTGGTGATTTTGGAGTGTTGAAGATGGGTAATGATGGTGTATCTAAGGTAATTAGTGTTGGTGATATTTGCTTGCAAACCAAAATGGGAATGCAATTGTTGCTTAGAGGTGTCAAACATGCTCCAGATGTCCGCTTTAATTTGATCTCTGAGCATATGCTAGATGATTGTGGTTATGATAATCACTTTGGTTATGGATAGTGGAAACTCAACAAAGGTAACTTGGTTGTGGCTAGAGGGAAAAAACTTTCTAAATTGTATTGGACAAAAGCTTTGGTTGTTAGGGACAATGTGAATGTTATCGACATGGAAGCATCTTTGTGGAACCAAAGACTTAGTCATATTAGTGAAAAGGGGATGAATATTTTGGCCAAAAAGGATGTTTTTCCTGAATTAAAGAATGTAGATTAGGAGAAGTGTTCTCATTGCATGGCTGGTAAATAGACTAGAGTATCTTTCAAGAGACATCCTCCCCTAAGGAAGTCAAAGTTGCTTCAATTGGTACATTATGATGTTTGTGGTCCATTAAAGGTAAAATCCTTTAGTGGTGCACTTTATTGTGTTATATTTATTGATGATTACTTCAGGAAACCATGGGTTTATGCCTTAAAGACAAAAGACCACTGTAGCACCCCAAAATTTTCCCTAACTTTTTTCCTAAACAATAAGTGGCTTATGCTTCACACTTCATTTGCATCTGCATATCCATTAGGTCATAACTCATAATCATATCATTGCATTGGTCTTCTAAGACATGGGATCAAAGGATTTTCTTGTTGGCCTTATTCATAAGCGATTCAGTCGGTTTCTATTCCAGGTTAAGTTGGAGCAAGAGGTTGAATTCTCCTCGTTGTAATCTTCCTGATCTGAGGTTTTCCTATTCAGAGAAACCATCAGAGATATTGGGTCAGGGTTTCGTTGGTTGAATCAGGGTGTGCGTCTCACGGAGGTGTAAGGTTTCTCCTTCTTGGTTGAGTACAAGCTTGCTTTGGATCTAAAGTTTGAGGTGGATTAAATGTGTTAAATCACTTTGTAAATCCATTTTTTTTCTCTAACCTATAACCATTTTGATATCCATTTTGTTAAAATCATATCCATATCCATTTTAGACCATATCATAATCTATAAACCAAATTCCATATCCAAATTAATTGTTCATATCCAATTCTCATCTCAAATCCAAAAACATCATCTAAATTCTCATTTGTCCATCCAAAACCATTTCCTAAGTCACCTACCTAAATCCATATCTATTTTTATTTTTTAAATCACATCCATTCTTACATTCATTTTATACTCATTTCTCTAAGTTCACATTAAACCTTTTCAATACTTCCTCATGGGCTTTTATGCACACAACAATTTTGAGGACATGACACAAAGCAAGGATACCGAGTCAAGCATCAGTAAGAGAGGCACATGGGCTGAAGAATAATCGTAATAATAAGTACTCCAAGCTGCGGTCTTTACTGGACACTCAAGTTGCAGCCTACTTTCCAAAAAGTTCACTATAATGTTGGGGATTCATGTTCGTTGGATTAAACATTTTTCTATTATGTTCATCACAGAAAGTTAACAAGGATTAATTTGTTCCTGATAACTAAATCCAATTGCAACAATCTTTTTTTCAACACTAGCAGTGAATTCGGTGCATAAATTCTTAACATGGAAATAGAATAACAGCAAACAAAATTTCCCAACTGACATAGGAAAATCCATACTTCCAAAATTTCAGTTACAATCTAACCAACCAGTTTTTACTCCACCCTAACTAACTCCTAACAGAACCTAACCAAAGGCTGAGAAAAAAAACTATCTCATCATCAACCCAAAAAACCAACTCTTCATTCTTGAAGGCTTCACCAATATTCCTCGGCTCCTTCCAATCTTCCATCATCATCTTCAATGTTCCTCTCATAAAATTCTGGAATCCTCCGCATACTGATCATCAATGAAAACCTGCAAAACTAAAACACTAATCAATTCTCTCCAATCTCTAACATTTGGCTAACAAATCTCTCTAACCATATTTCTAACCAAAAAGACCTGATAACAGAATTAACATTTTCCTAAACAAAAACACTAACTGAATCACTATTCTTAAAGCTTCTTCTTCAACTTCTTTTGTTCCTCTTCTTTCAATTCACCACCTTCAATCTTCATCAACCAATCTTCGCCATGAGACTTCTGCAACAGCAGCAACAACTCTGAACCTTCAACACTTTCTTCACGGCATCACCTCAATAACCTTCAGCAACACTGCTTCGAAGCCTGCAAGAAATTTAGATAACCGCAACATTACCACTTCGTCAAATTCACAACAATGAAGACAACAAGATTTCACAAGAACAAAGAGTTCAACAACTCAATCATCAACACTCACACAACACATGAACAGAGTTCAAAACTTGAAGGAGAAGAAGATTGAGAAATTGAAATACGAAGAAATAGAAGGGAAAGCAACCAGAATGTAACAGATTCGTACCAGAGAAGTCGTCGATATCATTAGGCAAACACGGTAGCATCATCTGGATTTCCTGATCGGCATTTAGACTCCATTTAAAAGCGTTGTCGTGTTATGATATGTTCGCGATCGGTTGTTCGCGATCGGTGTTTCTGATAATCCACGGCGGCTTTTGTGACGACAATCTTGTTGAGAAATGAATGGAGAGAGGTTGAGCGGCGAGGACAAGATGAGTGGAGATGCAGGTTTTTGGGAGGTTTTGTCGCCGGAGATTGAGTTCGGAGATGATCGAGACGGCACAGGGAAAGAAACGGTGAGGGAATGGAGGAAAGACTGCTGAGGGAGGGTTGAGATTTGTTTCTTTTCATTAGGTTAAAATTTAACCATTGTTTTGGACCGAGCCTAGCAACTCTCCACCATGGATCTTCCGCTCACAACGCCAGTATTACTCCTGCACCCCCCATGGGCGCGGGTCAAAGATCTTGGGCCAGACTGTTGTTATCCACACCACTGGATTCAATTTCTGTACCCTCTCTGTTTCTCTATTCTTTTTTAGTTTAATTTGTGATTAATTGATGGTTTTTTTTGTGACGATTGAGATTTCGTTTTGGTGTATTGATACCTTGATTAGTTTCTTGACAATTCTAATGGGATTTTTGTAGATAATTTTTGTTAAGGTGTTAATTAATTTCGATTTAAGACGTTGACCGATTTCGATTAAAGGCTCATGGATTTTTGGATCGATGACAATCGATCTTTTGGACATCTCTTCATGGAATAATTTTGGGAGATTAGGCATTTATTTTGCCTCCAAGGTTGATTACAAGACTTGCACGAAGTTTTCGAGTTTCTTATTATGTGACGAATCGTCTCCGACCAAGTAAGAATTCTTGAAACTTTGAGCATCATTGTAGAATGCATGTAGTTAGGATCATCATGTAGTTGCATCTAAAGTCCTCCTACCTGAGGCAATGTTTGTGGTTAGATTTATGACGATATGCGACGATTCGAAACTTAGGGCTTAAGTTAGGCGTGAAAAATTTGTTTTCCTAGCACTTTCCCTTGATTGCAATGTTTTGCTCGTTTCGTCCCAATTATTAAAAATAGTTTTGAGTGTGGTAAAATTCTGAGAAAATTCATGAGAGCTCTTGAGGGTCTTAATTAATTTATGGTAAATTTTAATTTCACGTTTGGTGTGTTTTGATATTTTTTTGGAGTTTCGAAAAGGAATGTGTTCTTAATGGTATATCTAGTGATGCAAGTTCTAGAATGTGATCTTCCCTTGACCATTTGGAGCTAATTTTTGTTGTGAATTTAGACCTCTGACTATGTGACCTAATGATGTTTGATTGGTACCTTGTCCATGATTAGTGAATTGCTTTTGAGCTTCATCTTTGCGCCTTGCCTTGTGTGAACATCTTTGATAATATGATTAATGTTCGCAATTAATTGAGTATGTTCGGTGCATGATATGAACACTATATTTTTCATGTGATTACCTACTGTCTTTGGCATGATATTTTCAATTACCTATAATTTTCAAGAGCATTTTGCTATTTTTCACTCATTTTCCAATGCGAACCGAACATGTTGATACATGCGTAGAAAGAAGTTATGTTTAGGACTTGTGTGAGGGCACTTTGAGCCAACTTTGAATATGAGTTTTAGAACATTGTTAAGTTTATTTTGATGCACAATTAAGACATTTTGATGCACAATTAAGACATGCTTGATTATTGCCTTTGATCATTTCACATGCCTTAAATGATGTCTACTTTGTGTGTATGTGCACTTGAATTTGTGTTTCATTTTGGCCACTTCTTTTGATGCCGCTTGTATGCCATGTTCATGATTGTTTTTGGGGATTAAATTAGGAAATTTTATAGGTCATTTTCCTATGGTGTGTGAGCTTTAACATTGCCTTACCATGTCATTTCACTTGCATTATTTGAGTGACAATTTTACATACTGGTATGAGAAGTTTAAATGTGGTTTTGCTCGTGGAATGAATTGACTTTGGAGAGAGAGTTTAATGCAAACCTTGGTGACACTTTGAGATTGGTTTTAAGCATGCGTATAAGTTGTTTCACTTCTGACCTTGGTCCATTTTCACGTTTTAATTCAATTCATCTAACTTTTAATGACTTTCTTTTGTTGGTTTACCTTTAACTTCAAAGTAGATTAGTCTTGTAGCATAGTTGTAACTTGACTTGTAATTTCATAATCCTTTTAGATCTTTCAATTTGACTAGTGTGACTCAAATGTACATAGTCATTAGACTTAGGTCTTTATGTTGTACATACACTCTCTTGTTATTACTAATGTCTTTGGTTCACATGTGCAAGGTACATAAAGGAGACATTCCAAAGGCGGTTTGACCATTTCATTTTGTAAATAAAAGCTTGTTTCTAAATCGGTTTGCTATTTTTTTATAGGTGCTGTCGTGACTTGCTGTCGTTGCGCTTTCGTTGCTTTGCTACGGATTCGTATCCGTTTGGTAGGACCTCTTATCTCGTCACTTCTCTTTAATGCTTTCAAATGCCATGAGAAGTAGGAATAGTCGATGCCATGATAAGTGGGATTATATGGAAAGCCCTCAAGTGAGGCCATGATTGTGCTTGTTTGATATTGTGCTAAAGACCTCCAAAGAGGCATCCTGTTCCCCATATCCCTTGTAAGACCTCAAAGGAGGCAATAGACGGAAGGTAGGGTTCGCAATCAACCCTCGTTATTCTAGTTGAGTCGTTCTTAGCTCTCATTACATGATTGAAGCTTTGAACATATCTTACTCGTGTTATCGAGTCCGTCAGTGGAAGGAGGGTTTAGTAATCAAACCCCCACGCTTTGTCTATAGCTCGTATTGACCAATGCTGATGCTTATGTGATCTGATTCACATCTTCCCCTTTCTTACTCTGCTTTCCATGGTTCTTGATACCATTGGGTGAGCACTCTTATTTCCCACAGATAGCTTGTTTACCTCGGTTGATATGACCCTTTGGCTAAAGCTCCCTCTTTCTTATTGTGATTGTGTGATATTATTGTTAACTGACATTGTTTAGTCCTTAGTTGCTTTTATTTCATTTTGTGATTGATTCATCCTGTGTTTACTTGTCTGATGACATGATCCCGTAGGATTAGTAGCTCCACTTAATTTTAGATTAAGTTGGAGGTAGGAGAGACATTAGGATAGCAATCCATGCATGACAACATTAGGTAGACTTCCCTCTTGATCCTGACTTTAGGGCCATCCTTTGCATGATAACATTATGACATCTAGATTCCCTTTAGTGTTTTCTTTTCACTTGAGTCTTCTCTTCTCATCTCATAACACTTCTAAAACAGTTAATAAAATTAATGTGTATTGCGCATGAGCCTTGCATGTGGGAAGTGAGGAATGAGGGGTTTCCTCTCCTTTTTCTAGAGTGTTAGCATACGTCCTGTTAGGACGACCATGCGACGCATTCGATCCTACGTTATAGACTTGGGTGCAATGCAAGTTACAAACAACTTCAAAACACTTCTGTCTAAAAAACGCAAAACAAACTCAAACCTTTTTATCCTTCGGGATCGTTAAGTTTCAAACCTCATTTTCAGAAAAGGGCACGTTACTTCCGTCTCGTCACAAACAGGCATCGACCCTAACTGCCGGACGCGAACTTAATGTCGCTCATAAAAAATGCAGACTTGGTTAAGTCGAACTACGACTGCTCTGATTTCCTCTCTCTCGTCCGATTGAGGATACGTAGGCATGAGACGGCGATGTCTTGGTGAGCAACCTCCCCCCTTAGTTCGTGTCCGAACTACGTTGACTCTGATTTTCCCGTTCCCGAGGGAATACATAGGCCTAGGACTCCGAGGACGTCCTATCGAGTCACTTCTTTTTATTTTCTTCTTCGTTTCTCTGTTCTTTTCAGTTCTCGTTCCCTCTCGTTTCCAAAAGCAGTGGAGCTCCAGACGACGACACCCTTTGATCGAGACAACAAGCATGGATCCCATCGGGTACGATGGACGTCTTGGGTGCTAACACCTTCCCTTCGCGCAACCGACTCCCGAACCCAGATCTCTTGGTCGCAAGACCATGTTTTTCCTTTCCCCCAGGTTTATGCAGTGTTTCCTTTCCCTTTCTTGGGATAAATACACATTGCTGGCGACTCTGTTTCGTGCCACTTTCGCGTTTATACTTGGATGAAAATCCCGGGAGCGACAGCTGGCGACTCTGCTGGGGATAATCTGAGAGACCAGAATCTCTGGTTTCTTAAGCGGGTCAATCCTAGCGCTTGTCTGTTTTCCTTTCATTGGGTGTTTACTGTATTACTGTATTACTGCTTTACTGTACATTACTGTATTTATCGCATTCACTGCATTACATATCATTATTATACTGTGTTGTGCTGGATTTTTTCTTTTTGGTGGGCAGGGTGTTCTGAGAGATAAGCCCACTACCCAGGCTTGAGCATACACATAGGTATTAGAGTGGATAATGTAGCACCCCAGAATTTGCTCTCCTTACTTTAGTACTAACTGGCTTATGTTTCATTTCATTTTTGCATTATCATGTGTGCATATCATTTGGCTTTGTGGTTATGGGATCAAGGTTCTCTGTTCAAGCATCGTCAGGTTGCAACAGACGTTTATTTCGTCACTCGACATATGCGCAAAGTATTTCTCCAGGTTACGTAATCAGCGGGTCAGCAAAGCTCTTATCAAACATAATTTTTCATGTCAAGAATCTCAGAGGAAGTTGAAGATTTCAGCCGATTCAGAACAGTTTGAGCAGAAAATCAGTTTGCTGTGCAAATTTGCAAAATTCATAACTCTTGCTCTGGAACTCGTTTTGGCTGGATATTCAACAGTTAGAACTGTCTTGGTATTCTCTACAACTTTTATGTTCGGCTCGAAAGTCAATTCATCAAGGAAAGTGGTGGGAATTATTTGTTTCTGGAATTTCGGTTTCGCTGGATAATTGCGTCAGCGGTATTCAAAAGGGCTTAACTTCTGATTGGATCATCATTTCTGAGCTATTCCTATGCCAAAAATTTCCATATTGAAATTATCTGCAACTTTTGTGTTTGGACCGAGGGCTGATTCTTTGAGGAAGATCTCTGAACACGCGAGTTTTAAGAGTCGATACAGTGCAAAAAACAGTGAAAAATAGTGTTGAACCGGTGTATTTCGGACACTAAAAAATTCATAACTCTCGGCTCGTGTATCGGATTGATGCCGTTCTGGTGCCTAAAATTCCGTTTAGAAATTATCTTCGTGCCGTGAATTCAGTTTGGGTCAGGTCCGAGCGGAAGGACCCCGAAAATGTGAATTACCAGTGGGGTTCTTTGATGCAGTGCACTGTTTGCCAGATTTTGTAAAATTCATAACTCGGTCAATTTTCATCGGATTGCATCCGTTCTCGAAGCGTTGGTTCACAAATTTTATCATCTTCAAGTTCCAAGACAAGCTCGAGTTCGAACGATGCTCCGAAGATCATCGTTTTGGTTTATTTCGTAAAACGGAAGTGCTGAACCGAAGAAAAAGGCTGAAAGTTATTTCACGGGAAAATGCATATCTCGGTCGTTCTTTGTCCGATCGCGCTCATTTTTTGACACGAGGTCACTGACTCATAGTTCTACAACTTTTATGACAAAGTCGAGTCGAGATTATGCTCCGAAGAGGTTTATCTCATCACGTTTTTGAGTAGCGGACACCAAATAAGCTGAAAAAATAACTTATTCAGTGACGTCTTGCAGCTTGAACATATCGATCGTACTCGATTTTGATCGTATGACGTCCGTTCTTTTTGTGTTGCAACCGTGATTCAGAGGCGGACGATGTTGTGGAAGGCTCAGAGTCGAAATTTCTTGCCGAAGATGGTGTTATTTTCACTTAAGCTAATATTCTACCTTTTGCCCTTCATTTTAAACTCCACTATATATTCAAAACTCTCTCTCATTTCCCATAATTTCACTCATTCTCACAAACACCAAAAACTATCTCAAATTTTTCTCTCAACTCTCACGAGATCAAAAAACCAAAAGCTCATACACTCATTGGAGAACACACGTTATTTTGAGGAGAACAAAAGTTTAAACCCTAATCCTTCTCTCATTCGAATGTTATGTTTCTGTCTTGGTGGTCAATTTTTTATTATTTTCCATGTGGTTCTCTTCGCTCCTCGATTATTGCTTCGTTAGCTTGATACGTGTGATGTTTGGATCCATTTGGTGATGCAATTTTGTGGTTCTTGGTGAGACCTTTTTCACATACATTCTTGATGGATATGACGTGATTTTCAGAATTTATTCAGATTTTTATAAGGCATGCTTCTATTTTTGGTTGACATTTACATGTGACTCAAACTTTGAATGGAATGTTTTGGGTACGTGATCTAGTTTGGATCTTTTTGACCCTTTGTGTTTAAGTGAAGCTTGGAATGATTATATGTTGTGATCATATACTGACTTGGTTTGTTTTTGGCTTTGGAATCATTTTCATTTAATCATTTTTCTATTTATGGTGGATTTTCCAAGTTGACAATGTTTTGACGCAACTCTTTGGATGTTTTGAACTAGTTTCTTTGAGATGTCTTCTCATAAGATCTCATAAATGTTTGGTGACTCTTATTTGCTTTGAATGACATGTGTGGGGTTCTCATCCCCTTGATATGGTTTCAATTAAATGACATTTTCTCACTTCTTGCCTCACATGATCTTTTGTTGCTTGCATGAATGACATAAGTGAACGTTTTGCCTAGTTTTGGCACATGTTTTGAGTGTGACGGATGATGCTCCTTCTTTGATGATTTGAGCTTACTATGACATGAAGTGCTTGCTGCCCTACCTTGTTTCTTATCTCTTGTGTCATCTTCTTCTTCATCTCCCTCACTTTCTTTTCTTCCCTTTTGGATCTCAAGACTTGTTGAAGTCTTGGATTCACTTTTGCATGATCCCCTTAGGATTCCTAGCTCCACTTAATTTCTGATTAAGTTGGAGGTAGGAGAGACATTAGGCTTTCAATCCTTTGCATGATGACATTAGGACTAAATTCCATAGGATAGTCTCCCTCCAAACCTCCCCTTAGGGCCATCTTTGCATGATAACATTAGGACTCTTAGTTTCCCTTTAGAGTTTCCTTTGTGTCTTCTCTCTTCTCATCTCAAAACTTCTTGAAAACACTTAATGAAGATAAAGTGTATTGTGCACGAGCCTTAAGCGTGGGGAATGAGAAATGAGGGGCTTCCTCTCATCTTTCTAGAGTGCTTAGCGAGCGTCCTGTCTTGGGACGATTCGTTAAGTATTCGTCCCTGTGCCCTAGACTTTGGTGCAATGCAAGTTATGAACTAACTCAAGTCACTTCGGTCTTAAAAAATACAAACAAACTTCAACCCTTTTTGTCCTTCGGGATTGTCAAACTAAAGGCTATTTTCAAAAGGGCACGTTACCTTCCGTCTGAGTCGCAAACAGGCATCGACCCTAACTGCCGGACGCGAACTTAGCGTCGCTCATAAAAAACACAAAAAGAACTTGGTCCGAACTACGTTGACTCTGAATTCCCCATTGCACAAAGGGGGTACGTAGGCCTAGGACGTCGACGTCCTACAGAGTCGGTCTTTGTCTTCACCTCCCCGTCTTAGTACAACCATAGATGATAGTATAACTCACCCTTAGAATAGACAACAAGCGTGGATCCCATCGAGTACGATGGACACGTGGGGTGCTAGCACCTTCCCCTCGCGTAACCGACTCCCGAACCCAGGTTATGGTTACGATGACCATTCCTTTCCCTCTTCCTCAGGTTTATGCGGTGTTCCCTTTCCCTCTCTTGGGATAAATTTACACGGCTGGCGACTCTGTTTTCCGCGTCACTCTCGCGTTTGTACCTGGATGAAAATCCTTGGAGCGACAGCTGGCGACTCTGCTGGGGATCTGGTTGACCTATGCTGGTCCATCCCTAAGCGAGTCAATCCTATCGCTTGCTTGTCTTTGTTCTCTTTGGGTGTTTTTGTTTTTGTTTTGCTTTATTTGTTGTATTTTATTTTTCCCGCATTTTCTGCATTGCATTTCATTTTTATTACTGTTATACTGGATATTGCTGTGTTGTGCTGGCTGTTTCTGTTTTGCAGGTTGGGTTGTTCTGAGAGATAAGCCCAATACCCAGGCTTGAGTACACCCTAGGACTAGAGTGGAGAGTAGTGGGACCTACATGCCTGCTTGGTACGTTTGTGTGTTCACGAAATTCACAACCAGACGAGGCTATCTTGGGACGCATTCTAACGTGTGTGTCTTGCGCATGTTAGGATGTCGATCTAGAGAGCTGTCGACTCTGGTGACCGATCATCGAGGACCTTAGTGGAAACATCCCTCTTTAGTGGTGACAGTGGCAGACCACATTCTGTGGCAAACCCATTCGCACCCGAGGGCCCACTTTGGAACTCGCATAGGATGACCCCTATCTTTTGAAGAGAATCAGTGGAGGCACTCCTCGATTGACAAAAGTACTGTACCCCGAGGGATGAATGTACTATTGTTTCTCAACCTCAGTGCCAGAAGCTGAGGACCTTCCGTTTTGGAGAATCAGTTGAGGCCTCCTCGATTGATGATGATGCCAAACCAGAAATGGTGAACGTATCATCATTTCTCGACCTGAGAGCCCGGGATACTGAACATCCTAGTACCCACACGTGAGAGGGGATGGGTGTTTGCAGGTTTGCAGGTAACCGAAACCTTCAACCTACCCGGTTTTTCTGGATTTCTCATCAATGTTTGATTATCTGGGTTCCTGGTTATCTCAGTGGTTCGGTATTTTGGAATTCTGGTTTTCTGGGTTGTGGTTCTCGTTCAGTTAACAGCACAACACATCCAGCAGTGTTGCCTTGATCCCATGTGTGCATTTGCATCATCATTTTGCATCCTAACATGTTTATTCATTTGCAGGGTTGCATCCTAACCTTGATTCTGGTTTCTAAAGACTATCGAGGATGAGTACTGAGAAGAAAAAGAATATCATAGGATACAAGTTCCTGTCACGTATTCTAGATCCTGTTCACAAGGTTGTTTGTATGGCAGAACCTGGGGAATTGGCACTTGTGGACTTTGATGACATGCCGTAGTTCTCTTTCTCTCTATTGTATTAGGATCACCACCAGAATTTTTGGTTGGGATCTATGATTATTGTGTTCAGACTTATTATCTCGAGTTGTGATCGTTGACATCTGGTTTTCCTCTGGTTTTCTTAATATATGAGCAGAAGTCTCGTTCTATCTTATTGTTAAACTGGAATCAAGGGGTGGATCGCCCTGCGAATTTTTAAACATGTTCATTTGCATTCGCATATTCATAATCATTTTACATAATCATTTTGCATAACAGGTGTTCATCTCTGGCATTCTTACTTGGTTCTCCTCCTCAGTACAGGATTGCGGATCAACACATTCACCGATATTCTACCAGACAAGATCAGAAAAGACTCATGGATCAACTACAAGCTGAGATGACTGAGATGGGGACCCGCATGAACCAATTCATGGATTTAATGCAGGGGATTGCTCAGGGCCAAGAGCAGTTAAGAACTGTTGTCCAACCACTGATTGCAAGGATTGATGACAAAGCTGTCCTTCATGGAAGAGTCCATACTGGTGTTACTGGTACTAATGTTCAGAATGGCCCTCCAGGCGGAGGTGTTCCTGTTTCTGGTGTTGTGATCCTCCGAGCGGGGCTGAAAATGTCGGGGGAGGTGGTATTGCTGTCTGTGCTATTCATGGCCGTCAGTTTGATGATATTCAAGATGATGTTTTCTTTGTGCCAGGTGGGGATGCCAGTTCCCAGATTGACACTAATCAAAGATTCAGGTTGATTGAGGAACAACTGAGGGGTATTCCAATCAAGATTCTGTGGGTATGGATTTAGAGGATTTGGGGGTGGTTCCAGGCGTTGTTATCCCGTACAAATTTCAGACTCCTACCTTCGAAAAGTACAATGGTATGACTTGCCCAAGGACTCACGCCAGGGCATACACGAGTAAAATGGCTTCTCACTCAAAGAACGAAAAGTTGATGATGCATTGCTTTCAAGATAGCCTATTTGGGGCATCCTTGGAATGGTATATGCAGCTAGAGAGGAAAGACGTTTGTAGCTGGAGAGAGCTGGCAGGGGCATTTATTAGACACTATCAATATAACACTGATATGGCTCCCAATCGTACACAGCTGCAGAATATGTCTCAAAAGAGCAATGAAAGCTTTAGAGAGTACGCCCAGAGGTGGCGTGAATTGGCTTCCCGAGTTCAACCTCCGATGTTGGAAAGAGAGCTCGTTGAGATGTTCATGGATACGCTTCAGGGGCATTATTATGAGAAATTGGTTGGATGTTTGTCAGCTGGATTTTCAGGTCTTGTATTGGCAGGGGAAAGAGTTGAAAACGGCATCAAAACGGGAAAGATTCCAGTTGCTCCCGGTTATTCTGAAAATGCGAAGAAACGTTACAGGGGAGAAGAAGGAGAGACTAATGTCATTCAGTACCAACGACCTTATGCTCCTCAACAACAGAAGTATCAGCGTCAGAACCAGCATAGGCCACGCAACAACTTAGAAAGAAGGAATGCTCCTCTTCATCCAGTTCCCATGTCGTACAGTCAACTATTGCCACACCTGGTTCGAAACTCATTGGTGGAGCCTAAGACTTTGAAGCCAGTTCCAGAACCATACCCTCTGGAGTACAATCCCCATGTGCAATGTGGATATCATGGAGGATCTATGGGGCACTCAACCGAAGATTGCAAAGCCTTCCAAGCCAAAGTGCAACAATTGATCGACAAAGGGTACATATCATTTCCGGAAGGAGACTTGGTTGTGCACGTCGACCTCTCATCTGTTTGAAGACTTCAAGGGTCGTCTCCTAAAGCCAGTAGCCCAAGCGGAGTCAAGTCTTCTCAACAACGACAGTCATCAGTTTCTTTACTGCATTTTCATTTGTAGTTTTTCATTTCTCGTTAAAGCATTATATGCATGTAGAAACTTGTTTGTTTTTAATGACAATCATAATACAATGAGCATGTTTTCCTTGAAGTAATCCATTCGTGTTCACTCTTAAATGTTTATATGCACTGCAATACCAATTTTCTTGTTTAGAACTCTTGAGGGAGGATGACGAAATAAGAGCGCAGATTTCTAATGGTGCGCATTTGGATGAAACCCTGTTAAGGATGTACAGGCATTGTTTCAAATTCACAAACACTGGAGATATAAGGGAGATAGACCCTCGTTAACCCCTTTGAGCCTTGAAGTGGGAGCTTCTTTCGTACGAAAAAACTCTCATACTTAACCCAGGGGCAGGGTAGGCGTCAGTTAGTTTAACCGAGCGTTTAAATTCCAAGGAGAGTGTGCATCCGAGGATCCATTACCTCCCATTCCGCTACCAAGAGGTTAAACCACAATGGTTATCCATCAACAATCAAGGAGTGAGGCAGTCACAACCCTTTCAAGCAAGTAAGACAACCAGTGTCACACACTTTGTTCAAAAAGGGGAATTAAAAAAAAAAAAAAAAAAAGCCTGTTAAGTCGAAACTTGAAAACAAGTGACTTAGGCAAAAGTTAGGGCATCCCGCTGGACTTAAAAATCGAAAAACTCAAAAGAGTCAGTCCAGGCAAAAATTAGGGATAAAAAAAATAAAAGAAAGAAAAAGCGAAAGGCGAAAAGGATTACAAAAGAAAATCCTCGATAAGAACAAATTCGTGTGATTATAGACACAAAAGATAAAAAGGGGTGGCTATCATTCCAAACTCCCTTAGGTGCCAAACCATTAGTGGCATAGGTTCCTTAAAGATCATAAACCTGTTGGGAGATGAGCATTTGGGTCAGATTAACTGAACATAGGACTGGAGAACATCACGAAGAGTGGGTGGGCACCGATAAATTTTGAGCCATAAATCCTTTTTCTGAAACCGCGAACCAGACCACGTTACAACCCTTAAAAGTCCTAATTGAAACAGGGTTTATTTCGAAAGCGTACTTCAACAGGATAGCGTTCCTGACTCCTATGAGTTGTGCTAATAAGATTTGATGGTATTTTTGGTGTGCATTGTTTTGCCATTCAAAAATCAAGGCCGCATCCCAGCTAGTGATTCGTTCACAAAGCTTGGCGACACATTTTCAATAAAGCTTCAAGGTTAACATGAGTGTTACATTAGAATTGTCATTCTCATAATAAACATTTTCTGCGTGCATGTGTTTGATATCAAAGAAGCTTACACAGTGAACGTCAGTCAAGAAGCTTGATCCGGGTAAGTTGGGATGGTGAAAACTCCGAAGGACAATCATATCAAAGGGCATGCTGCCAAGAGACTCAGTGTAAAGCGGGCTCTCCCCAGTAAGTCGTGTTAAGATGTAGCTAATCTGGGGCAATCACGTCGAGAAATCTTTCCGAAATTCAGATTATGAAGACTGGGGCAGTTATGTCGAGATACGATAAATCTCTCCAAGAGTTTGAAGACCCTGGGGCAGTGCGAACGCCCGATCTTCTATAAAATCCTCTTGAGATGATTTCCTCTATTAGACCTGGTGGTCTGGGGCAAGTGAAAAGTTCAATGAGTCGCTTATGACCATAAAGACAAGTCAGGTTGCAGGGCAACAGGATTGTACATCCCCAGCAGTTGGCTCTCCCCAGCAGGACAAACTTTCCTCAGCAGAGCAGACCTTCCCCAGCAGGACAAACTTTCCTCAGCAGAGCAGACCTTCCCCAGCAGGAGACCTGGAAAGTATTTTCTCTGAATCAAGACATTATCTCCCTACAGAATAAGGGTTTTCACTTCCCCCATCCAGTCAGGAAGCGTGCTTTCGTCGACAATGTCATATTCTAGTCCCCAGCAAGGTGGGAGTAAAGTCATTCTCCCCACCAGCAGGCTAAGTTCAGTAGTATCCCCAAGCAGGATGATATTATGGGCTGGCATCCCCCAGCAGGTCCTGAGCCCAATTAGATATTAGCAATCTTCAGTAACAGACTTCCAGTTCCGTTATTGGCGTCCATTCTCAACTCCCCCAGCAGAGGAGAAATCTCAGGTTTTGGATGTTACCTTCAGTGAAAGACAGGTGTGGCCCCCGGTAGTTCTTTCGGGATTTCATCCCCAGTAGAAGTCGTTGATCCGAAGAGTCGATCAGTATGACCCTTCTCAGCAGAGTTCCTGGATTCAGAGGACAATTTATTTTTGTCATCCCCGGCTGAATTGGTCTTTTCTCTCCAGCATTTATTTTGCTGGAGAGACCCCTTTTGCATATCATAAGCATCTGCATTGCATCCTCAAACGCGTAGCATTTCCACTTCGTGTGGAGCATTACGGCAAAATTTAAACATTTGCATTCGAAGCATAAGCCAGGTTTGATGCTTTCCTTGCCAGTTCTCTTTCCCAGCAGAGATGGCATAACTCAGGAGGTTTTGGAGGGATACGTTCCTCATACTTGTGCTCCCCGGCAGAGTCTTTTATTTAGACTTCTCCTTTCCCCAGCGGAGTCATCTTATCTGTGGATCGTGACTCCGTTAGAAGTTTCCCTTGGATTAGCCAATCTCCTTTGTAAATCCAGTTCTCGTCTGGTAGTCAGTTCTCGTCTGACTTACTTGGTGAAACCCAGTTCTCGTCTGGTAGTCAGTTCTCGTCTGACTTATTCTGTAAATCCAGTTCTCGTCTGGTAGTCAGTTCTCGACTGACTTATTTGGTGTAAACCCAGTTCTCGCCTGGTAGTCAGTTCTCGTCTAACATCTCTTTTGTAAACCCAGTTCTCGCCTGGTAGTCAGTTCTCGTCTGACATCTCTTTTGTAAACCCAGTTTTCGCCTGGTAGTCAGTTATCGTCTGACATCTCTTTTGTAAATCCAGTTCTCGTCTGGTAGTCAGTTCTCGTCTGACTTACTTGGTGAAACCCAGTTCTTGTCTGGTAGTCAGTTCTCGTCTGACTTATTCTGTAAATCCAGTTCTCGTCTGGTAGTCAGTTCTCGGCTGACTTATTTGGTGTAAACCCAGTTCTCGCCTGGTAGTCAGTTCTCGTCTGACGTCTCTTTTGTAAACCCAGTTCTCGCCTGGTAGTCAGTTCTCGTCTAACATCTCTTTTGTAAACCCAGTTCTCGCCTGGTAGTCAGTTATCGTCTGACATCTCTTTGGTAAATCCAGTTCTCGCCTGGTAGTCAGTTATCGTCTGACCTATTATTATGGTAGTCAGTTCTCGTCTGACTTATTTCGTGAAACCCAGTTCTCTTTATCAGCAGAGATAGCAATCTTTTGAAGATTTTCCTCGTCAGTTCCCTTTACCAGCAGGGATGGCATTTATTCTGCTAGTTCTCTTTATCAGCTGAGATAGCAGTCCTTTGAAGATTTCCTTCGTCAGTTCCCTTTATCAGCAGGGATGGCATATTTCGAGATTCCTTTGTCAGTTCTCTTTATCAACAGAGATGACATAACCTGGGAAAGTTTTGTTTCACGCTATCCCCGACGAAGTCCACTTTATGTTGGTTATCCTTTGTGGGTACAATTGAGGTTGTATTCGTATTTTCTTTGTGGGTAGAGTGATTGAGGCCAGTCTTCCTTTGAGGGTACAATTGAGGTTGTATTCGTTTTGTGGGTGCGATTGAGGTCGTATTCGTATTTTCTTTGTGGGTAGAGTGATTGAGGCCGGTCTTCCTTTGAGGGTACAATTGAGGTTGTATTCGTTTTGTGGGTGCGATTGAGGTCGTATTCGTATTTTCTTTGTGGGCAGAGTGTTTGAGGTCAGTCTTCCTTTGCGGGTATAATTGAGGTTGTATTCGTTTCGTGGGTGCGATTGAGGTCGTATTCGTTTCGTGGGTGCGATTGAGGTCATATTCGTCTTATTTTTGTGGGTATGGTTGAGGTCATACTCCTTATTTTTTCAGCACGCTCCATTTCGTTATTCTCACCATGAGCAAATTTCCGGGGCTCTTTCGGTATTCAATACCCATGTATCCTGGAATGTCTGAGAGCCGTCGCTACCATACCTTCAGGACCAAGTTGATTGAATAGGGGCAGCTGTAGCACCCCAAAATTTGCTCTCCTTACTTTAGTACTAACTGGCTTATGTTTCATTTCTTTTTTGCATTATCATGTGTGCATATCATTTGGCTTTGTGGTTATGGGATCAAGGTTCTCTGTTCAAGCATCGTCAGGTTGCAACAGACGTTTATTTCGTCACTCGACATATGCGCAAAGTATTTCTCTGGGTTACGTAATCAGCGGGTCAGCAAAGCTCTTATCAAACATAATTTTCATGTCAAGAATCTCAGAGGAAGTTGAAGTTTTCAGCCGATTCAGAACAGTTTGAGCAGAAAATCAGTTTGCTGTGCAAATTTGTAAAATTCATAACTCTTGCTCTGGAACTCGTTTTGGCTGGATATTCAACAGTTAGAACCGTCCTGGTATTCTCTACAACTTTTATGTTCGGCTCGGAAGTCAATTCATCAAGAAAAGTGGTGGGAATTATTTGTTTCTGGAATTTCGGTTTCGCTGGATAATTGCGTCAGCGGTATTCAAAAGGGCTTA
This sequence comes from Lathyrus tuberosus, assembly GCA_022829125.1. Lineage (NCBI taxonomy): Eukaryota > Viridiplantae > Streptophyta > Magnoliopsida > Fabales > Fabaceae > Lathyrus > Lathyrus tuberosus. The sequence continues at coordinate 6,796,065 of JALAZF010000222.1, read as the reverse complement.
ACTTCTGATTGGATCATCATTTCTGAGCTATTCCTATGCCAAAAAATTCCATATTGAAATTATCTGCAACTTTTGTGTTTGGACCGAGGGCTGATTCTTTGAGGAAGATCTCTGAACACGCGAGTTTTAAGAGTCGATACAGTGCAAAAAACAGTGAAAAATAGTGGTGAACTGGTGTATTTCGGACACTAAAAAATTCATAACTCTCGGCTCGTTTATCGGATTGATGCCGTTCCGGTGCCTAAAATTCCGTTTAGATGTTATCTTCGTGCCGTGAATTCAGTTTGGGTCAGGTCCGAGCGGAAGGACCCCGAAAATGTGAATTACCAGTGGGGTTCTTTGATGCAGTGCACTGTTTGCCAGATTTTGTAAAATTCATAACTCGGTCAATTTTCATCGGATTACGTCCGTTCTCGAAGCGTTGGTTCACAAATTTTATCATCTTCAAGTTCCAAGACAAGCTCGAGTTCGAACGATACTCCGAAGATCATCGTTTTGGTTTATTTCGCAAAACGGAAGTGCTGAACCGAAGAAAAAGGCTGAAAGTTATTTCACGGGAAAATGCATATCTTGCTCGTTCTTTGTCCGATCGCGCTCATCTTTTGACATAAGGTCACTGACTCATAGATCTACAACTTTGCTGACAAAGTCGAGTCGAGATTATGCTCCGAAGAGGTTGACCTCGTCACGTTTTCGAGTAGCGGACACCAAATAAGCTGAAAAAACAACTTATTCAGTGACGTCTTGCAGCTTAAACATATCGATCGCACTCGATTTTGATCGTATGACGTCCGTTCTTTTTGCGTTGCAACCGTGATTCAGAGGCGGACGATGTTGTGGAAGGCTCAGAGTCGAAATTTCTTGCCGAAGCGGTGTTATTTTCACTTAAGGCAAAATTCTACCTTTTGCCCTTCATTTTAGACTCAACTATATATTCAAAACTCTCTCTCATTTCCCATAATTTCACTCATTCTCACAAACACCAAAAACACTCTCAAATTTTTCTCTCAACTCTCACGAGATCAAAAAACCAAAAGCTCATACACTCATTGGAGAACACACGTTATTTTGAGGAGAACAAAAGTTTGAACCCTAATCCTTCTCTCATTCGAATGTCATGTTTCTGTCTTGGTGGTTAATTTTTTATTATTTTCCATGTGGTTCTCTTCGCTCCTCGATTATTGCTTCGTTAGCTTGATACGTGTGATGTTTGGATCCATTTGATGATGCAATTTTGTGGTTCTTGGTGAGGCCTTTTTCACATACATTCTTGATGGATATGACGTGATTTTCAGAATTTATTCAGATTTTTATAAGGCATGCTTCTATTTTTGGTTGACATTTACATGTGACTCAAACTTTGAATGGAATGTTTTGGGTACGTGACCTAGTTTGGATCCTTTTGACCCTTTGTGTTTAAGTGAAGCTTGGAATGATTATATGTTGTGATCATATACTGACTTGGTTTGTTTTTGGCTTTGGAATCATTTTCATTTAATCATTTTTCTGTTTATGGTGGATTTTCCAAGTTGACAATGTTTTGACGCAACTCTTTGGATGTTTTGAACTAGTTTCTTTGAGATGTTTTCTCATAAGATCTCATAAATGTTTGGTGACTCTTATTTGCTTTGAATGACATGTGTGAGGTTCTCATCCCCTTGATATGGTTTCCATTAAATGGCATTTTCTCACTTCTTGCCTCACATGATCTTTTGTTGCTTGCATGAATGACATAAGCGAACGTTTTGCCTAGTTTTGGCACATGTTTTGAGTGTGACGGATGATGCTCCTTCTTTGATGATTTGAGCTTACTATGACATGAAGTGCTTGCTGCCCTACCTTGTTTCTTATCTCTTGTGTCATCTTCTTCTTCATCTCCCTCACTTTCTTTTCTTCCCTTTTGGATCTCAAGACTTGTTTAAGTCTTGGATTCACTTTTGCATGATCCCCTTAGGATTCCTAGCTCCACTTAATTTCTGATTAAGTTGGAGGTAGGAGAGACATTAGGCTTTCAATCCTTTGCATGATGACATTAGGACTAAATTCCATAGGATAGTCTCCTTCCAAATCTCCCCTTAGGGCCATCTTTGCATGATAACATTAGGACTTTTAGTTTCCCTTTAGAGTTTCCTTTGTGTCTTCTCTCTTCTCATCTCAAAACTTCTTGAAAACACTTAATAAAGATAAAGTGTATTGTGCACGAGCCTTAAGCATGGGGAATGAGAAATGAGGGGCTTCCTCTCATCTTTCTAGAGTGCTTAGCGAGCGTCCTGTCTTGGGACGATTCGTTAAGTATTCGTCCCTGTGCCCTAGACTTTGGTGCAATGCAAGTTATGAACTAACTCAAGTCACTTCGGTCTTAAAAAATACAAACAAACTTCAACCCTTTTTGTCCTTCGGGATTGTCAAACTAAAGGCTATTTTCAAAAGGGCACGTTACCTTCCGTCTGAGTCGCAAACAGGCATCGACCCTAACTGCCGGACGCAAACTTAGCGTCGCTCATAAAAAACACAAAAAAAACTTGGTCCGAACTACATTGACTCTGAATTCCCCATTGCACAAAGGGGGTATGTAGGCCTAGGACGTCGACGTCCTACCGAGTCGGTCTTTGTCTTCACCTCTCCGTCTTAGTACAACCATAGATGATAGTATAACTCACCCTTAGAATAGACAACAAGCGTGGATCCCATCGAGTACGATGGACGCGTGGGGTGCTAGCACCTTCCCCTCGCGTAACCGACTCCCGAACCCAGGTTATGGTTGCGATGACCATTTCTTTCCCTCTTCCTCAGGTTTATACGGTGTTCCCTTTTCCTCTCTTGGGATAAATTTACACGGCTGGCGACTCTGTTTTCCGTGCCACTCTCGCGTTTGTACCTGGATGAAAATCCTGGGAGCGACAGATAGTCGTGACGCTTGCGTGGTGGTGACCACATATTGTTGTTCACGAGACCCACAACCAGAAGAGGTTCTATCAGGAGCTATCTGCTACTGTATGTTTGTACAGGCCAGTAGTTATTCTCTTAAGGAACTGTCGACTCCGGTGACCATTCCCGAGGACTCACTTGCAGCACTCCTCCCGAGTTTGATAATGGCATACCAGAAATGGCAAACCCATTACACATTCTCGATCCGAGGACCCAATGCTGGGAACTCGCTGTAGGATGCCCTTTTTGAAAGTGAATCAGTGAAGGCACTCCTCGATTGGCGATAGTATTGTACCCCGAGGGATGAATGTACTATTGCTTCTCAACCTCTGTGCCAGAAGCTGACCTTTCATTTTGGTGAATCAGTTGAGGCCTCCTCGATTGATGATGATGCCAAACTAGAAATGGTGAACGTATCATCATTTCTCGACCTGAGAGTCCGGGATACTGAGGATCCTAGTACCCACATGTGAGAGGGGCGGGTTGTTTACAGGTTTGCAGGTAACCGTAACCTTCATCCTACCTGGTACTCTAGTTCTCTTATTAGTGCGGACTTATTAGCCTGGTATTCTGGTATTCTGGTTATTCGTATATTCTTGTATTCCAGTATTCTCTTCAGAGCAGACCTTTGAACTTATCCATTCAGCAGCACAGCAGTACAGAGCTTTATGGAAAGCCTTGATCCCATGTCTGTTGCATCTGCATCATCATTTTTGCATACATGTTCTTGTATTTCCAAGGGATATTAAATTTGAGACTCGCTGTTGAGCATTTCCATCCATTTCTTATGGTTCTTCTGTGAAAAAGATTGAATCAAAGCAGATTGATTCCTTGGAAATATTCGAACATGGAATTTACATTGCATTTCCATACTCATATGCATGGCAGGTGTTTGAGGTTGGCCTTTTGATCCCGATCGGGTTTTCTCCATGGTTGCAGATTCAATCTTTTTAAGTCGTGTCCTAATTGAGCAAAATCAGAAGAAAGTCATGGATCAGATGCAAGCTGAGTTGATTGAGACGCGGACTCGCATGGCTCAGTTTATGGAGTTAATGCAAGGTGTTGCTCAAGGTCAAGAGCAGTTAAGGACTCTGGTCCAGCCTCTGATTGCTAGAACCGATGAGGATGTGGTTATGCATGGGGTGTTCATATTGGTGCTATTCCTCCGGGGGGAGGTGTTAACGGTAATGGTGTCCATACTGGTCCTCCGGGCAGAGGTATTCCCGTTCCTTCTGTTGTTATACCTCCGGGCGGAGGAGAGAATGTCGTGATCCCTTCTATAGTAGGGGGAGGAAACAGTATCTGCGCAGTACATGGCCATCGCCATGGTGATCAACAGGATGATGTATTTTCTCTTCCAGGTGGGGATGCTGACCCTCGACTTGATAATGGTCAAAGAATCAGCATGATTGAAGAGAAGTTGAAACGGGTTGTGAATCAGAATTCCTTGGGTATGGATTTGGACGATTTGGGACTGGTCCCTGGTGTCAAGATTCCGCACAAGTTTCAGACGCCTACTTTCAAGAAATATAATGGTATTACTTTCCCAAAGACTCATGTCCGGGCCTATGCGAGGAAAATGGCTGCATATTCTAAGGACGAAAAGTTAATGATGCATTTCTTCCAAGATAGCTTGACTGGGGCATCTTTGGAATGGTACATCCAGTTGGAGAGGTCCCATGTTCGAAACTGGAGGGAGTTGGTAGAAGCTTTTGTTAAGCACTATCAGTACAATACTGATATGGCTCCAAATAGGACACAGTTGCAAAACTTGTCGCAGAAGAATAATGAAAGCTTTAAGGAGTACGCCCAGAGGTGGCGGGAATTGGCAGCAAGGGTACAGCTTCCCATGTTAGAGCGGGAGATGATAAGTACGTTTATGGCTACCCTGCAAGGTCATTATTATGAAAAGCTGGTACCTTGTATGCCCGAAAAGTTTGCCGACTTGATCTTAGTGGGAGAAATGGTCGAAAGCGGAATCAAAATGGGAAAGATTCAAGTTGCTCCCGGTTATTCTGAAAATGCGAAGAAACGTTACAGGGGAGAAGAAGGAGAGACTAATTTCGTTCAGTACCCACAACCTTATGCTCCTCAACAACAGAAGTATCAGCGTCAGAATCAGCATAGGCCTCGCAACAACTTGGAAAGAAGGAATGTTCCTCTTCATCTAGTTCCCATGTCGTACAGTCAACTCTTGCCACACCTGGTTCAAAATTCATTGGTGGAGCCCAAGACTTTGAAGCCTATTCCAGAACCATACCCTCTGGGGTACAATCCCCATGTGCAATGTGGATATCATGGAGGATCTATGGGGCACTCAACCGAAGATTGCAAAGCCTTCCAAGCCAAAGTGCAACAATTGATTGACAAAGGGTACATATCATTTCCAGAAGGAGACTTGGTTGTGCATGTCGACCTCTCATCTGTTTGAAGACTTCAAGGGTCATCTCCTAAAGCCAGTAGTCCAGGTAGAGTCAAGTCTCCTCAACAATGGCAATCTTCAGATTCTTTACTGCAGTTTCATATGTAGCTTTCATTTGTTTGTTTAAACAGTGTTTACATGAAAAAACTTGTTTGTATTTTGAATGTTGATTTTAATGCAATGAATATTTTGTTCCTGAAGTGATTTACTTTTACGCACTCATATCATGTTTATATGCACTGCAATACCAATTTTCTTTCCTAAACTCTTGAGGGAGGATGATGAGATGAAAACGCAAAATCTTTGGTTGTGTGCTTTGAATAAAACCCTGTTGAGGATGTACAGGCATTGTTTCAAATCCCTAAACACTGGAGATATAAGGGAGATAGACCCTCGTTAACCTTTTGAGCCTTGAAGTAGGAGTTTCTTTCCGTACGAAAAAACCCTCACATTTAACCCAGGGGCAGGGTAGGCGTCAGTTAATTTGACCGAGCGTTCAAATTTCAAAAGGAGTGTGCATCTGAGGATACATTACCTTTCTTCCCTCACACATCAAGAGGTCAAAATTTATGTGAAACTACAATGGTTATCCATCAATGATCAAGGAGTGAGGAAGTCACAACCATTTCAAACAAGTCAGACAAAACAGTGTCACACGATTTGTTAAAAAAAAAAGCGAAAAAGGAAAAAGCCCGCTAAGTTGAAACTTGAAAACAAGCGACTTAGGCAAAAGTTAGGGCATCCCGCTGGACTTCAAAATTGAAAAACTCAAAAGAGTCAGTCCAGGCAAAATCAGGGATCCAAAGAATGAAAAGCGAAGAGCGGAAAAGGATTACAAAAGAAAAATCCTCGATAAGAACAAATTCGTGTGGCTACAGACACAAAAGATAAAAGGGGGGACTGTTGCTCCAAAACCTCATTAGGTCTCAAACCATCAGTGCATGGATTCCTTAAAGATCATGAAATCTTTTTGAGAGATGAGCACTTGTGTCAGATTAGCTGAACGTAGGACTGGAGAACATCATGAAGAGTGGGTGGGCACCAATAAAATTTGAGCCTTAAATCTTTTTTTCTCAAAATCGTGAACCAGGCCACGATACAACCCTCAAAAGTCCTAATTGAAACAGGGTGTATTCCGAAAGCGTACTTCAGTGGGATAGTGTTCCTGACTCCTATGGGTTATGCTAATAAGATTTTTGTTGGTATTGCATGTGCGTATTGTTTTCCATTCAAAAATCAATGTCGCATCCCAGCTAGTGATTCGTTCACAAGGCTTGGTGACACATTTTCAATAAAACTTCAAGGTTAACACGAGTGTTGCATTAGAGTTGTCATTCTCATATCAAACATTTTCTGCTTGCATGCGTTTGACATCAAAGAAGCTTACATGATGAACATCAGTTGAGAAGCTCGATCACGCCAAGTTGAGATGGTGAAAACTCCAAAAGACAGTCATGTCTAGGGGTATGTGGCCAAGAGATTGTGTGCAGCCTGGGAGTTCCCGATAAACGGTGATAAGAGGCAGCCAATCTAGAGCAGTTACATTGAAAGCTCTCCCTAAAGCAGCCAAACTGGGGCAATTATGTCAAGATTCAATAAATCTCTCCACAAGCGTTTAACATGGGGCAATCAGGTCGATTTAACAAATCTCGATAAGATCAGTCAGGGGCAAAGTTTCTCCAAGACTCGGGGCAGGCCACCCCTAGAGCGGGAGAAGTTGTCCACTCCTGAAGGTTAATTGAAAGCACCTCTTCAAAGTTCAGAATACTGGGGCAGGGTATTTTCAAGTCATTACAAATCCTTTCGAGGTAACTTACTTCATGGAATATGCAGTCTGGGGCAGTTATGTCGAGATCTGATAAATCTCTCCAAGAGTTTGAAGACCCTAGGGCAGTGTGAATGCCCGGTCTTCTATAAAATCCTATTGAGATGATTTCTTCCTTTAGACCTGGTGGTCTGGGGCAAATGGAGAGTTCAAAAGGCCGTTTATGAATGTAAAGACAGATCAGGCTGGGTAACAAGTTTGTTTTTCCCCAGTAGCGTTACTCTCCCCAGCACTGAAAGGTCGTCGTCCTCAGCAGAGCTTACTCTCTCCAGCAAGAGTACAGAGGATTGTGTCCCCAGCCGAAGTCATGGTTAGTTTATTATTCCCCAGTAAGCAGTCAGAAGTGGATTGCTCCAAGGTGGATATTGATGTATCTCCAGCAGGAGATATGTTGGATGTCTTTGAAAAGACTTTATTTTCCCCACAGAGCCTGGTACTCACTTTCCTCAGCAGGTCAGGAAGTGTATTTCCGTCAGCAACGTCATGCTCTAATCCCTAGCAGGGTAAAAACTTCTCTCCCCAGTAGATTTATTCTCCTCAGCATGGAAATTTCATCATCCTCATCAGACTGTCACTCTCCCCAGTCAGAGTACAAAAGATTGTTCCTCAGCCAGCATCTAAAGTGGATTGCTTTAGGGTGGATGTTGTTTTGTTACCACAGGAGATTTGTGGAATGTATTCCCGGGACAAAGATGTTGTCTTCCCCGTAGAGTATTGGTGACTACTCCCCTCGGCCAGTCCGGAAACGTGTTTTCACCAGCAACAGCAGGATAAAGGCGAAGTCATTTCCCCAGCAGCGGGTTAAGTGCAATGGTGTCCCCAGCGGGTCTAGTGTTGGTGATTTGTCTCCCCAATCAGAGTTTGGTGGTAATCATCGCAGCGGTTTGTTCAACGATGGTTGATATCCCCAGCAGGTTTTAAGTCCAAGTGATATTTGGCACTCTTCTGATTCAGGTCTTGGTTTCCTTTTCAAAGAGTTATGTATAATCCCCAGTAGGGTGGATGTTCTTTTGGGATTTCATCTCCAGCAGAGTTTGTGATCAGGCAGTTGTTCAGTGAAATCTTCCTCAACAGGATCTTTTAATTCAGAGGACAATATAGTTTGTCATCCCCGGTGGAGCTGCCTTTGTCTTCAGCATTTATTTTGCTGAGATGTTTCTTTTGCATTGCATAAGCATCTTTGCATGGCATCTTCCCAAACGCGTAGCATTTCCATTTCGTATGGAGCATTACGCCATAGAAAAATTCAAACATATGCATTCGAAGCATAAGCCAGGTTTGATACTTTCTTTGCCAGTTCTCTTTCTCAGCAGAGATGGCATAATTCCAGATATTTTGTTTGCCAGTTCTCTTTCTCAGCAGAGATGGCATGATTCCGGATATTTTCTTTGCCATTTCTCTTTCTCAGCAGAGATGGCACAATTCAGGATATTTTCTTTGCCAGTTCTCTTTCTTAGCAGAGATGGCACAATTCAGGCTATTTTCTTTGTCAGTTCTCTTTCTCAGCAGAGATGGCATAATTCAAGAGATTTTCTTTGTCATTTCTCTTTCTCAGCAGAGATGGCATAATTCTGGACATTTTCTTTGCCAGTTCTCTTTCTCAGCAGAGATGGCATAACTCGGGAGATTTTGGTTTATCCTCGGTGAGATCGCCGAGGGATATGTTTATCCTACCTGTGCTCCCCGGCAGAGTCTTTTATTTAGACTTCTCCTTTCCCCAGCAGAATCATCTTATCTGCGGGTTGTAAATCCGTCGATTTTACCTCTAACCCTTTCGGTTCACGACCGTATCTCTACTAGGAGTTTGCCTTTGATTGGCCAATCTCTTTGGTGAAATCCAGTTCTCGTCTGGTAGTCAGTTCTCGTCTGACTTATTTTGTGAAATCCAGTTCTCGTCTGGTAGTCAGTTCTCCTCTGACTTATTTTGTGAAATCCAGTTCTCATCTGGTAGTCAGTTCTCATCTGACTTATTTGGTGAAATCCAGTTCTTGTCTGGTAGTCAGTTCTCGTCTGACTTATTTGGTGAAATCCAGTTCTCGTCTGGTAGTCAGTTCTCGTCTGACTTATTTGGTGAAATCCAGTTCTCGTCTGGTAGTCAGTTCTCGTCTGACTTATGTGGTGAAATCCAGTTCTCGTATGACTTATTTGGTGAAATCTAGTTCTCGTCTGGTAGTTAGTTCTCGTCTGACTTATGTGGTGAAATATAGTTCTCGTCTGACTTATGTGGTGAAATCCAGGTCTCGTTTGGTAGTCAGTTCTCGTCTGACTTATTTGGTGAAATATAGTTCTCGTATGGTAGTCAGTTCTCGTCTAACTTATGTGGTGAAATCCAGTTCTAGTCTGGTAGTCAGTTCTCGTCTGACTTATTTGGTGAAATCCAGTTCTCGCCTGGTAGTCAGTTCTCGTCTGACTTATTTCGTGAAACCCAGTTCTCTTTCTCAGCAGAGATGGCATAACTCAGAAGAGTTTGTTTCACCTTATCCCTAGTGAAGTCCAGATTCGGCTTGATCTTCCTTTTCGAGTTCGTCTTCGGCCGTCCTCGTATTATTTTATGGGGCAGAGCGCCCTCGGTCGGTCTTCCTTTTTGAGTTCGTCTTCGGTTGTCCTCGTTTTATTTTGTTGGGTAGCCCGCCTTCGGCTGGCAAGCACTCCATTTCATTATCCCCACAGTTTGCAAATTTTAGGGTTCTTTTGGTATTCAATCTCTGTGTATCCTTGAATGTCTGAAAGCAATTGCTATCATACCTTCAGATCCAAGTTGATTGAATAGGGGCAGCTGTAGCACCCCAAAATTTGCCCTAACTTTTTTCCTAAACAATAAGTGGCTTATGCTTCACACTTCATTTGCATCTGTATATCCATTAGGTCATAACTCATAAGCATATCATTGCATTGGTCTTCTAAGACATGGGATCAAAGGATTTTCTTATTGGCCTTATTCATAAGCGATTCAGTCGGTTTCTATTCCAGGTTAAGTTGGAGCAAGAGGTTGAATTCTCCTCGTTGTAATCTTCCTGATCTGAGGTTTTCCTATTCAGAGAAACCATCAGAGATATTCGGTCAGGGTTTCGTTGGTTGAAATAGGGTGTGCGTCTCACGGAGGTGTAAGGTTTCTCCATCTTTGTTGAGTACAAGCTTGCTTTGGATCTAAAGCTTGAGGTGGATTGAATGTGTTAAATCACTTTGTAAATCCATTTTTTTTCTCTAACCCATAACCATTTTGATATCCATTTTGTTAAAATCATATCCATATCCATTTTAGACCATATCATAATCTATAAACCAAATTTCATATCCAAATTAATTGTTCATATCCAATTCTCATCTCAAATCCAAAAACATCATCTAAATTCTCATTTGTCCATTCAAAACCATTTCCTAAGTCACCTACCTAAATCCATATCTATTTTTATTTTTTAAACCACATCCATTCTTACATTCATTTTATACTCATTTCTCTAAGTTCACATTAAACCTTTTCAATACTTCATCATGGGCTTTTATGCACACAACAATCTTGAGGACATGACACAAAGCAAGGATACCGAGTCAAGCATCAGTAAGAGAGGCACATGGGCTGAAGAATAATCGTAATAATAAGTACACCAAGCTGCGGTCTTTACTGGACACTCAAGTTGCAACCTACTTTCCAAAAAGTTCACTATAATGTTGGGGATTCATGTTCGTTGGATTAAACATTTTTCTATTATGTTCATCACAGAAAGTTAACAAGGATTAATTTGTTCCTGATAACTAAATCCAATTGCAACAATCTTTATTTCAACACTAGCAGTGAATTCGGTGCAGAAATTCTTAACATGGAAATAGAATAACAGCAAACAAAATTTCCCAACTGACATAGGAAAATCCATACTTCCAAAATTTCAGTTACAATCTAACCAACCAGTTTTTACTCCACCCTAACTAACTCCTAACAGAACCTAACCAAAGGCTGAGAAAAAAAAACTATCTCATCATCAACCCAAAAAACCAACTCTTCATTCTTGAAGGCTTCACCAATATTCCTCGGCTCCTTCCAATCTTCCATCATCATCTTCAATGTTCCTCTCATAAAATTCTGGAATCCTCCACATACTGATCATCACTGAAAACCTGCAACACTAAAACACTAATCAATCCTCTCCAATCTCTAACATTTGGCTAACAAATCTCTCTAACCATATTTCTAACCAAAAAGACCTGATAACAGAATTAACATTTTCCTAACCAAAAACACTAACTGAATCACTATTCTTGAAGCTTCTTCTTCAACTTCTTTTGCTCCTCTTCTTTCGATTCGCCACCTTCAATCTTCATCAACCAATCTTCGCCATGAGACTTCTGCAACAGCAGCAACAACTCTGAACCTTCAACACTTTCTTCACGGCATCACCTCAATAACCTTCAGCAACACTGCTTCGAAGCCTGCAAGAAATTTCGATAACCGCAACATTACCACTTCGTCAAATTCACAACAATGAAGACAACAAGATTTCACAAGAACAAAGAGTTCAACGATTCAATCATCAACACTCACACAACATACGAACAGAGTTCAAAACTTGAAGGAGAAGAAGATTGAGAAATCGAAATACGAAGAAATAGAAGGGAAAGCAACCATAATTGTTATTTCCTTGGTTTTATGGTTGGCATTATTTTGCTAAAACTCATGTAGCAGCAGATGTTGAATGAAGATGTCTAAAAATATGTTTCATTACTCTTTGTTCAACATGTCGAATGAAGATGTTCCATGACTGCTCATAGGACATCGCGCTGTGAAGTCAGGTTTTAATGCAGATTCTGTTACTATGATTTGTAACTAAATATTCTGTGAATATTTGGTTATCCTATGTGGCATCCAAAGCATTTTTGGATTAGGGTTACTTGTTGGTTTTCGGATTTGCTGTTGTTTCTAATTATGGAGACATAATAGGAAACTTTGGATTGAAGACCTATTTTATTGGAGTTAATTTTGCAGATTTGTGAGCAGCCTAATTGATGCGTTTTTGAAGCCCAATTCAGTCCAGATTTCAAGCTATAAATAGACTGATGTAAACCTAGTTTTGGGTGTCGAACTTACATGTATTTTTAGGGTTGTGTGCTTGTGTTTTGTGAGCCTAACTGGTATCTTATGATAACAGTATAAGGACTGTAGTGTAAGTTGTGTAAGGTTGCTCATAAGCTTTTAAGCATTGAGTAGCTGTGTGTTAATTCTCATAAGCTGTGAAGTATTGAGAATTTGTGTTTCGACCATTGTTACTTGTCTTGTAAGGAACCAGTCACGGGTTGTGATTGAAGAGGGATTTGAGGAGGGCCTCATACCTAGGGGAGTCTTAGGTAGAAGTCATAGGAAGGGTAGTGATTAAGTGAGCTGATTGAACCGGGTGTGGTTATCAGTGAATTGATACTATCGAATATTGATTTTATCCCTGGCTTGGTAGCCCCCAGATGTAGGATAGTTGGATCCGAACTGGGTTAACAATTTCTGGTGTTCTTTACATTTTCTGCACACTTTTATTTTGAACTTGTTCATTGTTGTTGTATATCAGTGTCTCGACATCTCGATAGGACATCTGATATACAGGCCAGAATTTCAAGAATGTAACAGATTCGTACCGGAGAAGTCGTTGATATCATCACGTAAACACGGTGGCATCATCTGGATTTCGCGATCGGCGTTTAGACTCCGTTTGAAAGCATTGTCGTGTTATGATATGTTCGCGATCGGCGTTTCTGATAATCCACGGCGGCTTTTTTTACGGCAATCTTGTTGAGAAATGAATGGAGAGAGGTTGAGCGGCGAGGACAAGATGAGTGGAGATGCAGGTTTTCGGGTGGTTTTGTCGCCGGAGATTGAGTTCGGAGATGATCGAGACGGCACAGGGAAAGAAACGGCAAGGGAATGGAGGAAAGACTGCTGAGGGAGGGTTGAGATTTATTGCTTTTCATTAGGTTAAACTTTAAACATTTTTTTGGACTGGGCCTAACAACTCTCCACCATGGATCTTCCGCTCACACCACCAGTATTACTCCTGCACCCCCCATGGGCGCGGGTCAAAGATCTTGGGCCAGACTGTTTTTATCCACACCACTGGATTCAATTTCTGCACCCTCTCTGTTTCTCTATTCATTTTTAATTTAATTTGTGATTAATTGATGGTTTTTTTTTGTGACGATTGAGATTTCGTTTCGGTGTATTGATACCTTGATTAGTTTCTTGACAATTCTAATGGGATTTTTGTTGATAATTTTTGTTAAGGTGTTAATTAATTTCGATTTAAGACGTTGACCGATTTCGATTAAAGGCTCATGGATTTTTGGATCGATGATGATCGATCTTTTGGACATCTCTTCATGGAATAATTTTGGAAGATTAGGCATTTATTTTGCCTCCAAGGTTGATTACAAGACTTGCACGAAGATTTCGGGTTTCTTATTATGTGAAGAATCGTCTCCGACCAAGTAAGAATTCTTGAAACTTTGAGCATCATTATAGAATGCATGTGGTTAGGATCATCATGTAGCTGCATCTGAAGTCCTCCTACCTGAGGCAATGTTTATGGTTAGATTTATGATGATATGCGACGATTCGAAACTTAGGGCTTAAGTTAGGCGTGATAAATTTGCTTTCCTAGCACTTTCCCTTGATCGCAATGTTTTGCTCGTTTCGTCCCAATTATTAAAAATAGTTTTGAGTGTGTTAAAATTCTGAGAAAATTCATGAGAGTTCTTGATGATCTTAGTTAATTTTTGTTAAATTTTAATTTCACGTTTGGGGTGTTTTGATATTTTTTTGGAGTTTCGAAAAGGAATGTGTTCTTAATGGTATATCTAGTGATGGAAGTTCTAGAATGTGATCTTCCCTTGACCATTTGGAGTTAATTTTTGTTGTGAATTTAGACCTCTGACTATTTGACCTAATGATCTTTAATTGGTACCTTGGCCATGAATAGTGAATTGCTTTTGAGCTTCATCTTTGTGCCTTGCCTTGTGTGGACATCTTTGATAATATGATTAATGTTCGCAATTAATTGAGTTTGTTCGGTGCATGATATGAACCCTATCTTTTGCATGTGATTACCTACTGTCTTTGGTATGATATGTTCAATTACCTATAATTTTCAAGAGCATTTTTCTATTTTTCACTCATTTTCCAATGCGAACCGAACATGTTGATACATGCGTAGAAAGAAGTTATGTTTAGGACTTGTGTGAGGGCACTTTGAGCCAACTTTGAATATGAGTTTTAGCACATTATTAAGTTTATTTTGATGCACAATTGAGACATGCTTGAGTATTGCCTTTGATCATTTCACATGCCTTAAATGATGCCTACTTTGTGTGTATGTGCACTTGAATTTGTGTTTCATTTTGGCCACTTCTTTTGATGCCGCTTGTATGCCATGTTCATGATTGTTTTTGGGGATTCAATTAGGAAATTTTATAGGTCATTTGTCTCTGGTGTGTGAGCTTTAACATTTCCTTACCATGTCATTTCACTTGCATTGTTTGAGTGACAATTTTACATACTGGTATGAGAAGTTTAAATGTGGTTTTGCTCGTGGAATGAATTGACTTTGGAGAGAGAGTTTAATGCAAACCTTGGTGACAATTTGAGATTGGTTTTAAGCATGCGTATAAGTTGTTTCACTTCTGACCTTGGTCCATTTTCACGTTTTAATTCAATTCATCTAACTTGTAATGGCTTTCTTTTGTTGGTTTACCTTTAACTTCAAAGTAGATTAGTCTTGTAGCATAGTTGTAACTTGACTTGTAATTTCATAATCCTTTTAGATCTTTCACTTTGACTAGTGTGACTCAAATGTACATAGTCATTAGACTTAGGTCTTTATGTTGTACATACACTCTCTTGTTATTACTAATGTCTTTGGTTCACATGTGCAAGGTACATAAAGGAGACATTCCAAAGGCGGTTTGACCATTTCATTTTGTAAATAAAAGCATGTTTTTAACTTGGTTTGCTATTTGTTTATAGGTGCTGTCGTGACTTGTAAATAAAAGCATGATTGTGATTGTTTGATATTGTGCTGAAGACCTCCAAAGAGGCATCCTGTTCCCCATATCCCTTGTAAGACCTCAAAGGAGGCAATAGACGGAAGGTAGGGTTCGCAATCAACCCCCGTTATTCTAGTTGAGTCGTTCTTAGCTCTCATTACATGATTGAAGCTTTGAACATATCTTACTCGTGTTATCGAGTTCGTCAGTGGAAGGAGGGTTTAGTAATCAAACCCCCACGCTTTGTCTATAGCTCGCATTGACCAATGCTGATGCTTATGTGATCTGATTCACATCTTCCCCTTTCTTACTCTGCTCTCCATGGTTCTTGATACCATTGGGTGGGCACCCTTATTTCCCATAGATAGCTTGTTTGCCTCGGTTGATATGACCCCTTGGCTAAAGCTCCCTCTTTCTTATTGTGATTATGTGATATTATTGTTAACTGACACTGTTTACTCCTTAGTTGCTTTTATTTCATTTTGTGATTGATTCATCCTGTGTTTACTTGTCTGATGACATGATCCCGTAGGATTCCTAGCTCCACTTAATTTTCAATTAAGTTGGAGGTAGGAGAGACATTAGGATAGCAATCCATGCATGACAACATTAGGTAGACTTCCCTCTTGATCCTGACTTTAGGGCCATCCTTTGCATGATAACATTAGGACATCTAGATTCCCTTTAGTGTTTTCTTTTCACTTGAGTCTTCTCTTCTCATCTCATAACACTTCTAAAACACTTAATAAAATTATCGTGTATTGCGCATGAGCCTTGCATGTGGGAAGTGAGGAATAAGGGGTTTCCTCTCCTTTTTCAAGAGTGTTAGCATACGTCCTGTTAGGACGACCATGCGACGCATTCGATCCTACGTTATAGTCTTGGGTGCAATGCAAGTTACAAACAACTTCAAAACACTTCTGTTGAAAAAACGCAAAACAAACTCAAACCTTTTTATCCTTCGGGATCGTTAAGTTTCAAACCTCATTTTAAGAAAAGGGCACGTTACTTCCGTCTCGTCGCAAATAGGCATCGACCCTAACTGCCGGACGCAAACTTAACGTCGCTCATAAAAAATGCAGACTTGGTTAAGTCGAACTACGACTACTCTGATTTCCTCTCTCTCGTCCGATTGAGGATACGTAGGCACGAGACGGCAATGTCTTGGCGAGCAACCTCCCCTCTTAGTTCGTGTCCGAACTACGTTGACTCTGATTTTCCCGTTCCCGAGGGAATACGTAGGCCTAGGACTCCGAGGACGTCCTATCGAGTCACTTCTTTTTCTTTTCTTCTTCGTTTCTCCGTTCTTTTCCGTTCTCGTTCCCTCTCGTTTCCAATAGCAGTGGAGCTCCAGATGACGACACCCTTTGATCGAGACAACAAGCGTGGATCCCATCGGGTACGATGGACGTGTTGGGTGCTAACACCTTCCCTTCGCGTAACCGACTCCCGAACCCAGATCTCTTGGTCGCAAGACCATGCTTTTCCTTTCCCCCAGGTTTATGCAGTGTTTCCTTTCCCTCTCTTGGGATAAATACACATTGTTGGCGACTCTGTTTCGTGCCACTTTCGCGTTTGTACTTGGATGAAAATCCCGGGAGCGACAACCATGTTTTGGAAAAGTTCAAAGAATTTCATGATTTGGTTGAGAGGAAGGTATGCAAGAAGCTGAAATGTGTTTGTTCAGACAATGGTGGAGAGTATTGTGGACCATTTGATTCCTATTGCAAACAACATGGTATTGTACATGAAAAGTTTCCTCCTAAAACTCCTCAATTGAATGGTTTATCATATAGGATGAATCGAGCACTAATTGAGAGAGTAAGGTGTATGATTTTTAAAGATAAGTTGCCCAATCATTATTGGGGCGAGGTACTTTACACGACAGTCCATGTTCTTAATCTCACTCCTATTGTTGCTTTAAACAATGAAGTTCCAGACAAAATTTGGTTTGGAAAGAATGTCAAGTATGATCATTTGAGAGTCTTTGGTTGTAAGGCTTTTGTGCATATTCCAAAGGATGAAATATCCAAGTTGGATGCAAAGTCAAAACAATGTATTTTCATCAGCTATGGGAAACATGAGTTTGGCTACAGGTTGTATGATCTCGTAGGGAAGAAGCTTATTCGAAGTCGCGATGTGGTGTTTATGGAAGACCAAACTATTGAAGATATTGATAAGGTAGAGAAGGCTACACCCAAGAAATATATTAGTTTGTCTAATGTTGATCCAGTTCTATTACCTAGCCATAATCTGGATGCTATTGGTGGTGAGGATCACAATGGTGAGCCATATGATTATGTTGATGATCAACAACTTGGAGATGAGGTAAATATTCTAACTAATGATGGTGAAGGGGAGAGCGATTTGTCACAGGATGAGAATCTTGGTGAAACTCCAGAATCATCTCAAGTTCAACCTATGAGGTCTAACAGGCAGAGACAGCCTTCTACAAGGTATAATTATGATGAGTATGTGAACTTGACTAATGAGGGTGAACCCGAGTGTTTTCAAGAGGCCATGAAAAGTGATTAAAATCAAAAGTGGATGGATGCAATGCATGATGAGATGAAATTATTGCATAATAATCACACTTATGATTTAGTGAAGCTGCCTAAAGGAAAAAGAGCTTTGGAAAATAGATGGATTTATAGAGTTAAACATGAGAACAACTCTAAGTTTCCAAGATATAAATCCAGATTAGTGGTGAAAGGTTTCCGTCAAAGAAAAGGTGTTGATTTTAATGATATTTTCTCACCTGTTGTAAAGATGTCATCAATTAGAACCATGTTGAGTTTGGCTGCTACTCTTGATTTAGAGGTTGAGCAAATGGATGTGAAAACGACTTTCCTTTATGGCGATTTGGAGGAAGAGATCTACATGAAACAACTCGATGGTTTTCAAGTTAAAGGTAAAGAAGATCATGTGTGTAGATTGTGAAATAGTTTATATGGGTTGAAGCAAGCTCCAAGGCAGTGGTACAAGAAGTTTGAGTCTGTTATGTGTGATCAAGGATACCAGAAGACTACTTCAGATCATTGTGTCTTTGTTAGAAAATTTTCTAACGATGACTTCATTATCCTGTTGTTATATGTTGATGATATGCTTATTGTAAGAAAAAGTATTTCTAACATTAACATGTTAAAGAAGCAATTGGGAGAGTCATTTGCCATGAAAGACATGGGAACAACTAAACAGATTCTTGGAATTAGAATCATGTGTGAAAGAAAAGAGAAGAAACTTTGGATGTCATAAGAAAATTATATCAAAAGAGTGCTGCAAAGATTCAAAATGGAAAGTTCTAAGGTGGTAAGCACTCCTCTCGCTACTCATTTCAAGTTGAGTTCTAACCAAAGTCCTTCAAGTGAAGATGAAGCGTTCGATATGAAACGTGTTCCTTATGCGTCTGATGTGGGTAGTTTGATGTATGCAATGGTGTGTACAAAACCAGATATAGCACATGTTGTTGGTACTGTCAGTAGATTTTTGTCAAATCCAGGTAGAGACCATTGGAATGTTGTAAAATGGATTTTAAGGTATCTTCACGGTACTACTTCTATGAGGATTTGTTTTGGAGGAGATAAGCCTACTCTAGTGGGGTACTCTGACTCTGATATGGCTGGAGACATTAATTCCAGAAAGTCCACTTTGGGCTACATGATTAAATTTGCAGGGGGAACTGTTGCTTGGCAGTCAAGATTGCAAAAGTGTGTAGCACTATCTACTACAAAGGCTGAGTTCATTGCAATTACCGATGCATGCAAAGAGTTACTATGGTTGAAGAAATTTTTGCAGGAGCTTGGTTTTGTTCAAGGCAAATATGTGTTATTTGTTGATAGTCAAAGCGCTATTCATCTTGGTAAGAATCTGTCTTTTCATAATAGGTTCAAACACATTGATGTGAGATATCATTGGATACATGATATTTTGGATGCTAAGGTGTTGGAGTTAGCTAAAGTTCATACAGATGATAATGGTTTTGATATGATGACTAAAGCATTACCAAGAGGGAAATTTGAAGCTTGTTGTGATATCACCAATTTGGCGATTTCCTCCATATAGTTGTGAGGGGGAGATTTGTTGGGTTTGAACTCCCTTCCTATGTGGAGAAAGACCCAAATATGATTAGCCCATTTGTCTCACTTATTTAAAAGGAGAGAATCAATTTAGGGTTGAGAGAGATAGAGAAAAAATAAGTATTCAAAAAGAGAGAAAAAAGGAGAGAAACTCATTCCCGTTTTTCTGCAACCAGTCTCACTAAATCGACGATCCCTGATTCGTTAACCGTTGGATCGAGCTCAAATTTGGTGGGCAAGTTCATAATACATATATCTAACTTTTGACTATTCAGAATTTCAAAACAACGTCTGAGGTGAAAGTTATTTGCTTCGCACCGAAGCTGCAAATTTAGGAAAAAATTTCAGGTTTTTGATTCTTATTTGTATGCTAGTTTGCTTTGTGATTTGCGGTTGTTAGCACTAGTTTATGAATCACTTTAAGACTTTCTTGTACCTTTAATTGATTATAGTGGAGTTATTTCTTTGGTCTGGATGACTCATGGTTTTTACTCTCATATTGAGGGATTTTCAATGTTAAAAATATCAGTGTTCTTTTGTGTCTTTATTTGTTCGATTTGCCGTCTTATATTTGTTTTTGATCCTCAAGATTCCTACAAGTTTGGGGGAGTTTTATATTCGCTGCGTATAGGTCTATTATTGCGTCTTAATTTCCCATCACTATAGTCTTCCACTCTTTTTCTAATCTTTCTTCCAATATCTATTCAAATTTCTCTTCCATCCATTTCTAGTACAATTCTTCATTCCTTAGAGATGACCTGAAGTATTGTCTTAGACTGATGACTCATCCAATACAGTACGCATGCCAACCATACTCATCAATTCCAATTTCTTCTACTAACTTCATATTTAGGAGAATCACAAGACTTGACAAATTTATCACAAGCATCATGATCAATAAAACTATACATCACAACTGGATGCTCAAGATTAACATTGGGATTTTTTTATGTAATTTGATGTGGGTTATGTTTTAAATCCCTTACAACGCTCACCAACATACAAAATTCATCTTTTCATCAGCTTATCACTTTTTAGAATTAAAAAAATCAACTACATTAATATCAAAAAGTTGATATTAGTATTAAATAAAAATAAATAAATGGTCATATAAGTTAAAATGAATACCTTCAAATATGTCTATAGACTATTTTTTAAAACAACTTCTACCTTATCCCAATCATCTATCAATATACTAACTTTGTTTCGATCAAGTGATGTTTGTATAACACCTACCAATTTTCATATTAAACTGGATCCACTTATTAAAACTTGTGTTGCGTACTTTTGTGTATGCTTCCATCATTATGTAACATTTATTTTTTGTTAATTATTAAAAACCTTTTTACCACGATCCAAACTAACAACCGTGGTGATAGGTTAAGGAGTGACACACTTTAAATCCCAGCACCGACAATTTTTCATTTTTTTCGTTACAAAAAATGTTTGTCCCCTTAATTTTTCTATTTATATTAAAATACTACTACTTTTCACCACAACCTATAGTAGCAACTTTCATGAAATGTACCTCAATAACACCCTAAAAGTGTGTTAATTAAAGACATTTAATCACGGTTTCTACTATCAACCGTGGTGAAAAGTATTACCTATATATAAATGAAACTTTTATCATATTTGTACAAAAATACTGTAGCTCTCCTAATGCAATACCCTAACATCTCTCTTACGCCTTATCCCAATCTCCATTAACGTTTGCACACCATTTCATTAGAAAACTCCAACATATCTTCTCTAACTCGTATGGATCAAGAAAATGTGTCACGAAACATGGAAGACGAAAACACAAAACTCATTTCTTTCACTCCCTCTTCACATTTCAGGTACGTGATACATTTCCACCATTCATGTTATGAGTTATGTTGTTGTTGTTGTTTAAAATATTTTTTCTTAATGGTTTTTTGTTTTTCTTGTTGTTGAGACGGTAAACCCTTATATGTTGTATGTTTTTTATTTTTGTTTAGTTATTTCATTGTTTTTGTTGAGGCTGTATGTTGGTGTTTGTGTTATTTTTAATGTTTTTGTTGAATTATGTTGATGTATGTTGTGGTTTTTGTATAGGTAATATGTTGTTGTTTGTGTTATTTTAGATGTTTTTGTTTAGTTATGTTGCTGTTTTTGTTGAGGCATATTATTGTTTTGTTAAGGTAAGTTGTTGTTTTTGTTGAAAAATATTGTTGTTCGTGTTATTGTAGATGTTTTTATTGAGATATGTTGATGTATTGGTCGAGGTGTGTTGATGTTTTTATTGAGGTAAGTAGTTGTTTTTTTTATACATGTTTGTGTTATTTCTAATGTGTTCATTGAGTTATGTTATTGTTAATGTTATTTCTTGTACATCGTAACTTTTATTTTGTTAAGTTAACATGTCATAGAAGATGAATTTATTGTATTGTATGTAGTTTGAGTGTTTTATCAATCCCTCACTGAATATATAACCTTTCGAATTGAATTAGAAAATATTAATATAAAAAAATTATGTTATATTACAAAACAACTTACATTGATAAATGTTTTTCTATTTTTCCTGCAATCCATTATCTGTATCTCTCTATTTAACAGTTAGAATTTCTTTAATACTTCTAGTTCTTCAACCAACACTTCCTTCTCTACTAGTTATGTCTGCAAGGTTAATAATTTGCAGAATTAACTAATAGAGAAGAAAATATTTGTTGAAGAATTAGAAGCATTGAAATAAATTTTTACAGTTAAAGGGCAAGATACAGATAATGAATTGCATAAATCTCAAAACACATTGGTTATTGTAATTTGTTTTCAAATATAACTTAATTTGTCATATTATTATTTACAAATCAGATTGAAAGGTTATAATACGCATTCCACATAAGTTATAATAAATTCATGTAAATATATCACCACGATTGGAAGCTATAACCATGGTGAAATGTTGTGCGCTAACTCTTTAACTATGGTTGGAACATACAACTGTGGTGAAATGTTGAGAAGTCTCCCAAAATGTTGGCACTCGGTATTGAATACATGACCATTCCTCCTCTTACCAAGTTTAGTTTTTTTTTTTAATTTAATGATATGTCACGCGCTATTGCGTGTTTACCACGACTACCAGCCCGTGGTGGTAAACAAGACACATACTAACACACCCTTCATTACCACGAACTTCCAACCATAGTAAAATCCTTCTCCTAAGCGTTGGTAAAATATTATTTTTGTAGTAGTGCATCTATCTGTTATATAAAAAAAGAATAAATAGTGTATACCTTATTTAACAAGTAATCGTATGAAAATCCTTCAACAACATTAATAAAAATGTGTCAATACTTTGATAAGTCAACACAACGATAACAACATTAAACCTATAACAACAACAACAACAACAACAATATTAAATGTTTAAAACTTGAATATCAACAACATTAAGCCTTTGAATAACACAATAACAACAACAACATATCTTACTAGCATAATTAAACCTTTAATCCTAACAACAAAAACAACATTAAGAAAAATATATCAATACTTGATAAGTTAACACAATAACAACAACATTAAACCTTCAATAACAATAACAACATTAAGCCTTTAAACCTTCAATCTCAACAACATTAAAAAATTTATTAACACAACAACAACAACATTCATTACTAACATAGTTTACCTTCTTCAATCCCAACAACAAAAACAAAATTAAGAAAAACGTGTCAACACTTTGATAAGTTAACACAAAAGTAACATCAAATATTCAATAATAACAACTACAACAACAACAATATTATACCTTTAACCTTTCAATTTGAATAACATTAAACATTTTACTAGCACAACAACAAAAGCAAAAATCTATAAAAGTGTTAAACCTTTTATATCAAAACCATTTACTTAACACATCATCATCATCACCAGCAACAACAAAAACTAACAATGCAAAGTAACATGCATGGAGAAAGCATTTATGTACCGGAAATTGTTGTAACAAAAGGTTTTCAAGAAAGATGAAAGAAGAAGAATACGAGAAAAACTGAATTGTAAAAAAAAAGGATTTGTATTGAGTGAAATTCTATTTTGATTTACATATACAATTCCTTTAAATAGGCAGCTAAAGCCCAGAACCAAAAATTATAGAAATCGACACATGCTTAAAACATACACAATGCAAAGTAAACAACTATAATTTTCATTTTAACATAACTATATTCTATATTCGACTCAATCGAATTCAACTGACTCCTACACCTCAAAACACCTCGACTAGCTACTTCGACATAGTCAAATGCTAGCTTTTGACAGAACATCGAATTACAACTTCTAACACACACCCTAATTCATGTTCTCAAGATTTCTCATCCTGATGCTTCTCTTCAACTCATCGAACCTGACTTTCTTCATGGGTTTGGTGAGTATATCGGCTAGTTGTCATTCTATCTTACAATTCTCATGTTCAGCCTTTCCTTTGTTAACTTGATCCCTTAGAAAATGATGCCTCCTCTAGATGTGTTTACTTCTACCATGACACACTGGGCGATTCTCCAGGTCGCTAGTGGACTCATTATTGACAAATAACTTCATTTTCTTAGGTTCCATTTCCCTGAGCTCTACGAGCAACATCTCTATCCATGCTGCATATGATGTACCCATGTACTCAACTTCACAAGATGACAAAGCCATAATGCTTTTCTTTCTTGAACTCTAGGTGATTAGAGCGCCTTTAATCATGATTATGTAGCCTACAATACTTTTTTTTTTCGTCTTGATCTCCATTGAAATATGAATCAGTGTAGCCATATACCTCTGCATTTGTTCTAGTCTTCATTCGTCTTGACATTAGCACACCATATCAACCGTACCTTTTATGTATCTAAATACCCTCTTAACTGCATTGAGATGACATTCTTGGGGTTTCTCTATGAATCTGCTCAACAATATGACACTTTGACAAATATCCAGCCTTGTATTGCGAAGATACCTCAAAGATCCAATGATTTGTTTATACAGTGTCGCACTGATAAATTTATCATTTGTATCCTTCTTCAACTTTTCTCCAGTTTCTAATTGTGTAGCAGCTACATTACAGTTGCTCATCTTAAACCTCTTCAAGATATCTCGGGCATACTTCTTTTGGTGCAAGAACACTACTTCACTCATGTATTTGAACTCCATCCCTAAGAAATATGAAAAATTCCCTAGGTCGGACATTTCAAATTCTTGCGTCAACTTTGACCTGACTCTTCTTATCTTTGCTTCATCTGCACCTATAATCATCAAATTATCTACATATAGGCATATGATTATTCTACTGACCCTGTCTGCATCATTGATATACACTCCATGTTCAAACACACACTTTGTAAGACACACTTAGATAAGGAAGCTATATATTCTCTTATTCCAAGCTTTTGGGACTTGCTTCAAATCATAGAGAGCTTTTCTCAATATATACACCTTTGACTCATGCCCTTTGATTTCGAATCTTGGTGGTTGAGTGACATAGAATTCTTCTTCCAAAGGTCAATTCAAAAATGCTGATTTTACATCCAACTGATGTATCTTCCACCCAAAAATAATGATTGTTTCCAACCTTGCAACAGGTGTCTAGACTTTGTCGAAATCAATACTAGGTATTTGCATAAATCCTCTCGCCACCAGTCCGGCCTTATTCTTGGCAATTTTTTATTTTGACCTTAATTTGAGCTTGTAAACCCATTTCACATCAATTGGCTTCTTGATAGACTCTTCTATAAGCTCTTAGGTCTTGTTCTTCTAGATTGCCATGCGTTCTTCTTTCATGGATGCTAACCAATTCGAATCATTCATGGCTTGATCCAAATTGATTGTTTCCACTTCAGCCATCATCATCACTTATTCCATTAAGTCACCATCTACATTGACTGCTTGATCTAGAAATCTCCCATATCCATCTTGCCTTGTCGACTCATTTCTTCCTCTATTCATTCTACTAACATTTTTCTTACGCGGTTCTTTATTTTGATTGGTCCTGACTTCAGTTTGTTGGTCTTTTTCAAACATAGTTGTGATTGTTGAAGGTGTGAGAAAACACTAGAAAAGGGGGGTTTGACTTGAGTTTCCAAAAATGAAAGCTTTTTGTGAAACTCAAACAAAGATCACAAAGAGACTAACAAGAGAGAAAGACACACGATATATCCTGGTTCACTTGAAAACTATCAAGCTATTCCAGTCCACCCGCCAAGGTGATTTCTCTTTATACACAAGGACTTAATCCACTATAATCAAATGATTACACTGCACTAGCAACTGCTGGTGACTAACAAGCACAGACTAACTGTCTCTTCTTAAGAATTCTGACCTAATTGGTCCCTTAAGGAATACAAACAACTATTTGAATAAAACTAATGTTTACAATGAATTGCTTCTACACAAGCAGATATAAACACCATGAATAACTCGAGTAACTTAAAGAAAATCATTACAGTATGAACAATGTTTTTCATTATATTGTGGTGCTTTACTGTTCACGCATGTGTCTCTCTTGATTTCTTCAAGTGATCAAGTCCATATATATAGCCAGAAAGAGATCCGTTGGAGGGCAGATCAGGAATATCATTAAGATTGCTGACAACTTGAAATAATTTCGTTATGCAGGGATAAAAAACGTACACAAAAGTTGTCCTTTGTACCACCAAATCAGGGTAGTAGAATGGTAGTGGAAAAGAACGTGTTTGATACGTACTATGTATTATTTTCCCTTGCGAACGTTTCATCTTCTTTTGTTCATCATAGGCTTATGAATAGAGATGATTGAAGCATGAGTAGAAGAGTTGATCACTGGGTCTTCAGAGTCTTGAGTCATCAGAGTCTTCAGAACTTGTTCACCAGAACCTTGTCTTCAGAGTCTTTAGCACTCAATCTTCATAACCCTTGGTATTCAGAAACTTAAGTCTTCAGAGTCTTTAGAACATTGTTCAGCAGAACCTTGTCTTCAGAGTCTTTAGCATTTAGTCTTCAGAGTCTTCAGAACGTTGTCCAGCAGAACCTTGTCTTCAGAGTCTTCAGCACTTAGTCTTTAGGAGATAATGATTTCAGAAGCTAGAAAGCCTTTAGAAATAAATCATCAGAGTCACGCTCAGAAGCAGGATCCAAGCGAGCATTGCAGCAGCAACATATTGTCTTCTTAGAATCTTTCTGAAAGTGAGAAGATCAGAAGCAGACTTGCTTCTTTGGCACATAAGCGAATTTTGGTCAAATCAGAGTGACGTTTCACATGGTCACTATCAGAGTCAGAGCTTTCTCTATCAGAGTCAGATCATGTTTGTTAATTCTACAGAAAACAAATGTTAGAGTACCAAAATTGTTTTCACACAAATACTACTTTGTTATTATCAAAACTTAGAGATATCCGGCAGAACCAAATCTTGTTCTAACAATCTCTCCCTTTTTGATAATGACAAAACAATGTATTTGATAAAACAATTTTGTACGAAGATAATCAAATAGGAAATGACAAAGATAAGTTTAGAATTGACTTCCCTTTATCAAGCTCCCCCTGAATCTAAGACTTAAAAAAATATTATCAGATTTGGGATACCAGAGTCTGATTATAAAGATCTAGGCAGATCCAGAATAACATAGCTTGATTATAGTGGTAATAAAGTCTGATAACAGAGCCTGATTGGTTAAATCAGAACCTGATTGCCAACATATTATTATTGTTCCTGAAAAAAATTCTAAGAAGAAAACTATGCAATTAAAATGTTAGAATGGCAGCGCTATGATTAAGAGACAAGATATTTTTATCAAAATAATTTTCCATTAATATACTCCCCCTTTTTGTCATAATAAAAAATGTAATCAATGGTTAACGCAAGCATTTGGAGTATAGGATTTGATTCAAGAGAAATTTGATATATTAAATTAAGTACTTCTCCCATTTGATAGCAATCATAAAGAAATGCAATAAGATAAAATAGATGCAACAAAGATACTTTTTATTGATTAAAAAACGTCAAAGGCACAGGTACATAAGCGAGACGCAGAACAAAACAACCACTAAAAACAACTGACATAAGCAAAACGATTAATCAAAGTCATGAAAAGAGAGAATAAAATCTGAGAGACCAACAAGAACACCTGACTAACAACCATAAAAAATCCTCCACCTCATCAACCCTTTCACATCTTTCTTCAACCATAGCATTTTCTGGTCCAAGTATTCTGGCTAATCCAATGATTTCAGCCTTGAAGAACAACTCAGACAGAATTCTTCCATAGGGAATGAAGGAATTATGCCGATTTCTGGAGATTTCAACACAGTTCTTTACATGATTGAAGATAGTTTAAGGAAGGTTCACCAGGACATTGTACATCATGAAGTGGATAAAGAGTTTATCATCATGAGCGACAGATGGAAATCTTCAACAGTGACTCCATATTGAACACATTTGATGGCTTGGGCGATGGAGGTAGGTGTTATGATGACTGGAACACCAAAAACAGAAGACCAGACAAAATTGTTATCTTCTCTAATCCTTGCATATTTCTAGAATTCCTTCACAAGGACAGGAAAGATGGGTCTATGCAAGATTGCATAGTATCCCGACCACCCATGAATCTACATATTGGTAGAAATGTATAAGCCTGAGTCTCTGAGTCTTGGGAGGTTTGGCCTTTTCTCATTGATGACTTCCATAACTTCTTCATTGCCAAGAGAAATTTTGATAGACATAGTGGTCGAGACAGGATAGGAAGGATAAACATGTTTTGAAGGACTGATGAAGAGTTATGAGGAGGAGTATGATATATAAAGAGAAGAAAATGTATAAGCAATAAATAGCAATAAAGATTAGATGAACTGAAACGAAAATTCATCATTTTCAAGACAAGTGATGAAGGACAAGAGCAGGGTAAGAGACACAAACAAAAATCAAAGAATGGGAAAAGAGTGTATCAGTCTCCAAAAGATCACAGATTAGGTATACGTTATTCAAATCTTGACACCAGTCAATAAATACAATAAATGTATACTTGAAAATGGGAGGGAAGAATCTGACAAGGAATAAATGTTAAGAAGAGAAACGCTTAGTTTCAAGAAATCTTTGTCTTACATATATCTTAATGAATGCACAATAATATGGGAAGACGTAAAGATTTAATCTAATCTCAAGTAGGTTACCCAATGTGTCAAAACATGATTACAACAATAATAGGGAATAATAAGGAGTAATTACTTGAAACCTAGTCTAACGAAATCACAACGCTCGAGGTGTCTCTTCAACAATAAGATATGATTTGATTTTGGACAGGTGTCACAAAATAATCATAGCCGTTTGTTTCAAGAGAACACGTTTTATATTCCCAAAGTTAAGAATACCAAGAGGTATCTGACTGGACAAGTTTCTGATCAAGACATCTTCTAACATGTAGAAGTATCGTTAATCAGAAAGACATTAAATAAAAAAATAATCAATCTGCTTAATCGTCTAAATCTTATTTTAGAAGTTCTGGTGACTTGACACATCAAAATTTCATCTACTCATTCTGGACACGGTTTTATAAATAGATTTTCCAAAATGAATACAAATTTATCCTCGGCAAGGGGTTTTGTGAAAATATCAGCCCACTGATGATCTGTATCCACAAATTTTAACTGAAAAGTACCCTTCTGAACATAGTCACGTAAACGTGAAGTTTTATTTCAATATGTTTTGCCCTAGAATGCAAAATAGGATTCTTAGATAAACAAATAGCGGAAGTATTATCACAGAAGATATGAATGTTGCTCTCGTGTATCTGATAATCTTCTAGTTGATTCTTCATCTAGAGTATCTGAGTACTGCACAGTGACACTGAGATATATTCTACTTCTGCAGTTGAAAGTGCAATGGTTGATTGTCTTTTGCTTGCCCAAGAGACGAGGTTGTTACCCAGAAACTGACAGTTTCTAGAGGTACTTTTCCTTTCTAATCTGTCTCCAGCATAATCTGCATCACAATAACCAGAAAACTTGTACTCTGATGTTTTCTTATACATAAAGCCAAGGTTAGTTGTTCCTTTTAGATACCTTAGGATTCTCTTAACAGCTGTTAAGTGAGTTTCCCTTGGATCTGATTGGGAACGAGCACAAAGACATACACTGAACAGAATATCTAGACGAGAAGCAGTCAAATACAGAAGAGACCCTATCATACCACTATAGAGCTTATGACAAACCTTTTTACTTACTTCTTCTTTCTCTAGAATGCATGTCGGATGCATAGGAGTCTTTGCAGGTTTACTTTCTGACATATTGAACTTTTTCAGAAGTTCTCTTGCATACTTGCTCTGATGAATGTACGTTCCTTCTAGACGTTGATCAATCTGAATTCCCAGAAAGAATCTGAGTTCTCCCATCAGACTGATTTCAAATTCAGCCTGCATTAACTTAGAAAATTCCTTGCACATGGAAGTATTAGAAGAACTAAATATAATATCATCAACGTAAACTTGCACAACCATAATGTCATCTTTAAAGGTTTTGCAAAAGAGTGTTGTATCCACTTTTCCTCTGGTAAAGTCATTTTCCAAAAGAAAGTTACTTAGCCTTTCATGCCAAGCTTTGGGAGCCTGTTTCAGACCATATAACAATTTTTTAAGTTTGAAAACAAAATCTGGGTTTTCAGAACTTTCAAAACCAGGAGGTTGGCGCACATACACTTTTTCAGATATATACGCGTTTAAAAATGCACTCTTTACATCCATTTGATATAAAAGTGATGTCATGATTTACAGCAAAGGAAATTAAAAGATGAATAGATTCTAACCTGGCAACTGGTGCAAAGGTTTCTATATAGTCTATCCCTTCTTGCTGACTATACCCTTGTGCTACCAGTCATGTTTTATTTCTTACGACCTCACCTTTCTCATCTAACTTGTTTCTGAATACCCACTTTGTTCCAATGACGTGGACACCTTTTGGTTTCTGAACAAGATCCCAAATATCGTTTCTGGTGAATTGATTCAGCTCTTCTTGCATGGCCACACTACTACAAAACGGCCAAACAACAACGCCAGGTTTACAACGGCATCCTATACACCGTTCTTATAGTGCGTACTGGATGCACACACATTATTTTAATTAGAAATCTCAAGGGTATAATAACGATTTTTATGAAAACCGTTGTGATACAATCTAGCTATCATGGGTTCGAACCTCATCGCCCTCAAATAGTTTATCCCTTTGACGTAAATGCTCCCTTTTTAAGTTTTATTAATATTTAACTAAAAAATAATAAGGATGTCACGAGAGATTTTTCTCAAAACCGTTGTTACAAATTGAAGCTTCTTTTTATGTATTTTAATCACCAAGTATATATATCAATTTATCCATTGAAAAAAGAAACAAGACGAAACAACCCTAACACCAACGCCGTCACCATTGTCGGGAAGAAGACAACAACAACAACAAAGTGTTCTACTTTAAGGTGTTGCAATGTCACATTTGCATACAAAATCATCCAAAGGTGTTTCTACGTCTTGTTCCAGTGTAAAATCTCGATCTGGAAATTTTTGTGGTTGTGATGGTCGTATGGTTTCGTATCAATGCAAGAAGGGACAAAATAAAGGAAGGCTTTTTTGGAGATGTCCATTTTGGAGGAGCGATTAAACATGTAATTTGTTCATATGGGATGAAGACGTGGGAGAAAGAGATGGAAATGACGATGAGAGCATTATGAAGTCAGAGTTGGAAGCTGTGGGCTATCTGAAGGTTATGTATGAGGATTTAAAGAAAAAGAACAAGAATTTGAAGAACAAACTGAAATCAGAGATATTTTCTGGAAATATCAAGATGTTATGTTTTTTTGTCTCCTTTATGTTTAATATTTACTTTGTTATGAAATGTAATAGTTGAATTAGGGTTCGAATTACATTGTTGATGTTTAAACTGCAGATGCATTGTGAATTACATTGTTGATGCTTAAACTGCAGATGCATTAAGTTAGAAGTTAAGGCGCACCTTTTCTTTTTTATTTATTTTAAAATTCATAAATAAAAGGGTTATCACTACGGTTCTTCTGGTTAACCGTAGTGATATATTTATAATAAATAAATACCTATGTATACGATTTTTATTTATTTTAAAATTCTAAGATAAAAGGGTTATCACTACGGTTATTCTGATCAATCGTAGTGATATATTTATAATAAATAAATACATATCTATACGGTTGTTATTGTTAACCGTTGTGAAATAGTTTACCCATATATAAGCGAAATAACTTTCACTTAATTGACAGTAAGGCCGTTGCCTTCAAAGTGAAACCCTAGAACCCATTTTTTCTCTTCGTTTTCATCATTAGCCGTGAATCTCGTGCTTCATACATTAAGGTATTATTCTTCTTCCATCTATTGTTAGATATTTCCCATTATCTCGTTTGTTGCATGTTGTTTTTGTTGATTGTTCTCATTTTTTCAGATTCGTTTTCACTACCTTAACAAAGACCATACTTTGGAAACTTCATAATGTTTGTGTTGCTATGGAAAAATTTATAAGAAGCATGAAGCTATGATGGAAACTTCATCCACCTTGTACTTTTTTTTCATAGCATCACGAACAAGATGTTAGTAAATGAAGAAACAACAGTGTAAGCAAACTTTATCTAGTTTTAGAAGCAATGAAAAGAAGTATAAGAAGTATGAAGCTTTTGTGTAAGCTTCTTCCTCCTTATATTTATTTTTCATGGCTTCCCAAACTAGTTCAACATCATAATTGATTCCTGTTCCGCGATTAGTTTCATTAAAAGGTGCGTTATTCCTGTTCCTCTCTTTACTCATCACTGGATTATGGTTTTAGGGTTTGTTTTCAACTGAGGATGCTCATTTTTGAAGTTTGCTTTGTTTCCTTTCAGGTTAAGGGGATGATACAGGGTGATGATGCTGGTGGAAGCAAGCGTATTATATCAGTTTATAATTTCTGGATCTGGTATAGAATTTTGTTTGAGTTTATCATATTCTATTTACATTGTTTATTTAACTAACCCTCACTTAAAGTTTGATGGTGGTAGCAAGCGTATTATATGAGTTTATAATATCTGGATCTGGTATAAAATTTTGTTTGAGTTTATTATATTCTATGTAGATTGTTTGTTTCACTAACCATCACTTAAAATACATTCAATTAATTTGACATAGATACTTATAATCTGCAAATTAAGTTGTATTTGAAAACCAACTTAAACAAACCAATGTTGTTTTCTGATTGCATGCCTCTCATCATTTATCTCAAGTTCTTTTATATATAGATTATGGTATAATGATCTGGGTCCTTAGATGCATCGCCATCTTCCATTATAGTTAAATCAAAGATGAGGCAAATTATCCAATGTCTTGTTGATCTTATGGAAATTTAACTATAATCGAAGATAGCGATATATTGAAGGAGTCAGATCAATAAACCACAATATATGTAAAAGAGCGTGAAATGCACGATGAGACGAATGCAATCAGAAAACAACATTGGTTTGTTTAAGTTGGTTTTCAAGAACAGTTTAATTTGCAGATTATAGACATCTTCATCAAATTTAATCCATGTATATTTATTTAGTGAGGTGTTTGGAAAACAAGCAATCTACATTTAATATAATAAACTTAGGGTACTTACAACAACGGTTATATATTGTAACCGATATCATAAGTAATTTATGTTTTATATAAATTCGCTACTGATGGGTTTCGAACCCAGAATCTAAGTGTATGTATCGGAACGGTTTATTATCATAACCGTTGTGATATATGGCGCGCGTCCTGCCTTTCAAAAACGGTTTCCAGACCGTTGTAGAAACAACGAACTTACAACGACAATCTACATAACAACGCCTTCGCCCGCGTCATTATATGTCATTCCCAACCGTTGTTAAATGGGTTTTTCGCAGTAGTGCCAGAATCCACTCATTCTCTATAAGAGCTTCATCGACTGATGTTGGCTCTATTATAGACACCAAACCCAGAAGA
The DNA here is from genome assembly GCA_022829125.1 of Lathyrus tuberosus. Taxonomy (NCBI): domain Eukaryota; kingdom Viridiplantae; phylum Streptophyta; class Magnoliopsida; order Fabales; family Fabaceae; genus Lathyrus; species Lathyrus tuberosus. The sequence goes on along the minus strand of JALAZF010000222.1, from coordinate 6,762,842 downwards.
GTTTCTTCAGAAGGTTTAAATGATGAGCGAGTTCTGATTGGATCAACTTTGTCTCCCAAAATCAATTCTTCAGAATGATAATTCTTTAGTCTATTCTTCTTTTGATGAGATGGACTATTCGTTGTTTCTGGTAAGATTGTATCTGATTATGTAGATTCTGTATCTTTGTCTTGTTCCTTTGAATCTTCCTCCTTGGATTCTGATAAAGTAATCTTCAAATCTGCAAACTTTTCAACTAGCTTTGACTTTTCAAGGTCAAGCTTATCATCGAATCTGACATGAATTGATTCCTCAATAATCTGTGTTTCTGTGTTATAGATTCTGTAGTCTTTAGAGCGTTTAGAGTATCCTAACAGTAAACACTTTTGAGCTTTGGAGTCAAACTTGCCAAGATTCTCTTTAGTGTTTAACATAAAACAAATACAGCCAAAAGGATGAAAATATGAGATGTTGGGTTTTTTATTCTTCCACAATTCATTGGGAGTCTTACCCAGAATAGGTCTGATAGAGATCTTGTTCTGAATATAACATGTTGTATTTACTTCCTCTGCCTAGAAGTTCTTAGCCATGTCAGTTTCTTGGATCATGGTACGAGCCATTTCTTGCAAATTCATATTCTTCCTTTCCACTACTCCATTCTGTTGTGGAGTTTTGAGATAGGATAAAACATGGGAAATGCCATGGGAATAAAAAATATTCTAAAAGTATCTGTTCTCAAGTTCTCCACCATGATCACTTCTGACTCTGACTATTTTGCAATCCTTCTCTGTTTGCACTTGTGAGCAAAAGGTAGAGAACACAGAATGTGATTCATCCTTGTGTTTTAAGAATTTTATCCATGTCCAACGACTATAGTCATCAACGATAACTAATCCATACTTCTTTCCACTGATTGAAGCTGTTTTCACTGGTCTAAACAAATCAATGTGTAGAAGTTCTAACGGTCTAGAGGTGGACACAACATTTTTTGCTTTGAAGGAAGTTTTAGAGAACTTTCTTTTCTGACATGCTTCACAAAGAGCATCTGAAGAATACTTTAGATTTGGTAAGCCTCTGACAAGTTCAAGCTTATTTAGCTGAGAAACCATTCTCATGCTAACATGGCCCAAACGTATATGCCATACCCATTGCTCCTCATTAACATACATTAATCATTTAACATTCTGTTCACAGAGATTAGAAAGTCCAATCTTGTAAATGTTATTTTTCCTCTTTCCGATAAAAAGGATTGAGCCGTCTTTCTGACTGACAGCCTTACAGGACTTTTGATTAAAAATGATATCGTAACCATTGTCACTAAGTTAACTAATTGACAATAAGTTATGCATCAAACCATTGACTAGAAGAACATCAGTAATAGAAGGAAGTTTACCATTACCAACAATTCCAGAGCCAATGAATTTTCCCTTCTGGTTTCCTCCGAAACCAACGAAGCCTTCAGGCTTAAGTTCCAGACTTTGTAACATATGCCTTCTTCCCGTCATGTGTCGTGAGCAACCACTGTCCAGGTACCATGATTGGTGTTTCAACTGAGCTGCTAAGGATATTTGCAACAAAGATTATCTTGTCCTTAGGTATCCACTTTTTGGGTCCTCGTTTGTTAGTTTTCCCAGAGTGTTTGACAACCTTGGGCTCATGTGCAACAAGATAATCAAGTGGAATTTGTGCATGATATTTAGCTTTATAAATAGATTTCTGTGTCGGTGGGGGTTTCTGTTCAAGCTCAGAACAATCAAGCTTAGTGCTAGAAAGCATAAAATGGTCATAGAGAGGTTTTAGTTTTATAGGCTGACTTTCGTCAATTTCAAATGTTTCTGTACACCCCAAACCTTTCTTGCCATTTCTGCTAACTCAATAGATCATGGAAGCTATTTTGCTTCTATCTATGCTTTTAGCTAGAAAGTACTGGAATGCTCTATCATACTTGTTGACACAACTAGTGTCAAAGACATTGGAGATTAATTCTTCTTCTAGTTTGGAAATTTTGCTTTTCAAAGCACAATTACTATTTTTTAGAGAAAAAAATATTTACATTTAGAGAAGAATTATTCTGCTCAAGCTTATCTCTTGCTTCAGAAGCAATTACATGGGATTTTTTAAGATCCTTGTATTTACTTTGAAGAGTTTGATTTTTTTCCAGCATCATCTTCCATTCTGAATGCCTCATATTTCTGAATTAGGGCAAGCGCATTTGTCTTCTTAACTTGAGCATTTCCTTCATGAGTCATTCTTAGAGAATCAAAAATGGATTTGCCAGTATCTCTGTTTGTTATCTTCTTATACTCAGTATAAGAGATAGCATTTAGCAGTATAGTTCTTGCCTTGTGATGGTTCTTGTAATCTTTATTTTGTTGGTTGGTCATAGCACTTCTATACACTTTTACTCCTGTAGCCTCAACTAGGTGAGTGAAGTCATCGACTACAAGATCCCAAAGATCTACATTGTAACCAAGAAAGAAACTTTTAATTCTATCTTTCCAGTAGTCAAACTTTTCACCATTAAAGAATGGTAGCTTGACACTGTAATGATCTTTCTCTTCTTGAATAGGATTAGCATTAGCTGCATCCATGATATCTCACACAAATACTGGATCGGTACTGAACACGGTGAAGTATTGATAAATTTTTTATCACAATCAGAACCGGAGCTCTGATTCCAATTGAAGGTGTGAGAAAACACAAGAAAGGGGGGTTTGAATTGGGTTTTAAAAAATGAAAGCTATTTGTGAAACTCAAACAAAGATCACAAAAAAACTAACAAGAGAGAAAGACATACGATATATCCTGGTTCACTTGAAAACTATCAAGATAATGCAGTCCACCCACCAAGTTGATTTTGCCTTATACACAAGGGCTTAATCCATTATAATCAACTGATTACACTGCACTAGAAACTGCTGGTGACTAACAAGCACATACTAACTGTCTCTTCTTAAGGATTCTGACCTAACTGGTCCTTTAAGGAATACAAACAACTGTTTGACCAAAATTAATGTTTACAATGAATTGCATCTACACAAGCATATATAAACACTATGAATAACTCAAGTAACTTAAAGAAAATCTATACAATATGAACAATGTTTTTCGTTTTATTGTGGTGCTTTACTATTCACGCATGTGTCTCGCTTGTTTTCTTCAAGTGATCAGGTCCTTATATTGCCAGAAAGAGATCTGTTAGAGGGCAGACCAAGAATATCATTAATATTGCTAGCGACTTGAAATAATGTCATTATGCAGGGATGAAAATAATACACAAAAATTGTCCTTTGTACCACCAAATCAGGGTAGTGGAATGGTATTGGAAAAGAACGTGTTTGATACGTACTATATAATATTTTCCCTGGAAAACGTTTCATCTTATTCTGTTCATCAGAGGCTTCTGAATAGAGATGATTGAAGCATGAGTAGACGAATTAATCACTGGGTCTTCAGAGTCTTGAGTCATCAGAGTCTTCAGAACTTGTTCACTAGAACCTTATCTTCAGAGTCTTTAGCACTCAGTCTTCAGAACCCTTGGTCTTCTGAAACTTTAGTCTTCAGAGTCTTCAGAATGTTGTTCAGCAGAACCTTATCTTTAGAGTCTTCAGCACTTAGTCTTTAGAAACTCAAGTCTTCAGAGTCTTCAGAATGTTGTTTAGCTGAACCTTGTCTTCAGAGTCTTCAGCATTTAGTCTTCAGAAGATAATGACTTCAGAAGCTAGAAAGCCTTTAGAAGTAAATCATCAGAGTCCAAGAGAGCATTGCAGCAACAACATATTGTCTTCTTATAATCTTTCTGAAAGTGAGAAGATCAGAAGCAAACTTGCTTCTTTGGTGCATTCTTTGGTGCAGAAGCAACTTTTGGAAATCATAGTGACATTGTACATGGTCTCTATCAAAGTCAGAGCTTTCTCTATCAGAGTCAGATCCTATTTGTTAATTCTACAGAAAACAAACGTTTGAGTACCAAAAATTGTTCTCACACAAATACTGCTTTGTTTTTATCAAAGCTTAGAGATATCCAGCAAAACCAAATCTTGTTCTAACAGTTGTTTCTAATTCTTGTCGAACTTACCCATTACTATAATCCCACCCTTTGCTTTCATCACTATAACATCTCAAATGATCACAAGTTTATCATCGTTGGGTGAATACAACTTGTATGCACCAGTCGAATGTAAGCTATGAGCATCATAGCTTGACTTCGATCATCTAGTTTCTTCCTTAATTGTTTAGTACATGCCTGAAGCACATTGATCCAAATACTATAAGATGACTAATGTTCATCTTGACACCTTTCCAAGCCTCATACATAGTCTTCTCGACTATCTTCTTGGTTTGAAACATGTTTAGAATGTATACTACTATCGAAGCTGCTTCACCCCAAAATTGTTTTGGCATATCTTTAACTTTCAACATGCTTATAGTCATGTTCAATATACTTCGATTCTTCCTCTAAACTATGCCATTATATTGAGGTGTATAGGGTGCAATGACTTCATGGCTCTATACCTTCCTTATTGCAAAATCTGGAAAATTCTTGAGTGGTGTATTCACACCCACTATCAGTTCTCAGTTTCTTCAACTTGCATCCACTTTGCCTTTCAACATGCAATTTGAACTTCTTGAATTGTGTGAATACCTCACTCTTCCTTCCAATAAGGTAAATCTGCATATATCTAGCGAATTCATCTATGAAGGTTATGAAGTAGTGGTTACCTCCATTCAACCTCACTTCAAATGGTCCACATACCTCAGAGTGAACTAACTTTAGCCTTTTCTTTGACCTCATTGAGAGGTCATGCTTGAATGCTTTCCTAGCTTGCTTCGCTTTGCAACATTCGTCACACACCTGACTTATTTCTTTCACCCAAGGTAAGCCATACACCATCTTCTTCTAGTTTATCATACCTAAACTTCTGAAGTTAGATGTCCATATCTGTGATGCCATGGAAAGTTCTTGTCTTCTTCTATAGTCAGAGCAAGACACTCGTAATCAATTGGATTGATCTCTACTTTGAAGGTCCTGTTGTAAGTCAATGGTGCCTTCAGAATCAGCCTACCACCATTGTGATACAACTTCATATGATTCTTTTCTATCTTCATGTTCTACCCTTTTGTAAGCAATTGACCTACGCTTATAAAGTTACTTGTCATCGAAGGTACATACAACACATCAGTGATGTTGGCTTTTCAACCATCATTTCTGATAGAGATATCTCATTTTCCACATGATGTGATGTGCCTTCTATCTGGAAACTTTATCACTTTCTCAAATGATTCATCTAGCTTGGTGAATCAATTTTTTATTACCAATCATGTGGTTACTGCATCCTGAATCCAAGTACCACATATTAGTTTGCTCACTGTTCGACTTAGCGTTGGCCATGAGTAGCACATCATCCGAATTACTATCTTTAGCATGTGCATAATGCACTTTATCACTATCTTTTGCTCGTGCTTCCTTCTTTCTTCGACAGTTTCGAGCATATTGGCCAAATCCTTAATAGTTGTACCACTGCACCTCCCTCAACTCAACTTTCTTCTCATAATACTTGTTGCCCATGCATTTCTTGATAAAATCAGATTGATTCTTTAAAATCTTGCTTGACTTATCATCATTAGCAAGATTATTTCCCTTTGTTGTACCCCAAATTTTTCCCTTAGATCCATTGATCTTCTGCATATCATAATAGGTCAATCATGCTGCACAGCTAACCCTTTTTATCAGGTTTCTGTTTGTTTTTGTTTTCTTTTTATCAAGTTTTATCTTAAGGAGATTCAAGAGGTGTTTAATCAAGATTTTAGATGGAGCACTGAATCAAGCAAGTCTATCAATTTAGGGATTATCTCCATAACACTCTCCATAATCCAATTTTAATTCCAAATATCTATCCATTTTATCTAACCTCATTTGTCACCTTTATTTCCAAACCAATTTCAACAATCATTTATTAATCTTTTTTTTTTCTTATCCAAGTATCCATCTTTCATTCTAACCATTTTCATACCTATTTTTCAAATCCAAAAATCTCTTCATTTATCCAATTTTAATCCATAAATATCTATCTCTATGATCCATATTTCTAATCCACTTCATATCCAATTTCCTAAATCCACTTTCAATTCACAATACCCTTCATTATCCATTTAAGACTTTTTTTTGTTTTGTTTTAGAAAACCATTTTTAAAATTCTCAAACAATTATCTTTTTTTAAAAAAATCCAATTACATTATCCAATGAACATTTTTTTTAGTCCATTTCTTTTTCACTACTCGTCATAATATCCTCACAAAATTCAAATATAGTCCATTTGCTACAACATTCCAAAAGCCCAATTTTATTTCATTACACAATTGCAAAATGGGGAGGCAATAAGCCATGACCAATACTCTACATAACCCGTACACCCTTAACGTGTTCTTTGACCCTGCATCCCAACTACACATTGCCCAACCTGCTTTGAAGCAACAGATGAAGCCAAACAATACAATTGCAACAGCTACAACACCAACAATCCTGCTGCAGCCTGAAAACCAGCTTGCAAACCGTGTTCAAAAACTCCCCCAGCCTGCTCCAAACGCTCCATCTGCAGTGAAAAGGATAATTCAAGCAACGGTAAAAAACTCAAATAATTTAAGAAACAAGTTCTTTTTAAACCGGGGGGGGGGGGGGCAGAAGAAAAGAGGGACGCAAGGAAAAACACACAGACAAGAGAGAAGAGAAGTGAACCTTTGAAACTCTCTAAACAAAAATCTGAACCTCCATCATAAAAATCAACACAAACCTCCCTCTATTTTCGTTTTCAACAAATCACACCCCCCTAATCAACGAACTCAGACCAACCTTCTTCTCCAACCGAATCACAAACCCATCTTCATCATTCATATCCAACAAATCTCAATAAACTCACTTCAATCCCTCATCAACATCAACAGCATCTTCCAAAATAATCATCAACCTTCAATCCCTATCCACCTTCAAATCGTCAATCCAAATCAATCCCATTCACCATATGGACCAGAGAACAGAAAGAAAAGAGATGAAGAATGAGTAGGGTTCACACCAACCAAATCTCAGTAAACTAAAATCGAAAACCAAAGAACCTGAATGTGAAATGAATCCGCGAAGGGAGGGTTTCGATCGCTTGAAGAAGGCGAGATCTGGGGGTTCCGATAACCGAAGCTGTCGAACCGTGCTTGTCGAGGAAGCAGAATCCGCGACGGAGATTCACGCGAAGGTTGAAATGCGATGATGATCCGTCGTTTCTCACATCCATGGATCGTTCATCCTTTTCCGTGCGATTATTTTCCTCCGAGACTAGGAAGTTTATGTGGCTTTCATTTTGTTTCAAGGACTGAGTTTTATTTCTCTGTTTTCTTTTTTAGGTTAATGATATTCAAGTTGACTATGAACGAGATATAGTTCAACTCTAATTAGAAACCTATTTTTGTTTTTTTTTTGGATAGTTTCGGATGTTTGTTGATGGGCTGTGTGGGTCCACGATTGGATCAGCACCCCCAACATCTTTTTTTTTCACCTTCGAGCCTTGTTCTCAAGTGGATGATGGGTTTTGTTAAAAAGCCCATATGATTCTCATTTTGGTTTCCAACATCCCCAATACCTCATGCGCCTCCCTGTTACTTGTTTCACTTTTTTTGTTTTGTTTATTTTATTCTATTTATAAATAATTTAAAGGTTTCATTTTGTGGATCTTTATATTATTTTATTTCACATTGTTAAGAGTTCATCACAATTTCAATTTCTATTTCAATTTTTATTTATATTCACTTTGGGCCAATGACATAGGAAAATCTTAACTTTGTTGGTTATTTTAAATCAATAAGTTTTGATTAATGTGAGGCCATTTTTCTATTTTGGTCGATGAAAGTTAAAATCTAAGATTATCGATTTGTCGATTAAATCTTGATTTAAACGAGACCAACTTGATTTTTATTTCCGATTCTATTTTGGTCGATGAAAGTTAAAAATCTAAGATTATCGATTTGTCGATTAAATCTTGATTTAAACGAGACCAACTTGATTTTTATTTCCGATTCTATTTTGGTCGATGAAAGTTAAAAATCTAAGTTTATCGATTTGTCGATTAAATCTTAATTTAAACGAGACCAACTTGTTTTTTATTTCCGATTCTATTTTGGTCGATGAAAGTTAAAATTCTAAGATTATCGATTTGTCGATTAAATCTTGATTTAAAGGAGATCAACTTGTTTTTTATTTCCGATTCTATTTTGGTCGATGAAAGTTAAAAATCTAAGATTATCGATTTGTCGATTAAATCTTGATTTAAACGAGACCAACTTGATTTTTATTCCGATTCTATTTTGGTCGATGAAAATCAAATATCAAGATTATCGATTTGCCGATTTAAATCTTGATTAAGACGAGATCAACCTTATCTTTATTTCATAATATTTATTTAGGCCGATGACGTTACACAAATCTTGACTTTGACCATTTCAAGTCAATAAAGTCTTGATGAATGTGAGGCTACTGTTTATTTATTTTTGTTGGTCAATGAAAGTCAAATATTAAGATTATCGATTTCTCGATTAATTCTTAATTTAGACGAGACCGATTTTATTTTTCATTTCGATTCCGCTTTCTTTATTTTGGTCGATGACATAACAAACCTCGTGGTTTGGTTGATTTCATTGAGTTGACAAGACTTTGATCAAAACGAGACCACTTACTCTTTATTTTGAATTTTATTAAGGTATTTAGTCGATGAAAGTCAAGAATCATTGATTATCGAGTTCTCGATTAAATCTTGATTAAGACGAGACTATTTCTATCTTTGTTGCGTCTCATATGTAATTCTCACTTTGCATTGGTATCATGATTTTTATCTTATCTTATTCATGTATTATTGTATCATCGTATTTGCATTATAATCTCTTCTTAAGTAATTTTTATAACTGTTATCTTTCCCCCCATTCCAAAGGAATGTGATTAATGTTGACTCTTAAAGTCATGGCTCCCACCTTAACCTAAGTAACCTCTTAGGAGAAAACTTCATTTCTTGGCCTCATCAGAGCTATAGAAATTACAACTAGCTTTAGGAAGGAGTTCTTAAACTCCTAGTGATATTCATCATAATGAATCATCACTTTCCCCTACTGACTAAAACATAACATAGGTCCATTACAACTAGATTTAGAGAGTTCTTAAACTCTACAATGAGCTTGTACTCATTTCCCCTCTGAATATTGACCATAGTCAATCATTCAGTAGAAATAGAACTACGCATACTCTGATTCTATACCCGAGGATACGTAGGCGCAAGGTGCGATGCCTTGTCGAGTATACTTAGATACTAACCCCTAGGGTTTCAACCTTTAACATAGAACCCTTAGCAAACATAAGATAACATTAAAGAAGAGGTTCCCGTAGGGTACTACGGACGTTTAGGGTGCTAATATCTTCCCTAGGCGTAACCAACCCCCGAACCTTAGATCCCCCCCCTTTAGGTTTTTTTACGATCTTGAACCTTTCCTTTGGATAAATCAAAGTCAGTTGTAAAAGAAATATGATGCAAGTTAATTCATAACTTGTTGTCCGATTTTCACCGCAACAGAAATGGCGACTTCACTGGGGAAAGTTAGACCTACTGCTGGTCCTTTCCTAAGAGGGTTAAGCCTATCTTGTTTTTTATGTTATTCATGTTTGCTTATTTACTTGTATATGCTTATGTATGTCATATTTGCTTATATACCTGTATATCTGTTCTTAGTTGACATTTTTCTGTTTAATTTGGGTTGATATGATATCTATGAGTGAGATAAATCCTATACCCAGATTTGAGCATACACCTATGATAGGACGATGGTATTCAAGGAGACTTTGAGGGAGTCGATTCTTGAAAAGTTGAATTGAAAACACCATCACTCAGTTGAGGCCCTCTTGAGATTCTAGTTATGTTGAACGATCCTATTCGTGAAAGCGTGCTACTCTTGACCTAGGAGCCCATGATATTGAGAACCGTAGTTACCAAACCCCACTAAGCCTCCTAGGATGTAGTGCGGTGACCATGATGGAGTCTATTTCTGAATTGGTTGTCACGCGATACTACACTCAGACGAGATCCTCTTGAGAATTTTATTGATTACCAAGTCATCTGGGAAGTCGATAAAATCCGAAAGATGGATTGTAGACTCTGGGAACTCTTTAGAACCTTGTTCGACAGGTGAAAACCAGTAGTACATACCTATTGGGAGGGGTAGACCATGGCTCCACTCATGAGACCCCAAAACCTAGGATTTGTATATCTTGTTGTGTGTACATATGTTTGTGCTCGTGTGCTTTATGCATCTCTACATTCAAGCATTCCTAGCCCTTTGGTTTTGAGAAACTCAAATACTTGTTTCCTTTTCAAAAGATCAACAGAGCTTGGATTTTAAAAACAAAAACTCTTCAATTTTCCCAAATTTTTTTTTTGCAACTTGCCTTTGAGTTCCTTGAAACCATTCGGCTTGCATTAGCATCTCATTTGCATCATAGCATGTGCATTTCCTCTCTGTCTTCGTCTCATGTCGCCGTTTTCCCTTCAGAATTGTCTTTGAATCGTCACCCGAGCCTAAACTCGGCAAAGGATGTCTGAACAATACTGGGAAATGGACAGAGTCAACCATGAATTGAGAGAACTTCGAGGAGGAATGGGGCAGTTTTTGGAAACTATGAAGGTCACGTTAGCAACGATGAAGGAAATTTGGTGGTGAAGACTTTTTTTTCGTTCGGACCCGAAAACTGAAATCTTTGGTTGGCTGTGTTTTGTATTTCAGTTGTATTTCCTTTAATTGTATTGATATTTTCATATGAGCTTTGTTGTACCTTTAAATTGGCAACATTAATGAAATAATCCATTCGTTTCACTCATTTACTTTTATTTTCATAAAAGCAAAAAATATATATCTTTTTCACCCCTTTTTCAAACTTTTGTTAAAGCAAAGATGATGGAGGATGATGAAAACCTCATGTTCATAATTGTTGTGGTATACTTTCAAATTAACCTCGTCGAGGATGTAAGGCATTGTTTCACATTTCCTAAACACTGGAGAAGTAAGGATGATAATCCCTTGTTAACCCCTTTCGAGCCTAGAAGTAGGAGTTTTCTTTCCTTACACAAAAACAAAAAACCTTACATCTCAACCTTGGGGGCAGGGTAGTTCTCGGTTTAACTCGGTTATGCATTCAAACACGAGCGCTTCGTATAAGGCGCCAGTCAGCTTTCAAATCAAGTGACTTCCTATTTTGGGAGATTTGAACGTATATCTTGAGTTAACTGAGCGTAGGATTTGAGCCTTTATCTTTTGTTTCATAAACCATGAACCAGACCACATTACAACCCCTAAAAGACCTAATTGAGGTAAGGTTGTTTTGAAAAGCATACTACAGCAAGGTTGAGTAACCTGACTCTTAATAATCTTTGTTGCTCGTGTGTGTTGGTCACTTCCTTAATGACTAGACCCACCTTTGTTTTTGACTATTTAATCATTCCACTGTGCGTTTTTATCAAAGCTTTATTTTAAAACTTTGCATTAAACTTTGCATTAAATTTTTCCAATTTTAATGAACAACACTTGTTTGCAATACCATTCGATATCAAGGAATCCCAACAAACGCGGTCAGTCAAGGAATTGAACTTGATAAAGGGAATTTGGGCTCAGTCAGGGGCAACCAAGTGTGAGGTTTGCCAATCTATTATCACAAGAGTTGACAAATCAGAGGCAGAATTCTGCAAATTCAGAATATTGGGGAAAGTATTCTTGAGATCATCTTATGACTAGTTTTGACTTCAGTAACCCATTAGCAGGGGCAAATCCGTTCCCCAGTAATTTCTACCACAACTTGAGTATCTCGAGTATAACTGAACAGAAACAGCTACGTCAAGATTCAAAAGTTGGAAGATATTGAATCATCTGGTATTTCATTTCTTCTGTAAAATTCTTTTGATTATTCAAGTTGGAAGATATTGAATCATCTGGTATTTCAATCCTTCCGTAAAATTCTTTTGATTATTCAAGTTGGAACATATTGAATCATCTGGTATTTCAATCCTTCCGTAAAATTCTTTTGATTATTCAAGTTGGAAGATATTGAAGTATCTGGTATTTCGATCCTTCTGTAAAAATTCTTTTGATTATTCATCCCCTAATCTGGGGCATTTATGCCGAGATCTCTCCAAGAGTTTGAAGATATTGAAACACCCTGTATGCCAATTCTTCTATAAAATTCTCTTATTACCGTCTTCTGACAGACCATTTAGCCTGGGGCAGATAAGATTTGAAGATGATCATTACGCCAGTAGGACGCAGAACTACTTTGTTCTTGTGATATTCCTTCCTAGCTCCCAATAAGTTGTTACGTCAGCTAATCATGACAAATCTCTTGGATTCCCCTCCAACAAAGAAATCAAGCTCATGATGTTATACCTCAGGTGGAATACTCTTTTCACCAGTGAAGTTGTTGATTCTTCTTCATCACCAGTTTGGTCCAGCCCTTTGAGTTTGGCTGGGTATCCTTGTCGAGACGTTTATTTCATCTCCGGTTTCGCTTCTTGACTGTTTTATCAGCATAAGCATAAGCATGGCATAACTCATATGCATCTTAGCTTTTTTAGCTTTTCCGCTTCCTTTTCTGGTGTTTTTCTGTTTTGGTTCACTTTGGTGTTTGTCTCCCCAAGTGACTGGGTTAGTCTATTCCCTCCAATAGAAAGTAGGCCCTAGGCATAAAGTGCCCATCTTTTCTGAATTCCCCACGGAGTTTGATTCTCGTGGATGATGGTTGGTTCAGTTATATTTTCCACATCTGGATAAGATAAATTCCCATTTGAGTTATTTCCTCAATTGGAGTCTTGTTTGACCGTTTCTTTCTAGCTTGTCCCTAGATTGAACTTTGGTCCCTGGCAGGTGTGGTTTTCAAACCTATCTTTGAACGTGCATTTATTTTGCACCGTGTCTCGCAAGAATCTTTTACAAGATCCTCATTGAAGACAAAATTATTTCTCCAACAGTATTGTGATATCAACATATCTTTGAAGCAGCAATCTCTTGAAGAAGCTTGGTAGTCTCTTATAAGCAACTTATCTATCTCTGGTACTATTCAACCTCTTCGCAACCGTAATTGGGTATTCCCCAGGAAGCCTTATCTTCAGTTACGCAACCCTGATACTAACCTATCACATTCTATACCTTTATTGGGGCCCATTTCTTGGTTCAATCTCCAATAAGGTTCTTCTTTTTCCAAAGTGCCAACCGGTCATACTTGAACCTGTTGTTCCATCACTTTGGATGTCTTTTCCTAGTGAAGACCGTTTTTTCGGTTCAACCTTCATTGCGGATCATTTCTAGAATGTCATCTAGTCGCGTTTGGCCTTGATGATCAATTATTCTTGATACTTTGTTGGAGCCCATTTTCTTGGTTCTATCTCCAACAAGGTTACTTCTAAAGCGCCAATCGGTCATACTTGAACCTGTTGTTCCATCACTTTAGAGGTGTTTCTAGGATGTCATTTAGTCACGTTAGACTTGATGATCAATCATCCTAGATACTTTATTGGGGCCCATTTCTTGGTTCAATCTCCAATAAGGTTCTTCTTTTTCCAAAGTGTCAACCGGTCATACTTGAACCTGTTGTTCCATCACTTTGGATGTCTTTTCCCAGTGAAGACCATTTTTCGGTTCAACCTTCGTTGCGGATCCTTTCTAGAATTTCATCTAGTCGCGTTTAGCCTTGATGATCAATCATTCTAGATACCTTTATTGGGGCCCATTTCTTGGTTCTACTTCCAATAAGGTTACTTTCTGGCCTACCGGTTTTTCCTCATGAAGAAGATTTTGTGTTATTTCAACCAACTCTCAGGAATACCAGAGTCTATTCTTGACTCATTAACCTTGCTCCCATTTAAACTCCAGTTGTTTATCTTTGGTTATCGTGAACCGTTTGTTTATATCAGGTTATCTTGAACCTGTATTGCTCGAACTCCAGGTGTTTTATCTGGCGCGCAGAGTTCGTCTTTGTCTTTTCTAGATTTTCTTGAAGATCCCGTTTGAACTCTTCGGTATAGGAATCCCCAGGAGTCTTTGCTTGGTTGTCTGTCTTTTTTTTACTAATCCTTGGTGATCAGGGTCTCTCTTTCTGGTTTCATGCCCAGAAAAAGCGTGGGTTTGTTTTGTCCCCAGTAGTCTATCTTCCCGGATTTTTCTTCCCCAATGGAGATTGTTTTTTGGTTTTTCCCTAGTGTTTCTTCGGAGTCTCCCCAGTGAGTCTCTTTTGTTGGTTAGCCTGTATCCCCAGTGAGTTTTTCTCATGGATACTAGCTTTTATCTTTCCCCGGTGAAGCTTATCTTGTGTGTCTGCCTCTTGTTGTCCCTGGTGTCTGGTCTGTCTGCATCTTTGCACCCTCCTGGCATCATATCATCATATTAGTAGCAGTGCATGTCTTTGTATCTAAGGGCAAAATTTCCGGTTAGCTATATTTAAATACCTTTCACCTTGATGTCCCAAGGATCTTCGTTCCTCGTGCCATCCGGCAAAGATATTTAAATAGGGGCAACTGTTGTACCCCAAATTTTTCCCTTAGATCCATTGATCTTCTGCATATCATAATAGGTCAATCATGCTGCACAGCTAACCCTTTTTATCAGGTTTCTGTTTGTTTTTGTTTTCTTTTTATCAGGTTTTATCTTAAGGAGATTCAGGAGGTGTTTAATCAAGATTTTAGATGGAGCACTGAATCAAGCAAGTCTATCAATTTAGGGATTATCTCCATAACACTCTCCATAATCCAATTTTAATTCCAAATATCTATCCATTTTATCTAACCTTATTTCTCACCTTTATTTCCAAACCAATTTCAACAATCATTTATTAATCTTTTTTTTTTCCTTATCCAAGTATCCATCTTTCATTCTAACCATTTTCATACCTATTTTTCAAATCCAAAAATCTCTTCATTTATCCAATTTTAATCCATAAATATCTATACCTATGATCCATATTTCTAATCCACTTCATATCTAATTTTCTAAATCCACTTTCAATTCACAATACCCTTCATTATCCATTTAAGACTTTTTTTGTTTTGTTTTAGAAAACCATTTTTAAAATTCTCAAACAATTATCTTTTTTATTTTAAAATCCAATTACATTATCCAATGACCATTTTTTTTAGTCCATTTGTTTTTCACTACTCGTCATAATATCCTCACAAAATTCAAATATAGTCCATTTGCTACAACATTCCAAAAGCCCAATTTTATTTCATTACACAATTGCAAAATGGGGAGGCAACAAGCCATGACTAATACTCTACACAACCCGTACACCCTTAACGTGTGCTTTGACCCTGCATCCCAACTACCATTGCCCAACCTGCTTTGAAGCAACAGATGAAGCCAAACCGTACAATTGCAACAACTACAACACCAACAATCCTGTGGCAGCCTGAAAACCAGCTTGCAAACCTTGTTCAAAAACTCCCCCAGCCTGCTCCAAACGCTCCATCTACAGTGAAAAGGACAAGTCAAGCAACGGTCAAAAACTCAAATAATTTAAGAAACAAGTTCTTTTTAAACGCGGGGGGGGGGGGGGGGGGGGGGGGCAGAAGAAATGAGGGACGCAAGGAAAAACACACAGACAAGAGAGAAGAGAAGTGAACCTTTGAAACTCTCTAAACAAAAATCTGAACCTCCATCATAAAAATCAACACAAACCTCCCTCTGTTTTCGTTTTCAACAAATCACACCCCCCCAATCAACGAACTCAGACCAACCTTCTTCTCCAACTGAATCATAAACCCATCTTCATCATTCATATCCAACAAATCTCCATAAACTCACTTCAATCCCTCATCAACATCAACAACATCTTCCAAAACAATCATTAACCTTCAATGCATATCCACCTTCAAATCGTCAATCCATATCAATCCCATTCGCCATATGGACCAGAGAACAGAAAGAAAAGAGATGAAGAATGAGTAGGGTTCACATCAACCAAATCTCAGTAAACTAAAATCGAAAACCAAAGAACCTGAATGTGAAACGAATCCGCGAAGGGATGGTTAAGATCGCTTGAAGAAGGCGAGATCTGGGGGTTCCGATAACCGAAGCTGTCGAACCGTGATTGTCGAGGAAGCAGAATCCGCGACGGAGATTCACGCGAAGGTTGAAATGCGATGATGATCCGTCGTTTCGCACATCCATGGATCGTTCATCCTTTTCCGTGCGATGATTTTCCTCCGAGACTAGGAAGTTTATGTGGCTTTCATTTTGTTTCAAGGACTGAGTTTTATTTCTCTGTTTTCTTTTTTAGGTTAATGATATTCAAGTTGACTATGAACGAGATATAGTTCAACTCTAATTAGAAACCTGTTTTTGTTTTTTTCTGGATAGTTTCGGATGTTTGTTGATGGGTTGTTTGGGTCCACGATTGGATCAGCACCCCCAACATCTTTTTTTTTTCGCCTTCGAGCCTTGTTCTCAAGTGGATGATGGGTTTTGTTAAAAAGCCCATATGATTCTCATTCTGGTTTCTAACATCCCCAATACCTCATGCGCCTCCCTGTTACTTGTTTCACTTTTTTTGTTTTGTTTATTTTATTCTATTTAGAAATAATTTAAAGGTTTTATTTTGTGGATCTTTATATTATTTTATTTCATATTGTTAAGAGTTCATCACAATTTCAATTTCTATTTCAATTTTTATTTATATTTACTTTGGGCCAATGACATAGGAAAATATTAACTTTGTTGGTTATTTTAAATCAATAAGTTTTGATTAATGTGAGGTCATTTTTCTATTTTGGTCGATGAAAGTTAAAATCTAAGATTATCGATTTGTCGATTAAATCTTGATTTAAACGAGACCAACTTGATTTTTATTTCCGATTCTATTTTGGTCGATGAAAGTTAAAAATCTAAGATTATCGATTTGTCGATTAAATCTTGATTTAAACGAGACCAACTTGTTTTTTATTTCCGATTCTATTTTGGTCGATGAAAGTTAAAAATCTAAGATTATCGATTTGTCGATTAAATCTTGAATTAAACGAGACCAACTTGTTTTTTATTTCCGATTCTATTTTGGTCGATGAAAGTTAAAAATCTAAGATTATCGATTTGTCGATTAAATCTTGATTTAAACGAGACCAACTTGATTTTTATTCCGATTCTATTTTGGTCGATGAAAATCAAATATCAAGATTATCGATTTGCCGATTTAAATCTTGATTAAGACGAGATCAACCTTATCTTTATTTCATAATCTTTATTTAGGCCGATGACGTTACACAAATCTTGACTTTGACCATTTCAAGTCAATAAAGTCTTGATGAATGTGAGGCTATTGTTTATTTATTTTTGTTGGTCAATGAAAGTCAAATATTAAGATTATCGATTTCTCGATTAATTCTTAATTTAGACGAGACCGATTTTATTTTTCATTTTGATTCCGCTTTCTTTATTTTGGTCGATGACATAACAAACCTCGTGGTTTGGTTGATTTCATTGAGTTGACAAGACTTTGATCAAAACGAGACCACTTTCTCTTTATTTTGAATTTTATTCACCTATTTAGTCGATGAAAGTCAAGAATCATTGATTATCGAGTTCTCGATTAAATCTTGATTAAGACGAGACTATTTCTATCTTTGTTGCATCTCATATGTAATTCTCACTTTGCATTGGTATCATGATTTTTATCTTATCTTATTCATGTATTATTGTATCATCGTATTTGCATTATAATCTCTTCTTAAGTAATTTTTATAACTGTTATCTTTCCCCCCATTCCAAAGGAATGTGATTAATGTTGACTCTTAAAGTCATGGCTCCCACCTTAACCTAAGTAACCTCTTAAGAGAAAACTTCATTTCTTGGCCTCATCAGAGCCATAGAAATTACAACTAGCTTTAGGAAGGAGTTCTTAAACTCCTAGTGATATTCATCATAATGAATCATCACTTTCCCCTACTGACTAAAACATAACTTAGGTCCATTACAACTAGATTTAGAGAGTTCTTAAACTCTACAATGAGCTTGTACTCATTTCCCCTCTGAATATTGACCATAGTCAATCATTCAGTAGAAGTAGAACTACGCATACTCTGATTCTATACCCGAGGATACGTAGGCGCAAGGTGCGATGCCTTGTCGAGTATACTTAGATACTAACCTCTAGGGTTTCAACCTTTAACATAGAACCCTTAGCAAACATAAGATAACATTAAACAAGAGGTTCCCGTAGGGTACTATGGACGTTTAGGGTGCTAATACCTTCCCTAGGCGTAACCAACCCCCGAACCTTAGATCTTCCCCCTTTAGGTTTTTTTACGATCTTGAGCCTTTCCTTTGGATAAATCAAAGTTGGATGTAAAAGAAATATGGTGCAAGTTAATTCATAGCTTGTTATCCGATTTTCACCGCAACACCCTTCTTTGCCTTTGCTTCAGCCTCATCTCACGAGCCTCTAATGAAGCTTGAAGTTCTTCCAACTTCATCTCAGGTAGGTTTTTGTACTTTTCAATTGACAGTACAATGTAATCAAAAATCGCAATCAGAGATCTCAACATTTTCTCAATCTTCTGTAAAACATTTATTGATTCACCACACGCATTTATCTAGTTTGTTAACAACACCACACGTGAAAGGTATTCTGAGACTGATTCATCTTCATTCATCCAAGTCATCTCGAATTATTTTCATAACGTCTACAACTTCACCTTTTTTTTTTTCAGTTTTTCATCTCCGGCGTATAAGTTCTTCAACTTGTACCATACTCCTTTAGTCGTTTCTTCTTCAATTATCTTCTCAAACACGTTTGGATCCACACACTGGTGAATCAAGAAAAAAGGTATTCCATTTTTCTTTCTCCGTTCCTTGTGTGCAACTTGCTGACATTCACATTCTCTTCTAATGCAGGTACTCCATCGTTCACGATTTCAGACACATCTTGAATTCTGAAGATAACATACATCTGCGCAACCCACCATTCGTAGCTCTCCCCTTTGAAAACTTGTAGATTCGTTGGAAATTGCGTTGATGTTGTTATACTATTTTCCATTATAGATTCTCTCTGAATCGCAATCCTGCCTCCTTGATACCAATTTGTTGTAACAAAAGGTTTTCAAGAAAGATGAAAGAAGAAGAAGAAGAGAGAAAAGAGAGAAAATGGATTATAAAAAAAATAGGATTTGTATTGAGTAAAGTCCTGTTTTGATTTACATCATACAATGCCTTTATATAGGTAACTCAAGGTCAGGCCCAAAACCATACAAATCGACACATGTCCGAAACATACAGAATGCAAAGTACAAAACTACATGCAATTTGCATTTTGCCATAACAACTATATGTTGTATTCCACTCAGTCGAATACAACTGACTCTACACCTTAAAACACCTCGACTAGCTACTTTGACATGGTCAAATGCTAGCTTTCGAAATAACATCGAATTGCAACTTCTAATAGAAATATGACGAAGAAGAAAGTGAAATGAGTTTTGTTACCGTTGCGAAAGAGTTTTCTTACTTTATGTTTTATTCAAAATTCATAAGTTTGATTTGGTATTATTTTTATTTCTTTTGAGTTGGGAGAAGGGATGATGGAGTTTTGAAACTGTTAATGGAAGAAATGATGATAACGAATATCATTTATAAAAGAAATATTGTTTTCATGGTTGATGTAGTGGAAAAATAAAGTTTTTTTTAAATAGAAGATAAAGTTTGAAAGTAGAAAAAGATATTCTTCTATGATTCTTTGTAAAAGTAAATGAAAATTTGTCAATAAAATAGTGAATAAAAGTAAGTGTTATGTCGGTAAAATATGCCATAGTTAAAGTATTTGGACTTTTGGAGATCAGGTATGCTACCTTGACACCAAATCCATACACTACACCGTATGCACTGTTCATCTGTACATGAACAGTGCCCGTGAACAGTAATCCGTACATGTACAGTGGTCCGTGAACAGTAAAACCGTACATGAATAGTGACGTGAACAGTATCGTGAACAGTATATGTGAACAGTGTCTTTTAATAGTAAATCAAACTTGGTTAATGAAATGTAAAAACTTGGTTAATATAGTGATGAAGTTGGTTAATAAAGGTCCAGATATAAAAAATAATTTTTACTAGTAAAATAAAGTTGGTTAATACAATGTAAAAAGTTGGTTA
The DNA here is from genome assembly GCA_022829125.1 of Lathyrus tuberosus. Lineage (NCBI taxonomy): Eukaryota > Viridiplantae > Streptophyta > Magnoliopsida > Fabales > Fabaceae > Lathyrus > Lathyrus tuberosus. The sequence continues at coordinate 6,742,664 of JALAZF010000222.1, read as the reverse complement.
ATGAAGTTATGAACTTGGTTAATAAACATCCAGATGTAAAAATAATTTTTTGTAATAAAATAAAGCTGGTTAATGCAATGTAAAAAATTGGTTAATGGAGTGATGAACTTGATTAATAAACGTCCAGATGTAAAAAATAATTTTTAGTTGTGAAATTTTTTTTTTAAAATTAAAATATATATATATTATAATATTTCACTGTTCACCGTATTGGTGAACAGTAAAATACGGTATAGGTGTATGAGATTGGTGTCAAAATAACACTAAGCTTAGGGGAATAATTTGTTATAAAATCAATTATTATTTATTGTAGGGGTTATTTTTTCCCTCAACTATAATCTTCCAAGTGCTGAGGGACAAACCCACGTCATCATGAGTAGAACTCATAGATGAAGATGATGAATTGGAACTCTGAGATAGAGCAATCGCAAGCCATCTATCATACTCCACCTATATACATAATAATAAAATACTCATCAAATAAAAATTGCAAGTTGTAAAATGAAGTATATATAATTCTACAAGTCTTTATAGGAATCTGATACCATCTACATGTTCTTTTTGAAAACCTTCGTCTCTTATTAAGCCTCTAAATTTGATCATTGAAAAGCCATTATACTGTAATATTATATATACTAGTTAACTAATTTAGAAAAAGCTACCTCATTATCCTAACATAGCATCTTCAAATACTATTCATAACACTGGTTTTTCTTCTTATCCAGTAGTTTACAATTTTCCATCTTTCCATTTACACCTCTCTAACAAACAAAACAGACACTATAAAACAAGCCTATTACACCTCTTTCAAATTGCACTCAACCCCACAATCTTCTTTAGCTTAAACCTATTTGTGAACCATCATAAGAATTTAAACTCTTTATCTTACAAAACCATCCATGGGTAACAAAACCTCTTCAAACTCAAGACCACATGATGAGACAACAAAGACTTCTTCAATTGAAGAGCATGTTCCAAAAGAAAACAAGATAACTTTTCCAGCAGAACAAGGCCATAGAATCAAAGGTTCGAAAACAATAAGAGATGATGAATATATAGGGAAACACAAGGTAGAGACACCTCTTGATAATGATGAAACATTCAACAGTTTCATTCGACGTTCTAAGAATAAAATCCGAACCCTCACAATGTCCAAGTCCAACATTGATAGGGACCAGAGTTACAAAACTGCACCAGCAGCACCGGATCAGGAGGTTAATGTTGGTGACAACAGTAATAAGGAAACCTATCAAAGGGAGCAGTTTGATGATTTTATTCAGATTGCTAAAAAGAAGATTAGAGCTACGTCAAGCATTCGAAATAATAGTTTCTGGAAGAAGCCATGAAAGTTGTTGAATTGGTAACAAAGTTTGGTGATGACTATGTGTTCTGCTTATGATCTTCATTGTTGAGAGTACTAGTTACATGATAATAAGGTCTCATTGTGGGACATGGTTTGAGTCTTTTTATTTGTAATATGATATGAAGTGTAGAAGAATAATTTGGGTTTCATTGGTGTAAATTTATAATATTGATTTCCTTATAACAAAATAATTAGTTTATATTAATTTGTACTCATAAGTTCATAACTAAAAAATAGAAGCTTCTGTTAAAAAAACAATTGATTAAAGTTACATGCATATTCATATACAAATAAAAATTTAAAATGATGACTATATTAAATAAACACATTAAATATATTAATTACTTATTTTAATATATAGATAAAATATTAGGGTGCTAATATATAGGTTGGACCTTTGAATTGAGCCTTGGAATTATGCCAATCTTATTGGACCGTTTGAGATATTCGGAACAGCTGATCCCTTTGTCGCGCACAAAGTTAAGATTATTATGGATGTATTGAGATTGGTCGCTAGGTGCCCTTCCTCATTATTTCGAGGTCTCCGTGCACCATTCCGAACAATGAAAGAGGCAAGTGGCATGTCAAGTGGAAGTAGGTGGACTTGGAACATGCACATTAAATATTTGTCTTGTAATTGAAATGTTTTTTTTTTTGAAATCTTGGTATCCGACCTTGCGGGGATCCCGTTTAAAGCTGGAGCATATCTCCGTATGGACTGACTCACACAAGAGTTGATTGTATCTAATAGGATTCGAACCTGAGACCTTGAGAGAAGCACATTCTCAAGACCTAAACCTCCACTACTAAGTCAACCCTTAGAAGTTCTTACTATGACCCTTTTAATTCATCTCTTTAATATATAACGAACTTTAACCACTACAACAAAAATGACTTTAGACAACAGTTGAAAAACCGTCGCTAGAAAACATGATTTATCAAAAATGTGAAACTTGAGACTCAAACCCAAGTTTCAAACCTGCATAACACACCACGCTACCACTTGTTATAATATTGATTTCCTTATAACAAAATAATTAGTTTATATTGATTTGTACTCGTATGTTCCTAGCTAAAAAATAGAAGCTTCTGTTAAAATAAATTTGTTTAAAGTTACACATATATTAATATACAAATAAAAATTTAAAAAGATGACTACATTAAATATATTAATTACATATTTTAATATATAGACAAAATTTTACGGTGCTAATATATTTTTTTTCTCAAAGCAATGATATATTGAAAACAAAGCTGCACAAGGGGTGTAGAAACCCTACAAGCAGAGCAAACACTAGTTCCCTTTACAACATTCAAGAGGAATCGTGTACCAGTCGTAGAATGAAATAAAACTAGAAGTTCTATCAGCAAATATCCACTTCCAACTAAAGAATTTAATAGAATATAACAGGTCTAACACTGACAAAATCTTGGACTCAAAAACTTTAAGATTTCTGCTGTACCAAATAATCCAAACAACTGTACTCCAAATAATAATCCTAGCAGAACTACCAGAACCTTTGTTCACAGCAGCATCAAAACTAAGCATAAACTTAGACCAATTTTCACGAGCACTGCTAGAGATTCCCAGCCAACCTTCAATTACCTTTCCAGACTTCAACTGCTTTATTACAATGGATTAACACATGATTTAAGTTTTCCTCTTCACCTCCACACAAAGCAGAAGACATGTCTCCATCATCTACTTTGTGTTCCTCCTAGCCAGTTGTTCCTTGGTTGTTAACCTATCCCTTGCTACACGCTACATGAACACTTTCACCTTTAACGACAGCTTCACTTTCCACATCTTCCTCAAAGACACCAGGGCCTCTTCTCCAATTATGATAACCTCACTAACCTGCCAAAGTATATCATAACAGGAGCTTGACAGAAAAACCTGCACAAGAAACTAAGTTATTGTTCTTATCAGGATCCCACCTGAAAACATCATTGTTATTCGATGGAATTATAGTCTCCAAGATGTCTAACATGTCCTCCTTTTCCCTAGCCATAAACTGACCCTGAAGAGAAATCATGAAAAGAAAAATTCCAAAAACCAGTCCTTACCAATCCAAATTCCTGACTCTGCAACAGAGACTTTAGGTAAGACAACCAACTGATAAAGGTTTGGGAAAACATCTTTTAGAGGAACATCAATAGCCCATTTATTATGCCAAAACGAAATTTCCATTCCTTTCCCCAGCTGGCAACTGACATTATCAACAAACAAGTCTCTATAAGTGTCCTTATCAGTTCCTATACTCCTCATATCCTGCACCAGATAGACTGTGACCTTTTAGCAGTTTCTCTCTCAAAACTGTTGATATTCAAAGCTAAATTACCATACTTTTCCACCATAAGGCTCTTCCAAACACTGGCTTCAGAGTTGATCATTCTCCACTTCCACTTCATTAACAGGGCCTTGTTGAAGCAACCCAAATCCTTCATTCCTAAACCACCTTTTCAATTGGCCTACAAGAAGTTTTCCAATCTAACAAATGGATTTTCTGTTTGTTATCATTACCACCCCAAAGAAACTTACTTTGAATTCCTTGCAAAATCTTCAAAACACCTCACTATGCCAAGGAAGGGAAAAATAAGCGCTTTTAAAAGTGTTGCCTAAAGGTGGCGCTGCTGTAGGTAAAGACATCGTCTTTTTATGCAAAAGCACTGCTAAAGACCTACTTTAGGCAGCACTTTACCTTGAAAAACGCTTTCTAAAGTAGGCCTTTAGCAGCGCTTTTTCCTGGAAAAGCGCTTTCTAAAGTGGGCCTTTAGCAGCGCTTTTTCTGGCCTTTTATGATTCCTATTGGCAACTTAGGCAGCACTTTTTCAGGAAAAAAGCGCTTTCTATTGTCCCCCTTTAAACAACGTTTTTTATTTAAAAGCGCTGCATATTCTTTCTTTTTTAGAAAGCATATTTTTGGAAATAATTCCATAAACCTGTATAATTCAAGCCTTTGTTTCAAACACATAGGCATTATATGACATTCAACAAGCCTTTATTTCAACACATAGGCCTTATCTTTCAACCATTGAGCCTTTATTTCAATAAACAACCCATTATTTAAACATAGGCATTATATACCATTATAATCCAAAATATATACACCATTATAATTCAACACATAAACTATTTGATCTAAATAAACACAAACATGCATCATATATACACCAATCCATAATTCTAATAACAATTTGTCCCACTTAGAAATCCTTAACTTCTAAAAATTCCTAATATACAACAACTTCCAAACCTATACCAATTCCATAACTACACAACAATTTCCATACCTTATATGATTCTTTTCTCAATTAAATATTCACACAAATCCTCCTTGATTTCTTCCAATTTATCTTTCGAGTAATGAGCACACTTGTATTCATCAAAGTACTACATAATAAAACATAATATGCATGATTTAGTTAAAAGTAATAAATTATATGAAATATCCGATAAATATTAAAGAAATCCTAAGTTATAAATCCATACCATGATTGGAATCTCTATTTGATCCAAATGAATGATTTCTCTCATAAACCTCAAACAAAATAACCGCAATCTATACCATTACGCTGACGAGGGACACTACACAGAAAAACAAATAAGAATATATAGTTGTCTTGTTTTATCAAGTAACATCACCATTATAAGCAAAATTGTGAAAATTAATATACCTCCACTCTGACCTATGTAAGGTTGTTTGCTTTAGACCGTGGTACTCGAGCTTCTCTTTGTGATTGGAATACTTGTATTGCTCTAACAAAATAAAAACATATATTTAGAACAATCTCACAGAAATAATTAAATATACAAATACACACGAAAATTTAGAATAATCTCACTTACGTATCAACCATATCCTTCATATCCGGATATGTTGTCCAATCACCATCTAATGAATTCAGATAATACACTACTTCTCTTACAGGATTAATACCATGTAAAAAAATGTACGTAATGGTTCAGAATGATTTTCATAATGGTTCAGAATTGACATTTGAATACTAAAAGATTCATAATGGTTTTCAACATACCTCATCATTTATGAAAATGAGGTCTGACGGCCATGCAACAAACGATCCAACTTTCACACTTCACAAGTAACCCCTATATATAGCAAATTCAATAAGTTAGTTATCAATCATTGCAAGCAATGCGCATCCATCATAGCAGTTCATTCAAAGCAGTTCATTCACATGGTTTTACCTGTAGAGAAGTAAGCAACTTCTAGACCCACACAGTGTAAGATTCTTGTAAGCGATCAGACTTTCACTCTTCACAAGTAACCGCTATAACAAATTCACAAAGTAATCACCACCACAATATATCACAAATTAAACACCCTTGCAAACAATTTCATAGCTGACCTTGTGACAAAGTAACTACAATAACCTGATAACTAGCTCATAACAAATTTTCAAAGGCCTACAGGGACTTTATAGAAAGAAAAGGCATATAAGGGAAGAGCATTGATGACATATTTAATATGAACCAGTCTTCCTCAAACAGACAGTTGTTTCCCTTTCCAGTCTGCCAGCCTGTTTCTCACTTTGTCAACTATATCCTTCCACAAGTCGTTTCTCCAATAAAAAATCCAAGAAATACACAAGGAAACTTCATTATTTCACAGTTACGGAATGATGAAGCATAATCCAAAAACTCAGGGCTAACATTAATCCCACCTATTCTACTCTTGACAAAGTTTACTTTCAAACCAGTTACCATTTCAAACCCTCTCAAAACAGCCTTAATACTCCACAATTTGCCCAATCTGCCTCTCCTAAATGCAAGGTGTCATTAGCAAATTGATTTATACTATATTGAACATCAGAACCTGCTCTAAACCCTTTATATAACCCTAAACTCTAGCTTTCTTCACCATCTGAGTTAAAACTTCCATAACTAGAATGAAGAGGAAAGGGGATAGAGGGTCCCCTTGTCTCAACCCTTTATTAACCTTAAAGTCCCTTGATGCACTACCATTGACCAATACTGACATAGAGCCACCACACACAAGAGTTCCAATCTAATCTATCCATTTCTCCCCAAAATTCAGCTTTGCTAACAAAGACTTGAGAAATTCCCACGCCACACAGTCATAAGCCATTTCCAAATCAATTTTCAAGACCATTCAACTTTTCCTACTTCTTTTAGCAAGATCTAAAACCTCATTAGCAACCTACACTCCATCAAAGATACATCTACTGAGCAAAAAAACAGTCTGTTCAGGGGACACTATAGAGCTCACAACCTTCCTTAATCTACTAGCCAGCATTTTAGACAATATCTTCTAGTAACAATTAACATGACAAATAAGCCTGCAATTCACTAAGGATTAGGGATTCTTAGTGATCGTACCTAGATCAGACAGTTAGACAGTGGCCAGCAGCATCGTGAAACCTTCAGCTTCGGTGATGATGAGACGGCGGCGGGGGGGGGGGGGGGGGGGGGGGGGGGGGGGGGGGGTACCTACAAGGTACTCCGACGCTCAAGTCAGGTAAGGTCAGAGAGAAGCAAATACAGAAATTAGGTGAGTTTAGAATATGAAGTAACCTGACCCTCTCTCGAGAGAGGGTATTTATAGAGAGCCCCTAACACGGGGCCATAGGTTACTTGCACTGGGCTGGATTACTGAGCCCAATCCAAGTAACTTCCAGGGCTTACGTGGCATAGTGAAGACCACCGTGTGGTCTTCGCCCTGGGGTAACGGTCCCGAGATCTCTGGAAGTAGGGCAGGCCGATTTCTACGGAGGTGGGAAGTTACAAGAGAATGTGTCCTTGCGGGGGAGGAGCACGTGGATATCGAGGAGAGGGGTGCCCTCCCCGACTCTGAGCTGCTGCATGACGGTGGTGTCTTCCCCGTGGCCGACGAGGAGAAGGCACGAGTGTGCTCGACAATGCTGGAGACGTGCTCGGCGTTAGCTATTATATTGGCCTTATTAGGCCTTACCAGTATTGGGCTGGACCTTCCCGACGGTGGGGCAGGTGTTGGCCCAGTTCGAAATAGTATCCCCCAAGTCGTTGCTCCGAGGTGTCAGAGTAATGACTTAAGGGTCGGCGTCTAATACGGGGTAGGTGTCCCCGTGTCAGCGGGTATAATATACTTTAAGCCGTGCAGTCGACCGTTGGCTAGGGATACGTGCAGACGGGGGATGTCCCCGTCTCGGCGAGCATAGGGAAATGCGGAAGGCACGGTCATGGGATGCTAGACGGGCAGGAAATTTGATTATCCTATTCGAATCGTGATGTCGCCGTTGGCCAGCGCCACAGGGAGATCAGGGGTTGTGAGTCTGAGGACAAAAGCAGACGAAAGGGTTAACGCGGGAACACGCGTGCCACGTGTCGTCCTGTCATTAGTGCCTAGGGGCGGCTAGGCCTAGAGTACTCAAAAGCTTAGGGACTCCTCGAGTCCCGTGAGGGGCCTATAAAAGGGGGTTTGAGTTCGTTGCCATTTGCATGTTCCCACCTTTTTCGCTCCGGTCTTCTCTTCTCTTCATCGCCGCTGTTCCACCGCCTGCACGACCGTGCGCCGCTGCTTTCACCATGCTGGTCTGCTCTCTACCACCATTTCAAGTAAACTTCTAATCCTTTTCTGTTCCATTTTTATTTCTTTTGGTGGTTTTTCGGCAAACCGGTGAAGTTCCCGGCATTACTGTGAAGCTTCCGGCAAGAAACGGCAAGACGTTTCTAGGGTTTCGTCCGATTTGACGGAGGCTTGGGATGAATATCCCGAGGACCCGATGAATACCCCGAGGACATGCGATGAATGTCCTGGGGAGGTGAGGTGTGAGAGGATCGGGGACTTGAAGAAGGTCCCTGGACGGGGGTAAAGGTATCGGGTAGTTCGCCGTTGTCCGAGCATCTTCTGTGCTCTCGCTTGCCCTTTCACTTGATCGGTTGGTGGAAGGGTGTATTTGGTCGTGGCCAACGAATTCACCTATTTCCTCTGCTTTTCAGGTAAAAAATGGTCGTGAGGCTTGCGGGCATCATCCAGATAGACACTGAACCCGACGTGGACGACCCCGCACAGATTCCCGGGGAGGAACCCCTGTGTCCGGCCGTCGACTGGGCCGGCGAGGAGCCCTTACGCATTCGTTCGCGATTTGTCATTGACGATACGGTACGCTTTCGCCATCGTCGAGGACGTCGCTGTGGGCGAGCAGGCGAAGTGGACGGTGTTTCAGCCTCGGGAACACCGCCGTATCTGCTCGAATTACCGTGGGTTAAGGTTCCCCACGAGTTTTCCTTCAAAGAGGCCGGTATTCATCTCCCCTTCAACAACTTTCAGGTGGGGGTGTTCAACCGGCTACACCTGGCGCCGTCTCAGCTCCATACTAATGCGCTCGCCTTCATGCGGGCGTTCAAGATCGTGTGCAACTACCTCAACGTCGGGACCACCCTCTCGCTCTTTTTCCGTGTCTTCCACCTCCAACGGTCAACTGACCAAGGGCGACATAGCTGGGTCTCCTTTAAACAGCCGAGGAAGCTGTTCAAGGCGTACTCGGATTCTTTTAGGAACTTCAAAGATATGTTTTACTACGTCATGTCCGCGACGCACGATGCTGTAGGCACGCTTTATGACATCGTGACCGACGGTGCCGGGCAGGGGAGGTTTGTGTCCAAGTGCCCCCTGGAGTGGGAGGATGCACACTTCGCGCTTGGTACAGACGAATACCTCGTGAAACCCAGTGAGCTGTCGGAGGAGGACAAAGAAGCGTATGCAAAGCTGGTCGCGTATGTCGCCGGCTTCAGCCGGGCGGTGTGTATAACTAGGGACGGAAAATCTATCCTCGACTCGCGGGGAAGGGTTAAGCCGAGGCCCATTATATAAACACCAAGGTTCTCCTTGAGTGCAAGTCCCCCGACGAGGCCAAGGGGTTTTCCAAGGGGTTTTTAGGTAGGAACCAATTGTTCTGTTCGAGCGCGCACTTAGTATTATTTCCTTGTGCTAACTTGTTTCGTGTTTTCCCTTGCAGCTTGTCGAATGCCACCGAGCGCATCATGAAGATGGCTGCTGAGCGAGCTCCCAAATGAGCTAAGGGCCGTGTTCGAGATGTTATCCAGACAGCGGTGCCGATCGGTACGACGAGCAGCTCGTCTTCTCCATAGTGTAACCAGTCTCCCCCTCCGGAGAGCACCCCTGCTAAGAAGGCGAGGACTGAGGGGCCCATCCTCATGGATCTAGAGGAGCCTGTTCCAACGGAAAAGTTCCTGCTGCCCGCCTGTCATCTTCAGCGGAACTTCTTCGAGGGAAGCCCTCCTGTCATAGCTGAGGCCGAGATGAAGGCAGTTCTGGAAATGGATGGAACGGCCAGGAAAGAGGCACTTGTCGAGGACCTGGAGGCCATGATTCGAGTCTTCGAGACTGCCTTGATATTAAACGAGGGGACCTCCTCTGCCTCCGAGCTGCAGAAGCTAAAGGATGAATACACTATCCTCGAGAAGGAGAAAGAAAAAATTGAGGTTGATCTGCGAGAGGCCCAGACCAAGTGCGAGGGACATGCCCGTGTCCTCCACGAGCTGAACGAGGCCAACGCTGCACTGAAGGCGACTCAAGAGGAGCATGACCGCCTCCGAACCAAGATTGCGGAGCTGGAAGCTGCTACCCGTCCTGCAGAGAACGAGTCGACCGAGGAGAAAGGTTTTGCCAGCCGTGCAGATTTAATCGCTAAGATTCGGGAGCTTCAGCAAGATAGTCTGGAGGCCCTCGAGATAGGCTTCAAAAATGTTGTGGCGCAGGTCGAAGCCCGAGAATCTAGGTGTCCAGCTTACGCTCGACAGGATTAACTCATTTATTCGTGTGATCGATGGTAAGTTAGACCTGCCAGAGGAGGAGGACGGGGAGAATGCTGACCGGATCGAGGAAGAGATTGCTGTTTAGTTCCTTTGCTTGTTCGGCCTGCGTTCCACAACTTTTTTGGTCTTTTGTTTGGCCTGCGTGCCATTTGTGATGATCTTTGCCCGGACTGCGTGCCAAGGGCTTTTTGATACTTTGTAATATTTGTACAATGGGCTTATGCCCGGTTAATGCTTTGATTTTTGCGTCTCTATGTGTGTGATGCTTGTATACTTGCTATACTTTACTTGCTTTTGTCTAAGTAATTTGGTGATTTTGGGAGTTTGCTCGACTTTGATGATCCTCGACTGCGTGGAGAGCTGGTCGGGTGGTCGGAGGTGTATTCCGACCCTTTAACGAGTTTAAGAGCTCGGTCGAGGTCTTAACTTCGTGGCATGAACTTCCCATCGCGAGCTGGGTGTTCTGCCTAGTTGGTACGGCGACGATGGAGCTCGATCGTGGTATCCTCGCCGGGGTCAAAAGTCCACGCGCACACACAACGCGGCCTTTGACCTTCGTGTTCGTATAGAGGTGTCACGCTTGTACCCTAGCGTTCCCCCGTAATCGCGACGTTGCCGTGTCGCAGGCAGTGTCTAACTGTAGTATTGCTTAAGCTTCTAAGCGTTATATGGTCGAGCAAGTTCCTCCCCGTGTAGACTTTTGAGGTAGTAGGCTCTTGTCCCCGTTTTTGTGCGGACGCGGTACGGGCCCTCCCAGTTCGGGGCGAGCTTGTCTTCTTGCGAATCTTTCTGGTTCCTTCACAGGACGAGGGTTCCTACTTGAAAATCTCATTTAATAACCTTGTTGTTATAACGTAGAGTTATTTTCTGCTTTAGTGAGGCTTCCTAGAGGGATGCGCCCGTCCTTATCTCCTCGACAAAGTCTAGTTCCTCGCTCAGGGCCTCGTTGTTCGCGTCCTCGTCCAGGGGGCATCCGTCCTCCTCGAAGTTTCCCTGATCTCCACGGGGATCACCGCTTATGTTCCGTAGGTCAGGCGAAAGGGGGTCTCCCCGGTCATGGAATGTAGGGTTGTTCGGTAGGCCCATAGGACGCTGTGTAGTTCCTCGACCCACCGTTGTTTGGCGTCGCCGAGTCGTCGTTTTAATCCTCGGAGGATCACTCTGTTCGCTGCTTCAGCTTGCCCGTTCGTTTGAGGGTGCTCGACCGACGTGAAGTGCTGCTTCGTGCCCAATTTGGTGACGAAGTTTTGGAAATTCCTGTCGGTGAACTGTGTCCCGTTGTCGGTGACAATTGCTTGGGGTACGCCGAATCAGGTGAGGATGTTCCTCTTGTAGAAGCGGAGTATATTGAAGGTCGTGATTTTGGCCAATGCTTCCGCCTCGATCCACTTCGTGAAACAATCCACACCAACGATGAGGTATTTGTTTTGGTATGATCCCATAACGAAAGGTCCGAGGATATCCATTCCCCACCACGCAAATGGCTACGGGGACAACAGTGTTTTGAGCTCGTTAGGAAGAGGCGAGGTGCATGTCCCCGTGCCGCTGGCATCTATCGCACTTCTTGACGTGCTCTTTGGCGTCCTGTTGCATGGTGGGCCAGTAATACCCTGCCCGAAGTGGCCTTGCGGGCTAAAGACCGCCCCCAAGGTGTTGGGCGTTGATCCCCTCGTGGATTTCTTGCAGTATACCAGGGACCCTAGTCTCTTCGACGCATCTGAGGAGGGGGATAGAAAACCCGCAGCGGTATAGCTTGTCCTCGACTATTGTGTACGAGCACGCTCGCCGCTTGACCATCCCCGCCTCCTTGGGGTCTTCGGGCAATTTGCCCGTCGTGAGGTATTCTTATATCGGGGTCATCCAACAAATGTTGTCCCCGATGGCGTTCACGTCCGTCGTCGGAACGGGTTTATCGATGCTCGGGTGAGAAAGTACTTCCTGAATGACGGACTTGTTCCCGCCTTTCTTCTTCGTGCTCGCCAATTTGGACAAAATGTCTGCTCGGGTATTGTGCTCGCGTGGGATGTGGGTCACTTTCGCAGAGGCGAAATTCTTCATCTTTTCCTTTACCAGGGCCAGGTATTCGATGAGGCAGTCGTTATTGGCCTGATACTCTCCTCGGACTTGAGAGGCCACGAGCTGGGAGTTAGTGAAGATTTTGACTTATTAGGCGCCGAGGTCGTCGGCCAACCGAATCCCGACGAGGAAAGCCTCATACTCTGCCTGGTTGTTCGACGTCGGGAAGGATAGTTCAAGGGAGACCTCGATCAGGATGCCTTCCTTGTTTTCGAGGATAATGCCCGGCCAGCTCCCCTTCGTGCTGGAGGCTCCGTCGACATAGATCGTCCACTTTTGGGGTCCGTTGGTCGAAGGTTCCGGGATGGTCATCTCCGCCACAAAGTTGGCCAATACCTGAGGGTTCAGGGCTTTCCTTCCCCTCGTATTGGATGTCGAACTCGGCGAGTTCGAGCGACCATCTGAGCAGCCTTCCCGCCATATCTAGTAGTCCAAGGAGCTGCCTTATAGGCTGTTCGGTTCTTATGACGACAGTGTGGGCTAAGAAGTAATGGCACAGCCGCCTGGCCGAGGTGACGAGGGCCAGGGAAACTTTCTCGATCTGTTGATACCTGAGCTCGGGACCTTGGAGGGTTTTTCTCGTGAAGTAAATCGGTTTTTGTCCGTTGGGGGTTTCCCGTATGAGGACAGCGCTGACCGCTTCGCTCGTGATTGTGAGATATAAAAAGAGCGTCTCCCCGTTCTCTGGCCGTGAGAGGACCAGGGGCTGTGATAGGACTTGTTTGAGATGGAGTAAATCCTGCTCGCACTCCACGCTCCACTCAAACGTGGCTTTTTGTCGAAGAAGCTTGAAAAACAGGAGTGCGTATTGTGCGGATTTGGCGACGAAGCGGGAAAGGACGGTCAGCATCACGTTCTGTGATTGTATTGACTTCTTCGAGTTCGGGGTTGGGACCTCAGAGAAAGCCCTACACTTGTCGGGGTTGGCCTTGATTCCTCGCTCTGTGAGGTAGAAGCCGAGGAACTTTCCCGCCCGAACGCCGAAGGTGCATTTGTCAGGATTGATTCTCATGCGGCAACTCCTCGCCGTGTCGAACACCCTCTTGAGATGGGCAGCTTGGTCGACTTCCTCTGCGGATTTGACGATCATGTCGTCCATATAGACTTCGAGCATATCGCCAATTTCTCCCCGGAAGACTTTGTTCATCATCTGTTGGTAGGTCGCGCCGGCATTCTTCAGGCCGAAGGGCATTACGTTGTAGTAGTAATTGCCCGACTCGGTCATGAAGGCTGTATGCTATTTTTTGGCCTTATCCATGGGGATTTGGTTGTACCCCGAGTAGGCATCCATGAAGGATAATAGCTTGTAACCTACAAAATTGTCGACCAGCTGGTCGATGTTAGGCAAAGGATAAGAGTCTTTCGGGCATGCCTGATTAAGATCGATATAGTCAACACACATCCTCCATTTTCCATTATTCTTTTTGACAAGTACAACGTTGGACAACCAGGTTGTGTACCTGGCCTCCGAAATAAAATTCGCCTCTAGGAGGTCTTTTACAGCTTTTTCAGCAGCCTCCGCTTTTTTGGGAGACTGCCTACGCCTACGTTGAACTATGGCCCTAGCGGTCGGATCTACTGCGAGCTGATGGAAAGCCACCTCGGGGTCAAGGCCAGGCATCTCGGGGGCGCTCCATGTGAACATATCAGCGTTCTCCAGGAGACACGCCTTCAGCTGCTTCTTCGCCAGGTCGGGGAGCCCGGTGCCAATCTTCACCTTCCGGTCTGGATCGTCTCCGAGGGTGACGAGCTCAAAGTCTCCGTCTGGAATGGAGCACGTTGGGGGGAGAGACAGCCCGTTGTTTTCCACCTGGAGGTCGAAGTCCGCTGCTCCGCCCTCTTCATGCTTGCCAATGAACCTGTTGTCGATGTTAATCGCGTTGACGCGCGGGAGTGGCTTTTGCATAGCGTCCGGGGATGGCTTTGCTCCAGTCTTGGGCCTGGTGTTGATGGAACTCATGCCTTTGACTGCAGCGTCGAAGCACCTCCTGGCCTCGTCTATGTCCCCGTGCATCGTAACAACCCGACCCCTGACCGTGTAGTATTTCATCTTGAGATGGACCATTAATGGCACTGCTGTGAGTTCAGCCAAGGTGGTCCTCCCAAGGATGCAGTTGTAGAGGGACGGACATTCGACCACTAGGAAACGGGTATTGACTTGACAGGCAGTGTCTTCAGCCCCGAATGTGACCATAAGTTCAATGTAGCCCCAAGGTCTGGTGGTGGTGCCGATGAACCCCTACAGATCTGAACCGACGTACGGGGTCAGATGCCTCTCGTCGAGCTGGAGGGTCCCGAACAGGTGAGCGTACATGATGTCGACCGAACTTCCCTGGTCGACAAGGATCCTGCGAACGTCAAAATTCGCCATCAGTACCCTGACCAAGAGGGGGATGGTGGCGTTGGGCGCTCCGCCCGGCAGCTCTTCAAGGTAGAAGGTGATAGGGTTTGATTCCTTTGCACCTTCTCGAGACTGGTGGTCTTCACCGAGGTTGCGGACTCTAGTTCGTCGAATTTCTGCTTGATCGACCCGACGGACACTTTCTCGTAACCACCTCTGGATATGACCATCGTCTTGGGGAAGCCTTCCCACGTGCTGCGGGCACCGACGGGGTCTTCGTAGGGGAAGTTTGCCCACATGCTGCGAACTACCTCTGGGCCCATGATGCCTTCGGGGACAAAAAAGTCCTCGGGTCGAGTGATGCTGAGGGCGACCTGCAGCCGACTCTCGTCGGGAGGAGGCGTCGTCTCCTCGACGCTTTGGGCTTCCCGGGCACTGGGAAGAGGAGCGTCGTTCTTCTGGGCATACTTCTTTAGGTGCCCTTCCTTGATTAGGATCTCAATTGCATCTTTGAGGTGGATGCAGTCCTCTGTGACATGTTCGTGGCTCCGGTGGAACCTGCAGTACTTGGACCTGTCCGTGTTTGATTTGGGTGTCGTTGGCTTCGGAAAGCGGACGCCTCTTTTCAGAAATTCCGAGTTGGCGCACTCGGAGAGAATTTGCGCGCGGGGAGCGTTGAGCAGCGTGTATTCTATGAACCGGCCAGCTGGTCCCTGCGAATCACGAGGTTCGTTGAACTGGCCTCTCTTCTCTTGTCTCCCTCGCGCCGAGGGGGAGGAGAATTTTCGTCTTTGTGGCCGCGGAGGACTTCCTTCTGCCTCAAGTCGAGGGCTATTTGGGATGCCTCCGACTCTTCGACCTCGATGTATGACTGGGCTCGTTGGAGGAGGTCTTCCAAACGGCGAGGCTTGCGGAGGCCCACGGACTTGGCGAAATCGAATCCAAGTCGCAGCCCTCGGATGATTAGAAACTTCTTCATGTCGTCGGTCGTGTGGACCTCGACAACCTCCCTGGTGAACCTCTCAATGTAGTTCCTGAGAGACTCGTTCTTCCCCTGGAAGATACTCTCTAGCGCGGCCTCCGTCTTCGGGTGTCGGCGAGATGCTGTGAAGTGTTTGGTAAAGCGTTCTCTTAGTTGCTTCCAGGACGTGATCGACCCGGGCGCTAGACTCTTGTACCAGGTCATGGCGCCTTTCCGCAGGGTGGTGGGGAAAATCCTGCACTTAATGGCTCCCCTAACTTTTGGAAGTTGAGCATGGCTTCAAAACTTTCGACGTGATCGTCGGGGTCGGCCAGGTCGTCGTATGTCCCCAGTGGCGGTGGTCTCTCCATGCCTGCAGGGATTGGGGTGTCCATGATCTCCCATGACAGGGGGTTCCTCTGGTCGTCGTCGTTGTTTCCGGCTGGGGTCTCCGATGGGGATTGGTGGTGTCGACCCGGTCCCTATCGTAGAGGGGAGTTCCTTGAGCGGTTCCTCGGCCTCTCTTCGGCGGTCTTGCTCCTCTTGCTGGTCGAGGAGTGCCTGGGTTCCTTCCGAGCCGGCGGCCCTCGCGCACCGGTGAGGGGGTTCGAGATTCTGCCGAGGGAGTCCTTCGCGGGGAAGGAGAACGGCGAGGTGAAGGTGGACGACGATGTCTTCGCAGGGAAGATCGTCATGCTCGCCCTTGTTTGAGCGCTTTAATTCTGATATTCTGGTGCATGATCAGCTGGTTGGTCTGGTTTCCCAAGGTGAATAGGGCCACGGTGCTCAGATCTGCATTAGGCGGAGGAGCAACTGTCTGAAAGGCGACTTACTGGTCGTCCTGCTGGGCGGCGTCGTATGTCGCGTCTTCGGAGTCTAGGGATGCGGTCAGTCCATCCCTGGGGTCGACTTCCTCAAAGTGGACGGCGGCGTTGTTTCTCCGTTGGTCCCCATTCTCGGGCTGAATTTGGACGGTGTCCGGAGCTTTAGTTCTAGATATGCTGGCCATGTTGGTGATGAACGGAGGAATTGCTTTGGTTTAACGATGGATAAAAATGGGGAAACAGTAGTTCCCACAGACGACGCCACTGATCGTACTTGGATCAGACAGTTAGACAGTGGCCAACAGTGTTGTGAAACCTTCATCTCCGGTGATGATGAGACGGCGGGGGGGGGGGGGGGGGGGGTGTACCTGCAAGGTACTCCGACGCTCAAGTCAGGTAATGTCAGAGAGAAGCAAATACAGAAAGTATGTGAGTTTAGAATATAAAGTAACCTGGCCTTCTCGAGAGAGAGGGTATTTATAGAGAGCCCACAGCGCGGGGCCAACGGTTACTTGCACTGGGCTGGATTACTGAGCCCAATCCAAGTAACTGCCAGGGCTTACGTGGCATAATGAAGACCAGTGCGTGGTCTTCGACCTGGGGTAACGGTCCCGAGATCTCCAGAAGTAGGGCATACCGATTCCTACAAAGGTGGGAGGTTACAAGAGAACGTGTCCTTGTAGGGAGGAGCACGTGGATGTCAAGGAGAGGGGTGCCCTCCCCGACTCTGAGCTGCTGCACAACGGTGGTGTCTTCCCCGTGGCTGACGAGGAGAAGGCACGAGTGTGCTCTGTAATGCTGGAGACGTGCTCGGCGTTAGCTATTGTATTGGCCTCATTGGGCCTTACCAGTATTGGGCTGGACCTACCCGACGGTGGGGCAGGTGTTGGCCCAGTCCGGAACACTTAGTTTTAGGAACTAAGGTCAAGAAGGAGGCCTCAACAGCCTTAATCAAAACTGGCTTACTATGGAAATCTAACACAAAAATGACAACTTCCTTTTTCACTATCTCCCAACACTCCTGAAAAAAGGCAAAAGTGTATCCATCAGGACCTGGACTCATACCACTATTGCATCCCCATATAGCTGACTTGACTTCTTCTTTAGTAAATTCTGCTTCCAACCAAGCTTTATCCACCTCAGTCAAACATTTCATGTTGAGGTCTTCCAAAAACGGGCGAGAACTAATTTCTTCTTTAAATTTATCTTCAAAGTACCTACTAACCTCCCTCTTTAATCCTACAACATCTTCAACAACACCTCTTTCAGTATTCACAAACCAAATGTTGTTTCTTCTCCTCATCCTTCTAACAACATTGTGGAAGAATCTAGTGTTACTATCCCCCTCCTTCAACCAC
Organism: Lathyrus tuberosus; assembly: GCA_022829125.1. NCBI lineage: Eukaryota > Viridiplantae > Streptophyta > Magnoliopsida > Fabales > Fabaceae > Lathyrus > Lathyrus tuberosus. The sequence goes on along the minus strand of JALAZF010000222.1, from coordinate 6,724,941 downwards.
AGTTCACTAGCTTTCATCCTGATAAGCTCCTCTTTCGAGTTAAGATTTTTCCAAACCTCAGCACTAACCTTAGTTCTATCTTTCACCAAATCTTCAAAGTTAGCAAAGCCTAACCTACTAACCTCCTGATCCAAAGCATTAAGGTCTTTAATAGGTTTTTCAATCTTGATATCTGTCCACCCAAACACCTCATTACTCCAACTTTTCAACCCCTCCTTAAGATAGCCCAACTTCACCTTAAGCACATAGTCCCCTCTACCCTTGACATCAATGTGCTGACCAATGATCTTCCACTCTTCTATCAAACTCTCAGATAACAAGAACCTATCTAATATACTCATTGAGTTCCCATACCTGTTGAACCAAGTAAGTTTACCACCATCACAAGGAACATCCACACAGTCTAGATCACATATGAAATTCCTAAACTCATTCATCTCCTTATTTCTAACTCTCCCCAAAACCCCCTTTCTCTCCTCTTTGAAAGCTATAACGTTGAAATCACCACCTACTATCCATTCTCCCCTATCAAAACTCTTTTTAGTACTAACAAGGTCATTCCATAACTCCCTCTTTCTATTTAACAAGCAAGAAGAATACACATTAACAAAGAACAACTCTTTCCCTTTCCACTTTGCATTAACCCCTATGAATCCTTCCCTTCTAAAACTACAATTAAGGTCCAAAGTGTCTTTCTTCCACATAATTATCATACCACCTGCACTACCTTCTGCATCATAAGCCGACCACTCCACATCTGAGTTTCCCCACATAGAATAGACAAGATTACTATCTAATAAAAACTTTTTTGTTTCTTGTAAAAAACAAACATCCGCACCCTCAGTTTGAATCAACTTAGCTACTCTCTTTCTTTTCACTATGTTGCCACATCCTCTCATATTTAGGGATAATATATTCATAACAACCCCTTAATTTTAGCCTCCTTCATTCTCTTTCCATCTTCATCTCTTTTCTCCAGATCTTTAATCTCCTTCTCCATACTTTTATCATCACCCCTTACTTTAACACCTAATGAGACAACTATCTCTCTGACTTTACTAGAGACCTTACTCTCAAAATCTTCCCAAAACCTTCTATTACCTATCATTACTTCAGAGTCAGTGACAGAGTGATAACGACGTACCTGTTCTTCTATCTCTCCCCCTATCAGCTCCCTTGTCAAGAGAATCTCCATCTTGAGCATCTTCAATAGGGTCCTCAGATTCTTCCCCTGAGCTTCGATCTGGTGAGATCAACTTCTTCTTTTTTTTAATGCAGTTGGAATGAGGCAAAGCCACTATCTCACATGCTATCCCCAAGCCTCTTTCTCTCTCGTCAGACTCTAAAAAAGAAGAGTTAGACACAGTTTTACGGGCCTTTGGATTCACTAAGTCCACTTTACCACACTTCATCCCCTTAGAACCTTTCTCAATCCCTTGGACCTTATCTCCCTTTTGGGCCTTGACCAACTCGTCAAAGCAGACCTCCTTACTAGAAGACTAATGATTAGTAGACAGGTAACAACACTCCTTAGACTTCTCATCTGTAGCGTCATTAATGCTATCAGCCTTGGAATTTCGTAACCTTTGAATTGAGCCTTGGAATTATGCCAATCTTATTGGACCATTTGACATATTCGGAACAATTGATCCCTAAGTCCTTGCTGTCGTGCACAAATTTAGGATTGTTATGAAGTATTGAGATCGGTCCCTGGGGTGCCCTTCCTCATTATTTCGAGGTCTTCGTGCACCATTCCGAACTATGAAAGAGGCTAGTGGCATGTCAAGTGTGAGCAGGTGGTCTTGGGAACATGCACATTAAATGTTTGCCCTGTAATTGTAATGTTTCGTGGTGTAAGTCTTCCACGTGACCCTAAGCTTCCAAGATATGGGAAAATATCTTTATAGTCCTTGAATGTCGTTACAAAATTGAGATCAAAATTGGACTGTCGATCATACTTTTGGTCTTTATAGCCCTTCCTCATTATTTATTTTATGGTACGGTTTTTATAACGTGGCTACTTCTTATTTAATAGACTACGGTTATAAAACGCACTTTAAAAACAATTAAAAAATATAATTTATCAAAAATATAAAAACTAGGACTCAAACCCAGGTTCTCAACATTCACAACAAATTATGCTACAACTAGACCACGTCTCACTACCTGTAACTTAATATCCTTAAATATATTTATATATTAATTGTTCGAATTTTTTTTAGACGACATGGATCGAACCCATGGGTCTAGTTTTTGTTTTAATTTTTTTTTTAAATTAATTGCACTTTAATAAAAATTGTAAAACATGATTTATCAAAAATCTGAAACTTGGGGCTCAAACCGAGGTTCCCAACCTTCATAACAATCAACGCTACCACTAAATCACAACTCACAACTTGCAAGCTTAACATCCTTAAATATATTTATATATTAATTGTTCGCATATTTTTAAAACTTACTTAACTTAAAAACAAGGCAAAAAGGCATCAGGGGTCTTTTAAGTTATTTAATATTACCACTTAGGTTTTTTAAGTTTATTTTTAACGTTTAGGTCCTTTAAGTTTAAAACTGTTTGCACCGTTACTCTTTTTATTTTAAATTCCGTTACAAAAATGCATATGTGGCAAAAATGGAGTTTGGGTGGCAGTTAACAGTAATAATGTGGCATTTTAATTTATTATTTATTTATTTTTTAAGTCCACGTGGATTTTAACTTTTTTTTTAATTTTTTAATTTTTTTTAATTTTTTTTAAATTTTTTTTAAAATTTTATTTATTTATTTGTACGCCAGTTAAGACTGAAATGACCTAATTGTTACATTTTAAAAACATATGGGACGTGAGTGTTACAACTCATGTCCTTCCATAATGAAGCTTCTAATGCAGTGGTTATGGTTCTAAGTTGATCAAAGGGGTACATGCAAAGGATTAACACTATAATAAAAAAACTCACTTTATTTTATTGAAACAAAACAATAAATATATTTTTTAACCCTAAACTATTGGCTTACGAAACTATAAGAGGTGATGAATAAGAATGTCCAATTCTGATACCATGTTAGAAACTATGCTAGAGAGAATTGATAATTTCATTTTTATAACAAAATTCTGTTATGATTCAAGTTAGTTACAAAAATGATTGCACCTTGTTATTCAAGTTAGTTACAAAAATGATTGCACCTGGTTACAATAGGTTACAAGCTTTGATGACTGGTAGACGCCAGTTAGAATACAATGTCAGTCCTGCAACTTTCTTGTTTTTAATTCACGTTGGATGTTCTTGAACAAAACATTTCAGTGTTTCATTTTCTTATGGGTTGTATCTCAATTCAAGAATGTGCCCTATGAAAATCATACTTCACCTCATTGTATTTCGGTATTTGTTTTTAATTAATAGAATGATTTATTGTTGGTTGATCATAATTAGACAGGTGAATTCTTGTATGAAAGATATTTATTATTTTCTTTATGGAATTTGAATACTATGCTTGTTTCTTGTTAAACAACACATCAATCATACTATTTTATATTTTTGTTTTCTGCTGTTGTAATGATATTATCATATAGTAATCATTGGTAAAATGATGAATCGTAATCAATTTTGCATCATATTGTTCGGAAAATTACTACAATTTTTTCAATTTTCTCGTCTGCATAATGCAGGATGGCAAAACCTGAAAATACTGTGGCATTTGAGGAAAATTTGTTACTTTCTTGAATCTTAAAGATTACAAAATCTTAAAATTAAAAAATTAAAATTAAAAAATCTTAGACCTTTCTCAGTATAATATACTCTATATTTAAGTAGTGAATTTCATTTTTAAAATATTAACATTATACAATCATAGAGAATTAGAATTGAATAAAAAATAGTTTTAGCACTATTCTTTCCATTAATAATTATTGTGTATAGTTCGACATCAAATTGCACTAATTCAATATATCAAATAGTAACACTCAAGTCCCATATGTTTTTAAAATGTAACAATCAGATCCTTCCAGTCTTAACTGGTGTATAAATAAATAAAAATTAAAAAAAAAATTAAAAATTTTAAAAAATAAAAATAAAAAAAATAAAAATCCACATGGAATTAAAAAATAATTAAAAAATAAAATAAAATGCCACATCATTTAACTTAACTGCCACCTAAGTTCCGTCAATGCCACGTATACTTTTTTTAACGAAAATTTCAAAAAAGATTAACTATGCAAACTTTTTAAAACGTTAAGGATCCGACTGTTACAAAAAAATCTTAAAAGACTTAAGTGGTAACATAAAATAACTTAAAGGACTAAAAGTACTTTTTTGCCTAAAAACAATTTTGCTAAAATTTGATTTTCATATTAAACCCTAAACTTTTCTTCTTTTCTATGTAGAGAAAGTGCATTTCCTATGTAACTCACCCCTCCCTTTCACTGCGGCCATCTGCGAGTCCGATTTCTTCTATAATTTACTCTCTCTCGTTCATGGCGGCAACCGACAACAGCTACAACACCCATTATACAACCTGTTGTGAAGAAAAGTAATATAATCGGTTGCTCTCACCTCTTAAATATCTTAAATGTAAGTTTACCATTTTTATTTTTCTGAAAAATAATATGCAATATTCAATCTTTAATGTTCATGCTTTTTCTCTATAGTGTTCACTCTAAATTTTAGATTTGGATTTTAATTTTTTTTTGGATAAGCAATAATTCATTAATACGCATAAGGGGTGCAACCCGAGAAAAACAAACAACAACAGCTACTTCTGCTTCAAACACATGATAGGTCTATTGTACCAATCAATAAAATTACAACCAAAAGGGTATTTAACCACCCAACTGCGAATATACAATCTAACACAAATCTCTAACATCTTCAAACACACAATTGCAGTAACTAACATTAATTAATAATCTTGTAAAATTGTATCTATAGTTAACTCAATACTTTAATAATTTGAAAATCTACCTTTTATGCTATTGTTGTCTCTTGTTAGTTGCATCAATTATGATTTATATAGTCTTTTATTTGAACAAGAACTGGTAGTGTTAGTGCAATCATCTCTAATTCAACTTTTAAAAAGTTTGGTCTGATACTTATAATTTGCATTATTTGTTTGTTTGCTGTGTACTATTGTTCAGTTGATTTTACTGAATATAATTTCTATTAATCTCTTTGTTAATGGTTCTGTAAAGTCATAACTTTTAATTGTACTAAGAAATTATAATAGTTGTGTCATCCGGTGGGAACTTTGCGGGCTGTGTCTTTGATGGTGAAATAGTTGTGGCTCACAAGATATTTCACAGGTTATCAAATGTTTTTTGTTACTAAATATTTTTATATAAGTTATAGGTTTGCACCAGGGTAAAAGATTAATATTTAAACATTTGTGAAGCATGTTGTTTATCAATTCCTGTTATGTTGAAGGTCTAGTCCTTTGGAAGTATATAGTGTTAGGATCAATTTATACTTTACATTATCCTTTGGAAGTATATTTTATGTGAAACCTATACTCTACATTCTCAAATTCTTTATATGGATTTTCAGTAAACATATCATGCAAACATTTATGTAGTTTTACTCGATTTTATCATGTGAAAAATATGTGTCTATATGTTCTAAAAAAATCTATGATTAATTTCACTTTGGATTTAACTATTTGTTTAGGATATGATTTTTAATATTTTTCCCAAAGAGATATAGAAATATCTTATATGTTGTGGCATGTTAATCATTCAGGATATGAAAAGTATTTTAAATGCCAAGTATTCTTTGGTGTAATAGAGTTGAATTTATGTTTATGTTTATGATCAAATGTAAAACCATACCATTCAGAAAGTTAGAAAATAGTAAACCATATCCTTTCAAATAAAGACCATCAAAACCTATTTGGCCATAATATTCACTTCAACATAGGAAATTCTTTAATAATTATAAAAAGTTACAAAATTTACCAATGTTTTTCAAGTCATAGGCAATGTTTTTTACATGTTACTTGTTAAAAACCGTGTACTTTTCCTAAGTTTTAGGTGCGGTTAAGTATAGTTCGTATAAATGAAACTATAAACTAGTTACGGTTTCCATTTGTTGTTTTTTACTAACCGTTGCATATTCATGTTTTGGGAATGGTTATTTTGTGTTGTTACTAGAAAAGCACAACTTAAAACTACAACTAAAACTGTGGACTTTTGATGTTTTACGTGATGGTGTTTTGAATCCTCTAAATACTTGGTTATTTTCTATTAAGGGTATCTACTAATTTTATCATCCTCGTTTATATCTGGGAGATAATATGAGTTGCTTGAAGATGATGATTCAAACGAAGAGGGAATAAGGAGTACACCCTTGCCACCCATTCTACTTTTGAACGACTTCCCGGGGAAGCTCCTATTGAGACCGATGCTCTTAGTCTCTATTAGCCATCATGGGATTAACACCTAACCAATGGCATGCTTCTATTTCCTTCCCCTATGTGAAAACTTGTTTTTGAGGCTGATGTAAAAGGGCCTACACCTCATACACTCTAGAGGGACTAATTACCAAGAATTAATGACCCTGGATCACCACTTTTGCATTCGAGATTATTTCTTCATTGATTGTGTGACTTCTTGTAATTGGGATTTGATTGATTTAGTCATACACTTATGGGCATGGGAACCCTCTAGTAATAGATGCTATGAAGGCTTGAGAGTATGCTCCTCTCAAGGTCTCAGGTTCGAATCCTACTAGTTGCAATCAACTCTTGTGTGAGTCAGTTCATACGGACCTTTGCTCTGACTTGAAACGGGGTCCCGCTAGTGAACGGTGGGTATTGGTCCCTCTTGGATTAGTCGGTCGTAAGGCCGGATACCAAGATTTTCCAAAAAAAAAAAAAAAAAAAAATAGATGCTATGAAGTTGTTGCCCCAGGGATGGAACCTATGAATTATTGTTTTCATCTTCGAACTTCATTTTCAGTGTCATTACAATCTTTGATTTTCCCACAAAGTTCCAACCCAATGTGATGAAAACTATGTTTATATTTAAGCTTGGCATACCCTAATATGACCACGCGAGTCTACATAATTTTGAATTAGTTTGACCATTTTCTTTCGTTCACTCTCTTTCATTGAAACACCAATTTTGATTTCTTTTTTATCATGTTTAGTTCCTAAATTGATCAGTGTAACTAGTTCTCGATGTGGTTAGATTCATGCTCTAGAAAACTCGTTAGCTCATGGGGAAGCTCACATTTGTCCTCACAATCTTCATTGACAAGTTTAATTAGGAGTTCAAAGTTACATTGGGTTCTAACACAATTGTTTCTCAATGGATTCATTTTCTGATCTGCTATATTTTGGAATAAAAGGAAAAAAAAGAAAGCAATATATATATATATATATATATATATATATATATATATATATATATATATATATATATATAATGCATTCAATTAGATTATAGAATTTTCATATTAATAAAGTAAAGAATGAAAGGAAAAAAGTTTTAGACAAATAAAATGCATTCACTTATTATAAGTACTAAGTTGAAACTCAGGTGTCCTAATAAGGTATCCTTAAGCCTTGGCCAGAGCAAAAGGATTTGAAATACATAGTTACTTTGAGCATGAATAAAAAATCACCGGAAACTTAATGATTTTCCAATTGTTAAGGCTTTCATTAGGAGGGAAATGATGCACCATCATGGTTTTAAATTGCGGTCCGCAACCGCAATTGCACCCGCAATATTGCGGATGCGGTTGCCTCCGCAACCGCATCGGACCGCAATTGCGGTGTGATTTGAAAATTACGCCTTTGGCCATGTTTCGAACCAATTTAGATAATTTCAATCATGTTTCTTCATGTATTTTCATCTAAAATCAAAATATTAGAATCCTAAAACTCAATTTAGTTAATATGTAATGAAAAAACTTAACATTAAGTGTTTTTCAACTTTGTATTTCAAACACCTCCTTATAAAAATTCACACCGCAACGGCCGCAATACGCATCGCAACACCCGCAATAACCGCAATCGCAACACCCGCAACCGCAACCGCATCCGCAGCCGCAACCGCAATTTAAAACCATGCCATGTATAATGCATCATCCTCAACATCATCATCTTCAAAAATAACCACTTAATTAACATAAATAATCCAAACACTCTGGAAGGTCTCTTAAATGTCATAGATGCTGAAGTCCCCTTAACTATATAGATTGCATTTGCAATTTCTATTTCCTAGAAAGAAGTCTCCAAGGCTTACTCTGCAGCTTCAATATATCGCAAGGATGATAAATAGCTTAATAGCATATCTTCCTCACCATAAATAATCATTAGCTTGTTGTCAACTACAAACTTTAATTTTTAGTGAAAAGTTGATGTTACAGCTCCAGCCACATGAATCCATGGCCTCCCTAAAAGACAACTGTATGTTGTTGTGATATCCATTACTTGGAAAATTATTTCAAAGGTGTGAGGTCTAATTTGGATTGGTAAGTCAATTTTTCTAATAATTGTTCTCCTTGAACCATCAAAAGCTTTTACCACCATAATAGTAGGTTTCATGTAGGATCCATCAATAAATAGCTTTGCAAGGCCCGTCTTGGGCACAACATTGAGCGATGAACCAAAATCCTTGTGAGGATATTATCATGACATTTCACATAAATGTATAGCGCTTTATTTTGGGATATCCCTTTAGTTGGCAATTCTCCATTTCTAAAATTGAGATAGTTACTAGTAGTTATATTAGAAACAACCTCATTGAACTAGTCAATAGTAATGTCTTGGGTAACATGGGCTTCATTTAAAACAATCATGAGTGACTTCCTGTGAACTTTAGAGTTTATGAGTAAGTAAAGGACATATATCTTCGAAGGCGTCTGGTTCAAGTGATCTACCACTTTATACTCACTTTTCTTGATAAATTTCAAAAAATCATTGACCTCCTCATCTTATGACTCCATTTTTGAAAGGTTCTTTCCCATTAATTATATGACTCAATACTTCATTCCTTTTACCATTTAGTGCTTCACAAACCAGACCATTTGTTTATTTTGTGAGTTGTTCAGGATTATAAACCTGACGACTCTGAGTTATTCCACTTCCCCCTGAGGTATTTGTGACTTCAGTTTCCTTGGTTTTAAATCCATTTCTACCGAATTTTCTTCATTACCACTCACGTGGCTTGTGACATCATAATTACATGATTACATTTTGGTACTTTCATAAGGAAAAGGTGTTGGGATGTGAATGAAAATTGGTATTATCATACTTATAACTTGATTGACACCTAATCTGTGATAATGAATTTCAAGGGGTCTTGGGAATGCCTTACTTTTGATATTAAATGATTCCAAAGTTAACATCATAATCTTTTGTGCTACTTATATGTACAAAGTTCTGGTCTTTCAAATTCTGGAGCCACTTCTTGAAATCTTCATATTCATTTATGAAGTGTTAACCATTCAGGTAAAAACCATATTTTTCATGTTCATCGCAACCTCTCCCAATCAAACCGAGATTGCTTAATTTGGTGAAAATTAACATCATAGGAGTTGTCACATCTTCTAACTTTTAGATCACGCATTGGCTTCTGTGTTCTTCAATAGCATTAGTAGAGGCACTTGTGCTCCATCACATTAAATTCAATCCTGGAGGTTCTATTTTGAGGCATGAGAGCCTTCAAGATTAAACTTCCTCCTGAGTTGAGAACTCTCATCATCTTGTCTTCGATCGACACCTTGCAGTTCTTTTAGACCAACCACCTTATGCTGAGAAAATTACTCTTCATGCCTGGTATGTAAAATACATTGGAATTATTGACCTCTTGCCATCTTTCCTCATAATCAGAACATTACCAATACCTTCAAATGCTCGAGTATTAACATTTGAAAATTTCGCAATGTTCTTCATTGAGGGTTTTATGCTGATAAATTAATCTTTCCTACAAGTCATGTGTGATGAGCATCCAAAGTCTAAGTACCATTAGTCTTAGAATCTTTCTTCATCTCTTGTTGTGACCATCAACAACATCTCTTCTTCTCCATGCTTTGTAAACTTTGTATCATTTTCTTATTTCTTTTGTTTTTCAGGACAATCACTAGAGTAGTGACCATACTTCTGACAATTAAAACACTAAATGTGACTTTTGTCATGTTTTCGACCACCACCTCTTCCTCTACCTGCAGTACCACCTCTTTGGTTGCTTTGGTATAAAGACCTTTTTCTGATTCGACCAATCCCTGGCAACAACGCCATTTTGTTCGAACTGCAGCAAAGCGGAAAAAAGAAAAAAAAATAGTTTTGGAAGGATTCTCTCTGGGATTTATATCGTCTCCACATGAATCGGTGCGAGCGAAAGAGTGTCGTTCAACGGTCTCTACATTTCTAAGCTTGTGGTGATCAATTTTAGTTGAAAGATCAAATATACCATAAATAAAGGCAGAAAATATAAAGACGGAAAATATAAAGTAAAGACTTTAAAATAAACGGAGCCTTGTTGGGATTGAATCTCATCAATTAATAACACATGCATTCTTCTGATCAGTTAAACACAAATCAATCATTCGTCTAATATCCTCATGTATCACCCACAACCGAGGTTATGTCTAACGCAAAGGCGAGAGAACAATCATATTGTCTCATTGGTGATGTCTCACGCAACTCAACAACACAGAGCATTAAGAACTGATACTCAAGCAAATGTTAAGCCTAAATCTATGTCTAGAGCCTAGAACCTAACAGGTAATCATCCTATATCCAGATCTGAAGATTATATTTCTATAGCGGTTCAAATCAAAGATAAACAGGTAAATAAAGATGACACACATATCAGCTTCATGATTGATTCACATAAAACGCCATGATCAGAATACATACATACGCTTAACCCATTTTTACATGCATTCAACTAATTTACCAAATGTCTCTGAACATAGTTTTTCATCTCTATTATCACGCATCACAATATAGTTCTCGTCAAAAATATTATCGTGGTCTTTACCGTATTGATCCTACTCATGCTACTAATCAACACAATAAAATAAAAGGGATACTAGTGAATATCAACTTACAAGACTATGTCAAAAGTTTACTCATTGATAGATGAGTATCTTATATCTAAGATTTGAAAAGGTTTAGTCAAGACCCACAAATAAGATATCAAAGACAACATTAATATTGAATCAAAACTAGTTCACAATACATATATTAGATGAAATACATAAGGTATCAAAAGATTACACCTAAACCCAACAAGAGATTGAAGATCTTACCTTCCCCCCTTAGGGTTTGTGTGTCTCTCTCTAAAATATACTTGGAATGAAGAGAGATAAAGTCCTGATTTCCAAAATATTTATTTTACAAGTTATATGAGTTATCTTCTAAAAAGCAAGAAAAAGTACTTATATAGTAAAACAAAAATTTGTCTTGTTCGCCTAGCGAACACCCTCTTCGCACAGTGAAGACCAATTTTAGGCACTTGAAGTGCCTCAGGAACAGATAAATCGCCCTTGGAAAATATCCAAGTTCACAGTACGAACACTTCTTTGCACAAAGAGCTTTTTCACTCGAGCTTCGCGCAGCGAACTTATGGCCTTTTTTTTACTGACATCCAAGGGTTCCTCTTCGCCTGGTCCTCGAAGTGAGTTCTCACAACGAACTTTCGCCTTGACCTCGCTGCTGGTTCGCATAGCGAACTTGCTGAAACTTCTTCTTTTTTTTTTGAATTCCTTGTCCAATTCTTTGTGTCTTAATCATTGATGTTTTATGCCTATATCATGCACAATAACACACACATCAAAGAATCCAAAGGTATTTGCAATATGGTGAAGAATCACACAAGAACAAAAAATAAATCCCTTAAACCATGAGAATTAGGTTGAAAAACGCCAAGAAAGATGGTTCAATTTAAGTTAAAATATGCAGTTAACAAACTCTCTCCAACTAGATTTTTGCTTGTCCTCGTGCAAAGTATGCCCCTAATGAAAACACGAGAGGTTTTCTCAAACAAGAGGATTTTCTCAAGCATAATATTCAACCAAGTAAGGATTAATGGTTTAAATTCATACAAGAGAAATTTGCTCAAATAAGAGGATTTGCTCAAACATGAGATTGCACACAAGAATTGTTCACCACTTAATAGAATTGAACAATGATAAAGAATTTGGTTCTTAAACAAATATCATGCAATGTTTCAAATAACAACTAAATTTTCATACTTGAATCACTCTAACACTCCTCTTTAAAATAAGAATGAAGATATTAACGCGTTTGCAACCGCGGGGAAATTTCACTCATCTGACAAAGAATGCTAATAACAATTCAATTCATACAATAATCTAACAATAAAAAATGAAAACAGGGAAGTAATAAGATTACTAAGTGCTTTTAAGGTTGTAGCGTGGTCGGGTTCACAACAAAAGGACATTTCTAAAGGCCATTGAATCGAAATTGCCTATGCAAAAGAAACATTTACTATACATGGTATTTACACATCACAACTTCTTCGCCACTTTCTTTCCACTATTGCAAACCTTCTCAAACTTCCTTATTGCACAATTATTTCATTCTCTATATTTCTTTTTCAAACAAGCATTCTTTTTCTTTTGTTTTTCACATTCATATTCACAATTTTTCTTTTCATGCTTGCTTGAAATTTTTCAAAATTTTTGAGCAACTTACCATTTTTCTTTTCATTCTCCCCAACTTGAATTCAAGAAACCTCAAGTGAATTCTTCTTGCTTTTTATGGAAAAGAAATCAATTAAACAAAGTTCAAAGGTTCAAGAATATTTTTTAGAATCTCACAAAATTCAATGATAAACTAAACTTTCAAATTATGTACAAACATCAAGTTCATTATTAAAATGAGATCTAAATTGTTTAAGCTCAAAGGGGTTAATGAATTCTCACTACTCACGGATCAGTTACTTTTTGGATACGGTTGTGCTCAATATAAACAAATGCCTTGATCATTTCTGATGCTTCCACAAAATCACAATAATCAAAATATTAAGCATGAATCAAACGAATCAAACAAAGTTATCAGTCATCCTAGCATATAGTAAACAATGAAGGTTTCTCACAATTTGTGGCTTTTGGACCTAAGTGAAACAAACATTCAAACAAAGTTGCAAAATGAAACAAGAATATACATTTGCACAAAGCACAAAATTCTTAATTCATTCTAACATTCTATAAAGCGGTACAATTTACCTTGCTTGCATTTACATCTTCAACATCCTACCATCACCACCCAACTTGGGAGAATCATCATTGGATACTTTTATACAAATAGCAACCAATCTAGAAGAAGTTCTCATCACTCATCCCAAATCACACTTGAGAAAACGTGAAAGAAAACATATATATATATATATATATATATATATATATATATATATATATATATATATATATACACACACACACACACACACATATATATGTATATATATACATATATATATATACACACACACACATATATATATTTATATATAAAAACACACACACACACACACACACACATATATATATATATATATATATACACACACACACACACACACACACAATATAAACAATTATACAAAGCTAACAAATATAGAAACTATTGCAATGCGATTCAATATCTAAACACAAATCCTCGACAACAACGCCATTTTGTTCGAACTGCAGTAAAGCGGAAAGAAGGAAAAAAATTAGTTTTTGAAGGATTCCCTCCGGGAAATATATCGTCTCCACAGGGATCGGTGCAAGGGAAATAGTGTCGTTCAACGGTGTCTACATTTCTAAGCTTGTGGTGATTAATTTTAGTTGAAAGATCAAATGTACCATAAATAAAGGCAGAAAATATAATGATGGAAAATATAAAGTAAATACTTTAAAATAAATGGAGCCTTGTTCGGATTGGATCTCACCAATTGATAACACATGCATTCTTCTGATCAATTAAACATAAATCAATCATTCGTCTAATATCCTCACGTATCACCCACAACCGAGGTTATGTCTAACGCAAAGTCGAGAGAACAACCATAGTGTCTCATGGGTGATGTCTCACGCAACTCATAAACACAGAGCAATAAGAAATGATACTCAAGCAAATATTAAGCCTAAATCTATATCTAGAGTCTAGAACCTAACAGATAATCATGTTAGATCCAGATCTGAAGAGTATATTTCTATAGCGGCTCAAATCAAAGATAAACAGGTAAACAAAGATGACACCCAAATCAACTTCATGATTGATTCATATAAAACGCCATGAATAGAATACGTACATACACTTACCCCTTTTTTACATGCATTTAACTAATTTGCTAAATGTTTGTGAACATAGTTCTTCATCTCAATTATCACGCATCCTTACAATCCTGTTCGCGTCAAAAACGTTATCGTGGTCTTTACTGTATTGATCCTACTCATGCTACTCATGCTACTAATCATCACAATAAAATAAAATTGATACTAGTGAATATCAACTTACAAGACTATGTTAAAAGTTTTCTCATTGATAGATGAATATCTTAGAACTAAAATTTGAAAAGGTTTTGTCAAGACCCTCAAATAAGAGATCAAAGGCAACATCAATATTAAATCAAAACTAGTTCACAATACATATATTAGATGAAGTACATAAGGTATCAAAAGATTACATCCAAACCCAACAAGATATTGAAGATCTTACCATCTCCCCCTTAGGGTTTGTGTTTCTCTTTCTAATGTATACTTGGAATGAAGAGAGATAAAGTTCTGATCTCCAAAATATCTATTTTACAAGTTATAAGAGTTATCTTCTAAAAAGCAAGAAAAAGTACTTATATAGTAAAACAAAAATATGTCTTGTTCGCCTAGCGAACACCCTCCTCGCAAAGTGAATACCACTTTTAGGCACTTGAAGTGCCTCGGGATCAATTAAATCGCCCTTGGAAAATATATAAGTTCGTAGTGCGTACACTTCTTCGAACAACAAACTTATAGCCCTTTTCTTACTGCCGTCCAAGGTTTCCTCTTCGCCCGGTCCTCGCTGCGAGTTCATACATCGAACTTTCTCCTTGACCTCGCTGCTGGTTCGCACAATGGACTTGCTGAAACTTCTTCTTTTCTTTGGCTTCCTTGTCCAATCCTTTGTGTCTTAATCATTGATCATTTATGCCTATATCCTGCACAATAACACACACATCAAAGAATCCAAAGGTATTTGCAATATGGTGAAGAATCACACAAGAACAAGAAAGAAATCCCTTAAACAATGAGAATTAAGTTGAAAAATGCCAAGAAAGATGGTTCAATTTAATTCAAAATTTGCACTTAACAAACTCTCCCCAACTAGATTTTTTCTTGTCCTCAAGCAAAGGATGCCCCTCATGAAAACAAGAGAAATTTTCTTAAACAAGAGGATTTGTTCAAGCATAAGATTCAACCAAGAAAAGATTAACGGTTCAAATTCAAACTAGAGAAATTTGCTCAAATAAGAAGATTTGCTCAAACATGAGAATGCGCTCAAGAAATGGTCACCACTTTATAGAATCGAACAATAATAAAGAATTTAGCTCTTAAAAAAACATCATGCAATGTTTCAAATAACAACTAAATTCTCATACTTGAATCACTCTAACACTCATCTTCAAAATAAGAATGAAAAAATTAACGCATTTGCAACCGCGGGACAATTTCACTCATCTGACAAAGAATGCTAATAACAATTCAATTCATACATTCATCTAACAATCAAAAATGAAAAAATGTAAGTAAAAAGATCACTAAGGGCTTTTAAGGTTGTAGCTTGGTCGGGTTCACAACAAAGGGACATTTCTAAAGACCATTGAATCGAAATTGCCAATGCAAAAAAGACATTCACTATACATGGTATTTACACATCATAACTTCTTTGCCACTTTCTTTCCTCTATTCCAAACCTTCTCAAACTTCCTTATTGCATAATTATTTCATTCTCTATTTTTCTTTTTCAAACAAGCATTCTTTTTCTTTTGTTTTTCACATTCATATTCACAATTTTTCTTTTCATGCTTGCTTGAAATATTTCAAAAATTTTGAGCAACTTACCACTTTTCTTTTCATTCTCCCCAACTTGAATTCAACCAAACCTCAAGTGAATGGTCCTTGATTTTTATGGCAAGGAAATCAATTTAAACGATGATCAAAGGTTCAAGAAAAAAAATTTAGAATCTCACAAAATTCATTGATGAACTAAACTTTCAAATTATGTACAAACATCAAGTTCATCATGTAGCTCCGGTTTTTGTGACACGACTACTACTGTATTTGGTGCTACTTTCTGATTTCTAAAATTTATCCTATGAAACTTAAAAGGAAGGGGAAGATATCTTAAACTAATATTGCGCGCAAGTGTTTTGCTTACAAATGCGAAGAGATCTGAAATTGGGGGTTGGTTATACTAAGGGAAGCTATTAACACCCTGAGTATCTATAGTAATATATAGGAACCTTTATTGTATATATATCTACTATTGAATTACTTGGTTGCTTAAGTTTGTTTGCTGTTTAATTGGGAAAGTTTCTCCTTTGTGAAAACTGAGGAAATGTTTTTATTTTTTTTCTGGTTTTCTATTGTTTTTGGGAAGGTACCTAGACCTAAGGTCTTTTATTAATGTGCTCGCTAAGATCTTACGACCTTATCCCTACGTATTCCCAAAAATAGAATTGGGAAATCAGACCGATCGTAGTTCCTCCTAATCTAGGGGAGGCAAAATTTTGTTTTGTATCTTGTTCAAAGCCCAAGATGATGAAGCTAAAGGAGTGTTTGAAAGATTTGACAAATTGTCATCTTTAAGGGAGATATCTCACCTATTCACTATAATCATTTGAGAGTGATGACATAAGGGAAGAAAGCTTAAAACTTATTGTGTTAAGCAATGCCACTTTTTCCTTTATGAGTTCTTTACATGCTAATAGAAGGACTTTAACTTGGATATAGAATCGACAAGTATGCCACTTACATCAGTTAGATGAAAGAAAAGTTTTTGAACCATGATAAAAGAAGGACTCCAACTTGGATTTTGAATCAACAAGTGTGCCACTTACATCAATTATCTGGAAAAAGTTTTGATTGTTTGATTTGAATTGTAGTAATTAGAAGATATATCTTTCTACAGAGATGACTCAAGGTTTCATCTATGAGGAGATGGATTTATTTAGGTATCTTGACTGAAGCCCAAGATATGAAGCTGAAAAAATTGAAACCTGACTCAAATGGGGAGTCTTATCTGTCTTGTACAAAGCCCAAGATTGAGGCTGACTGACTGGGGGAAATTATTTGTGTAAAAGCCTGAGAGAAGTCTAATGACTGTTGAGGAAATTTGAAGAGATTAGCTCAATACTGAGGATTTGACTGACTCTTTTGGGGATTTTTATTTGTATCCTATACAAAGCCCATGATGAATGAGGCTCAAAGCTTTTATTTGTATCATGTACAGAGCCCAGGATGGTGAGGCTAAAAGAATTTATTTGTATAGATGACTAAGACTTGACTTATGCTTTTAAGAAGCCTGAGGGTCCCTGTGTGAACCCCAAGAGGAGTCTATCTTTCTGGGGAGATTCTTTGTATGATGCCCAAAAGGAGGCAATGATGCTTGTATAAGGCCCAAGAGGAGGCCAAGGTGCTTGTATAAGGCCCAAGAGGAGGTCATGATGCTTGTATAAGGCCCAAGAGAATGCCATGATGCTTGTATAATGCCCAAGAGGAGGCCAAGGAACTAATTATTTGAATTATGTCATGATTGAAAGGATCCTATTGTTTGACTTATGTCTAAACTAAGGATGATATAAATGTCTAGAGAAACTTAACAAATATGAACAAACATGATTGAAGATTAACAAGTATAGACATTGATATGACATGTTTGAATTCATGGAAGATTTTGCATCTTTAGGGTTTGATGTGTTGAATGTTTTATTTGTGTGTTTTATTCTATTAACAAAGGTGTTTTATTCTATTCACAAATATGTTGGGTCTTACACTCTAAGCAGATGCCCAGGTCTTATTGAAAAGAAAAGAAAAGGTGGTGGGCCTTACACTTTAAGCAGAGGCCCATGACTTGTTGAAAAGAAAAGAAAAGGTGGTGGGTCTTACACGCAGAGGCCCATGACTTATTCTTGTTTTGAAAACAGAAGATGATTTTGAAAGAGATGGATGAGACTTACACTCTAAATATAGGCCCATGAATTTTGATGACTTGTAAAATAAAAAGGGGTTGGGACTTACACTTTAGTAGAGGCCCATAACTTTAAAACAATTTGAAAACAATAATTTTGAAATATTTGATCAAAGGTGTTTTTCAAATGAATTTAAACATGGTATAAGTGATGTGTAAGTCAAAATAAACATGTTGAGGTCTTAAAACAAAGTTTGAGACATTAGGTTTTATCCATATGAGAATCAAAATGCATTAGGTTTAAAAACAATTAAGAAAATCAATTTTTCAAGGTTTTTTAATCATAAAAACAATTATTTTAAACTTAATAAAAAGTGATTAAATTAAATTCTTTTTTTGAATTTTTGTGTGGATTAAATTAATAGAGTGGATGTGTGACATGTGTGCAAAAAAAATTTAAAAATAATTAATTTTGCATATTAAAACAACTATTTGAAAATTATTATGAAAATTGTGAAAATGTGAAAAATGGTAAAAGATAATGACATGGGTGGGCTTTGAACCCACGCCCTCTAGCCTCCAACTCTCAAAACACGCTTTGGCCAACTGAGCCATCGTGTGTTGGTGATAATTATACCAAAACAACACATAATATATGAAACATGTGTGGTAAAATTCAAATTTTCGCGCGAAGAACTTCATCTTCTTCCTTTAGCCAGAATTTGCAAAAACTACCCTATCTCCCTTAATATGAAATTCCATACACGAATGATAAACAACAATTGATTGAGAGTAAACGATCTATGAACTACCATAAGCATGTTGGTAACTTGAAACAACATTTATAATGCGTGATTCATGGAGTTTGAAAAGCTTCAGGCTTACCTTGCAAGAGGAGATCGAATCCTCAGTTGAAGGTGTTACAGATGTGAAATGATGATCTATGCAGCTTCCCTATACCTCAAGGAATGTGTTGATGTGCTTGGAATGAATGGAAACCTTCTGGATTAATGGGCTCAAATCCAACTGCAACTGAGCCAAGTGAGGTTGTGATCTTGGTGAATTTGATGTTACAGATGATTTTTAAGTGTTTGGATCACTCATACATGATGTATGTGAGGTGTGTGGATGATTGGTTTGAGTGGAATTGCTCTGAAATGAGAAATTCGATTTCCTAACTTTTGAACTATGAAACTTTCAAACAAGAGAGGAAATGTGAGAAAACAAGCTTTGGTATTGTTTTGGTGTATTTGAATTGATGCAAAATGACCTCTATTTATAGGAGAACTGATTTGTTTTGGATGAATAGTGTTAGATGAGGGAGCATGCTATTGTCCAATGAATATATCCATGTAGCTTTAACTTAAATGCTAAGGTACCATTAGTCCTCTATAGCATGACTAGAATCTTGACTCAATTGGCATTTTGCAGGTTTGAACACTCATTATTTTTGAACATATCTGAACTGGTGTGGCTCATTTCTTGCCAATTCAATGTTTCACATAAAAGCCAAATGACAAACTTGACTTCATGGCTTTGTAATGATGATTCTCACATGCTAAAGGATAGACCCTTGACTCATTGGCATATTCTTGCAGATTTTGTGTGACTCTACAAGATTTATGTTGATCTTGAATGATGACAAAGTGTGTAAAGTGACAAAATTTTAAGGTGAAAATCGTGTGACACAAGTAATGCACCAAGGCTGTCTTGAAAAGTAGTTTGATCATGGCATGTTGTGAGGATCATATCTGCTTGCTCAAGTAGAATCAATGGATGTTACTGTACTTTTTGGAAACCTGGGATATCCTACTTTAACTTTGATGTTTGCATTTGGTCTTGATTCATCTTGGATTTTAGAGAAAAATGGCCTCAAAGTTGGCTAAAACACAAAAATAGATTCTGCCTAAAATTTTTTCTGAGTGTCAAAGTTCAAAAGTGTGGAAACCCTAACTTCATGGCTCCATATCTCAAAATCTATGCACTTTTTGGGAACTCCCCCCTATTGATAAAGTTGTGGTGTGTAACAAGCTCTTCAATTTGGTCTTTCAATCCAAGAAAATGGTTACTTGGTTTGGAAGTTATGACTTTGCAAAGTAGGGAAAAATTCATTGTTTTTCAAGACTTAGAAAAATTTCTAAGTTTTCTAAGGTTGCCCTTTTTACAAGTAACCTCACTTTTCTTGATTTTTCTTGATCAATCATGATTCAAATCACATATTAACAATGTTATTGGCTTGAAGAGACTATGTTTGATAAAAAAAAACTCAAAAAGTCAAACTTGATTTTGGGCACAGTTGACTTTTGTATCAGATGAACTTTGATTTCGTGATCCTTTATGAAATCAAACCCTTGGGCTATTTTAAAAATCATAGATGGATTCAAAGGGTGTTTTTTAGTGTCTTGAATCATGTCCCAAGGTTTGATATCATGTCTTGGTCAAAAGTCAAAGGTATGGTTGACTTTTTATCTTAAACCCTAGTTTGTGGTCCAAATGAATTTGAATCCTTGCATTGGTTATGAATTAAGTTCTCTAGATCAATCCAATCATATGAATTGATTAATGTGATGTACTTGAGTTCCTTGAAACATATATTGAGGTGTTGGCTCATACCGAGATGAAAAATTCACTCTAGAGGCCTTGATCAACCAAAACCAAAATTTGGTGCCTCAGATGAACTTGGGGCTTGATTAAATTGAAATGATGCACACTTGTACTTGATTCTTGATGAAGGAGACCTCTTGATCTTTATGGATGAATAAGAGACTTGATAGGTTGAAGATCAAGACAATTTTTTATTGATCCTTTGCCTGAATCCTTTACGAGGCTCAAAACCTTAATTTGCAGTCAAAAATGAAACAAGCAACAAACTTTGTGTTCTCTAATGGATTAGTGATGCATGAAAGTATATTCATATTATATGAAAATGATGTGGGATCTTAGGGTCAAAATTTAGGGTATGACACAACACTAAAATGAGATCTAAACTGTTAAGGCTCAAAGGGATTAACGAATTCTCACTACTCACGGGTAAGTGATTTTTTTGATAAGGTTGTGCTCAATATAAACAAATGCCTTGATATTTTCTAATGCTTCTACAAAATCACCATAATCAAAAGATTAACCATGAATCAAACTAATTAAACAAAGTTATCAGTCATCCTAGCATATAGTAAACAATGGAGGTTTCTGACAATTTGTGGCTTTTGGACCTAAGTAATATAAGCATTCAAACAAAGTTGCAAAATGAAACAAAAATACACATTTCCACAAAGCACAAAATTCTTAATTCATTATAATATTCTATAAAGCGGTACAATTTACCTTGCTTGTATTCACATCATCAACATCCCACCATAACCACCCACCTTGGGAGAATCTTCATTGAATACTTTTATACAAATAGCAACCAATCTAGAAAAAGTTCTCATCATTCATCCCTAATTAAACTTGAGAAAACGTGAAAGAAAAAAAAATATATAGTATATAAAAAATTGTACAAAGCTCAAAAATATAGAAATTATTGCAATGTGATTCAATATCTAAACACCAATCCCCGACAACGACGCCATTGTGTTTGAACTGCAGTAAAGCACCAAAAAGAAAAAAAAAAGTTTTGGAAGGATTCCCTCCGAGATTTATATAGTCTCCACAGGGATCAGTGCGAGGAAAAGAATGACGTTCAATGGTCTCTACATTTCTAAGCTTGTGGTGGTTAATTTTTGTTGAAAGATCAAATGTACAATAAATAAAGGCATAAAATATAAAGACGGAAAATATAAAGTAAAGAATTTAAAATAAACAGAGCCGTATTGGGATTGGATCTCATTAATTTGTAAAACATGCATTCTTTTGATCAGTTAAACACAAATCAATCATTCATCTAATATCCTCACGTATCACCCACAACTGAGGTTATGTCTAACGTAAAGTCGAGAGAACAACTGTATTGTCTCATTGGTGATCTCTCACGCAAGTCAACAACACAAAGCATTAAGAACTGATACTCAAGCAAAAGTTAAGCCTAAATATATGTCTAGAGTCTAGAACCTAACAGATAATCATCCTAGATCCAGATCTGAAGAGTATATTTCTATAGCGGTTCAAATCAAAGATAAACAAGTAAACAAAGATGACACCCATATCAGCTTCATGATTGATTCATATAAAACGCCATGATCAGATTACGTACATACGCTCAACTCTTTTCTACCTAAATTCAACTAATTTTCCAAATGTCTGTGAACATAGTTCTTCATCTCTATTATCACGCATCCTCACAATACCGTTCGCGTCAAAATCGTTATCATGGTCTTTACCATATTGATCCTACTCATGCTACTCATACTACAAATCAACATAATAAAATAAAAGTGATACTAGTGAATATCAACTTACAAAACCATGTCAAAAGTTTGCTCATTGATAGATGAATATCTTAGATCTAAGATTTGAAAAGGTTTTGTCAAGACTCACAAATAAGAGATCAAAGACAACATCAATATTGAATAAAAACTAGTTCACAATACATATATTAGATGAAATACATAAGGTATTAAAAGATTACATCCAAACCCAACAAGAGATTGAAGATCTTACCTTCTCCCCTTTAGGGTTTGTGTTTCTCTCTCTAAAATATACATGGAATGAAGATAGATAAAGTTCTGATCTCCAAAATATCTATTTTTCAAGTTATAAGAGTTATCTTCTAAAAAGCAAGAAAAACTACTTATATAGTAAAACAAAAATTTGTCTTGTTCGCCTAGCGAACACCCTCTTCGCACTGTGAAGACCACGTTTAGGCACTTGAATTGCTTCAGGATCAGTTAAATCTCCCTTGGAAAATATCTAAGTTCGCAGCGCGAACACTTCTTTGCATAGTGAGCTTCTTTGCTCCAGCTTCGTACATTATGGCCCTTTTCTTACTGTCATCCAAGGTTTCCTCTTCGCTTGGTCCTCGTTGGGATTTTGCACAACAAACTTTATCCTTGACCTCGCTTATAGTTTGCACAGCGAACTTGCTGAAACTTCTTCTTTTCTTTGGCTTCCTTGTCCAATCCTTTATGCCTTAATCATAGATGTTTTATGTCTATATCCTGCACAATAACACACACATCAAAGAATCTAATATGGTGAAGAATCACACAAGAACAAGAAATAAATCCCTTAAACCATGAGAATTGAGTTGAAAACTGCCAAGAAAGATGATTCAATTTAAGTCAAAATTTGAACTTAACAAACTCTCCCCATCTAGATTTTTGCTTGTCCTCAAGCAAAGTATGCCCTTATGAAAATAAGAGAGATTTGCTCAAACAAGAGGATTTTATCAAACACAAAATTCAACAAAGAAAGGATTAACGATTCAAATTCAAACAAGGGAAATTTGCTCAAATAAGAAGATTTCAAACACGAGAATGCCCACAAGCATAGTTCACCACTTATTAGAATCGAACTATGATAAAGAATTTAGTTCTTAAACAAATGTCATGCAATTAATGTTTCAAATAACAACTAAATTTTCATACTTGAATCACTCTAACACTCCTCTTCAAAAAAAGAATGAAGAAATTAATGTGTTTGGAACCGTGGAGCAATTTCACTCATCTGACAAAGAATGCTAATAACAATTCTATTCATACATTCATCTAACAATCAAAAATGAAAATATGGAAGTAAAAAGATCACTAAGGGCTTTTAAGGTTGTAGCTTGGTCGGGTTCACAACAAAGAGACATTTCTAAAGGCCATTGAATCGAAATTGCCAATTCAAAAGAAACATTCACTATACATGGTATTTACACATCACAACTTCTTAACCACTTTCTTTCCTCTATTGCAAACCTTCTCAAACTTCCTTATTGCAAAATTATTTCATTCTCTATTTTTCTTTTCCAAACAAGCATTCTTTTTCTTTTGTTTTTCACATTCATATTCACAATTTTTCTTTTCATGCTTGCTTAAAAATTTTCATAATTTTTTAGCAACTTACCACTTTTCTTTTCATTCTCCCCAACTTGAATTCAACCAAACCTCAAGTGAAAGCTTCTTGCTTTTTTTTGGCAAGGAAATCAATTTAAACAATGTTCAAAGATTCAAGAATTTTTTTTAGAATCTCACAAAATTCAATGATGAACTAAACTTTCAAATTATGTACAAACATCAAATTCATCACTAAAATGAGATCTAACCTGTTTAGGTTCAAAGGGGTTAACGAATTCTCACTACTCTTGGGTAAGTTACTTTTTGGATACGATTGTGCTCAATATAAAAAAATGCCTTGATCATTTATAATGCTTCCACAAAATCACAATAATCAAAAGATTAAGCATGAATCTCACAAATTAAGCAAAGTTATCATTCATTCTAGCTTATAGTAAACAATGAAGGTTTCTCACAATTTGTGGCTTTGGGACCTAAGTGAAACAAGCATTCAAACAAAGTTGCAAAATGAAGCAAAAAAACACATTTGCACAAAGGACAAAATTCTTAATTCATTCTAACATTCTATAAAGCGGTAGAATTTACCTTGCTTGCATTTACTTGTTCAACATCCTACCATCACCACCCAACTTAGGAGAATATTCATTGGATACTTTTATACAAATAGAAACCAATCTAGAAGAAGTTCTCATTATTCATCCCTAATCACACTTGAGAAAACTTGAAAGAAAACAAATATATACACTATATAAACAATTGTACAAAGCTCAAAATATAGAAACTATTGGAATGCGATTCAATATCTAAACACCCATCCTCGACAACGGCTCCATTTTGTTCGAACTGCAGTAAAGCAGCAAGAAACAAAAATTTAGTTTTGGAACAATTCCCTCCGGGATTTATATAGTCTCCACAGAGATTCGTACGAGGGAAAGAATGTCGTTCAAAAGTGTCTACATTTCTAAGCTTGTGATTAATTTTAGTTGAAAGATCAAATGTACCATAAATAAAGGCAGAAAATATAAAGACGAATAATATAAAGTAAAGATTTTAAAATAAACGGAGCCTTGTTGGGATTGGATTTCATCAATTAATAACACATGCATTATTTTGATCAGTTATACACAAATCAATCATTCGTCTAATATCCTCACGTATCACTCACAACCGAGGTTATGTCTAACGCCAAGTCGAGAGAACAACCGTATTGTCTCATTGGTGATGTCTCACGCAACTCAACAACACAAAGCATTAATAAGTGATAATCAAGCAAATGTTAAGCCTAAATCTATTTCTAGAGTCTAGAACCTAACATATAATCATCCTAGATCCATATCTGAAGAGTATATTTCTATAGCGGTTCAAATCAAAGATAAACAGGTAAACAAAAATGACACCCATATCAGCTTCATGATTGATTCATATAAAATGCCGTGATCAGATTACGTACATACGCTTAACTCTTTTCTACCTGAATTCAACTAATTTTCCAAATGTCTGTGAACATAGTTCTTCATCTCTATTATCACGCATCCTCACAATACCGTTCGCGTCAAAATCGTTATCATGGTCTTTACCATATTGATCCTACTCATGCTACTCATACTATTAATCAACAGAATAAAATAAAAGTGATACTAGTGAATATCAACTTACAAAACTATGTCGAAAGTTTGCTCATTGATAGATGAATATCTTAGATCTAAGATTTGAAAAAGGTTTTGTTAAGACTCACAAATAAGAGATCAAAGACAACATCTATATTGAATCAAAACTAGTTCACAATACATATATTAGATGAAATACATAAGGTATTAAAAGATTACATCCAAACCCAACAAGAGATTGAAGATCTTACCTTCAATCTAAAATATACAAGGAATGAAGATAGATAAAGTTCTGATCTCCAAAATATCTATTTTACAAGTTATAAAAGTTATCTTCTAAAAAGCAAGAAAAAGTACTTATATAGTAAAACAAAAATTTGTCTTGGTCGCCTAGCGAACACCCTCTTCGCACTGTGAAGACCACGTTTAGGCACTTGAATTGCTTCAGGATCAGTTAAATCTCCCTTGGAAAATATCTAAGTTCGCAGCGCGAACACTTCTTTGCATAGTGAGCTTCTTCGCTCCAGCTTCGCACATTATGGCCCTTTTCTTACTGTCATCCAAGGTTTCCTCTTCGCCTGGTCCTCATTGGGATTTTGTACAACAAACTTTATCCTTGACCTCGCTGATAGTTTGCACAACGAACTTGCTGAAACTTCTTCTTTTCTTTGGCTTCCTTGTCCAATCCTTTATCCGTTAATCATTGACGTTTTATGCCTATATCCTGCACAATAACACACACATCAAAGAATCTAATATGGTGAAGAATTACACAAGAACAAGAAATAAATCCCTTAAACCATGAGAATTGAGTTGAAAAATGCCAAGAAAGATGATTCAATTTAAGTCAAAATTTGAACTTAACAAACTCTCCCCATCTAGATTTTTGCTTGTCCTCAAGCAAAGTATGCCCTTATGAAAATAAGAGAGATTTTCTCAAACAAGAGGATTTTCTCAAACACAAAATTCAACAAAGAAAGGATTAACGGTTCAAATTCAAACAAGGGAAATTTGCTCAAATAAGAAGATTTGCTCAAACACAAGAATGCCCACAAGCATAGTTCACCACTTATTAGAATCGAACAATGATAAAGAATTTAGTTCTTAAACAAATGTCATGCAATTAATGTTTCAAATAACAACTAAATTTTCATACTTGAATCACTCTAACACTCCTCTTCAAAAAAAGAATGAAGAAATTAACGTGTTTGGAACCGTGGAGCAATTTCACTCATCTGACAAAGAATGCTAATAACAATTCTATTCATACATTCATCTAACAATAAAAAATGAAAATATGGAAGTAAAATGATCACTAAGGGCTTTTAAGGTTGTAGCTTGGTCGGGTTCACAACAAAGAGACATTTCTAAAGGCCATTGAATCGAAATTGCCAATTCAAAAGAAACATTCACTATACATGGTATTTACACATCACAACTTCTTAACCACTTTCTTTCCTCTATTGCAAACCTTCTCAAACTTCCTTATTGCAAAATTATTTCATTCTCTATTTTTCTTTTTCAAACAAGCATTCTTTTTCTTTTTTTTTTCACATTCATATTCACAATTTTTCTTTTCATGCTTGCTTAAAAATTTTCATAATTTTTTAGCAACTTACCACTTTTCTTTTCATTCTCCCCAACTTGAATTCAACCAAACCTCAAGTGAAAGCTCCTTGCTTTTTTTTTGGCAAGAAAATCAATTTAAACAATGTTCAAAGATTCAAGAATTTTTTTTAGAATCTCACAAAATTCAATGATGAACTAAACTTTCAAATTATGTACAAACATCAAATTCATCACTAAAATGAGATCTAAACTGTTTAGGTTCAAAGGGGTTAACGAATTCTCACTACTCTTGGGTAAGTTACTTTTTGGATACGATTGTGCTTAATATAAAAAAAATGCCTTGATCATTTATAATGCTTCCACAAAATCACAATAATCAAAAGATTGAGCATGAATCTCACAAATTAAGCAAAGTTATCATTCATTCTAGCATATAGTAAACAATGAAGGTTTCTCATAGTTTGTGGCTTTTGGACCTAAGTGAAACAAGCATTCAAACAAAGTTGCAAAATGAAGCAAAAATACACATTTGCACAAAGCACAAAATTCTTAATTCATTCTAACATTCTATAAAGCGGTAGAATTTACCTTGCTTGCATTTACTTGTTCAACATCCTACCATCACCACCCAACTTAGGAGAATCTTCATTGGATACTTTTATACAAATAGAAACCAATCTAGAAGAAGTTCTCATCATTCATCCCTAATCACACTTGAGATAACTTGAAAGAAAACAAATATATATACTATATAGACAATTGTACAAAGCTCAAAATATAGAAACTATTGGAATGCGATTCAATATCTAAACACCCATCCTCGACAACGGCTCCATTTTGTTCGAACTGCAGTAAAGCAGCAAGAAACAAAAATTTAGTTTTGGAACAATTCCCTCCGGGATTTATATAGTCTCCACAGAGATTCGTACGAGGGAAAGAATGTCGTTCAAAAGTGTATACATTTCTAAGCTTGTGATCAATTTTAGTTGAAAGATCAAATGTACCATAAATAAAGGCAGAAAATATAAAGACGAGAAATATAAAGTAAAGATTTTAAAATAAACGGAGCCTTGTTGGGATTGGATTTCATCAATTAATAACACATGCATTATTTTGATCAGTTATACACAAATCAATCATTCGTCTAATATCCTCACGTATCAGTCACAACCGAGGTTATGTCTAACGCCAAGTCGAGAGAACAACCGTATTGTCTCATTGGTGATGTCTCACGCAACTCAACAACACAGAGCATTAAGAAGTGATACTCAAGCAAATGTTAAGCCTAAATCTATTTCTAGAGTCTAGAACCTAACATATAATCATCCTAGATCCATATCTGAAGAGTATATTTCTATAGCGGTTCAAATCAAAGATAAACAGGTAAACAAAAATGACACCCATATCAGCTTCATGATTGATTCATATAAAATGCCGTGATCAGATTACGTACATACGCTTAACTCTTTTCTACCTGAATTCAACTAATTTTCCAAATGTCTGTGAACATAGTTCTTCATCTCTATTATCACGCATCCTCACAATACCGTTCGCGTCAAAATCGTTATCATGGTCTTTACCATATTGATCCTACTCATGCTACTCATACTATTAATCAACAGAATAAAATAAAAGTGATACTAGTGAATATCAACTTACAAAACTATGTCAAAAGTTTGCTCATTGATAGATGAATATCTTAGATCTAAGATTTGAAAAAGGTTTTGTCAAGACTCACAAATAAGAGATCAAAGACAACATCAATATTGAATCAAAACTAGTTCACAATACATATATTAGATGAAATACATAAGGTATTAAAAGATTACATCCAAACCCAACAAGAGATTGAAGATCTTACCTTCTCTCCTTTAGGGTTTGTGTTTCTCTCTCTAAAATATACATGGAATGAAGATAGATAAAGTTCTGATCTCCAAAATATCTATTTTACAAGTTATAAGAGTTATCTTCTAAAAAGCAAGAAAAAGTAATTATATAGTAAAACAAAAATTTGTCTTGTTCGCCTAGCGAACACCCTCTTCGCACTGTGAAGACCACGTGTAGGCACTTGAATTGCTTCAGGATCAGTTAAATCTCCCTTGGAAAATATCTAAGTTCGCAGCGCGAACACTTCTTTGCATAGTGAGCTTCTTCGCTCCAGCTTCGCACATTATGGCCCTTTTCTTACTGTCATCCAAGGTTTCCTCTTCGCCTGGTCCTCATTGGGATTTTGCACAACAAACTTTATCCTTGACCTCGCTGATAGTTTGCACAACGAACTTGCTGAAACTTCTTCTTTTCTTTGGCTTCCTTGTCCAATCCTTTATGCGTTAATCATTGACGTTTTATGCCTATATCCTGCACAATAACACACACATCAAATAATCTAATATGGTGAAGAATCACACAAGAACAAGAAATAAATCCCTTAAACCATGAGAATTGAGTTGAAAAATGCCAAGAAAGATGATTCAATTTAAGTCAAAATTCAAACTTAACAAACTCTCCCCATCTAGATTTTTGCTTGTCCTCAAGCAAATTATGCCCTTATGAAAATAAGAGAGATTTGCTCAAACAAGAGGATTTTCTCAAACACAAAATTCAACAAAGAAAGGATTAACGGTTCATATTCAAACAAGGGAAATTTGCTCAAATAAGAAGATTTTCTCAAACACGAGAATGCCCACAAGCATAGTTCACCACTTATTAGAATCGAACAATGATAAAGAATTTAGTTCTTAAACAAATGTCATGCAATTAATGTTTCAAATAATAACTAAATTTTCTTACTTGAATCACTCTAACACTCCTCTTCAAAAAAAGAATGAAGAAATTAACGTGTTTGGAACCGTGGAGCAATTTCACTCATCTGACAAAGAATGCTAATAACAATTCTATTCATACATTCATCTAACAATAAAAAATGAAAATATGGAAGTAAAATGATCACTAAGGGCTTTTAAGGTTGTAGCTTGGTCGGGTTCACAACAAAGAGACATTTCTAAAGGCCATTGAATCGAAATTGCCAATTCAAAAGAAACATTCACTATACATGGTATTTACACATCACAACTTCTTAACCACTTTCTTTCCTCTATTGCAAACCTTCTCAAACTTCCTTATTGCAAAATTATTTCATTCTCTATTTTTCTTTTTCAAACAAGCATTCTTTTTCTTTTTTTTTTCACATTCATATTCACAATTTTTCTTTTC
This sequence comes from Lathyrus tuberosus, assembly GCA_022829125.1. NCBI lineage: Eukaryota > Viridiplantae > Streptophyta > Magnoliopsida > Fabales > Fabaceae > Lathyrus > Lathyrus tuberosus. Next base: position 6,694,504 of record JALAZF010000222.1, on the reverse strand, counting down.
ATGCTTGCTTAAAAATTTTCATAATTTTTTAGCAACTTACCACTTTTCTTTTCATTCTCCCCAACTTGAATTCAACCAAACCTCAAGTGAAAGCTCCTTGCTTTTTTTTTGGCAAGGAAATCAATTTAAACAATGTTCAAAGATTCAAGAATTTTTTTTAGAATCTCACAAAATTCAATGATGAACTAAACTTTCAAATTATGTACAAACATCAAATTCATCACTAAAATGAGATCTAAACTGTTTAGGTTCAAAGGGGTTAACGAATTCTCACTACTCTTGGGTAAGTTACTTTTTGGATACGATTGTGCTTAATATAAAAAAATGCCTTGATCATTTATAATGCTTCCGCAAAATCACAATAATCAAAAGTTTGAGCATGAATCTCACAAATTAAGCAAAGTTATCATTCATTCTAGCATATAGTAAACAATGAAGGTTTCTCATAGTTTGTGGCTTTTGGACCTAAGTGAAACAAGCATTCAAACAAAGTTGCAAAATGAAGCAAAAATACACATTTGCACAAAGCACAAAATTCTTAATTCATTCTAACATTCTATAAAGCGGTAGAATTTACCTTGCTTGCATTTACTTGTTCAACATCCTACCATCACCACCCAACTTAGGAGAATCTTCATTGGATACTTTTATACAAATAGAAACCAATCTAGAAGAAGTTTTCATCATTCATCCCTAATCACACTTGAGATAACTTGAAAGAAAACAAATATATATACTATATAGACAATTGTACAAAGCTCAAAATATAGAAACTATTGGAATGCGATTCAATATCTAAACACCCATCCTCGACAACGGCTCCATTTTGTTCGAACTGCAGTAAAGCAGCAAGAAACAAAAATTTAGTTTTGGAACAATTCCCTCCGGGATTTATATAGTCTCCATAGAGATTCGTACGAGGGAAAGAATGTCGTTCAAAAGTGTATACATTTCTAAGCTTGTGATCAATTTTAGTTGAAAGATCAAATGTACCATAAATAAAGGCAGAAAATATAAAGACGAGAAATATAAAGTAAAGATTTTAAAATAAACGGAGCCTTGTTGGGATTGGATTTCATCAATTAATAACACATGCATTACTTTGATCAGTTATACACAAATCAATCATTCGTCTAATATCCTCACGTATCAGTCACAACCGAGGTTATGTCTAACGCCAAGTCGAGAGAACAACCGTATTGTCTCATTGGTGATGTCTCACGCAACTCAACAACACAGAGCATTAAGAAGTGATACTCAAGAAAATGTTAAGCCTAAATCTATTTCTAGAGTCTAGAACCTAACAAATAATCATCCTAGATCCATATCTGAAGAGTATATTTCTATAGCGGTTCAAATCAAAGATAAACAGGTAAACAAAGATGACACCCATATCAGCTTCATGATTGATTCATATAAAATGCCATGATCAGATTACATACATACGCTTAACTCTTTTCTACCTGAATTCAACTAATTTTCCAAATGTCTGTGAACATAGTTCTTCATCTCTATTATCACGCATCCTCACAATACCGTTCGCGTCAAAATCGTTATCATGGTCTTTACCATATTGATCCTACTCATGCGACTCATACTATTAATCAACAGAATAAAATAAAAGTGATACTAGTGAATATCAACTTACAAAACTATGTCAAAAGTTTGCTCATTGATAGATGAATATCTTAGATCTAAGATTTGAAAAAGTTTTTGTCAAGACTCACAAATAAGAGATCAAAGACAACATCAATATTGAATCAAAACTAGTTCACAATACATATATTAGATGAAATACATAAGGTATTAAAAGATTACATCCAAACCCAACAAGAGATTGAAGATCTTACCTTCTCTCCTTTAGGGTTTGTGTTTCTCTCTCTAAAATATACATGGAATGAAGATAGATAAAGTTCTGATCTCCAAAATATCTATTTTACAAGTTATAAGAGTTATCTTCTAAAAAGCAAGAAAAAGTAATTATATAGTAAAACAAAAATTTGTCTTGTTCGCCTAGCGAACACCCTCTTCGCACTGTGAAGACCACGTGTAGGCACTTGAATTGCTTCAGGATCAGTTAAATCTCCCTTGGAAAATATCTAAGTTCGTAGTGCGAACACTTCTTTGCATAGTGAGCTTCTTCGCTCCAGCTTCGCACATTACGGCCCTTTTCTTACTGTCATCCAAGGTTTCCTCTTCGCCTGGTCCTCGTTGGGATTTTGCACAACAAACTTTATCCTTGGCCTCGCTGATAGTTTGCACAGCGAACTTGCTGAAACTTCTTCTTTTCTTTGGCTTCCTTGTCCAATCCTTTATGCGTTAATCATTGACGTTTTATGCCTATATCCTGCACAATAACACACACATCAAAGAATCTAATATGGTGAAGAATTACACAAGAACAAGAAATAAATCCCTTAAACCATGAGAATTGAGTTGAAAAATGCCAAGAAAGATGATTCAATTTAAGTCAAAATTTGAACTTAACAAACTCTCCCCATCTAGATTTTTGCTTGTCCTCAAGCAAAGTATGCCCTTATGAAAATAAGAGAGATTTTCTCAAACAAGAGGATTTTCTCAAACACAAAATTCAACAAAGAAAGGATTAACGGTTCAAATTCAAACAAGGGAAATTTGCTCAAATAAGAAGATTTGCTCAAACACAAGAATGCCCACAAGCATAGTTCACCACTTATTAGAATCGAACAATGATAAAGAATTTAGTTCTTAAACAAATGTCATGCAATTAATGTTTCAAATAACAACTAAATTTTCATACTTGAATCACTCTAACACTCCTCTTCAAAAAAAGAATGAAGAAATTAACGTGTTTGGAACCGTGGAGCAATTTCACTCATCTGACAAAGAATGCTAATAACAATTCTATTCATACATTCATCTAACAATAAAAAATGAAAATATGGAAGTAAAATGATCACTAAGGGCTTTTAAGGTTGTAGCTTGGTCGGGTTCACAACAAAGAGACATTTCTAAAGGCCATTGAATCGAAATTGCCAATTCAAAAGAAACATTCACTATACATGGTATTTACACATCACAACTTCTTAACCACTTTCTTTCCTCTATTGCAAACCTTCTCAAACTTCCTTATTGCAAAATTATTTCATTCTCTATTTTTCTTTTTCAAACAAGCATTCTTTTTCTTTTTTTTTTCACATTCATATTCACAATTTTTCTTTTCATGCTTGCTTAAAAATTTTCATAATTTTTTAGCAACTTACCACTTTTCTTTTCATTCTCCCCAACTTGAATTCAACCAAACCTCAAGTGAAAGCTCCTTGCTTTTTTTTTGGCAAGGAAATCAATTTAAACAATGTTCAAAGATTCAAGAATTTTTTTTAGAATCTCACAAAATTCAATGATGAACTAAACTTTCAAATTATGTACAAACATCAAATTCATCACTAAAATGAGATCTAAACTGTTTAGGTTCAAAGGGGTTAACGAATTCTCACTACTCTTGGGTAAGTTACTTTTTGGATACGATTGTGCTTAATATAAAAAAATGCCTTGATCATTTATAATGCTTCCACAAAATCACAATAATCAAAAGATTGAGCATGAATCTCACAAATTAAGCAAAGTTATCATTCATTCTAGCATATAGTAAACAATGAAGGTTTCTCATAGTTTGTGGCTTTTGGACCTAAGTGAAACAAGCATTCAAACAAAGTTGCAAAATGAAGCAAAAATACACATTTGCACAAAGCACAAAATTCTTAATTCATTCTAACATTCTATAAAGCGGTAGAATTTACCTTTCTTGCATTTACTTGTTCAACATCCTACCATCACCACCCAACTTAGGAGAATCTTCATTGGATACTTTTATACAAATAGAAACCAATCTAGAAGAAGTTCTCATCATTCATCCCTAATCACACTTGAGATAACTTGAAAGAAAACAAATATATATACTATATAGACAATTGTACAAAGCTCAAAATATAGAAACTATTGGAATGCGATTCAATATCTAAACACCCATCCTTGACAACGGCTCCATTTTGTTCGAACTGCAGTAAAGCAGCAAGAAACAAAAATTTAGTTTTGGAACAATTCCCTCCGGGATTTATATAGTCTCCACAGAGATTCGTACGAGGGAAAGAATGTCGTTCAAAAGTGTATACATTTCTAAGCTTGTGATCAATTTTAGTTGAAAGATCAAATGTACCATAAATAAAGGCAGAAAATATAAAGACGAGAAATATAAAGTAAAGATTTTAAAATAAACGGAGCCTTGTTGGGATTGGATTTCATCAATTAATAACACATGCATTATTTTGATCAGTTATACACAAATCAATCATTCGTCTAATATCCTCACGTATCAGTCACAACCGAGGTTATGTCTAACGCCAAGTCGAGAGAATAACCGTATTGTCTCATTGGTGATGTCTCACGCAACTCAACAACACAGAGCATTAAGAAGTGATACTCAAGCAAATGTTAAGCCTAAATCTATTTCTAGAGTCTAGAACCTAACAAATAATCATCCTAGATCCATATCTGAAGAGTATATTTCTATAGCGGTTCAAATCAAAGATAAACAGGTAAACAAAGATGACACCCATATCAGCTTCATGATTGATTCATATAAAATGCCATGATCAGATTACGTACATACGCTTAACTCTTTTCTACCTGAATTCAACTAATTTTCCAAATGTCTGTGAACATAGTTCTTCATCTCTATTATCACGCATCCTCACAATACCGTTCGCGTCAAAATCGTTATCATGGTCTTTACCATATTGATCCTACTCATGCGACTCATACTATTAATCAACAGAATAAAATAAAAGTGATACTAGTGAATATCAACTTACAAAACTATGTCAAAAGTTTGCTCATTGATAGATGAATATCTTAGATCTAAGATTTGAAAAAGTTTTTGTCAAGACTCACAAATAAGAGATCAAAGACAACATCAATATTGAATCAAAACTAGTTCACAATACATATATTAGATGAAATACACAAGGTATTAAAAGATTACATCCAAACCCAACAAGAGATTGAAGATCTTACCTTCTCTCCTTTAGGGTTTGTGTTTCTCTCTCTAAAATATACATGGAATGAAGATAGATAAAGTTCTGATCTCCAAAATATCTATTTTACAAGTTATAAGAGTTATCTTCTAAAAAGCAAGAAAAAGTAATTATATAGTAAAACAAAAATTTGTCTTGTTCGCCTAGCGAACACCCTCTTCGCACTGTGAAGACCACGTGTAGGCACTTGAATTGCTTCAGGATCAGTTAAATCTCCCTTGGAAAATATCTAAGTTCGTAGTGCGAACACTTCTTTGCATAGTGAGCTTCTTCGCTCCAGCTTCGCACATTACGACCCTTTTCTTACTGTCATCCAAGGTTTCCTCTTAGCCTGGTCCTCGTTGGGATTTTGCACAACAAACTTTATCCTTGACCTCGCTGATAGTTTGCACAGCGAACTTGCTGAAACTTCTTCTTTTCTTTGGCTTCCTTGTCCAATCCTTTATGCTTTAATCATTGATGTTTTATGACTATATCTTGCACAATAACACACACATCAAATAATCTAATATGGTGAAGAATCACACAAGAACAAGAAATAAATCCCTTAAACCATGAGAATTGAGTTGAAAAATGCCAAGAAAGATGATTCAATTTAAGTCAAAATTTAAACTTAACAAACTCTCCCCATCTAGATTTTTGCTTGTCCTCAAGCAAATTATGCCCTTATGAAAATAAGAGAGATTTGCTCAAACAAGAGGATTTTCTCAAACACAAAATTCAACAAAGAAAGGATTAACGGTTCATATTCAAACAAGGGAAATTTGCTCAAATAAGAAGATTTTCTCAAACACGAGAATGCCCACAAGCATAGTTCACCACTTATTAGAATCGAACAATGATAAAGAATTTAGTTCTTAAACAAATGTCATGTAATTAATGTTTCAAATAATAACTAAATTTTCTTACTTGAATCACTCTAACACTCCTCTTCAAAAAAAGAATGAAGAAATTAACGTGTTTGGAACCGTGGAGCAATTTCACTCATCTGACAAAGAATGCTAATAACAATTCTATTCATACATTCATCTAACAATCAAAAATGAAAATATGGAAGTAAAAAGATCACTAAGGGCTTTTAAAGTTGTAGCTTGGTCGGGTTCACAACAAAGAGACATTTCTAAAGGCCATTGAATCGAAATTGCCAATTCAAAAGAAACATTCACTATACATGGTATTTACACATCACAACTTCATAACCACTTTCTTTCCTCTATTGCAAACCTTCTCAAACTTCCTTATTGCAAAATTATTTCATTCTCTATTTTTCTTTTTCAAACAAGCATTCTTTTTCTTTTGTTTTTCACATTCATATTCACAATTTTTCTTTTCATGCTTGCTTAAAAATTTTCATAATTTTTTAGCAACTTACCACTTTTCTTTTCATTCTCCCCAACTTGAACTCAACCAAACCTCAAGTGAAAGCTCCTTGCTTTTTTTTGGCAAGGAAATCAATTTAAACAATGTTCAAAGATTCAAGAATTTGTTTTAGAATCTCAAAAAATTCAATGATGAACTAAACTTTCAAATTATGTACAAACATCAAATTCATCACTAAAATGAGATCTAAACTGTTTAGGTTCAAAGGGGTTAACGAATTCTCACTACTCTTGGGTAAGTTACTTTTTGGATACGATTGTGCTCAATATAAAAAAATGCCTTGATCATTTATAATGCTTCCACAAAATCACAATAATCAAAAGATTGAGCATGAATCTCACAAATTAAGCAAAGTTATCATTCATTCTAGCATATAGTAAACAATGAAGGTTTCTCACAATTTGTGGCTTTTGGACCTAAGTGAAACAAGCATTCAAACAAAGTTGCAAAATGAAGCAAAAATGCACATTTGCATAAAGCACAAAATTCTTAATTCATTCTAACATTCTATAAAGCGGTAGAATTTACCTTGCTTGCATTTACTTGTTCAACATCCTACCATCACCACCCAACTTAGGAGAATCTTCATTGGATACTTTTATACAAATAGAAACCAATCTAGAAGAAGTTCTCATCATTCATCCCTAATCACACTTGAGAAAACTTGAAAGAAATCAAATATATATACTATATAGACAATTGTACAAAGCTCAAAATATAGAAACTATTGGAATGCGATTCAATATCTAAACACCCATCCTCGACAACGGCTCCATTTTGTTCGAACTGCAGTAAAGCAGCAAGAAACAAAAATTTAGTTTTGGAACAATTCCCTCCGGGATTTATATAGTCTCCACAGAGATTCGTACGAGGGAAAGAATGTCGTTCAAAAGTGTATACATTTCTAAGCTTGTGATCAATTTTAGTTGAAAGATCAAATGTACCATAAATAAAGGCAGAAAATATAAAGACGAGAAATATAAAGTAAAGATTTTAAAATAAACGGAGCCTTGTTGGGATTGGATTTCATCAATTAATAACACATGCATTATTTTGATCAGTTATACACAAATCAATCATTCGTCTAATATCCTCACGTATCAGTCACAACAGAGGTTATGTCTAACGCCAAGTCGAGAGAACAACCGTATTGTCTCATTGGTGATGTCTCACGCAACTCAACAACACAGAGCATTAAGAAGTGATACTCAAGCAAATGTTAAGCCTAAATCTATTTCTAGAGTCTAGAACCTAACATATAATCATCCTAGATCCATATCTGAAGAGTATATTTCTATAGCGGTTCAAATCAAAGATAAACAGGTAAACAAAGATGACACCCATATCAGCTTCATGATTGATTCATATAAAATGCCATGATCAGATTACGTACATACGCTTAACTCTTTTCTACCTGAATTCAACTAATTTTCCAAATGTCTGTGAACATAGTTCTTCATCTCTATTATCACGCATCCTCACAATACCGTTCGCGTCAAAATCGTTATCATGGTCTTTACCATATTGATCCTACTCATGCTACTCATACTATTAATCAACAGAATAAAATAAAAGTGATACTAGTGAATATCAACTTACAAAACTATGTCAAAAGTTTGCTCATTGATAGATGAATATCTTAGATCTAAGATTTGAAAAAGGTTTTGTCAAGACTCACAAATAAGAGATCAAAGACAACATCAATATTGAATCAAAACTAGTTCACAATACATATATTAGATGAAATACATAAGGTATTAAAAGATTACATCCAAACCCAACAAGAGATTGAAGATCTTACCTTCTCTCCTTTAGGGTTTGTGTTTCTCTCTCTAAAATATACAAGGAATGAAGATAGATAAAGTTATGATCTCCAAAATATCTATTTTACAAGTTATAAGAGTTATCTTCTAAAAAGCAAGAAAAAGTACTTATATAGTAAAACAAAAATTTGTCTTGTTCGCCTAGCGAACACCCTCTTCGCACTGTGAAGACCACGTTTAGGCACTTGAATTGCTTCAGGATCAGTTAAATCTCCCTTGGAAAATATCTAAGTTCGTAGTGCGGACACTTCTTTGCATAGTGAGCTTCTTCGCTCCAGCTTCGCACATTGTGGCCCTTTTCTTACTGTCATCCAATGTTTCCTCTTCGCCTGGTCCTCGTTGGGATTTTGCACAACAAACTTTATCCTTGACCTCGCTGATAGTTTGCACAGCGAACTTGCTGAAACTTCTTCTTTTCTTTGGCTTCCTTGTCCAATCCTTTATGCCTTAATCATTGATGTTTTATGCCTATATCCTGCACAATAACACACACATCAAAGAATCTAATATGGTGAAGAATCACACAAGAACAAGAAATAAATCCCTTAAACCATGAGAATTGAGTTGAAAAATGCCAAGAAAGATTATTCAATTTAAGTCAAAATTTGAACTTAACAAACTCTCCCCATCTAGATTTTTGTTTGTCCTCAAGCAAAGTATGCCCCTTATGAAAATAAGAGAGTTTTGCTTAAACAAGAGGATTTTCTCAAACACAAGATTCAACAAAGAAAGGATTAACAGTTCAAATTCAAACAAGGGAAATTTGCTCAAATAAGAAGATTTGCTCAAACATTAGAATGCCCACAAGCATAGTTCACCACTTATTAGAATTGAACAATGATAAAGAATTTAGTTCTTAAACAAATGTCATGCAATTAATGTTTCAAATAACAACTAAATTTTCATACTTGAATCACTCTAACACTCCTCTTCAAAAAAAGAATGAAGAAATTAATGTGTTTGGAACCGTGGAGCAATTTCACTCATCTGACAAAGAATGCTAATAACAATTCTATTCATACATTCATCTAACAATCAAAAATGAAAATATGGAAGTAAAAAGATCACTAAGGGCTTTTAAGGTTGTAGCTTGGTCGGGTTCACAACAAAGAGACAATTCTAAAGGCCATTGAATCGAAATTGCCAATTCAAAAGAAACATTCACTATACATGGTATTTACACATCGCAACTTCTTAACCACTTTCTTTCCTCTATTGCAAACCTTCTCAAACTTCCTTATTGCAAAATTATTTCATTCTCTATTTTTCTTTTTCAAACAAGCATTCTTTTTCTTTTGTTTTTCACATTCATATTCACAATTTTTCTTTTCATGCTTGCTTAAAAATTTTCATAATTTTTGAGCAACTTACCACTTTTCTTTTCATTCTCCCCAACTTGAATTCAACCAAACCTCAAGTGAAAGCTCTTTGCTTTTTTTTTGGCAAGCAAATCAATTTAAACAATGTTCAAAGGTTCAAGAATTTTTTTTAGAATCTCACAAAATTCAATGATGAACTAAACTTTCAAATTATGTACAAACATCAAATTCATCACTAAAATGAGATCTAAACTGTTTAGGTTCAAAGGGGTTAACGAATTCTCACTACTCTTGGGTAAGTTACTTTTTGGATACGATTGTGATCAATATAAAAAAATGCCTTGATCATTTATAATGCTTCCACAAAATCACAATAATCAAAAGATTGAGCATGAATCTCACAAATTAAGCAAAGTTATCATTCATTCTAGCATATAGTAAACAATGAAGGTTTCTCACAATTTGTGGCTTTTGGACCTAAGTGAAACAAGCATTCAAACAAAGTTGCAAAATGAAGCAAAAATACACATTTGCACAAAGCACAAAATTCTTAATTCATTCTAACATTCTATAAAGAGGTAGAATTTACCTTGCTTGCATTTACTTGTTCAACATCCTACCATCACCACCCAACTTAGGAGAATCTTCATTGGATACTTTTATACAAATAGAAACCAATATAGAAGAAGTTCTCATCATTCATCCCTAATCACACTTGAGATAACTTGAAAGAAAACAAATATATATACTATATAGACAATTGTACAAAGCTCAAAATATAGAAACTATTGGAATGCGATTCAATATCTAAACACACATCCTCGACAACGGCTCCATTTTGTTCGAACTGCAGTAAAGCAGCAAGAAACAAAAATTTAGTTTTGGAACAATTCCCTCCGGGATTTATATAGTCTCCACAGAGATTCGTACGAGGGAAAGAATGTCGTTCAAAAGTGTATACATTTCTAAGCTTGTGATCAATTTTAGTTGAAAGATCAAATGTACCATAAATAAAGGCAGAAAATATAAAGACGAGAAATATAAAGTAAAGATTTTAAAATAAACGGAGCCTTGTTGGGATTGGATTTCATCAATTAATAACACATGCATTATTTTGATCAGTTATACACAAATCATTCATTCGTCTAATATCCTCACGTATCAGTCACAACCGAGGTTATGTCTAACGCCAAGTCGAGAGAACAACCGTATTGTCTCATTGGTGATGTCTCACGCAACTCAACAACACAGAGCATTAAGAAGTGATACTCAACCAAATGTTAAGCCTAAATCTATTTCTAGAGTCTAGAACCTAACATATAATCATCCTAGATCCATATCTGAAGAGTATATTTCTATAGCGGTTCAAATCAAAGATAAATAGGTAAACAAAGATGACACCCATATCAGCTTCATGATTGATTCATATAAAATGCCATGATCAGATTACGTACATACGCTTAACTCTTTTCTACCTGAATTCAACTAATTTTCCAAATGTCTGTGAACATAGTTCTTCATCTCTATTAATACGCATCCTCACAATACCGTTCACGTCAAAATCGTTATCATGGTCTTTACCATATTGATCCTACTCATGCTACTCATACTATTAATCAACAGAATAAAATAAAAGTGATACTAGTGAATATCAACTTACAAAACTATTTCAAAAGTTTGCTCATTGATAGATGAATATCTTAGATCTAAGATTTGAAAAAGGTTTTGTCAAGACTCACAAATAAGAGATCAAAGACAACATCAATATTGAATCAAAACTAGTTCACAATACATATATTAGATGAAATACATAAGGTATTAAAAGATTACATCCAAACCCAACAAGAGATTGAAGATCTTACCTTCTCTCCTTTAGGGTTTGTGTTTCTCTCTCTAAAATATACAAGGAATGAAGATAGATAAAGTTCTGATCTCCAAAATATCTATTTTACAAGTTATAAGAGTTATCTTCTAAAAAGCAAGAAAAAGTACTTATATAGTAAAACAAAAATTTGTCTTGTTCGCCTAGCGAACACCCTCTTCGCACTGTGAAGACCACGTTTAGGCACTTGAATTGCTTCAGGATCAGTTAAATAACCCTTGGAAAATATCTAAGTTCGTAGTGCGAACACTTCTTTGCATATTGAGCTTCTTCGCTCCAGCTTCGTACATTATGGCCCTTTTCTTACTGTCATCCAAGGTTTCCTCTTCGCCTGGTCCTCGTTGGTCGTTTGCACAACAAACTTTATCCTTGACCTCGCTGATAGTTTGCACAGCGAACTTGCTGAAACTTCTTATTTTCTTTGGCTTCCTTGTCCAATCCTTTATGTCTTAATCATTGATGTTTTATGCCTATATCCTGCACAATAACACACACATCAAAGAATCTAATATGGTGAAGAATCACACAAGAACAAGAAATAAATCCCTTAAACCATGAGAATTAAGTTGAAAAATGCCAAGAAAGATTATTCAATTTAAGTCAAAATTTGAACTTAACAAACTCTCCCCATCTAGATTTTTGTTTGTCCTCAAGCAAAGTATGCCCCTTATGAAAATAAGAGAGTTTTGCTTAAACAAGAGGATTTTCTCAAACACAAGATTCAACAAAGAAAGGATTAACAGTTCAAATTCAAACAAGGGAAATTTGCTCAAATAAGAAGATTTGCTCAAACATTAGAATGCCCACAAGCATAGTTCACCACTTATTAGAATTGAACAATGATAAAGAATTTAGTTCTTAAACAAATGTCATGCAATTAATGTTTCAAATAACAACTAAATTTTCATACTTGAATCACTCTAACACTCCTCTTCAAAAAAAGAATGAAGAAATTAATGTGTTTGGAACCGTGGAGCAATTTCACTCATCTGACAAAGAATGCTAATAACAATTCTATTCATACATTCATCTAACAATCAAAAATGAAAATATGGAAGTAAAAAGATCACTAAGGGCTTTTAAGGTTGTAGCTTGGTCGGGTTCACAACAAAGAGACATTTCTAAAGGCCATTGAATCGAAATTGCCAATTCAAAAGAAACATTCACTATACATGGTATTTACACATCGCAACTTCTTAACCACTTTCTTTCCTCTATTGCAAACCTTCTCAAACTTCCTTATTGCAAAATTATTTCATTCTCTATTTTTCTTTTTCAAACAAGCATTCTTTTTCTTTTGTTTTTCACATTCATATTCACAATTTTTCTTTTCATGCTTGCTTAAAAATTTTCATAATTTTTGAGCAACTTACCACTTTTCTTTTCATTCTCCCCAACTTGAATTCAACCAAACCTCAAGTGAAAGCTCTTTGCTTTTTTTTTGGCAAGCAAATCAATTTAAACAATGTTCAAAGGTTCAAGAATTTTTTTTAGAATCTCACAAAATTCAATGATGAACTAAACTTTCAAATTATGTACAAACATCAAATTCATCACTAAAATGAGATCTAAACTGTTTAGGTTCAAAGGGGTTAACGAATTCTCACTACTCTTGGGTAAGTTACTTTTTGGATACGATTGTGCTCAATATAAAAAAATGCCTTGATCATTTATAATGCTTCCACAAAATCACAATAATCAAAAGATTGAGCATGAATCTCACAAATTAAGCAAAGTTATCAGTCATCCTAGCATATAGTAAACAATGGAGGTTTCTCACAATTTGTGGCTTTTGGACCTAAGTGAAACAAGCATTCAAACAAAGTTGCAAAATGAAGCAAAAATACACATTTGCATAAAGCACAAAATTCTTAATTCATTCTAACATTCTATAATGCGGTAGAATTCACCTTGCTTGCATTTACTTGTTCAACATCCTACCATCACCACCCAACTTAGGAGAATCTTCATTGGATACTTTTATACAAATAGAAACCAATCTAGAAGAAGTTTTCATCATTCATCCCTAATCACACTTGAGAAAACTTGAAAGAAAACAAATATATATACTATATAAGCAATTGTACAAAGCTCAAAATATATAAACTATTGGAATGAGATTCAATATCTAAACACCCATCCTCGACAACGGCTCCATTTTGTTCGAACTGCAGTGAAGCAGCAAGAAACAAAAATTAGTTTTGGAACGATTTCCTCTGGGATTTATATAGTCTCCACAGAGATCCGTACGAGGGAAAGAATGTCGTTCAACAGTGTCTACATTTCTAAGCTTGTGATTAATTTTAGTTGAAAGATCAAATGTACCATAAATAAAGGCATAAAATATAGAGACGAAAAATATAAAGTAAAGATTTTAAAATAAATGGAGCCTTGTTGGGATTAGATTTCATCAATTGATAACACATGCATTATTTTGATCAGTTATACACAAATCAATCATTCGTCTAATATCCTCACGTATCACCCACAACCGAGGTTATGTCTAACGTAAAGTCGAGAGAACAACTGATTGTCTCATTGGTGATGTCTCACGCAACCCAACAATACAGAGCATTAAGAAGTGATACTCAAGCAAATGTTAAGCCTAAATCTATGTCTAGAGTCTAGAACCTAACATATAATCATCCTAGATCCATATCTGAAGAGTATATTTTTATAGCGGTTCAAATCAAAGATAAACAGGTAAACAAAGATGACACCCATATCAGCTTCATAATTGATTCATATAAAATGCCATGATCAGAATACGTACATACGCTTAACTCTTTTTTACATGCATTCAACTAACTTGCCAAATGTCTGTGAACATAGTTTTTCATCTCTATTATCACGCATCCTCACAATACCGTTCACGTCAAAAACATTATCTTGGTCTTTACCGTATTAATCTTACTCATGCTACTCATGCTACTAATCAACACAATAAAATACACTACGCCAAAAATGACTTTTACTAGCGCACCTTAGATAGCGTTTTTATGAAAAAGCGCTGCTATAAGTTAAATAAAAAATAAAACACGGAAATTGTACACGAAAAAGAGTTAAAGCGCTGCTAAAAGGCCTACCTTAGACAGCGCTTTTTGTAAAGCGCTGGTAAAGGACAACATTAGCCAGCGCTTCTGGGAAGCGCTTCTAAAGGCCTATATTAGCCAGCGCTTTTCTAAAAAGCGCTTTCTAAAGTCATATAAATTAAAAAAAAATAATCTCAAAAGCGCTGCTAAAGGCCCACATTAGCCAGCGCTTTTCAAAAGCGCTGCTAAAGGCCTATTAGCCATCGCTTTTTCTCAAAAGCGCTGTCTAAGGTCTTATTAATTAAAATAAAAAATGGAATAGTATCAGTATTCTATTTTTCATATCTCTATTCTTTTCCTCTCTGCTGCGAACTGCGAACGACGAGAACGAACGAAGAACAGCTCTCGCTACCGTCGTCCACCCTCCTCCACCGTCTCGGTTACAGTCTCGCCGTCTTCCTTCCTCCATTGTCCTCCACCGTCCTCCACCGTACTCCACCGTTCTCCACCGTTTAGGTATGTTTTCTTCTTTTCTGTTATGGTTAACGTTAGAGATGATAAATAGTGGTTCTACTCATGAATGTAGCTTGGTACTGATGTGTTGGTTTTATGGTTTGTTTCTGTATGTTGAGCAAAGAATAATTTTGTTTGGAAATTGGAAATATTTGAATTAATATGTTCATTTTTCAGAAACTGGTAATGGTCTTTTACTGATATGGATACATTGTTACTACTGCGCCCAATTTGTACATCTATTTTGGTTTGGTTTGATACTTGTAATCAATTTGATATTTATAAATAGTATAAATATGTGATGTTGCTGTTGCAATTCATGTCACAAATTCTATTACGTAAATACTATCTTGCTGAGATTTTGCAATTTGTTGCTTTGTTTGCGGTTTCGGTAACCTGTCAATTTAAGTTGTGCGTTGTGCGAATTACTCCGTTGAATGCGTCTTTTGATCACTATGTATCAGTTCATTTTGTTGTGTGAATAATTCCAATTGTCGGTTGCGGATCTGTTTTGGTTTTCTATTTATCGCATTTAGTTTTCAATTCGATTTCATAATGTTGTTAATCCTCGTTTTCTTTATTACAAGTTAGATGGCTACTAATGAGGATCACCCACATGATGATTCTATTCATGATGGAGGTAAGAACGTAGCTAATGCGGAAGAGGAAATTAAAAGAGGAATAACAGTTATGAAGAAAGTGATTCGTGATAGAGATCGAGGCATCATATTAGATGTGCATTGGAGCCCACAAGGCCTTCTTATTGAGCCTAACGGTTATACGTTGACAAGTTTTATTGGTGCACTTGTAAGGAATGAGGTTCCAATTACTTGTGATGATTGGAGAAATAAAGAGTTGAAGGAAGCCAAAGAAAAAATTTGGAGTGAGATAAAGGTACCATAATTATGTCTTTAATTATGCCAACTAATTCTGTCTTTTAAATTACTTGTACTAACGCACAATGTGTATGTTTTTCTTAGAGGTGTTTCAACATTGATGATGATAGAAGACCTTTTTGTCTCAAATTGGCCGGAAAACTACTAAGAGGGTTTAGAACATTTTTATCAACCAAGTTTCTTAGGGATGCAGAAGGTAATTTTGTTGATGCAGAGCTTCCATCTAAATATGGAGCTTTGATTTCACAAAAAGAATGGGACACGTTTAAAGCCAAACGAATAACCCCAGAATTTCAAAGTGTAAGTGAAACAAATCGGGAAAGAGCATCAAGTCCTGCCTATCCATATAGAAAAGGACGTGTTGGATATGGACGCTTAGAACAGTCTATAGTAAGTATCTATAAATTTCAATGATATACTTGTTCATCATGAGTTATATTTGATCATATTATTTGGCTTAATGTGTAGTTACAAAAGGAGAATAGTTCTGAAACATCTCTTCCGGCACATGTTTTGTGGAAGGAAGCCCGTGTGGGCAAGGATGGAGTTGTTAAAGAAGGTGTTCAACAAGTATTTGAGAAATGTGTAAGTTTAACATTATTTCTTTAATTAAATCAAAACTTTATTAACAAATATTTGACAAATATTCGATATTCATCTGATTTTCAGGAGACTCTATCTCAGTCTTTATCTCCAGATGAAGTCAATGATTCCAGGAGCATACTTAGTCGGGCATTAGATGTCCGTGAGTATTCTGGTCGGGTGAGGGGTAAGGGTTTTGGGATCACTCCGACATCCTTGAATATTAAAAAACAAAAGGCTCCTAGTAATAAAGAACTTCAGCAAAAATTGGAAGTACTGCAAGCTGAAGTTCGTGAATTAAGAAAGGAAAAAGAAAGAGATAGCGCTTCAGACAAAGATAGTATCAACTGTAACTTTCAACCGAATATTCCAGAGGTAATTATATATATTTTTATGAAATTAAATTATTAGCTTAAATTATTTAATTGACATATATATTATTGGTTTTAGGGCATTTCCCCTTGTCACCTCTACTTATCGTCACCAACTTATCGGATGGTTGGCAAGGGAAAAGTGTATAACACTTTGGGAGAATTACTTCACACTAAACCGCTCCCTACTGGATGTTTGAAAGTCTCGGTTGATATTGCTTTAGAGATGGATGCATTATTACCATATCCTGACGATGTTTCGGATGCAACATTGGTGGGAGATGCAATAGGTTCGTTTGTTGCATGGCCGCCAGGCCTCATTAGCGTAGGATATGAGGTATGCTTAAAACCATTATGAACCTTTGAGTATTCAAAGTTTTTACGCGTATTTTACGTACATTTTTTACATGGTAATGTTAATTAGACTCCAACAACATCCAAAGCAAAAGATAAGAGGATTCCGCAGCATACCGAGTCCGTTGTTTCAAAAAAAGAGGTACATCACAATTATATGATATTCATGCATGGAAAATGTTAAATTCGTGACCTTATACTTCATCTAACTAATTATATGATATATAGCTTCATGGTAAAGATATTAGCAACATTTCCACACAAAAAAAGGTTGTTGCTAAGAAGACCGCGCCTAGAAAAAAACCTACTTCCAAGTATAGGTCGTGCCTTCAGACATTTCTAGAAATGACAGATATTCCGAATGGAGGTATTCTTCTTGTACCTATGGAGGAAGGTATTTATGGCTTTCAATATGAACAATCAATTGGTAATGAGGAATTTTAGCAAGTTTTTCGTCATGAAGAATTAGGCGTCAGTGTTGTCAATGCATACGTGAGGTATATCCGATCTACTTTGTTATATTAATTGAACAACTTATTTACTTTATGTTTCAAATGAATAGTCTAATGTTAATGATGTTTTTATTTAAGGTTTCTGTATGACAAATTGATACGCCCACGTGGATTGGAGCAAAGATTCGCATTCTTAAGTCCCGCGAGTATCAACTTAGGGTTAATCATAAATAAACCAGATGATGTCATGGTGTATGTACTCAACCGCTTTATGGCCGACAAAGATACAGAAAAGTTGTTCTTTTTACCGTTTAATACTGGGTTAGATTTTCATTCTAAATTCATCTATTATAATTTTTTTGTATTTTGACGTCGTGTAGAAAGTTTCCATCTAACATTTGTTTAATCTTACAGTGGACATTGGTTGTTGATCGCGATTAATCCTATCAGAGAAGTTGTGTATTATCTGGATTCGTTAGGAAACGATTGGACAACATACCCAGATATGAAGAAAATGATTGATACGTAAGTTAGACTGTTCTAAATATTCATGTGTCTATTTATTTATTTATGTTAATTGTTCTAAATATTCATTTATATTTTATTAGCATTATACAAGCTTTTCGAGCACAAAGAGATATCCAAGTAACAAAGAGGAGAGCCAACAACATTACATGGATTGGAGTGAAGGTATATTAATTATCACATTTTTTATTATATTAGTGATGATACTTGATAAAACTAAGGATTTATCCATATTTTCTTTTCATGTGTAGTGTCCTCGGCAACGTAACGGTATAGATTGCGGTTATTTCATGTTGAGGTTTATGAGAGAAACTCTTTTTTTGGATCGAATAGAGATTCCATCTGATGTATGTATTTCTAACTTATGAGTTATTTTAATATTTAACACATATTTCTCATATAATTAAATAGTTGAAACTAAATCAAACTATGTTATATTATTATGTAGTACTTTGATGAATTCAAGTGTGCGTATTACTCAAGAGATCATTTGGATGAAATTAAAGAGGATTGGTGTCAATTCATTATTGAGCTCGAAGTTTTATAAGGTATATTGTACTCTTACTTATTGATGAGAATTTTGAGTATGTATAACTTTGTAACTATAGACATTGTTTATTATTGTTTTAATTGAATTACAATCTTTTTGTGTTGTTTCAGGTTATATGTGCAAAGTAGAAGATAGAGTTATCTTGATGTGCATTGCTTTTTGCTTAGCATTTCTATAAGTAATATGTAGATTTGAAGCAAAATGTTTTGTTGAATGAAAATTGTATATATAAATAGGCAAAATTTGTGAGTATATATTGGTTTGAAGCTCCAATTTATGATATTTTGGTGCAAAAATGTGGTTGAAAAACAGGTGCAAATTGTGGTTGAAAACCTGGTGCAAATTGTGGTTCAAAAACAGGTGCATATAAACTGTATAAAACAAACAGCGCTTTTTTTCAGTAATTTGAATAAAAAGCGATAAAGTAGGGTTTAGACAGCGCTTAGTCCAAAAAGCGCTGTCTAAGGTATACCAAAAAAAGCAAAAGCGTTGTCTAAGGTATACCAAAAAAAGCAAAAGCGTTGTCTAAGGTATACTAAAAAGAAGGCAAAAAGCGTTGTCTAATGTTAGTCTAAAAAACAAACACTACAACAGATAAGACCTTAGACAGCGCTTTTAAGCGCTGTCTAAACCTGCGCTGCTATAGGTTTAGACAGCGCTTTGGGTAATACCAAAAGCGCTGTCTAAAGGGGGGTATATTTCATGAAAAGCGCTGTCTATGGTACCTTTAGACAGCGCTTTTTGACATTATAAGGTATACCTTAGACAGCGCTTTTGGGAAAAGCGCTTTCTAAGCCTTTCCTTTTTTGACATTTTTTTGGTATACCTTAGACAGCGCTTTCAGCAAAAGTGCTGTCTAAGCCCTACCTTTTTTGACATTTTTTTTGGTATACCTTAGACAACACTTTCTCCAAAAGCGCTGTCTAAGTTCAACCTTTTTGAACTTTTTTAGGTATACCTTAGACAGCGCTTTTGGTAAAAGCGCTTTCTAAGGTCCACCTTAGACAGCGCTTTTGTCAAAAGCGCTTTCTAATCCCCACCTTAGACAGCGCTTTCACCAAAAGCGCTGTCTAAGGTATACGAAAAATTTTATATAAATTTTTTTAAACCACAATTTTTACCAGGTTTTTTCAACCAGAATTTGACCTGTTTTTCAACCAGCAATTTTTTTTAGAATAATACCACAATTTGGAGATTCAAATCAATCCAATTTATCCTATTTAAATGTACCAATTTACACCAAAATTATATATCCAAAACAATTGGCAATTCAAACCAATATATATATTTAAAATTACAAACCAAAATTATATATACACCTATTTATAATTACAAATCATTACATTTTTTCTACAAATGCACATATTACTTATACTAGTACTTTTGCATCCAACCAAAGCATTGCTTCAAATCTACATTATAGGTCCTGAAAACACAAAGATTGTAATTCAATTAAAAGAATACATAAACAAAGTTACACATATTTAAATTCTCATCAATTAAAGTAAGAGTACAATATTATACCTTGTAAAATTCCGAGCTCCATAATGTATTGACACCAATCCTCTTTAATTTCATCCAATTGAGAAATTGAGTAATGAGCACACTTGCATTCTTCAAAGTACTACATAATAATATACCATAGTTTGATTTAGTTTTAACTATTTCATTAGACATGAGAGATATGTGTTAATATTAAAATAACTCATAAGTTAGAAATACATACATCGGATGGAATCTCTATTCGATCCAACAAAAGAGTGTCTCTCATAAACCTCAACATGAAATAGCCGCAATCTATTTGATTGTGTTGCCGAGGACACTACAAATGAAAAGAAAATATGGATAAATCCTAAGTTTTATCAAGTAGCATCACTAATATAATAAAACATGTGATAATTAATATACCTTCACATAATTCCATGTAATAATGGGGTTGACTCTCTGCTGTGGTAGATGGCTATCTCGTAGTGCTAGGAAAGCTTGTATAGCGCTAATAAAATATAAGTGAATATTTAGAACAATTCACATAAATAAATAAACAAACAAATAAATATACACATTCATATTTAGAACAATCTCACTTACGTGTCAATACACTTCTTCAAATCCGGGTATGTTGTCCAATCATTTCCTAACGAATCCAGATAATACACCATTGCTCTGCTAGGATTAATTGCGACCAACAACCAATGTCCACTGTAAGATTAAACAAGTAGTGATGTTTGGCATTTAAGAATCTACAATGACCGAGAAAGACATTCTTATGACCAAACTCCAATCGCTTCGAAACTGTTTTATCTTCACAAATAGGACACGCTTTTTCACCTTTTATGCTGTACCCTAATAGATTCCCGTAAGCTTGAAAATCATTAATTGTGCCAAACAACATCGCCCTTAAATTGAAACTTTCTTTCCTATATCCATCATAAACCTCCACACCGTTCTCCCACAATATCTTTAAATCTTCGATCAAAGGTGTCAAGTATACGTCTATGTCATTCCCTGATTGTTTAGGCCCAGAGATTAACATAGATAACATCATGTACTTACGCTTCATGCATAGCGACGGAGGTAGGTTATAAATCATAAGAATCACAGGCCATGTGGTATGTGAGATACTTTGAAGACCATGCGGGTTCATTCCATCAGTAGATAATGCCAAGCGAAGGTTTCTTGCTTCTTCTTCAAAGTCAGGATAATCATTATCAATTTTCGGCCACTGTGGTGAATCAGTCGGATGTCGCAACTTTCCATCAATAATTCTTTCATCTGCATGCCAAGTCAGGTGTCTTGCATCGGTTTCACTACGAAACATGCGCCTAAATCTCGGTATTATAGGAAAATTCCATAAGACCTTGGCTGGAGACAATTTTTTTTTATATCGAGACAAACCGCATTTAGGGCACTCAGTTAACGATGCATATTCGTTTCGAAACAAAACGCAATCGTTTGGACAAGCATGTATCTTATCATAGCTCATGCCAATAGAGCACAACATTTTTTTGGCCTCATAGGTTCGATTGGGAAGAACATTATCCTCCGGTAGCATTTCTCTCAAAAGGGCCAACAACTCTGTGAAACTTTTATCCGACCATCCATTGCCCGCCTTTAAGTTGTACAACTTCAATACCACAGACAGTCTTGTGAATTTAGTGCAACCTTGATAGAGTGGTTTCTCTGCATCGCTTACCAACCTCTCAAACATTTCGGGACAATCATGAAGATCTTCTACAATTGCTTCTGCAATCTCTTCGACTCGATCACAATCGTATGTTTCCGTGTCTTTGTCATCTGAAGCATAGGTCGTATTACTTTTCCCCGTCGGTTCAACATTCTCGTTAATTTTCTCACCATGATGTATCCAACACTTATAACTTCGATCAATTCCATTCATCAGTAAATGCGATTTCAATCCATCTGCGTCAACCCACATAACAACAACCCAAGCAAGGACATTTTATTCGATTGAGCTCTTCAGCGTCAGCGTGTTGAACAGCAAACTTAACGAAATCCAATGCCCCATTCTCGTACTCTTTGGACAATCGATCGGCATCCATCCATTTTTTATCCATGGTTTTCCTACTTATTAAGGTCAACAAAATAACATTAATTCAACCATATTAATCAAGAAATGAACAAGTTTGATAGTGTTTGATATGTAACTGGTTGAATTTCTTATGTTTTAGTGAAATGTTTATGTTCATTATATTTGTTTATTAACTCAACCATCTCAAATTCTAGAATTTTGAGGCTTCAAAAACAAGCTTTGAATTCTAAAATTCAGAGGGCATTTCCATCAATTTTAAGAGTTTTTTAGAAGATTTAAGAGGTGGAAAAAATAAAACTAAACTAAACTATTTATAAGTCTTAATATAAAATATGTTTTAAAATAGACCTTAAAGTTGTAGGACTAGTTTCAATATTTGGTTACACGTTGTTCCTATTCTACATTGGAGTAAAAACAAATATGAGTGTAGTCCATAAAACTAGGAGTGGTGCCACCAACATTGGTTCTTTAGCTATAATGGCTCCCTTTCTATGTGGCGTGGCTACTCTTAGTTATTTCTCATCAAAACACCTTGAATCTTACCAAACAAAAATACTTGGAGTTAGCTCACTAAAACTAACCTAAACTAGCATGTTAACAATTCAAATTCCAACAACAGTCCAACTAATTTCGACCTAAACAATAACTTCATTAACAAAACTCATCAAACATACACATTCACTACAAAACTTCATTAACAAAACTTCATTAACAAAACTCATTAACAAACTCATCAAACATACTCATCAAACATCACATTCACTACAAAACTTCATTAACAAAACTTCATTAACAAAACTCATTAACAAACTCATCAAACATACTCATTCACTACAAAACTTCATTAACAAAACTTCAAACATACTCATTCACTACAAAACTTCATTAATAAAACAGTCCAACATAACTTCATTAACAAAACTCATCAAACATACTCATTCACTACAACATTGTAAAGCAACAAAACCCTACAACAACAATGTAAAGCAACAAAACCCTATTCTTCACAACAACGACGTATCTTTAACGACGGTAACAACGACAATGCAAGAACGAAATGTATCAGTTACAAAGAGCAGAAACGAACGACGGCAATGAGTTCGCAACGGACGACAATACAACGACGACAACGGACGGACGGCAACGAAACGACGGCACGGTGGAGGACGGTTGACGGTGAAGGTTTGAGTTCGCAAGGGTTTTGAGCTCAGTTCGCATGCAGGGGAGAAGAAAGAGCGGAAATATGAAAATGAATACTGACTATTCATATATTTTAATTTAATTAGACCTTAGACAGCGCTTTTCATAAAAGCGCTTTCTAAGGTGGACCTTAGACAGCGCTTTTAAAAGCGCTTTCTAAGGTTGGCCTTAGACAGCGCTTTTGATTTTTTTTTTTTTAAATTTTTAAGACCTTAGAAAGCGCTTTTAAGGAAAGCGCTGTCTAATATTTTCCTTTAATATTTTTTTTTAAATTAATAAAACTTTAGAAAGCGCTTTTTACCAAAGCGCTGTCTAAGGTCTTATATTTTTTTTAAATTTATAAGACCTTAGAAAGCGCTTTTAACTAAAGCGCTGTCTAATATTTTCCATTAAATTTTTTTTTTAAATTTATAAGACCTTATAAAGCGCTTTTGACTAAAGCGCTGTCTAAGGTCTTATATTTTTTTGCGCTTTTATTTTTTTAAATGAATAGTTTCCTTGTTTTTAACTTATAGCAGCGCTTTTGTATTAAAGCGCTGTCTAAGGTGCGATGTTATAACTTACTTTTCTTGTAGTGAAAAAGCGTTGTCTAAAGCACCATTTAGACAGCGCTTTTAAAATAAAAGCGTTGTTTAAAATATAAGCAAAAGCGCCGTCTATTGTTAAAGCGCTGTCTAAATGGTGCTTTAGACAACGCTTTTTCAGTCAAAACACCCCTATAGACAACGCTTTTTACATTAACCAAAACGCTGTCTAATCTTTTAGCAGCACCAGTTTAGACAGCGCTTTTAAGCGCTGTGTAATGCCAAAAAAACGCTGTCTAAATGCTTTTATGGCATAGTGATAAAAGTGATGCTAGTGAATATCAACTTACAAAACTATGTTAAAAGTTAGCTCATTGATATATGAATATCTTAGATCTAAGATTTGAAAAGGTTTTGTCAAGACTCACAAATAAGAGATCAAAGACAACATCAATATTGAATCAAAACTAGTTCACAATACATATATTAGATGAAATACATAAGGTATCAAAAGATTACATCCAAACCCAATAAGAGATTGAAGATCTTACCTTGTCCCTTTTAGAGTTTGTGTTTCTCTCTCTAAAATACACTTGGAATGAAGAGAAATAAAGTTTTAATCTCCAAAATATCTATTCTACAAGTTATAAGAGTTATTTTCTAAAAAGCAAGAAAAAGTACTTATATAGTAAAACAAAAATCCGTCTTGTTCGCCTAACGAACACCCTCTTCGCACAACGAATACCACTTTTAGGCACTTGAAGTGCATCAGAAACAGTTATACCGCCCTTGGAAAATATCTAAGTTCGTAGTGCGAACACTTCATCGCACAACGAACTTATGACCCTTTTCTTACTGTTGGTTCGCACTACGAGAATCAATCACTACGAGAAGCAAATTCCGCTCAAGAATTTCACCAGAACTTGATGAATTCTGAACCAAATATTAATCAACAAGAATCAATCTTTCGGATTGATTATCCCTCTTGTTCTTCAATCTTCACTCAAGTGAATCAACCAACATTGGTTGCAAGATTATATCGCTGCACAATTGATAATTGAAGGAAGAAAAGATAACTGAATTTGGAAAAGAAGATAGTATTAAGGTTTAGCGAGATAAGGAAGAAGATTAATTGTGAAATCTGCAGAGTTTCTCTCTACTCTTTACTTTGCAATATGCAATTATTCACACACCTACAATAATAAGGTTACTCCTTATTTATAGGTTGAGTTTGCTTGCACACCAAACAAACCCTAATTAACCTAACTAATTCAACTAAACAAAAAAAAATGTCAAGTCTGAAATTCTTTCGCGACATATTTTAACATTTACACAATTCAATATTTCCTTACCTCTGTCGAAAAACATACTTCAATAAAACAATTACAATTCAAATATATATATATATATATATATATATATATATATATATATATATATATATATATATATATATATATATATATATATATATATATATATATATAACTATGTATTATTATTTTTCTATAAAAATATATATTAATTTAATTATAACCGGTTTAACTCGGATTCAACCTTAGTCTAACCTTAAAATTTTAAATCCATAGGTAAGTTGCTTTTTACCAAACTAAGCCTAATTAGTAATTTATTCATTTTTATAAAAGTACTAATCAGCTAATTATGGCAACAAAAAGCTGGAGATACCAAAGTTTAAGTAATAATTAACGGGAATAACATGACTTGTTAGTTTCGTAGAAATTGATCCAGCCATCATAGTCCGTAGAAAATTTGGAGAAAAAAAGTTGTATTATTATTAATCGCTGCTTCGATTCTTACTCAATTGGTTGCTTCTACAAACTCAATTATTTCCACCATTCAAAGCAATGTTCTTTTTACTTTCCATTTTTCAAATCCTCTATGTCATTTTCACACTCAAATAATTTCCACTATATAACACCATCTTCTTGCAAATCACACTTAACCAAATATAACCATTAGTACTCTTTTGTCAATGGAGAAAAACAACAAAACATCCTCAAACTTCTCAATTTGTAGAAAATTCCGTCAAGTACTTGCAACCAATTTTGCCTTCAAAACCGTTTTTCAAATGAAACAACAAAATCAAGAACCTAAGCCACAACAACAAATGAAGACAGTTAACATAGAAGGAGGAAGTGGAGGAGGAACAATCCTTATCACATTTGATTATTCAATGGATAGTGAACATACTTCAAAATTTGCTTTGCCACACATTGAAATATCCGAAAGAAAAGGCGCGTCGGTTAGTAATCAGAAATTGGCCAATTCCAAATCAGTTTCCAAGATTGAACGTGACGATCAACCAAATACTAATATTAAGCAAAAGATTATAGGTGAAAAGTATAATAGGAAACCTTTGAAGGTTGGGTTGGTGAACTTGGCGAAACAAGGTAAGAAATCATTAGATATTAATGATGCTTTTGCTGAGTACACTGAAAGTACTAATAACCGAATTAGAACTGTGTCCAACGTTGGTAAGGGACAGAACATCCATGTTCAAGATGAGGCAAATTCTTATAACAAGATGGAAAATCTGAATGACCGTTTTTCAGATTTTATTATGGAAGCTAAGAAGAGAATAAGCACAACATGAAATGATGGAAAGACGAGTTCTTTGAAAAGAGGTTCAGATATTTAGTGTGAACATTCGTTTGGTGGTTTTCATTAAATATTCTAATTATTATTCGTTGTTGAGTGGAATGGATTGAACAATAAGGTCTTTACTATAGGCTATACTTGCTTATCCAATTGAAATTGGAAAACTGATAATATAACTATAATGTCTTTACTATAGGCTATAATGTTGAGTGGAAAGGATTGAACAATAAGTAGATTAATTTGGTTTCAGTGGTCATATATACTATAATGTTATAATGATTTATCATATGTTAATATATTAATATCTATAAAGTTGTAATTTGATGTACTCAGTAACTTGATTTTTATTAAAGGCTTAAATAGGTTTTTCGTCCCTGTAAGTTGGCGAGATTTTGGTTTTCGTCCCTGTATCTTTTTTTTTTTCGGTTTTATTCCCTATATCTTACTTTTTGTTGGTGTTTAGTCCCTAAAGCCAAAATTCGCAGGAAAATCCGAAGGTTTCCTGCGGATTTTCCTAAAAATCAAATTCCGCAGGAAAATCCGCAGGAAAATCCGCATGAAAATTCGCAGGAAACCTCTGTAAGGACTAAACACCAGCAAAAAGTAAAATACAGGGACTAAAACCGAAAAAAAAAAGATATAGGGACGAAAACCAAAATCTCGCCAACTTACAGGGACGAAAAACCTATTTAAGCCTTTATTAAATTATCGATGTTGTATTAGTATTAGTGCCCGCATCATGTACGTTTATCCTTACCTATGTATCATAACTTTACTTACATTCTCATATTTTATCTATAAAATGGTTGAAGATGTTTCTGTATTAATGTTAAACAGTGTTTTTTTTATAAAAATAAAAAAAATTAATTGTACTACTAAAATTTTGTATGGAAATTTTTGTATTCTTCTTATTTATTACATACAATTGTGTGAATTAATTTTGTGTCTCATTAAGCTTACGTGTACTAAGAAGGAAGATGGGTTAGGGTTTATAGACTTTAATGCCTTTAATATGTTCATGGTGGTTAAACAAGGTTGGAACCATCTCACAGAACCACATGCTCTTGTTTCAAGAATCTTCAAAACAAGGTACTACCCTAGAACGTATTACTTTGATGTCAACCTTAGTTATAATCCTAATTCTGTGTGGAGGAGTATTTGAAATGCAAAGGAAGTTTTAACCTTAGGGTGGTGATGGAGTATTGGGGATGGTAGTCACATCATGGTAATGAATGAACCTTGGATTCGAGGGAAAAGGGATGGGTGTCTAAGCGGTCCCTGGAAGCATGGTGGGTATGGTATTATTGTTAGAAATTGTATGTTGTCTAATGTGAAACAATGGGATATGAGGGTTATAAGGGATTTGTTTAACTTTGCAGATGCTGAAGAAATCTTATAGGTGCCTTTTTTTTATAAGAAAAACTTGTGTTAACAAGTTTAAGAGGAACTCCATCCCAAATTTACAAATACAATTACAGAATAAGCTTCCAAAACCAGCCCAAAAAGCTTATAAGAAATCTAAAGGAAACTTAGTCCAATCATACAAGCTACAATTTCCACGAAAGTTCAACAACAGTGGTATCCATCTCCAGGACAAAACAAGGATAGATTGGAATATGGACTCGACTATACAAAACTCATCGTTGAATAAGATATCGTTTCTAGTCTTCCAATTACACCAGCATGTTACAAACCATATTGCATTAGCATTTTTCGGTTTACACCTCCCACATAACCTTAAAAACCAAACCATAACATGGTTCCAACTAACGGATTCATTAATCTACTATATTCCAATCTAATTATACACCCTCAACCAAACCAATTTTACTTTAGGACAGCTGAAAAAAAGATGGTGTAATTCCTCAATCTCATTAAAGCATAACACATATACTTCTTCATGCCTTGTAGTTATTATTCCACGATCAGCAAGGTTCTTCCGAGTTGGTAATCTATCTAGAATAACCATCACGCAAAGACTTTAATCTTCATTGGAATGTTAGTTTTCCACAGTACCTCGAATGCTGTTGTTATTGGTTCTTCCAACAAGGAATGGTTTCCCACTACAGTAATATGGTTGTAAAGTGATTTGACAGAAAAATCTTTTGTAATCTCAAGCTGCCAAATCTAACTATCTGCAATATCAGCCTTTGGGTGGATTAAGACCAGTAAGTCTTCTAAT
The DNA here is from genome assembly GCA_022829125.1 of Lathyrus tuberosus. Taxonomy (NCBI): domain Eukaryota; kingdom Viridiplantae; phylum Streptophyta; class Magnoliopsida; order Fabales; family Fabaceae; genus Lathyrus; species Lathyrus tuberosus. The sequence continues at coordinate 6,665,678 of JALAZF010000222.1, read as the reverse complement.
TCTTGTAGTTCCAGGATAGCCTCTCCTTCGATTCCTGGCTGTAAAGTTGTGACATTCCACTTCCAAACTCCAAGATCCCACACTCCCATATCAGATACACACCAACATTTGGTATTTGACAGTTGATACAGGTTTGGGAACAAAAAACTGAACTCTCTATTGCCAAGCCATTTGCAATTACAGAACAAAATCTTAGTGGCTTTGCCTAGTACAGCCGATACCTTGTTCATGAAGCAATTTTCATTCACTGGTCTGCAGATTGATAACAGGTCCCTCATCCACATTGACTCAGTGGCAGCATTCCTTCCTTCGTCTTCAATCCATATCCTTTTTGCCAAATAGCCATATCTGAATTCAAGGATGTTCCTCCATATCTCATTGCCATTTTGAAGAAATTTCCACAACCATTTGGCAAGAAGTACCTCATTAAAGTGACCAACATGTTTGATCCCCAACCCTCCAAATTTTTTATCTTTACACATTGATTTCTAACTCACCCATGCAATTCCATGATTTCCTGCTGATCCAGACCAAAGAAACTGTCTCTGTATGCCTAAAATCTCCTTTTCCATCTGCTTTAGAACCTTGAAGAATGACAGGTGGTGAATTGGCAAATTTGCTAGTACATAATTCATTAGTATTACTCTCCCACCAATAGACAACTTTCTCCCAATCCAAGATGATAATCTGTCTCTCAAGCATTTAATGACAGGTTGCCAAAACTTGATTCTTCTTTGATTACGCCCTACCATAAGTCCAAGAAACTTGAAGGGCGAGGATCCAGATTTACAGAACAAGAATTGTTATGCTGCCATCATGAACTCAGAATCAATTCCCACACCATAAAGATAAATTTTTCATAAAATTTATCTTCAATCCTGATACTAACTCAAATCCCCTCATAATTGATTTGATTTCCCACAAATTATAATAACTACCATCACATAGAACCAAAGTATCATCAAAAAATTGCAAGATACTCCTTAACATTTTGTCTTCTACTTTGAATCCATTAAACAGATTAAGTTCAGTAGCTCTCTTGACCAACACTGCCAAACCTTCAACCATAATAGTAAACAGCAGTGGGGACAATGGATCCCCTTATTTCAAACCTCGTGATGCCTTGAATTCCTTTGATGAGCTTCCATTTATTAATACTGACATGAAATTCTGTTGTACTGCTCCTCTAATCCATCTCCTCCATTTGGTTCCAAAATTCATGGCTTACATCATAGTGTCTAGGAATTCCCATTCAACACAATCATAAGCCTGAGCAAAGTCAACTTTAAATAGCAAGCATTGGTTCATACTTCTATGTGCATAGTCCATACACTCATTTGCAACAATCACCCCATCAAACAGGTTTCTACCAGGTATGAAGGTTGTTTGGGCAGGTGAAATCAACTTTCCAATAATTATGTTTAGTATTTTTGATACCATTTTAGATACCACCTTCAAGATGCAACCAATAAGGCTAATAGGTTTATATTCCTCAAACAAAATAGGGTTTTCCACCTTTGGTACCTGAGATATGAATGATGAAGAAAATGCCTTAGGAAGGCATGCAGTATCAAAAAGTTCTTGTACTGCATTTGTTACATTATATCCTACAATGTCCCAACAATGTTTCAAGAATTTGAAGTTGTACCCATCCACCCCTGGGCATTTATTACTATCACAATCCATTACTGATTCTAGCACATCTTCTCTTGTGAAGTTTGCTTCTAACAACTCCATATCCATACTGATAAGCTTGTTCACATCATCCAACTTCATAGTTGGCCTCTCCAAATGCACTCTTTGAAACTTCTCCTTAAAATACTCCATTGCACTCTCCTTGATACTTCCAGGATCTTCCAACAATAATTCACCCCATTTAATTGCTAATATCGAATTTTTCCTTCTACGAGACCTTAATGATGCATGGAAGAAACTAGTACTTGTATCATTTTCCAAAGTCCACTTAACCCTTGACTTTTGATTGATCATGTTCTCCTTAATTCTCAGCCTACGCCAAACCTCCTCTTGTGCTAACATACATTTAGTTATACTTTCCTCATTCTGACTCTCATTAAGTTCAATCAGGCATTTCTCAGCTTCATTTTATCTATTAACTCCCTCTTCAATTTCAAGATCTACCCATCCAAAGACATTAGTATTCCACCACTTTAGTCTCTTTTTAAGGTATTTGAACTTTAGGTGTAATGCATTCCCTGCAGAACCACTTGTTTGTATTGATGACCAAGTGTCTTTCACAAACCTCAGGAAATCTTTATGCTCAATCCAACAGTTGAAGAATCTAAAGGGTTTAGGCCCCCAATTCAACTTGTTGGATGTTAACCAAACTGGTTGGTGGTCAGAAATATCTTTGTCTCCAGTACGTTGAAGCTTAAGGTCCCAATACCTAATCAATTCTTCATCCACCAAATATTTATCAATGTGACTTCGACAACTTCCATTAGTACTAGACCAAGAAAACCTACATCCTACTAAAGGCAGGTCAACAAGCTCCACACTTTCTATGAAATGATTAAATTCAATCATCTCTGCACAGTTTGGATTTCCTCGTCCCTTCCTTTCTTCCACCACATTTATTGAATCGAAATCTCCTCCTAATATCCAACTCCCCTCAGGCATTCTAGCCTTTCGTTCGATTATTTCATTCCACAAATCCCTCTTTCCAGAAATATCACAAGGAGAGTAGATATTGATCACATAGAAATTAATCTTATCCCATAAGAAATTTACTCCCAAATAACCTTTACCTCTAAAGCTTGATACTGCTTCAATCAACCCTTTCTTCCAAATGATTAACAATTCTCCTGACAGTCCTATTGCTTTTTATTCTGACTATTCACACTCACCTTTACCCCATATACTCCGTACCATACTATCCTGTAAGCATTGAATCTTAGTTTCATGCAGTAGACATAAATTATCACCCCCTTTCTGTAGGATTTGGTTAATCCTCCTTCTTTTGAAGGAACTGCAACACCCACGCACGTTGAAAGACAATAAATTCATGGGACCCTATTGTTTGCACTTCTCTTTTTGGCATAGGTTAACTTGTCTCTTGCCTCCATGTCCCTTACAATTCCTTCAAATACCTCATCGTCTTCATCACCTTATATTCCTAATTGTTTAATTGTATGCCATACCTTTAATGGCACATCATCAAAGCCTTTCTTACACCTTAAATTACTCTGAATCACATCTGTATCAGTCAGTGAATCACAACATAACACCGATCCACCTGAATATCTTGATGATGCATCTTCCTCATGCATATTCCTATGATATGTATTCATAATTCTATATTTTTTAATGAGACCTTTACTTTTTCCAATTGAGTTGTGTAGCAATGTCGAATAATAAGAAGCTGAAAAGGGGATCTGGATCTTTTCGTATAGATCCTTCAGTAACACCTTCTTTCTGGGTTTGGGCCAAGCCAAAAGCCCAATAGCTCCACCCGAACTACATGATATTGGGTCCGAACAAGTTTGATCCTTCATTGGTCTTCTAATTGCCACATCCAACGATGCCATTACAAACTTATCTGACTCATCTACACCTTTCTTCAGGTAACCCTCCAAAAGTGTTAATTACCTTTCATCTCCAATTTGACCCTCATTAAATGAGTTGGCTTCAGCATTCATGCTTTCCTTACACTCCGCCACGTTATGATTGCTCTGCTCCACTCCAATTTTCACCTTTACCTCCTTAGATGCCTTTTCAGCAAAAACCACTTTTTCCTCCCTAACACAATCTCAATGCATTTGTTTACATTCCCCAAACTATCACTTACTTAAGTACTAACCTCTTCAGAATTTCCTTTAGGCTCTACATTATTTCCATCTTCTTGCGTTCCTAGGTCTGCTCCTAGATTATTAGGCTTTTTCAAAATGTCTTCTTCACCTTCCTCGAAGATATCCCACGTGCCACCTTCCCCATGTGAATATGATGTATCTGATGTATCATCATATGAATATGCTTCTTCTATCTCCGGCATAACAATTCTCAGCGGTCCATGATTATCTTCTACAAGTTTTACTCTATAAATGTTTTCATTGATCTCAAAATTCACGACCTCGTTCATGTTGATGGGAAATTTAGTTCTAACTAGAAATCTTACGACATCAAAATGTTTCTTCTTATCTGTATCATCATCACATCGAATGAAAGTTCCTACCTTACCAGAGATCGGTTTGAATAACCTAGTATCCCAAGAATAACATGGTAATCCATAGCATTTCATCCATGTGACCCTTTCATTATCTACCTCACTAGGACTTCATGGTCTAATGTCACATAACCATTTCTCAATCCAATCTCCAGCTTGCTCTATGATTGCTAGAATGTCACCTTTCTCCTTTTCCTCACGTAAACATAAATTACCTCCAAGAGGAGTGTCTTTTATATTAAAAAATCCTTCCTCATTCAAAGCATATTGAATGTTATACGTACATCCTGGCGTTAACACCTCCCCCACATAAGCTTTATCAAATCTAATCATTTCACTCTTATCAACATTGAACTGAATATGAGCAAACTGAAATCTTTTTGGATTTTCATCCATATGTATATCTATTTTCCCCCTTCATCCCCTACAGCGACGGTTTCGTACTAACCACCTGGGCATAAGTTTTTCCTATAGGCAGTGTTGATCTTCCATTTTTTACTTGGTAACTCCCAGTCTTGGCTTTATAGGTCCCTATCTTGGCTTGAATATGGTTACCCTGATACTTCCTATTATCTCCAGTCCTTTGAAACCGAGGTACATTTGCATGTATCTTCCTCCCCTGAATATGTACGTTGTCCAGCTTTACCGCCATTAATCTCTCATCATTCACCTTTCTAAAACAAACGAAGCCATACATCCTCCCCCTCTTATCTAATCTTGATGGGATGTACACTTTTGAAACCAATCCATAGACTTTAAACACATCAAACATCCCTTTTACATCCATGGAGTCTAGAAACTCCGTGAAGAAAAACGCAGATATTTTTTCGTCATCCCCCACGTCCTTGCCTATATGATCTTTACAAACTAAAACTCTTAACATCTTTCCACCACTAGTTTTCTTCCTCTTACCCACCACATTCCACTCCATACTCCATGAATTATTGTTGGAAAATCAACCTATCCTCCTTCACCTCCTCCAATAAAGGCACCTATAAGAGTTGGGAAGATGATGGAGAGAAGTCGAGTCAAGTTAAGTGAATATGGTTGCCCTCTCTCTTGCAAGGGCAGTTAATTCTTGGTCTAGGCGTATTACATTTAACTCGACTCCTCCTTGTTTTGAACAAGTTTTGATTAATGAACTGCATTGAGTTTGTTTTGGTAAAAAAAAAGTATTATCGTTGAATTATGCTTTAAAATTTTTGAATGATGAAGAGAAAGAAAAAATATTTTGAGATAACTAGAAATCAATAAGTCAAAAGGCATGTTTGGTTCAGACAATTCACAAGTATCAAGTTTGGTTAGTCGATTTGTGGATCCATTCACTATTGTTAAAATATTTTATATTAATTACGAGATACTCTAAAATACTCTAAATTAATATAAAAGATATTATAAGATTTTTATAATATTCTAAATTAATATAAAAGATATTATAAGATATTTATTATAGTAGTAAATGAGTTATAATATGGGCTCATTAAAGATCTGTTGGGGTTCAGCGGTTATAAATATTAATCTATATCATTCTTGTTTCATAATTTTCTGAACTTTATATACTGAAGACGGAGAGAAGGGTTAGGAATCCTCAATAAGCTTAGGGAGGTAAGGGTTTAAATTCCTTGGAGTTCTTGGAATTTGGGAAACCTTTAGAGGTATCTAAGGTGGTTGAGAAACACTTCTAAACACCTTGGGCTTGTATGATTCATATATTGAAAGTTGGAGAGATTAGGAAACACTTTGGTAAAAATAGAATTTGGTTTGTGTGAACCACAAAATCCATTTTCTTTAAACTAAATTGTGATCTCTTCTAACAACTTTTCGAAGTATAGTGAATCAGAGAGTCGTTATATCCCCATAGTAGTTTATTTGATTAAACTAGATAAACAAGTTAGTGTGTTCTTGTCTTTTATCTTCTTTAGTCCTTGTGTGATTTTTCTTTCGCTTTTGGCAGGTTATTTTGTTTCTTTAAGCCAGTTATTTTGGTTATCATTGTTCTTTATCCCCTCACATTAAATTTATTGGGGAGTTTGATAAGTGGCTTTTGCATCGTTCTTTCTAGTAGTTGTCCTTTACTATTTTATCGTATTTTGTTTGACTTCCTTTATTTGTCATGTTTTATGCTTTAGTGTTTTATTGTGAATTCCAGGATCTAATGAGCATCCAATACAAATAGGATCAAAGTCTAGCAAAACGGAGCGAAAACGAAGAAAAATACAATTTTTCTGATACATAACTCAAAGAGATGTTACGGACACCCGTAGTAGCTGCTATAGGCCGTAGCAACAACATGCCCAAGGCTTTTTATGCTTTGTAAGTGATGAATCTAGGGACCTGCTAAGGCCACCCGTAGCAGCGACTTTAGGCCATAGCAAGGAAGCGAGAGAAAGTCCATGTTTTTGTTTTTCTTCCATAATTAGAAAGATCTCCTATTGATTATGGTTGTTAGGCTTGATTGGATATGAATCAAATCTAAATATTTTGCATTGAACCAAGGATATTTTTCACTTTTATTTTTTCCCTATAAAACTCATTGCATGTTATAAGTTTAGGGTTCCCAACTTTTCTATTTTTCGATTCCTAGTTTTCAAGTTTCTATTTTTCTATTCTCTTTGTAACTCAAGTCTCCAAGAGAGCAATTTGTGAAACAAGTTTATAATTCAATTCAGGTTTTCTACTCATTCTTTTTATATTATTCATCTGTTTTGTTTGATTGATATGAGTTTGATGATGAATATCTTTGTGGTTGTGTTTTCCCTCACTAATAGTGAGTAGTTTCCTAGGGACTAGGGGTTATGTGGATTGTTTCATGACTAATTATAATATCTGTTACTATCGATTGTGATAATTTTAATTAAACTTATTTTATAATCCGAGTTCATGCATTCCAACTTCATTACAAAAGTAAGTGGTTCTCAGGTATCGACTGTAGTATGAAAGGATACTTGCAGATAGCGGAGCGCATATTTTTAAATAACTTAATCTGGATGATGCAAAAGCCGACAGACAAATTTGAGAAAACATATAGCTAGGCAAAAGTAATGACTCATCCAATAATAATCCGGATGATGCGAAAGCCAATGGATTATTCGTCGGTGATGGGGGCAATGCGCTGACGAAAGCAGGTAGTGCCCAATTTTATCTATTTTATATAATTTATGCAAAAGATCCGCAATATATGTGACAACATGCGATAGTGTTAGAAATATGAACTATAACCCCGGGTCGAAGAAGCAATATTTGTGTAAATCTCTTTCTCAACAAATTAGATGAATGTACCTAAATGTTAACACAAACGTTAAATTTAGATGTGAGTCTTGACATTAAAAGTATTTGAGAACAATGAATATAAATTGAAATCACCATGAAAGATGTACATATGTGCACCATAATTATAGTACGGTTATGTCTAGCCAATTAATACCTCGCATAAGATCCAAAATACCATTCTTTTTAATTATATAAAGTTGATATGGTTCTTGTTGTAATTGTATCTTAGAAGAGTCGCCCATCTCCTCTATCATACTAATCAACTTTTATAATTGCTCTAGTTGAGGTACTATGGTCTCAATCTTGTCCTAGCGGGATGAAAAACTATCTTTCGTGTATGCACCACCCAAAATAACTTTCTCAAATAGGTATAACTAATTTAAATTTAGGTGGGTGAGTACAGTCATTAATTTCAATTATTGTATCATATAAACAACAGTAATGCAATACATAATTTTAAGAAAACAAACAGCAACACCATACAACACATATTTTCAGTCAAACAAATAAAAAGGAAAGTTGCTAAACAAAACTTATACTTGCCTCAATCACATCTCGAGTCCAACTCTCGCATACCTCTTGGATCAAACTCTTTTGCATCTCCTGGGTCAAATTCTTTCGCATAAACACCTGTTCCTTTTCTAATGTTTCCTCTATCCTCTTTTGCACCCTCTCCTCCAGCCTCTTTTCTAGGTTCTCCCCCATCTTCTGCTCCAGCCTTGGATCAACTAGTTCTTTAATCTATTTTTAACACATTTCGTTGCTCTCTGATGATGATCTAAAAAATAACCTCAGATTGATACCTCATCCAACACTACAAACATGCACACCATGCTCCTTTGTTCCAATAGCTTCTACCAATATACCATGGCGTTGTTGTTGAGCAAAGGCACCATCATTGGATTATTCAACTAGCGAATCCTATAATACAAATAAAAGTGCATTACCAAATTGAATTAACTATAGTTAATAATGTTTAAAAATGAATATACTTACAATCTTATCATAAACTATGTGTGTAGCGTCTTATGTGAACTTTCCTCCTGGTCTTTGACATTCTCTCTTCCATTTCTCATGGTGTGATGTGGAGATAGGTTGCGATTAAGGCTTAGTGAAGGATCTCCCAACTCTTGTTCTCTTCGTTTCTTTTCTTTTATCATTGTCTCCTCCAGTTTATCATATCCTCCACGAGACAATCTATGTTGATATATATATATATATATATAAACCTATTTTTCTTTCCTCTATGATTCTTAGTCAGGAATTCATGAGTGTTGCGAGACTTCACAAACTTATCCAAAACCTCCAGATCAATAAAACTATATATCTCATGTGAATGCTTTAAGTTAAACTTTGGGCTTTTAATATAATTCGTTGTGAGTTGTGTCTTAAATACCCATATAACTCTCAATAGCATAGGAAATCCATTTATTTTCCAACTTACTATTATCTTTTGGAACAATAAAAACATCCTACATTTACATGATAAATTTGGTATTTGTTTTAACAAAAAAAATAAATTATAATATATACTTGTAAAAATATCATGAAAGTTAAAATAAATACCCCAACATGAGTCCATGTACTTGTTTTCACTTCACTATCAACCTCTAGCTTATTATATCCTCCACAAGACAATATATGTGGATAAATATTTTTTCCCTATTTTCCTTTCCTCTTTAACTCTTAGCCAGGAATTCATAAGTGATATGAAACTCGACAAACTTATCCCAAGTCTTCTGATAAATAAAACTATACATCTAAGGCGGAGGCTTTAAGTTACGCTTTGGTTTTTTAATATAATCTATTGTCAGTTGTGTCTTAAACCCCCTCCAATGCTCACCAGCGTTGAAAATCCATTTCTTTGTCAGCTTACTATCATCTTTTGGACCAATAAAAACATCTTACATTTACATAGTAAAGTTGGTATTGATATTAAATAAAAAATAAATGGTCATATATATATTTGTAAAATAAATTATGAAAGTTAAAATAAACACCCCAACATCGGTCCATATACTAGTTTTCACTTCACTATTAAAGGCTCTAAGATTTGACTAAATTTTGGTAAAACATGGTGTTGAACAAGATGTCCTAACATGAAGAAATCTATTAAAAGAAAACATGTCAAACAAGATGTACTAGCTTGAGGACTCGACATCTTGGTCTGATACAGCAGGTTGTTGCAGATCTGTTTCAAGATTTAAAGCAAAATCAGAACATGGATCAAGGAATAACTAAATAGAGATTTTGAAGCCCACTGACAGTTGAAGGTTATAAAAGCAAAACCAAGACCTAGGGCAAGTAGTTAGACCTTGTTAAGACTTTTGTAAAAATAGAAATAAGGGTTTAGGGTTTTGAGAGTCGTGTACTTTCTTGTATTGTAAGTCACCCTTTGTATCAGTTTGATACATTGTGGTAGACATATTTTTACAGATTCAGGAACCTGTAGGTAATGAATTGTATGTTGTTCTTGGATGAAGCTATTAAGTAAATTCAAGTATTAGTGTTAGTCAAGAGTCTTGACTAAATATTGTGTTGAAAGGGTTGTCTTTCAATTGGACAGATTGATGCAATTACCGGAGGTTGTAATTGTTAGATATCACTGAGGTGATTTAGGAGTTGAGATGAGGCTCTCTTATCTAGATGGGGTTCTAGATAGAATTAGACTGGGTAGGGATTAAGTGAGGGGTTATAAACCAGAGGTTGTTTAGCTATGAATTAATACTACTGATAGTGAATTCATTCCTGGCTTGGTAGCCCCCAGATGTAGGTGTTGCTATTCACTGAACTGGGTCATCATATCTTTGAGTTATTTATCATTCTGTTATGTTAAAATCAGTCTGCTTTTATGCTCAGAAGTATATGTCTTGACTGATGTTGAAACATTTGTCATGACATTGTCATGGATCTGCAGTTTTTTAATGTTCTTGTTTATGTCCTTGTTATGTTAAGCAGAGATCAAGTATCTCGACATCTCTCAAGACATCTGAGAGTTGTTACCAGAATTTCAATTGGTATCAGAGCAGGCATCCTGTTCTGTTTCTGGATGAGTTCTAGGAAAGATACTTTCAGGTCTTTGAACAAGGAAGGAGGTTACATGATCATACCATCCATTGGTGTTATGGGATAGGTTGTTCTAGATAAACAACTGCTGGTGGTTGACTGGTACTTTGTGAAGATTCTACCGTTGCTCCCGATAATGATTCTATTGTTACGCATGGTGCCTTATAAGATGTTCTGACATCTTACCTGGTGCATGTTGAAGATGGTGTCAGTTTCTATAGTTGTTCTTTCCATCTCTAGCTGGAAGTAATATACAGGAGAGAGCACTGTGATATGGAGTCCTCTGAAGGATCCCTCTATGTTGCTTGGGAAATAGTTAAAATTAGGTAACATGAAGGGCAATAGGTAGAAAAAGGTTAATTTGAGGTCTTGTGTATCTAATTCATGATCTATGGATTTGATAAACACTCTATGTCATGTTTAAAGTAGACCAAGATTCTTGATTTTCTCTTAAGTCTACTCTTAAAGGCACTTTTGAATGTGTTTTTTTAATAGAGTCATAAGAAAAGATGGTCAAGAAGATGTTCCAAGGGTACTTAGAAGTGTGACATGAGAATGTCATACCATTGAAGAGAGCCAAACATAATTTTTTTTTGCTTCCAACACTTATATGAGATTGTATTTGCTTGAGGATATCTGGTATAGTTGTTCAATTGTCAGCACAATTGTACTGACACTTAACTAGGCTGGAACTGAAGTAAATGTTGATCAATGTCAAAGCAATCTTATGAGTATGAAGACATTGGATCTTTCTCTTGGAAAGTGATTCTGTTTATCCAAGGATGTTACTGGTTTGTCTGAAGATGGTCTTCTTAGGAAGATTTATGCTTTGAAGATCTCATCCTAGGTTGTGATGGATGTCTTATTCCTAGCTTTGTAGCTAGAGTAAAGAGGGATGTAAATCTGAAGAATACAAAATTGGGATTTAAAATCAATTACAATTTGTGGCCTTAGCAAGTATACAGTTTATTATCCTTTTGCTTGGTGCTCAAGAAAGGTGATGTTTTTCCATAAGGTGTAGCTTCTAACAATTTCAAGAACTCAAGAACCTATTCTTTCCACCTGTTGTGTCTTGAAGAATGGATACAGTCACTATCTTGTATGCAGTCCTCAAAAGATCCTTATCTTATGTCTAAATGTGATCAATGTGTGTTATTCTAGAATTTGTGTCAGAACCAATTTCAATGATCTATTCATTGGAAAAGGAACTGATGTTCGACCAGATGTTGAAACATCCTTCCATAAGAGTGTGTGCAGAATCTTGTTGATCCAAGGGGTGAACTTCTTGGACAAAGGAGTGTTGTGGCATATGCTCTAGAGACTAAACAAATGCGTGTTGATCAAAGGGTTGCAAATCTACTTTTGATTGGACTTGAATAAATTCTTAGTTGGCAGTCTAGGAATTCTCTTGGACAGGTGTGCTGATGTCGCTACTCGAAAAATAGTCGACCGGAGGCGAAAAGAGGAAGAAACAGAAGAGTCGCCATCGAACTTTATTTATCCCATGAGGGGAAGGGAAAACATCGAGAAAACCCAAAGAAGGAAGGATAAGATGGTCTCGCAACCAAATTATGGGTTCGGAAGCCGGTTATGCGAGGGGAAGGTATTAGCACCCCTCACATCCATCGTACTCGATGGGAACCATTCGCTTGTCTATGTGTAAGGATGTTTGCTAAGGAAATTGCTTTCTAAGAGTGTTTTTTTAAAAAGGGAAAGAGAAGGGTGAGAACCAAAGAATGTGAAAGAAAATAAAAGAAAAGGTAGGGAGAAGAAAAAAAGGGACTCGATAGGACTTCGCGGTCCTATGCCTACATATTCCCTTGTGCAATGGGAAAGTCAGAGTCAACGTAGTTCAGAGAACTACGGGTGAAGAAAACGGAAGGGGGTGGAAGACGGAAGATGGATAGAAGGTGGCTCGCCAAGATCATCGTGATCTTGTGCCTATGTATCTTACATTCGGACGAGAATGAAGAATCAGAGCAATCGTAGTTCGACCGACTACGGTTTGTTGGTGTTTTTTATGGACGATGTTAGCGTGCGGGTTCTAGCAGTTAGGTGTTTTGCGGCTCGCTTGTGGAGTCTTATGCGTTACCTGTTTGCGGTAGAACGGACGTAACATGTCCTTTTGGAAAAGGTTGATTTTCGCCATCAAGGCAAGATGTCACATTTGATTTGTGAAGGTTAATTTTAAGGGCGAAATAAGTCCTCGGATAGGAACCCCTTCGGGTAGTACCCAATTCTTTATCTCAAAAGATTTATTATGAAAATTGTGTGGCGAATATAGTCACGTCTTCGTATTGAAAGACGAGCATCGAGACCATACACTCTAAAGTGAGCATCCTAATACTCGAAGAGGAAGGGGTCTTCACCCAATCCTCTCTCTTTAGTTCAATACAAAGAGAACATATTCTCTTATTTAAGGAAGTGTTTTGATTTAGATGGTAAGTGCTTTACGACAGTGAACCCTAAAGGTAATGTCAAGCACTCGGGATAGGAGAAGGCCTTCGCCTAACCACTCCACGACCATCTAAGTTTGTTAAGAAAAAAAGTTTGAAAATGCACTTGGTACAAGACCAAGGTTTTTAGACACAAGGAGATGAAATAAAGAAAGAAAAATATTTTTGAAAGAATGGGTGGTGGATAGAGCAAGATAGGTTGATGGCGATTCACAAGGAAATCGGTTACAAGGGTGAAATATATACAAGGTTAATGTGAGATTTAATGGAAAAGATAAGAGATGAGAATGAGAAGAGGAAACCCTAAGGTGTGAATCAAGTTAATGAGTTTTGAAAAATGACTTGACGTTGGATCAAGCCTTATTTATCTTTTATTTTGAAATGGTGAGCTAGCCTAGTTCGATTTTATCTTTCTTAACAATCAAGCAAGCAAGCATATAAAGAAACTAACCTATTATATTGTAAAGGGGGAGGGATACACGTAAATCACATAGGATTAAGAGAAATAAATAGTCTCATTGTCAGGTAGCCCAAGAGAAAGCCGTGTGTGTGCGATGTGTCCTAAACTAACAATGAGTAATAAACCATAGAAGTTCAATGGATTAAAAACGATGTAATGGCAAACACTTTGCGATTTAAGATCGCAAATCTCAAATAACGATTCAAGCCACGTCTAAGTCACGCACGAGGTTCAATGGGCTCTTCACAAAAATCTCATACCTCATACTTAATCCTAAAAAACTTAATAAATATTTTTTGTCTTTTCAAAACTTTATTATTATTTTTTGGTTATTTTCATTATTAAATATGCAAAAGTAAAATATACAATAAAACACATAAATATCTATGCAAGCAACAAGTAATGAGAAAAGACACACTTAAAAGTATTGAACCCATCAAACAAAAGTAAAGAGTTAAATTTAAAGAAGATTAGACATGAACAAAATCTAATAAAAATAACCTCTAATATACAATAAAAATATTTAAATTATTTATTATCTCCTAAAATAACAGTTAAGAAATCTATTTATGAAATTTGTTTTTTTTTTATTTTTTTAAAACAACTAGAAATAACACCTAACAAATAACTTCAAAAGTCAGATTGGGGTTGAAGAGAAAATTGAGTTTGAGGCCCAAAAGATTCACAGCCCACATGGGCGCTCCACCATGAGGACGGGTCGGGTTAACACCCAAACCCGATTCGGTTATCTCAAAGGGTTATCAAACCCTAAAAACATTATTTGTTATCATACATTCAGAATAAAAAATGGTGGGAAGAAAAACTGCGAACGAACATGCTTGGAAGGAAAAACGCAATACACGGTATCTAATTTTCCCAGAAAAACGCGATCAAGAAAAAAACCTAAACGCTTCCAATCCCACAACCTTGTTGCTCTCTCGAACGATTCTCTCCCTCACGGTGGTTCTCCATCCCTATGAATCTCGCTCTCATCAAATCGAACGTAGCAAACGGAAAGGATTCAAGCAAGGTTTGTGATTCATTTTCGTTCTCAGTTTTACTACCCTCTCGCCTCTCTGAAGCTCTAAAACCTATTCACTCTTTCGTCACAGGCTCGTCTCAACCTAAGATACCCAGTTCGCTTATGATTCGTCCAAAGAATATGGCCTCTCAGTCTCTCATGTTCGCCTTTTTCGTTCGGTCTCGTAACAAGTCGAAACAGATCAGAGTGAAGAGAAGAATTACCTGCGAGAGCTGAAATAGCCGGACTTGTTTCACTTTTGGTAAGGACTCCAACCTCTCCACGTTCTTCTTCCTACAATTTGGTTGTGATTTCTTCGAATTTTTGGCTCAGTGGCTTGTTGTTGCGGTTGATGTTAAGAGTTTGGTTAGAGCTAGGATTCCTTACTCTTTCTCTTCCTCTCTGGTTTTCCGTGTGTTAAGGTTACTGTGATGAGAATTAGATTAAAATTTGGGTTGCTGGTTGTTGTTTGTCTGTGTATGCAGTGACCAAGCTTCTTTTATTGTTCTTACTGATGAAGATGTGAACTTGTGTGAATTTGGGACTGCTAGGGATTCTTGATTTTTTTTATGAAAACTCAACTGCTTTGGTTTTTTCTTTATTGTTCTTGATGACTGCCCCCTGAACTGATGAATACACATGATTTTATAGTGGGAAATTAGGGTTTGATGGTTTGAACATATGCTGAAGCATCTTCATTCTTGGTATGTCTGCAGTTTCTTTTTCATATCCAAAAGTTTTGTTTCCATTTCGATGAATCTGTGTCTGCTGCATCTGCTCTGTTTTTTTGCTGCTGTACCTTTCTGAATTTTCTGCATATTTGGCCTTTTTGTTTGTTTGTGTTTGGACCATATTTGAATTTTATTAATATTCTTCTGCAGAAAATCACTTATCTTTTCTCTGTTTTGGAGAATTGTCTTGGCTTGGTTTATCAAATATCATGATTCTATTTCGCATGACATTGACCTTAATTTTGACTAAGCTTTTCTTTGTGTTATAGGTCTTAATGGTCATGGCTAGAGGAAGTTGGCATGAAAGTAATTTTTGAAAGCTTGGATGATGAAGCAAAGACTTTTTCATTTTTGAAATCTATTAGAAGTAGGCCTTCACTTGTTATGATACCACGTTAAGGATTTTGTTAATGGTACACAGCTAGGCTTGTAACAACTTTGGTAATCCTTGTAAAATCCAAAATAGTTTTATGTAATATTGATACAAATTTTCTTGTACACCTTCTTGGTAATAAAGCTTTCTTGATCATTTATCTCTTGCTTGTATTTGGAACAACCTTGCCTACTTGTAAGCTTTTACGACCAGTGCTTGATAGTGGAACATAACCATGAAGGCAACTTGATGAGCTTGAAAATTAAGCAAAACCTTGGCTTTTTTCTTCATTAAAACCCAGCGGGGTCGCATTAAACAATCTTTAAGAAACTTGACCATGAATGGATGTGGTCCCCAAGTTCCTTGTCACTTAAGCAATAATGGACCCAAAATCAACAATTGAAGTTTCTTTGTAAAATATATTCATCATGAACCAAAGTGAGCTCATTGGAACTTCATTAGACTTGAAGGACACCATAGGCCTCTTAATTTAAACCTTCACTCTCAATAAGCACAGTAGAGCAGTAGATCTCGTATTATAGAAATACAAAGACCAAAGAATAAACCGGGTTACAGAAAACCTTAACTCGCAAATGCTGACACAAATGGTGAACAAAAGTAAAGCCTAGTTTTCAAGCTCAAACTTATGACCCAAATAACTCAGGAATCGATGATCAAATGAGATGATATGATGCAAAAGAGTTAGGGTGAAAATGAGGGTGTGACAGCTGATGTGGTGAAGATTAACACATAATTAGCTTGATGAACATTCCTTGGTCCAGTTCACTGCTAATCTAAGCACATAAGGGTGCAGAAGATATGCTTCATTATCTCCTATAGGAGTATGTGTGGAAGACAATTAAAGGCATCTCAACCAGACTATATGGAGTTTTGTCTCTGGTATGGATGATTATATTGGGGAAAGGAACTTAAGTTAGCAATTGATCAAAGTATCTTTTGAAGACTGGTTGTTGTATTGCTGAAGATAGGGTTCAAGTCTATGAGAACATGGAACTCTTGTTCTGTTGAGATAGAAGAAATCTCAAGGTGCTTGAAGATATTTGATGTATTAAACATCAGATAACATGCTTACATCTTCTGCTTTTGGTCAAAAGCTTTATCAGTCATTCTCTGATGGGTGTGAAGATTAAGCTGATACAGGTGTGTATCATATTAAGATCTTCATGGGTATCTTGGAGGTGTAAGAATGGTAAGTCCAGTGATTGGTGTTCCTAGGATTAAAGTTCATGATTCCTATGATTGAGACTGTTCTCCTAAATGATGTTGGAACATCATTTCTGGTTTTGGTTAATTTTGGAGGATGACTGAGTTTGATTTTTATCTTTGGAGCTATATCTTCATGGTGTAGAGCTACTGGTCAAGACTGTGTGGATTCTAATGATAGGTTCTGCTTGAAGTATCACTAGTAAAGATTGTATTAGGCTGAATCTTGAGAAGGAAACAGGATGAAAGTTGTATCGCTTTTCATATGGAGAAAGGGTCTGATGTCTTCCAAATGTGAGTGACATTTTGGATAACCAAGGAGGTAAGTGAATTCATGGATGTGAGCATGCCATATTTGTTTGGATTTATTCTCAAGAACAAGGTTGTCTATGGCTGTAAAATTCAAGAGGGATTTGTACAGTGTGTGGGTGTGTTCAGGGGGAGAGTGATCAATGGCGTTATTTGATCTCAATCCAACGTTCTTTGGTTATAATACAAGGAGTGTAGTCCTGGTATTTTCTCACTTATAAGCATGAAGATGCTCATGTGATTCTTGTGAGGTTGTGATGTCAGGCACAATGTCTTAACATCGTGGTGTGTTAAACCATTTGGCTTAGTCAGCTTTGCTTGGGAGGTTGAATTGTTAAGGCTATTGACTTATTTAAACTTGGTTCTTATTTCTTAGGAGAGACCTGAGAAAGTAGATTGGGTATTATCTGGGAGAATTTATTTTTCTCTGCAGATTGAGATAAGGATCATGGGAGTCCTTGTTGATAAATGGGAGATGTCAGACATGGTGTCTTAACATCTTGGGTAATTGATTCTCATGCCTACGTATCTGACATTCAGAAGAATGCAGAATCAGAGCTTCCGTAGTTCGGGGAACTGAACAGAAAAGGAAAATGAAAAGAAAGTGGTGTCAAAACCAATAGTAAAAGAAAGAAGGAAATTCCACTGAGGATTCCAAAGAAATGGTGTCAAAACCAAGAAAAGAGTGTAAAGGAAAGAAATAGTAATTGTACTGAGAATTAGGTAGAATGGTGTCAAAACCAAGAGAATAAAGGAATAAAGGGGAAATGGTGTCCAAACCAATAGAATAAGGGAATAAGAGAGAAATGGTGTCCAAACCAAGAGGATAAGAGTGTAAGAGAGAAATGGTGTCCAAACCAAGAGAATAAGAGAATAAGAGAGAAATGGTGTCCAAACCAAGAGAATAAAGATGAGAAACTCTACTGGGGATAACAAAGAGGATCGGTGTCGAAACCAAGAAAGTAAGAGCAAGGGGAATAGAAAGGACTCCTCTGGGGATCCAAATAAAGGGATGGTGTCATAACCAAGAGAAAAAAAAGGACTCGGTATATTAACTGGCTGGCAGTGGTTAACCGAAGAAAGAGAGTAGGACCCTGGCGGGGAAAAAGAGCTGGTGTCAATAGACAGACTGTGATGAACCAAGAGAGAGAGTGCTGAACCAAGAGAAGGTGTTTGACTATGAAGGGGCCTCGGTATATTAACTGATAAACAGTGGTTAACCGAGGAAAGAAAAGACTGCAACTCTGTGGGAATAGAGAAGCATCGGTTTTTAACAGAGGAAACTGTTATTAACCAGAAGCGCGAGTGTAGGACCGAACGTAGGTCGTGACCCAAAGGGGTTCGGTAAACTGACTGAACAAACAGTACTCAACCGAAGAAAGGGTATTTGAACCAAATAAAGGTTATTAACCCAAAGGGTGCAAGTATTAGAACCAAGAGGAGGTTGCCAACTGCGGGGGATTCAGTGTTTACAGACGGGCTGTGACCAACCGAAGAGAAACGCGAGTGATTAACCAAGATAAGGTGATTTACTCGAAAGGTGCTCAGTGATTAACAGACGGACTGTGGTTAACTGAAGAAACAGGTGATTAACCAAGAGAAGGTGATTAACCCAAGAGAAACTTAGTGATATAACAGACAGACTGTGATTAACTGAAGAGACGGGTGATTAACCAAGAGAAGGTGATTAACCCAAAAGAAGCTCAGTGATTAACAGACGGACTATGATTAACTGAAGAGACGGGTGATTAACCAAGCAGAAGGTGATTAACCCAAAAGAAGCTCAGTGATTAACAGACGGACTGTGATTAACTGAAGAAAAGGGTGATTAACCAAAAGATAGGTGATTAAACCCAAGAAAGGAGAAGAACCAAGAGGAGATTGCGAACTCTCGGGGAAGAATGGTTGTGACACGGAAAAACTGTGTTAGACCAAATAAAGAGAATTGAGACTCTTCAGGGGAATCAAAAAGCAATGATTGATTACAAGAAGAAAGGAGTGATGGAACAAAGAGAGATTGCTAGCGCAAGAATAATGATCTCAACCAAAAAGGATGGTGGTTGATCAAAAGGATAGATTGAAAGAGATAGGAGTGATCACGGATCGAAAAGGATCGCAAAGAGAGAAGGGTGATCAAGGATCAACCCGACTGGGGAATGAGAAACACTATAGCTGAAGGATAGAGGTGACTATTCTCGAGGAGAGGACAAGACGCCCTTACCAAAGAAATAGCCAGAATGAGGGTAGGAAAGACTCCATCCTCATTCCTTCTCTAGCACCCAAAATATAGTGTGGAAAGTGAAACGGACAGCGCAACCGCTCCAATGTTGTACAGTGCTCCTGCGTAGCATATCGGACAGCATAACAGCGTCAATTTGTACAATGCTCCGATGCAAGGCGCAGCGCGAAACTCACAACTCACGGGGGGGGGGGGGGGGGGGGGGGGGGGGGGGGAGGAGGGAAGAAAGCTCTATAAGGAGGCCTAAAGAGAGGAAAAGGGAAGATCGACTAATCGAAACAAGTTTCAATCAATTAATCAAGGGATAAACATGCTAACGACTTTCCAAATAGGATAAAAATCATTAAAGCAAAAAGGAGTGAATTATTGATTATACAAGATTAAGTTTATCCATGAAAAATAAACTTAATGCAGCTGAAATGGAAAGTGCAACACAGTTCCAAACAAATATTAGCATGTGTCATACATCAAGTATCAAGTGATCAAGAATGATGCAAAAACTAGCATGTTCAAACAAATATCAAGAACACACCTAATTGCAAAAATTGATAAATCAAACATTGAATTAATGTAAAATATGCCTTCAAACAGAGCGTGATGGCATTAAAAACATCCATAAATATCAAGCGTATCAATCCATGGAAGTTAAGAAGAAAGAAAGCATGGCAAACACACTTGAAATGCAAGAAAATGGCATTCTGGTACAGTGTTAACCGGTTACTCACCATGCGTTAACCGGTTACTTTCCTTGAAAATAAGCGTTTTTGGTGAAAAATGAACTGGTTAACCGGTTACTCACCAGGTTTTAACCGGTTAACACTGAACAGTTGTGAAAAAAAAAGAAAAAAATAGCTTTTCAAAAGTGGTTTTCAACACATAATCACTTATGCAAACTACCACATGCCTAGGACAAGAAATTGTGCACGAAAATTACATCATGTAAGAGGAATTAAACACCATTAAAATCATTAATCATGAAGATCAAAGATCAAGCAATTGCATGATAAATTAAACCGAAAAACGATCGAAATCACAACGTAAACGCGCAAAATAATCGAAAACATAGAGAAAAGATAGATCTACCAACCTACAAGCCGGAGGATTGGCTTGGTAATTGTTGTAAATGAAATGTGATGAAGGTAAGTGAAGAAAACCAGAGAAAACCAGAGATTACTCCACTTGCACTTCGAACCGTAGCGAAACCGAGCAAAATGCGATAGAAGCTCCGAAATCAAATTTGCACCGTAAGATCTTGAAACGAACACTTGAGATGAATCCAAAAGCTAATAGAACTCTAGATACTCAAGTATAAAAGCAAGATGATGAAGATAATCAAAGAGAACCAAAATAATCTTCAATTATGGCCGAAATGTATCGAAACCGAGCAAACTTCGACGAAACTAAAAAATGTGAATTATCACCGAAGAAACTTGAAGTGATCACTTGAATTGAATCCCAAAGCTACCGAAACTCCACAAAATCCAGTAGAATGGAATAATGATGAAGGTTAAGCTCAAGAAATAATCACTTTCAATGTGAAAAGTGATTATTCTTCAAGAATTAAGAGCTTTAGTGAGGTTTGGTGAAGAAAGTGAAGAGGAATGTGTAGAAGTTGCAGAAAAATGGAGAGGAGAATGAGAGAATAGAGAGTGAAGAAAGTGTGAATTTGTGTGAATGATTGTGGAGGAGTTGCAAAATGTTGAAACTTTGTTTAAATAGAGTTTAGGTTTGGAGTATGAGGGCTTTGGACTTTGGTTTGGACTTAGCTTTGGGAGGTTTGGAGTTAGGGTTGGAGTTAGTTACACTTGACTCACCGAGTCAAGGTGGTTAACTTGGTTAGTTAGGATCAACTCGGTAACAATCCCAATGTGAGTATCATAATCTAAAGGTTGACATGTTGGTGAATTAAGTAATATGGTGGGTTTAATTTAAAGTGATGCATGGGAATAAATGTAAGGGAAATGAATTGAATAACTTTGAAATGTCTAGAGAAGTCTAGAATGTTTCACACACTGCTAGAATCAAGTAGAACCAAAGTCCAAAGAGAGTGCATGGCTGTTGTCCCAAAATGCAGCAGAGATTGTAAAATCTGCTTGTGTTAACCGGTTAACATAATTACAAAGAAATTGTGTTAACGGTTAACCAGACTAACTTTTGCCCATTTTGCCTGAAAAATGATGCTGTGGTCCCGGATTCGATTTTCCACTTCTTGTATTGATGAATAGGCATAGAAACCTTCATTTTGTGCTTGTTTTAATGATGTGATGACCATGTGAGGATATGATTAATCGGGCTTGGAAAACCTGAATATCGTGCAACAAGAAACACACGAAAAAAAGTGTGAATGCGTATGCTAGCGATGCGAATGCTTATGCTTATGCAAAAGGCAAAAGAGGGAGGTCAAATTTCGAGTTACGACAGCTGCCCCTATTTAATCCTCTTGGACCTGAATGTACGAATTGCGCCAGCTTTTCGGTGATTCGAGGTAGAAGGGGATTAAATAAAAGAGTAGCTCGAAAATTTGGCCGACGGCGGCAAAAAAAGAGAGGTTGAATGTTTTGAGGGTTGATAAGTGCGAAGTTAGGATGAATATCTGTTGGGAGATGAATCAGCCCAAAAGAAAAGGAGTATGCTTGATGCATATGCCATGTATGCGTTGTTCTACATGATGCTTGATATCATCCAATGCAAGGATGCAAGGTTAAGGTACCGTATCGCAAGTTTGTAGGTGCTGGACAGACCAGAAAGGTTTTGGACGGACCAAGGAATTGAAAAGGTTCTAGAAAGGTTTGTCAAACAAAAACTGGATTTTGATAGGGACGCATGTTTAAACCTGTATGGTGTAATGCTCCAAGTTGATGATCATGATATGCGTTTGAGGATGCAATGCTATGCGATGATGATTACTATATGCAGAATGTTGGTAATTGGTTTTTTTTTTTAAAAAAGATAAGTTGGATTAGGCTCATGTCAAGGCTTCATGCTATGCCAGATGACGGATATGCATGAGTGAAGCGGCATGATCAAAGTGTGAGGAAGGTCTATGCAATGGTTCAAGTGTTTTTATTGTGAGAAGTGAAAGAGTTGAGGTTAGGGTGTAAGCCATAAAGACGTGATTCCCCGACACCTACTTCAAGATCAGCAATTGTTGCTGCACCATTGCTCTGGCCTCAAAACAGGGAGATAACTTGTACCTTGGTAGCCTGACTCTGCCCCAGTATGTTGGGTATCTGCATGGATTACCCTAGTCACACAGTAGGAAACAGTTGTGTCACAGGATGATCTTGATCCGGCTTGCCCCAGTGTATTGGAACAGTATGCACCTGATTAACCTTCTCTTGGAGAGGTTGGATTCTTGCGCACTTGAGGTGGTTTGCCTCAATGTGAGCTCTGAAGTGATTTTGCCCCTGGCTGATCGATCTTTGGAGGAATGCCCCTGGCCAAATGAACATGGAGAGATTGGTCGAATCTCGTTGTGATTGACTCGGATTGACTGTGTCTCGAAGTGGCTAGGCCCTAATAGAGTTTTCCAGGCATTTTGCCCCTTGAGGTGATCACTCTTTCCATTGTGGAAACTTTCTTGATGTCAAATGCTTATTTGCAAGTAAAAAGTGGTTTATTTTGAAAATGATAATGCTAATGCCATGCATATGTCAGTTTTGAAATCCAAGCATGTTCACTAAGATTATGACATAATGAATGGATCACTATTTAGAATGCCATGTCAATATTCAGCACAATTGATAAGCAAATCCTTAGGAGTCAGCTTTGACGTGATTTTACTGTCGCATGCTCTCGAAATAAACCCTACTTCAATTAGGTCTTTTGCATGTTGTAACGTTGCCTGGTACATGGTTTAAGATAGAAAGATATAAGGCTCAAAAATTATTTTACCCCACCCATTCTCCTTAATGTTCTCCAGTCCTAACGTTCAATTAGTTTGACACAAGCGTTCGCCTTTTAAAGAGACTTTGAATGGTAGATGTGATGGTAGAGGAACCGACGAGAGTTTTGGAGCGGCAATCACTCACCTTTTTTTTTGTCCACATGTGATCACATGAACTTGTTCTTATTGAGGATTTCTCTCTTGATTCTCTGTTTTGTTCTTTTTGTTTTCCCTAATTTTTGCGTAGACTGATTATTTTGAACTTGTAGTCTACGGGATGCCCAAATTTTTGCCTAAGTCATTTGCTTGTGACTTAGCGGGCTTTTGTTCTTTTGCTTTTTTTCTTGTAATTTTGATTTTTTCTCTCGAACAAAATCGTGTGACATGTGTTTGATTTGTAGGGGGAGTTGTGACTTCCTCATTCATTTGGTCGGTGAGGGATAACCGTTGCGGATTTTTTATTCTTCCGACCTCTTTCTAGGGATAGGATGTGGTTGATCCTCAAATGGGTACTCCTTTTTTGAAATTTGAACGCATGGTGAAACTAGTTGAGACTACCCTGCCCCTGGTTAAGATTAAGGGTTTTTTGTGTACAGAAAGAAACTCCTACTTCAAGGCCCAAAGGGGTTGACTAGGGATTATCTTCCTTATACCTCCGGTGTTTGGGAATGGAACCAATGCCTTACATCGTCAGCAAGGTTTTATTCACAAGCATACAGACAGTAAATCTCATGTCCTTTTGATTTCATCATTCTCCTTTTGATTTTGCTTGATCAAATGTGTGATATTGACAAAAAGTATGAGTGAACACGAATGAATTTATTCAAAACATGCATATTCATTTCATTATTATTATCATCTGAAACAAACAAGTTTTACAAATGAACAATGCTTGACAAACAAAAAATATTACAAAATTGAAAAGATGTTTTGATGGTTGTTGATGTTGAGGAAGTGCTCACAAGCTTATTCAAGGGATTCTATTGAGATCTTGGCTCTTACACGGACAAAGGATTCCCGTTCAACCACAGTTTCTCACCTTGAACGGTTAAGTGCTTCTTGTCAATCAACTGTTGGACCTTAGCTTTGAAAGCGTGGCAATCCTCAGTCGAATGTCCAGCCAAACCAGCATGATATCCGCACCGCACATTGGGATCATACCCAGGTAGGAATGGTTTTGGAGGGGGCTTCAGAGCTTTGGGAATCACCAGCGAGTTCTGAACCAGATGTGGGAGAAGTTGAGTGTATGTCACTGGAATTGAATCTAGAGAAACATTCCTTCGTTCTCGATTATTCTGGGGTTTGTGCTGATTCTGGCGCTCTTGGGCTTGCTGATTATGATTCTGAGGAGGCTGTTGATACGGTGGTTGTTGGTATTGGGTAGCAGCAACATATGGGAATGAATAGTATGGCGTAAGAGCCTGAGGTGCTTGAGGATGAACCTGACGAGTAACATATGGTGGGAACACTTGAACAGGGTGCATCCATCTAGGATTGATTGTATGATTAACCGTTTGACCGAAATGGACCCCATACAGAGTGTAGGGTGCCCCAGGGTAAACAATTGGAGGTACAACAGCAGAAGGTGCCCCAGGATAAGCAAAAGGCATTCCAGAGATACCAGACTGAAAACTTTGGTAGGGGTATTGCCCAACAGGTTGAACAGCTGGAGGAATCTGCACATGAATAGGAGGATCTCTATTCTCAGCTTCGGCAGATGTTACAGCAATCACAGATGCAGACTTCTGGCAAGGCTTCTTTGTAAAGCAAAGCAAGTTCTGATCGAGGAGCTCTTGGACTTTGTCCTTAAAGACAACACAGGCTTCTGTAGAATGTCCCACATATCTAGCATGGTATCCACAGGTGGCAATAGGATCATGCTTAGGATGGTAAGGAAACTTGGTCGGCTTGATTTCTTTAGGAACAATTGCTCCAGCATGAATCAGAACAGGCAGTAGATGCGTGTAAGTCACGGGAATTGGATCATGACAAGGACGTCTCCTCCCTTGATTGTTGTTCCCTTTGCTAAATTGCGTACGCTTTTGTTTCTGATTGCTTTGAGTGGTTTTCTGATTAAACAAGGGGTGAACCGGCTGATTGCTTGCATCCACATTAATGACCTTATCCACTTTTGGTCCATTCTGGCTTGCTCATCAATCACAACCTGATCAGAGGGGTTCATTGTCATACTGTCCAGAAGTAGTTCCACAACCATGTCAACCTTGTCTTCCTTGCACAGTGTGTTCTCATACCCAGCTTGTTCCATGATTCTTTGGCTTTCGGAGTCGGAGAATCGTTGTCTTTGGGCTGATGAAGGGAAGAAAGTGAGCTTTCTTTGGTTTGAAGGTATGCAATGCAAAAGTATGTATGCATATGATGCTTATGCAGGTGAAATGCAAATGAGATATGCAAAGGTCAATGATGCAAAGATTAAATGATGCCACAATTAAGCATACATATGATGATGTAATAACTTAAGTTCAAAAGTTCGGCATACATGAAGATGCAATAACATTATGCAATAACATTATGAAATAATGTAAGTCAGGGATGCAACATCTTCTGGATAATCTGCATAGGTAGCTCTGTGTAGGTGCGAAGATCTGACGTGCGTGAGAGAACAAAGGTATGAAGTGGCTTGTTTTCCTGCAAAAACCCATCCCCCTCACAGGTATGATATAGAAAGCGGGATTCTCAGTTCCGGATTCTCGAATTGAGAAGCAATAGTACATTCATCCCTCGGGCTACAATACTATCGCCAAACAAAGAGGTCGTCCACTGATTCCCCCCAAAAAAAAAGGTCATCCTATGGCAAGTTCCCAGCTTTGGGTCCTCGGATCAAGGAAGCGTAATGGGTTTGCCATTTCTGGTCTGCCATTATCGCTCCTTGGGAGGAGTGCCGCAATTGAGTCCTCGGGAATGGTCACCAGAGTCGACAGCTCTCTAGATCAACACCCCAAAATGCGCAAGTCACGCACGTCAGAGCATCTCCTAAGAAAACCTCATCTGTATGTGAATTTCGTGAACACCAAATGCACCAAGACGACACGTAGGTCCCACTACTTTCCACTCTAATCCTAGGTGTATACTCAAGCCTGTGTATTGGGCTTATCTCTCAAGTAGCAACCCAAACCGACAACAGCAGAGAAAATAGCAGATATCCAGAATATGCAGCATATGAATATTCAAAGCAGTAAAGAAATGCAATAAATAAACATAAAGCGAAAGCAAGTAAAATAAAGCTAGTAAAGTGCAGAAGATAAATATCCAAACAAGCAAGAAAAGCAAACGAAACTAGGCGAGACCCCTCAAGGGAAGGACCAGCAGTAGGTCAACCATTCCCCAGCAGAGTCGCCAGCTGAAGATGGCTGGAAATCTACCTGAGTGAATCGCACACTCAAAGATACAACAGAGTCGCCACCAAACTTTATTTAGTCCCAAAGGAGTCCTTTCTAATCCCCTTGCTCTTAGTTTCTTGGTTTCGACACCGATCCTCTTTGTTATCCCCAGTAGAGTTTCTCATCTTTATTCTCTTGGTTTGGACACCATTTCTCTCTTATTCTCTTATTCTCTTGGTTTGGACACCATTTCTCTCTTACTCTCTTATCCTCTGCGTTTGGACACCATTTCTCTCTTATTCCCTTATTCTATTGGTTTGGACACCATTTCGCCTTTATTCCTTTATTCTCTTGGTTTCGACACCATTCTACCTTATTCTCAGTACAGTTACTATTTCTTTCCTTTACACTCTTTTCTTGGTTTTGACACCATTTCTTTGGAATCCTCAGTGGAATTTCCTTCTTTCTTTTACTATTGGTTTTGACACCAATTTCTTTTCCTTTTCCTTTTCCGTGCAGTTCCCCAAAACTACGGAAGCTCTGATTCTGCATTCTTCTGAATGTCAGATACGCAGGCATGAGATCGCAATGATCTCGGCGAGCACACTTCCACCTTTCTTCTGTCTTCCTTCTTTCTTTCCTTTTCTTCGTCCCCTGGTTCCATGAACTACGACGCTCTGACTTCCTCATTGCACTATGAGGGTACGTAGGCACGAGGGCCACAATCCTCCGCGAGCACTTTCTTTCATTTCTTTCTTTTTCCTCTTTCTTCTCTCTCCCTCTTTCTTTTTAGCTAGAAGCCTTTAGATAGATAACCCATCCAAGCCTAGAAGCAAGCGAAATGGTTCCCGTCGAGTACGACGGATGCGTTAGGTGCTAATACCTTCCTTTCGCATAACCGACCCCCTGTTCCCGTTTCACTTCCCCTTGGGTTTTATCGATATTTTCCCTGTCCTTTGGGACTAAATAAATTTCGGTGGCGACTCTGTTGTATCTTTGAGTGTGCGATTCACTCAGGTAGATTTCCAGCCATCTTCAGCAGCGCCACCTTAGGCAGCGCTTTTAAGCGCTGTTAAAGGCCAAAAAAAGCGATGTCTTTTCCTTTGTTTGGCGTAGTGTGCTACTAATCAACAAAATAAAATAAAAATGATGCTAGTGAATGTCAACTTACAAAACTATGTAAAAAGTTTTCTCATTGATATATGAATATCGTAGATCTAAGATTTGAAAAGGTTTTGTCAAGACTCACAAATAAGAGATCAAAGACAACATCAATATTGAATCAAAACTAGTTCACAATACATATATTAGATGAAATACATAAGGTATCAAAAAATTACATCCAAACCCAATAAGAGATTGAAGATCTTACCTTCTCCCTTTTAGGGTTTGTGTTTCTCTCTCTAAAATATACTTGGAATAAAGAGAGATAAAGTTTTGATCTCCAAAATATCTATTTTACAAGTTATAAGAGTTGTTTTCTAAAAAGCAAGAAAAAGTACTTATATAGTAAAACAAAAATCCGTCTTGTTCGCCTAGCGAACACCCTCTTCGCACAACGAAGACCACTTTTAGGCACTTGAAGTGCCTCAGAAACAGTTAAACCGCCCTTGGAAAATATCTAAGTTCGTAGTGCGAACACTTCTTCGCACAGCAACCTTCTTCGCTCCAGCTTCGCACAGCGAACTTATGGCCCTTTTCTTACTGTCATCCAAGGTTTCCTCTTCATTTGGTCCTCGCTGTTAGTTCCTTTAGCAAACTATCGCTTTGACCTCGCTGCTGGTTCGCACAATGAACTTGCTGAAACTTCTTCTTTTCTTTGTCTTCCTTGTCCAATCCTTTATGTCTTAATCATTGATGTTTTATTACTATATCCTGCACAATAACACACACATCAAAAAATCCAAGGGTATTTCCAACATGGTGAAGAATTACACAAGAAAAATAAATAAATCCCTTAAACCATGAGAATTGAGTTGAAAAATGCCAAGAAAGATGGTTCAATTTAAGTCAAAATATGCACTTATCAATGCCTATATTTGTTTCACCGGTTTCGTAACCCTAGTGAAAAAATCAGTTATGCTTTCACTTTTTCCATCTGAAGCAATTCATATGTTTTTTGTGAGTTTGTTACCTCACCTCTTTCACCTTTTCTGCGCCTCCAAATTATTTCTCCAGAATTTCCTAAGCTTCTTTTGACGATTCTACGTCACTGACTTTTTTCGAAATCGTCTGGATCAACACATTGATGAATTATAAAGAGAGTTTTATAATCTTTCTTCATGAATTCTTTGTGTGCATCATTTTCTTCATCCGTCG
Source organism: Lathyrus tuberosus (assembly GCA_022829125.1). NCBI lineage: Eukaryota > Viridiplantae > Streptophyta > Magnoliopsida > Fabales > Fabaceae > Lathyrus > Lathyrus tuberosus. The sequence continues at coordinate 6,636,806 of JALAZF010000222.1, read as the reverse complement.
CATTTCTTGAAAGTGGTTTCACTCCCTCCTTCACAAGATCCCAAAGATCTTGATAACAGAAAACAACCTACATCTGTTTACAGCAATTCTCATAGTTTTGACCCTTTAAAATTGGGAGACTCGCCGAAAAATGTCTATTCAGATGATTCATTGCCATCATGTTTTTCTTCCCACGAATCGCTCAGTCACTACGCTAGATACCAAATGTTAGAATTAAACCAAATTCCGCTCAAGAATTTCACCAGAACTTGATGAATTCTGAACCAAATATTGATCAACAAGAATCAATCTTTCAGATTGATTATCCCTCTTGTTCTTCACTCTTCACTCGAGTGAATCAACCAACATTGGTTGCAAGATTATATCGTTGCACAATTGATAATTGAAGGAAGAAAAGAAAACTGAATTTGGGAAAGAAGATAGTATTAGGGTTTAGCGAGAGAAGGAAGAAGATGAATTGTGAAATCTGCAGAGTTTCTCTCTGCTCTTTATCTTGCACTATGCAATTATTCACACACCTACAATAATAGGCTTACTCCTTATTTATAGGTTGAGTTTGCTTGCACACCAAACAAACCCTAATTAACGTAACTAACTTAGTTAAACAAAAAAAATGTCCAAGTCTGAAATTCTTTCGCAACATATTTTGACATTTACACAATTCAACATTTCTTTACTTCTGTCGAAAAACATACTTCGATACAAAAAATTACAATTCAAAAAATATATAACTATGTATTATTATTCTTCTATAAAAACATATATTAATTTAATTATAATCGGTTTAGCTTGGATTCATTTTTACCAAACTAAGTTGCTTTTTACCATACGTAAGTTGCTTTTTACCAAACTAAGCCTAATTAGTAATTTATTCATTTTTATAAAAGTACTAATTAGCTAATTATGGCAACAAAAAGCTGAAGATACCAAAGTTTAAGTAATAATTAACGGGAATAACATGACTTGTTAGTTTCGTAGAAATTGATCCAGCCATCATAGTCCGTAGAAAATTTGGCGAAAATAAGTTGTATTATTATTATTATTATTATTAATCGCTGCTTGGAATCTTAATTGGTTGCTTCTTCAAGCTCAATTATTTCCACCATTCAAAGCAATGTTCTATTTACTTTCCCCTTTTCAAATCCTCTATGTCATTTTCACACACAAATAATTTGCGCTATATAACACCACCCTCTTGCAAATCACACTTAACCAAATATAGCCATTAGTACTCTTTTATCAATGGAGAAAAACAACAAAACATCCTCAAACTTCTCTATTTGTAGAAAAATCCATCAAGTACTTGCAACCAATTTTGCCTTCAAAACCGTTTTTCAAATGAAACAACAAAATCAAGAACCTAAGCCACAACAACAAATGAAGACAGTTAACATAGAAGGAGAAGTGGAGGAGGAACGATCCCTATCACATTTGATTATTCAATGGTAAGTCAACATACTTCAAAATTTGCTTCGCCACACATTGAAATATCGAAAGAAAAGGCGCGTCGGTTAGTAATCAGAATTTGGCCAATTTCAAATCAGTTACCAAGATTGAACGTGACGATCAACCAAATACTAATATTAAGCAAAAGATTATAGGTGAAAAGTATAATAAGAAACCTTTGAAGGTTGGGTTGGTGAACTTGGCGAAACAAGGTAAGAAATCATTAGATAATAATGATGCTTTTGCTGAGTACACTGAAAGTACTAATAACCGAATTAGAACTGTGTCCAAAGTTGGTAAGGGACAGAACATCCATGTTCAAGATGAGGCAAATTCTTATAACAAGATGGAAAATCTGAATGACCGTTTTTCAGATTTTATTATGGAAGCTAAGAAGAGAATAAGCACAACATGAAATGATGGAAAGACGAGTTCTTTGAAAAGAGGTTCAGATATTTAGTGTGAACATTCGTTTGGTGGTTTTCATTAAATATTCTAATTATTATTCGTTGTTGAGTGGAATGGATTGAACAATAAGGTCTTTACTATAGGCTATACTTGCTTATCCAATTGAAATTGGAAAACAATAATATAACTATAATGTCTTTACTATAGGCTATAATGTTGAGTGGAAAGGATTGAACAATAAGTAGATTAATTTGGTTTCAGTGGTCATATATATTATAATGTTATAATGATTTATCATATGTTAATATATTAATATCTATAAAGTTATAATTTATCATATGTTAAGATATTAATATATACTAGTATCCTACAATTTCATGTTTTCTTCTCTATCAGCAACAACTTTTATTGTGATGTTTTATTGTAATTTGATGTACTCAGTAACTTGATTTTTATTAAATTATCGATGTTGTATTAGTATTAGTACCCGCATCATGTACGTTTATCCTTACCTATGTATCATAACTTTACCTACATTCTCATATTTTATCTATGAAATGGTTGAAGATGTTTCTGTATTAATTTTAAACAGAGTTTTTTTTTATAAAAATAAAAAATATTAATTGCACTACTAAAATTTTGTATGGAAATTTTTGAATATGGATCTTCTGTTGCCGTTTTTTGTGCTGTCCCTCTCTCCTTTTCTAATCCAATGATCAATTAATGCATAAAGGAAAAATAAGAGTATGAAAGAGAAAATAAAAAAGACAAATGTATGGTTGATATTGGAGCTGAATGGAAACATAAGAGAAAGTGCAGGAGAGGATCCAAATCCGAAATTTTTGTATTCTTCTTATTTATTACATACAATTGTGTGAATTAATTGTGTCTCATTAAGCTTACGTGTACTAAGAAGGAAGATGGGTTAGGGTTTATAGACTTTAAAGCCTTCAATATGTTCATGGTGGTTAAACAAGGTTGGAACCATCTGACAAACCACATACTCTTGTTTCAAGAATCTTCAAAACAAGGTACTACCCCTAGAACGTTTTACTTGATGTCAACCTTAGTTATAATCTTAATTCTGTGTGGAGGAGTATTTGAAATGCAAAGGAAGTTTTGACCTTAGGGTGGTGATGGAGTATTGGGAATGGTGGTCACATCTGGTAATGAATGAACCCTGGATTCGAGGGAAAAGGGATGAGGTGTCTAAGCGGTTCCTGGAAGCATGGTGCGTATGGTATTACTGTTAGAAATCTTATGTTGTCTAATGTGAAACAATGGGATATGAGAGTTATAAGGGATTTGTTTAACTAGGTGCCTTTTTTTTTTATAAGCAAAACTTGTATTAACAAGTTTAAGAGGAACTCCATCCCAAATTTACAAATACAATTACAGAATAAGCTTCCAAAACCAGCCCAAAAAGCTTATAAGAAATCTAAAGGAAACTTAGTCCAATCATACAAGCTACAATTTCCACGATAGTTCAACAACAGTGGTATCCATCTCCAGGACAAAACAAGGATAGATTGGAATATGGACTCGACTATACAAAACTCATCATTGAATAAGATATCGTTTCTAGTCTTCCAATTACACCAGCATGTTACAAACCATATTGCATTAGCATTTTTCGGTTTTACACCTCCCACACAACCTTAAAAACCAAACCATAGCATGGTTCCAACTAACGGATTCATTAATCCACTATATTCTAATTCAATTATACACCTGTCATACCCCAAATTTTGACCACTAAGATTTCCCATCATTGTGCAAATCCTCATCACAATATGGAGGAACCATCATACCTTGTCAGTCTCCCCAAAGATGGGTGAGCATCCACTACAATCAAAATTAGGGTTTCAAGCCCTCTCAGAGCCTTAGACAAAGGATCAATCAAGGAATGACATGATCTTCAACTTGTCTAACCTCTCAAACATCCACAATGGATCAAAAGGACTTCCACTTCAAGGATTAAGCACAATATTGCTCCCTTCTAGGTGGATCAGGTCTCAAGATCGCCGGTATCACCAAATTAGGGTTTTGGTCGACCAGAGCCTCCAGATGAAAAATTTCATCTGGACACAAGCCAAAGATCCAAAACACAACCTAATGTACTCCATGGAGCCTCATGGACCCAATCATCAAGTCAATTTGTCCTCAGGGGATGCATTCATCAAAAATCAGGAATTAGGGTTTCTTGACCTAATTCACCCCTAAGTTGACTTTTGGGACAAATCATGAACCAAGACCTTAAGACATGATTTGAGGGTCTCTAATATACCATATTGATCCATTTGGAACAATGTATTAATCCAAGAAGCTTGAGCAACAAGTCTCAATTTCATCTGCACCACAATTAGGGTTTCGCGAGGAAAGTCAACTGTAACTTTGACTTTTGACCAGGACATGCTCCCAAACCCTAGGACATGCCTCAATATGCCCTATGACACCCATGGAACATGTCCATCAAGTTTGATTTAGGTCAAGGACATGATTTCATGAAGAATGACACAGTTTGGAATTCATCTGATAAAAAGTCAACTGTGCACAAAAGTCAACTTTGACTTTTTGAGATTTTTCACCAAAATGGATTTTTAACCCTAAAATGATGTTAATGTATGATTTGAATCATCATTCATCAATAAAAATCAAGAAAAGTTGGATAACTTGTAAAAGGGGTAACCATAAAAACTTAGAAAATTTTCTAAGTTAAAAATAAAGTGGCAAGGGTACCAACTTTGGAGGATCATAACTCCTAAACCACAAAGCCATTTTTCCTCATCCAAAGATGGATTTGTAGCCCTCATTACCCTCTACAAAAACTTCAACTAGACCTAAGTCCAATTCATTAAGGATTTTGAGTTATGGAGTGATCAAAGTGGCTGAAAAGTGAAAATATCACTTTTTCCAACACTTAGTGAAATTTTCACTAAGTCCAAATCTGTCTACACTTTTTGCCAAATGTAGGGGGATTTTTCACTTGGATTCAAAAGAGATCAAAACCAAACATGTTCAAACAGTTGTTGTATCATGTAAGGGCTTTCCAAAATGGTCAAGAGCATTACCAAATTCAACTTACACCATGTGATATGACATTAGCAAGTTGCCTTGCTGAAATCTGTCAAGGCAAGGCAGAATTTGCAATTTTTCTCGATTTGCCAAAATCAGCCAAATTCAAATGCTCCTATCCACTTGGATACATCTGAGGATTGAATCTAAAGGGGACAATCACTGAGCCAAGCCTCCAAAGTCCATGGAACAAGAAATAGCATGTTGAACCTAGAATGGCCAAAATAGGGACAAGACTCCAAATTTGGATTGAAGCATTCAATGGAAGCATCAAGGTGGCATGGACTGAGTCATTCTCATCTGAAATCAGTCAAGACTTATCCAAGACCAAGGGAACCAAAGCTCTGTGCCTTAACCTCTAGTCAATGGCTAGAGGAGACTTGCATTTCCATTGGCCAACATTGGCCAAACCTACTTAGCAGCTGCCATTCACTATTCCTTGCAAAACAAACCTGCTCTACTATAAATAGAGCTCAATTGTGATCAGTTTGAGTACACCAAAGCCATCTAAAAGATGCTTTCCTCAAAATCTCTTTCTCTTGGCAAAAATGCCTTTCTTAGCAAGGTAGCTATCGGGTTTTGAGTTTGAGAGCTTTTCCAATCAAACCAATCACTCACACACCTCACATACATTATATAGAAGTGATCCAAACACTCACATAACACCTGGAACATAGATTTCACAAAATCACCAGCCAATTTCTCAATTTCTTGACAGTTTTGCAGTTGAGGTGCCATCTTCAACTCCAAACCATTTCAATCCATTCCAAGCACTCAGACACATCACTTGGCACCTAGGAAAGCTATCCACATCATTGGAACCTAGCTGTAACACCTCCAACATAAATCACGATCACCAGCTGCAAGTGGTAAGCATGAGCTCTTCTAACTCTATGATCCATGCAATTTTTGCTGCACAATAATTTGGCCATATGTTCATAATCATGCATGGAATGTTTCCCCTCAATTAATTGCATTGTTTGAATCGTGTATCAAAAATCCTAGCCTTCATGCAGAAATTAGGGTTCTTGAGGATTTTTCATGATTTCTTGTTATATGTTTAATTTAAATGAAATTAATGGACATAGACATGATCGTGAGGTTGAGACGAGCATAATGATATGTGGATTGCATGTTATAATCAAGTATTCAGTGAGATTGGAGAGAAAATGCAAATCTGGCCAAGCCCAGAACACGCGCGTGTTCTTGGTGTGTTCTTGGCGCCTTTTTTTCAAAATTTGAATATTTGAATTTTGTGATTTTATTTAATTGATTCAAAAATTAATTTCTCTCTGAGTTTTAATGATTTTGAGTTGATTCTTTTTTTAATAATTCACAAAAATGTTAAAATATTTTATTTTATCAAAAAATCCCAAAAATATTATTTATTTCATATAATGGATATTTTTGCAAAGAATTAATATTTTAATTGTTTTTGACATTTTAAATATTTTTTCCACATTGATTTTGCAACTTTTAATGCTTTCTAATTATTTTGTAGGTCAATACTTAATTTTTGAAGTATTAATCCAAGATCACAATTTATTTTTCATATGTTAAACAATTTTGATCATTTTAATTGAATTTTTATTCAATTAAATACATTTTTGAAAACAAATTAGGGTTTTTGGATTAATTCAACCCTCATAAATCATTTTCAAAACTCTTGGGCCTCTAATAGAGTGTAAGACCCAATCCTTTTTTTGACCAAATCATTTTTGGGCCTCACTTATTGTATAAGTCCCGATACCGTCAAAAATAAACGGCGCGATCGTCGCCTTTTGAAAAATAACCTTGGGCCTCTCCTTGAGCTATAAGACCCATTAAAAACATTTGGGCCTCTAATAGAGTGTAAGACCCAATCTTTTTTTGACCAAATCATTTTTGGGCCTCAGTGTATTGTATAATTCCCGATACCGTAAAAAATAAACGGCGCGATCGTCGCCTTTTCAAAAGAACCCTTGGGCCTCTCCTTGAGCTATAAGACCCATTCAAAACTCTTGGGCCTCTATTAGAGTGTAAGACCCAATCCCCTTTTAACCAAAACCATTTTGGGCCTCACTTATTGTATAAGTCCCTTCGCGTTAAAAGAAAATCTCGGCGCGATCGTGTAGCACCCCAAAATTTGCCCTCCTTACTTTATTACTAACTGACTTATGTTTCATTTCATTTTTGCATTATCATGTGTGCATATCATTTGGCTCTGTGGTTATGGGATCAAGGTTCTCTGTTCAAGCATCGTCAGGTTGAAACAGACGTTTATTTTGTCACTCGACATATGCGCAAAGTATTTCTCCGGGTTACGTAATCAACGGGCCAGCAAAGCTCTTATCAAACATAATTTTCCATGTCATGAATCTCAGAGGAAGTTGAAGTTTTCAGCCGATTCAGAACAGTTTGAGCAGAAAATCAGTTTGTTGTGTAAATTTGCAAAATTCATAACTCTTGCTCTGAAACTCGTTTTGGCTGGATATTCAACAGTTAGAACCGTCTTGGTATTCTCTACAACTTTTATGTTTGGCTCGGAAGTCAATTCATCAAGGAAAGTGGTGGGAATTACTTGTTTCTGGAATTTCGGTTTCGCTAGATAATTGTGTCAGCGGTATTCAAAAGGGCTTAACTTCTGATTGGATCATCATTTCTGAGCTATTCCTATGCCAAAAAGTTCCAAACTGAAATTATCTGCAACTTTTGTGTTTGGACCGAGGGCTGATTCTTTGAGGAAGATCTCTGAACACGCGAGTTTTCAGAGTCGATACAGTGCAAAAAACAGTGAAAAATAGTGATGAACCGGTGTATTTCGGACACTAAAAAATTCATAACTCTCAGCTCGTTTATCGGATTGATGCTGTTCTGGTGCCTAAAATTCCGTTTAGATGTTATCTTCGTGCTGTGAATTCAGTTTGGGTCAGGTCCGAGCGGAAGGACCCCGAAAATGTGAATTACCAGTGGGGTTCTTTGATGTAGTGCACTGTCTGTCAGATTTTGTAAAATTCATAACTCGGTCAATTTTCATCGGATTGCGTCTGTTCTCGAAGCGTTGGTTCACAAATTTTTTCATCTTCAAGTTCCAAGACAAGCTCGAGTTCGAACGATGCTCCGAAGATCATCGTTTTGGTTTATTTCGCAAAACGGAAGTGCTGAACCGAAAAAAAGGTTGAAACTTGTTTCACGGAAAAATACATATCTTGCTCGTTTTTTGTCCGATCGAGCTCATTTTTTGACACGCAGTCACTGACTCATAGATCTACAACTTTGGTGACAAAGTCGAGTCGAGATTATGCTCCGAAGAGGTTGACCTCGTCACGTTTTCGAGTAGCGGACACCAAATAAGCTGAAAAAAAAACGACTTATTCAGTGACGTCTTGCAGCTTAAGCGTATCGAACTCATTCTATTTTGATCGACAAACATCCGTTCTTTTTGCGTTGCGTCCGTGACTCAGACGCGGACAATTTCTTAAGAGGCTCAGAGTCGAAATTTTGTACCGGGCAAGGTGTTATTTTTGCTTAAGCTGCCGACAAGCTGGAATTTTACCGTTTCACTTTGTTTTTTATCACACTATATATTCAAAATTCTCTCATTTTCACAAACCCTGATTCATAATGCACAAACACTCAAAAATCAAACCTAAATTTCCCTTAAGGATCAAACAAGGAGGTTTTCATATTCTCTCAAGAACATTCATCAAGTTCACCAATCTTCAAGGACATTCAAAGGCAAATTTCCAAATATCTCAAGATCTCTTCCGATCCGATCTCCCTTGGCCAGACCACCGCCGTGATTTCCGGCCACCCTCCTCAACCACGAGCGCCGCCGCGGATTCGTTCCTCCGTCGCGTGAGTTTTCGAGCGTCTTCTCCGTCCGCTTCCGACGTTTCTCTTCTGATTCCATCAATTCTTCCTCAGATTCACTTTCTGGTAATAATCCTTCACTTTAATTCTTGAATAATTGTTGAATTGGGTGAATTAGGATTTAATTGATAGTTGATTGTGAATTGAGATTATATTGTTGAACTTAATTTTCTTGTGATAAAATTGTGAATCAAACTTTGGATTAAGTTTTGCATTGGTGAATTAATTTGTGAATTGATTCTTGAATTGGTGAAATATGATTAAATCCGGAATTGGATAGTTATTTCGTGAATTGTTTGTGATTCTTGAATCGAATTATAGTTTCGATATTAATGGTTGTGATGTTGTTCACTTTCGAAGAATTGGATTTTGATTCCGGATAATTAGTTGTTGAATGATACTTAGTTTCGAAACTTGAGAATAGTGCTACCGGTGTGGTTTTGTTGATTTAATGTAAGTGTCGATGTTTGTGTTCATTTACTAATTCTTGTGCAATTCATGAGTTAATATAATTTCTATTCGATTCAAAGCATGGATTATTTCATTTTTGCAAACGAAGAGCTTGAATCGAATGAAATTATGTCAAATCTTGAATTTGGTTTTAATACCTGATGCTAGCTCATTTTGGTCATAACTTCCTAACCGTAGCATGTTTTAGCGAATGCGAATAATGTAACTTGACTTTGTTGATGATTCCGGAGCTGTTGGTGGACTTTTTGGTCGATTTCGGACAACTTTTTTTTACCGTTTCGCTACTGCCAGCCGACGAAATTTGCCTAAAATTCCCACTTCCGAGAGGAATTAATTCAAACCGAGTTCGTTTTTGAGTCCGTTGGCACGTTTGCGGTCAACCATGCGATTTTCGTTCAATTCCGAGTCGGTGATTTTTAACGCTTATTTTCCAATTTCATGTTATTTGCCTCCGTTTGTGATGTACTTTGCATACTAATTGCTACTTGATGCATATTCATGCTTACTTAGTGATTTGTGTACTATCGCATTCATGTTCGCTTATTTCGGATTGACTCCATGTACATATTGTGTTTTGACATAACCATTGTCACTTTTCGTGCGATTTCTTGATTTGATATTGTGATACGAAAGTTGCATTTGCTTGTTATTACTAACTTGTGTGCAAGGAATTTTTCTGAAAGAGTCTCCAATGGTGCTTATCCACTGGGTGTTCCGCTTTATTTGTTGGATGTTACTTCGTGTCCGATGCGCTTTCTCTTTGTCTCTCATTCTTGAGGCGTGCATATGTATTTGTGGTATTGTGTCTGGATTGCGTTTCTTGCAGGTGTACTGTCTGATTGGGTGGTTATGTCTGATACACACCACATGCTGGTTGTGATTTATTTTCACACCGACCATGCTTTGACGCTTACGTCGGATATACGATTTCTGACTTGCTTTGTTTGGTGATGCTAGCTTGCTCAGAGTATTCCGGGTTTCTTACTTTGTTTGCTTTTGCTACGGATTGTTATCCGTTTGGTATAGTTTCTTTTCCCTTTTATCTCATTCCGCACTTACTGCTTTCGATGCCATGAGAAGTAGGAATAGAGATGCATGCTTGGAAGTCCGTTCCTTTCTTTGGTCGGCATTCTGGAAAAGTCCTCAAGTGAGGCCATGATTGTGCTTGTTTAATATTGTGCCTAAAGACCTCCAAAGAGGCATCCCACTCCCGTATCCCCTTGTAAGACCTCCAAGAAGGCAATTGACAGAAGGTAGGGTTTGCAATCGACCCCCGTTATTTTAGTCGAGTCGTTCTTAGCTCTCATTTCATGGTCGAAGCTTTGAACATAACTTACTCTTGTTATCGAGTCCGTCAAGTGGAAGAAGGGTTTCGCAATCAAACCCCCACACCTTGTCTATAGCTCGCATTGACTGATGCTGATGCTTATGTGATCTTATTCACATCCCCCTTTCTCTTCTCTCCATGGTTCTCGATACCATTGGGTGAGTACCCCTATTTCCTATAGCTAGCTTGTTTGCCTTGGTTGATATGACCCCTTGGCTAAAGCTCCCCCCTTTTTACTTTGATTGTGTGACATTGTTGTTGACTAACACTGTTTATTCTTTCGTTTGTTTTTAGTTCGTTTTGTGATTGATTCATCCTAGGTTTACTTGTGTTTGTTCACATGATCCCCTTAGGATTCCTAGCTCCATTTAATTTCTGATTAAGCCGGAGGTAGGAGAGACATTTTGCTTTCAATCCTTTGCATGCTAACATTAGGTAGGCTTCCCTCCTAATCCTCCCCTTAGGGCCATCTTTGCATGATAACATTAGGATAGATTTTCCCCTTAGTGTTTTTCTTTTCCTTTGTGTCTTCTCTCTTCTCATCTCAACGTTTCTTGAAAACATTTAATAAAGATAAAGTGTATTGCGCACGAGCCTTAAGCATGGGGAATGAGAAATGAGGGGCTTCCTCTCATCTTTCTAGAGTGCTTAGCGAGCGTCCTATCTTGGGACGATGCGTTAAGTATTCGCCCCTGTGCCCTAGACTTTGGTGCAATGCAAGTTATGAACTAACTTAAGCCACTTCTGTCCTAAAAAATACAAACAAACTTCAAACCTTTTTGTCCTTCGGGATCGTCAAACTAAAGTCTATTTTCAAAAAGGGCACGTTACCTTCCATCTGAGTCGCAAACAGGCATCGACCCTAACTGCCGGACGCGAACGTAACGTCGCTCATAAAAAACACAAAAAGAACTTGGTCCGAACTACGTTGACTCTGAATTCCCCATTGCACAAAGGGGGTACGTAGGCCTAGGACGTCGACGTCCTACCGAGTCTGTCTTTGTTTTTCCCCTCTCCGGTCTTAGTACAGCCCTAGATGATAGGATAACTCACCCTTAGAATAGACAACAAGCGTAGATCCCATCGAGTACGATGGACGCGTGGGGTGCTAGCACCTTCCCCTCGCGTAACCGACTCCCGAACCGAGGTTATGGTTTCAATGACCATTCCTTTCCCCCTTCCTCAGGTTTGTGCGGTGTTCCCTTTCCCTCTCTTGGGATAAATTTACACGGCTGGCGACTCTGTTTTTCCGCGCCACTCTCGCATTTGTACCTGGATGAAAATCCTGGGAGCGACAGCTGGCGACTCTGCTGGGGACTCTGGTTGACCTATGCTGGTCCATCCCTAAGCGAGTCAATCCTAGCGCTTGCTTGTCTTTGTTCTCTTTGGGTGTTTTGTGTTTGTTTTGCTTTATTTGTTGTATTTTATTTTTACCGCATTTTCTGCATTGCATTTCATTTTTATTACTGTCATACTGCTGTGTTGTGCTGGCTGTTCTTGTTTTGCAGGTTGGGTTGTCTTGAGAGATAAGCCCAATACCCTGGCTTGAGTACACCCTAGGACTAGAGTGGAAAGTAGTAGGACCTACGTGCCCGCTTGGTACATTTGTGTGTTCACGAAATTCACAACCAGACGAGGCTATCTTGGGTCGCATTCTGACGTGTGTGTCTTGCGTATGTTAGGGTGTTGATCTAGAGAGTTGTCGACTCTGGTGACCGATCATCGAGGACCTTAGTGGAAACATCCCTCTTTAGTGGTGACAATGGCAGACCACATCCTGTGGCAAACCCATTCGCACCCGATGGCCCACTTTGGAACTCGCATAGGATGGCCCCTATTTTTTTAAGAGAATCAGTGGAGGCACTCCTCGATTGACGATAGTACTGTACCCCAAGGGATGAATGTACTATTGTTTCTCGACCTCAGTGCCAAAGCTGAGGACCTTCCGTTTTAGAGAATCAGTTGAGGCCTCCTCGATTGATGATGATGCTAAACCAGAAATGTTGAACGTATCATCATGTCTCGACCTGAGAGCCCGGGATACTAAACATCCTAGTACCCACACGTGAGAGGGGATGGGTGTTTGCAGGTTTGTAGGTAACCGAAACCTTCAACCTACCCGGTTTTTCTGGATTTCTCATCAATGTTTGATTATCTGGGTTCCTGGTTATCTCAGTGGTTCGGTATTTTGGAATTCTGGTTTTCTGGGTTGTGGTTCTCGTTCAGTTAACAGCACAGCACATCTAGCAGTGTTGCCTTGATCCCATGCGTGCATTTGCATCATCATTTTGCATCCTAACATGTTTATTCATTTGCAAGGTTGCATCCCAACCTTGATTCTGGTTTCTGAAGACTATCGAGGATGAGTACTGAGAAGAAAAAGAATATCATAGGATACAAGTTCCCGTCACTTATTCTGGATCCTGTTCACAAGGCATGCCGTAGTTCTCTTTCTCTCTATTGTATTAGGATCACCACCAGGCTTGTTGGTTGGGATCCATGATTAGTGTGTTCAGACTTATTATCTCGAGCTGTGATCGTTGACATCTGGTTTTCCTCTGGTTTTCTTAATATATGAGCAAAAGTCCCGTTCTATCTTATTGTTAAACTGGAGTCAAGGGGTGGATCGCCCTGCGAATTTTTAAACATGTTCATTTGCATTCGCATACTCATAATCATTTCGCATAATCATTGTGCATAACAGGTGTTCAAGGCTGGTTATTCTTATCTGGTTTTCTCAAAATTTCAGACTTAACTCCTCAGACCATTCAAGAGTTGATCATGGAGCGAGTTCAAGCTGAGTTGGGTGAACTGAAGGTCTAGATGAGGCAATTTGGGGAAGACATGCTCCAGGAGCAGAAGATGTTGAGGGAGGAGGTCAATCAGATGAAGACTCAGATGGCTTGGTCATGGAAATTTTGAAAACAGTGCTAAAGATGGAAAACAGTCATGTGCCCGCTTCCACAACAGAGATCCTTGCTCCTCCCATCTCTTTGGAATCTGATTTAAATCATGGATTACCTCGCGAATCTCTTCCGCAAGCAGAAGTTCCAGAACTCTCCCAACAACAGCTAGGTCTTGGCTCCCAAGAGAAGCCCAAAGGCAAAAAGTGTACACAGGGACAGAAGAAGTCTGAAAGAGTTTTTCATCCGCTCCCTATGCCATATTCTCAACTATTGCAGCATCTCCTTCAGTTTCAACTGGTAAAGAAAAGGACTTTGCCTCCTCTCACCGGCAATCCTCCACTAGGCTATGATGCAAGAGCCCATTGTGACTTCCATTCTGGGGCACCAGGGCATACCGTGGGGAAATGTAGGGCCTTTCAGCACCGAGTCCAGGATCTGATTGATGCAGGGGCAATTGAGTTCACGTCGAGCGGCGTGAATGTACAAGGTGATGATACCCCAATTGTTGCAAACGAAGTGAAGGCTCCTCCCCTCTTTGCAGGATCCACCTCATGCCATGGACTTTCTCCACAACCTTTTGCTGCAGAAGCTCTACCACAACAACCTTTGTTTGCGCCTCAGCCAAATGTGGAAAGGAAAGTGCAAGCGCAGGTGAGGTACCTAAATCAGCACCGACAGCAGAGTTATCAGCAGCAGGGGCAACCGAGACCAAGAGGGCCCAAGAGGATATTTGATCCTATTCTTATCCCTTATAGTCAGTTGTTTACTCGTCTGCTCAAGAACTCTCTGATTCAAATGACGAGTACCGCGTCGGTACCGTACCCTATTCCTCCGGATTATGACATGACTGCTAGGTGCGAGTTCCACTCGGGAACGTTTGGGCATACGATTGATAAGTGTAATGCATTCCAGCACAAGGTGCAAGACCTGGTAGACTCAGAGATCATTGTATTCACTGAAGATGATATGTACATCAATGGAAGCCTCCTTTCTCAAATGAACACACAGTCTGCAAGTACGTCCAGACAGAATTAAGCTTCCTCAGCAATGGCAATCTTCAGCTTCTTTACATGCATTTTCATTTGTAGTTTTTCATTTCTTGTTAAAGCATCGTATGCATGTAAGACTTGATTGTTTTTTATGATGATATTAATGCAATGAGTATGTTTTTCTTGAAGTAATCCATTCGTTTTCACTCTTAAATGTTTATATGCACTGCAATACCAATTTTCTTGTTTAGAACTCTTGAGGGAGGATGATGAGACGAAAACACAAAATCTCTGGTTGTATGGATAGAACCCTGTTGAGGATGTACAGGCATTGTTTCAAACCCCTAAACACTGGAGAGATAAAGAGATAAACCTTCGTTAACCCCTTTGAGCCTTGGAGTAGGAGCATCTTTCGTTCAAAATAACCCTCATACTTAACCCAGGGGCAGGGTAGGCATCAATTAGTTTGACAGAGCGTTCAAATTTCAAGGGTAGTGTGCATCTGAGGATCCATTACCTTCTATCCCACCATCAAGAGGTCAAGAGATATGAAACCACAATGGTTATCCTTCAACAATCAAGGAGTGAGGCAGTCACAACCCTTTCAAGCAAGTAAGACAACCAGTGTCACACGCTTTGTTCGAAAAAGGGGAATAAAAAAAAGAAAAGCCCGCTAAGTCGAAAACTTGAAAACAAGCGACTTAGGCAAAAGTTAGGGCATCCCGCTGGACTTAAAAATCGAAAAGCTCAAAAGAGTCAGTCCAGGCAAAAATCAGGGATCAAAAAAAGCAGAAGAAAGAAAAGTGAAAAGCATTACAAAAGAAAATCCCCGATAAGAACAAATTCGTGTGATTACAGACACAAGATAAAAAAGGGATGACTGTTATTCCAAAACCCCCTTAGGTGCCAAACCATTAGTGGCGTAGGTTCCTTAAAGATCATAAACCTTTTGAGAGATGAGCGTTTGGGTCAGATTAACTGAACATAGGACTGGAGAACATCACGAAGAGTGGGTGGGCACCGATAAATTTTGAGCCATAAATCCTTTTTTCTGAAACCGTGAACCAGACCACGTTACAGCCCTTAAAAGTCCTAATTGAAACAGGGTTCGGTCCGAAAGCGTACTCCAACCGGATGGCGTTCCTGACTCCTATGAGTTGTGCTAATAAGATTTGTTGGTATTGCATGTGCGCATTGTTTTTGCCATTCAAAAATCAAGGTCGTATCCCAGCAAGTGATTCATTCACAAGGCTCGGCGACGTATTTTCAATAAAAACTTCAAGGTTAACGTGAGTGTTGCATTAGGATTATCATTCTCATAAATAACTTGTCCTGTTTGCATACATGTGCCTAAACATCAATGGCAGCTTACACAGTGAACGTCAGTCAAGAAGCTTGATCCTACCAAGTTGAGATGCTTGAAAATTCTGAAAGACAATCATATCAAAGGGCATGCTGCCAAGAGACTCAATGTAGAGTGGGCTCTCCCCAGTAAGTCGTGTTAAGATGTAGCCAATCTGGGGCAGTCACGTCGAGAAAACTCTCCAAAATTCAGTTATTCTGGGGCATTCATTCTAGGATCAGGGGCAAAGTCACTTCAAAGCCCATAGTGGGGCAGGCCACCTCTAGAGCATGGGAGATCGTCCACTCCTGAAAATGGTTAATTGAAAACACCTCCTCAAGGTTCAAGATGCTAAAGCAGAGTATTGTCAAGTCATTACGATCCCCTTCGAGGTAATGTACGTCATGGATTATGAAGACTGGGGCAGTTATGTCGAGATATGATAAATCTCCCCAAGAGTTTGAAGACCCTGGGGCAGTGCGAACGCCCGATCTTCTGTAAAATCCTCTTGAGATGAAAAGTTCAAAGAGCCGCTTATGACCATAAAGACAAGTCAGGTTGCAGGGCAACAGATTGACCATCCCCAGCAGTTGGCTCTCCCCAGCATTGAGATTGCTCCTTCCCCAGCAGGACAAACTTTCCTCAGCAGAGCAGACCTCCCCCAGCAGGAGACTTGGGAAGTATTCTCTCTGGATCAAGACGTTATTTCCCCACAGAATCAGGGTGTTCACCTTCCCCATCCAGTCAGGAAGCGTGCTTTCACCAACGATGTCATATTCTAATCCCCAGCAAGGTGGGAGTAAAGTCGTTCTCCCCACCAGCAGGCTAAGTTTAGCAGCATCCCCAGCAGAAGTTCTTGATCCGAAGAGTCGATCAGTATGACCCTTCTCAGCAGAGTTCCTGGATTCAGAGGACAATTTATTTTTGTCGTCCCCAGCTGAATTGGTTTTTTCTCTCCGGCATTTATTTTGCTGGAAATACCCTTTTTGCATATCATAAGCATCCGCATTGCATCCTCAAACGCGTAGCATTGCCATTTCGTATGGAGCATTACGCCAAAATTCAAACATTTGCATTTGAAGCATAAGCCAGGTTTGATACTTTCTTTGTCAGTTCTCTTTCTCAGCAGAGATGGCATAACTCAGGAGATTTTGGAGGGATGTGTTCCTCATACTTGTGCTCCCCGGCAGAGTCTTTTATTTAGACTTCTCCTTTCCCCGACGGAGTCATCTTATCCGTGGGTTGTGAGTCCGTTAAAAGTTTGCCTTTATTTGACCTTTCTCTTTTGGTGTAAACCCAGTTCTCGCCTGGTAGTCAGTTCTCGTCTGACTTATTCTGTAAATCCAGTTCTCGTCTGGTAGTCAGTTCTCGTCTGACTTATTTGGTGTAAACCCAGTTCTCGCCTGGTAGTCAGTTCTCGTTTGACTTATTCTGTAAATCCAGTTCTCGTCTGGTAGTCAGTTCTCGTCTGACTTATTTGGTGTAAACCCAGTTCTCGCCTGGTAGTCAGTTCTCGTTTGACTTATTCTGTAAATCCAGTTTTTGTCTGGTCGTCAGTTATCGACTGACTTATTCTGTAAATCCAGTTCTCGTCTGGTAGTCAGTTCTCGACTGACTTATTTGGTGTAAACCCAGTTCTCGCCTGGTAGCCAGTTCCCTTCGTCAGCAGGGATGGCATTTATTTTGCTAGTTCTCTTTATCAGCAGAGATAGCGATCTTTTGAAGATTTTCTTCATCAGTTCCCTTTATCAGCAGGGATGGCATTTATTTTGCTAGTTCTCTTTATCAGCAGAGATAGCAATCTTTTATTTTTTCAGTTCTCTTTATCAGCAGAGATGACATAACCTGGGAGAGTTTTGTTTCACTTTATACCCAGCATACCTGGCACTCTTCCGTATTGAAACCCCTTTGCACTCGTCCGTGTACCTTTTCGATACCCGTCCGTATTGAAACCTTTTTACACCCGTCTGTGTACCTTTTCGATACCCATCCATATTGAGCTCTTTACACTCGTCCGTGTATCTTTTCGATACCCGTCCGTATTGAAACCCTTTTTACACCCGTCCGTGTACCACTTTCGATACCCGTTCGTATTGAAACCTTTTTACACCTGTCCGTGTACCACTTCGATACCCGTCCGTATTGAACCTCTTTACACCCGTCTGTGTACCTTTTCGATACCCGTCCGTATTGAAACCCTTTTACACCCGTCCGTGTACCACTTTCGATACCCGTCCGTATTGAAACCTTTTTACACCCGTCCGTGTACCACTTCGATACCCGTCCGTATTGAACCTCTTTACACCCGTCTGTGTACCTTTTCGATACCCGTCCGTATTGAAACCCTTTTACACCCGTCCGTGTACCTTTCCGATGCCCGTCCATATTGAAACCTTTTTACACCCGTCCGTGTACCTTTTCGATACCCGTCTATATTGAGCTTGTTACACCCGATACCCGTACGTATTTAACCTTTTACACCCGTCCGTGTATCTTCTCAGTACCCGTCCGTATTTGATATTTTTGATTCCTTGACACCCGTCAGTGTTTATTCCCAGCATAGATAACACTCGTTAGTGTTCATTTCGAGACATTTCAACACATTGTTTGTATTGGTTTCCAACACTCGTACGTGTTGTGACAGTGCAACATCTATTGCTTGTTCCCCAGGGGAGTCGTCCCTCCTTTGTTGATTGCAAATTTCCGGGTTCTTTGGTATTCAATCTCCGTGTATCCCGATTGTCTGAAAGCCGTCGCTATCATACCCTCAGGACCAAGTTGGTTGAATAGGGGCAGCTGTAGCACCCCAAAATTTGTCCTCCGTACTTTATTACTAACTGGCTTATGTTTCATTTCATTTTTGCATTATCATGTGTGCATATCATTTGGCTCTGTGGTTATGGGATCAAGGTTCTCTGTTCAAGCATCGTCAGGTTGAAACAGACGTTTATTTCGTCACTCGACATATGCGCAAAGTATTTCGCCGGGTTACGTAATCAACGGGTCAGCAAAGCTCTTATCAAACATAATTTTTCATGTCAAGAATCTCAGAGGAAGTTGAAGTTTTCAGCCGATTCAGAACAGTTTGAGCAGAAAATCAGTTTGCTGTGCAAATTTGCAAAATTCATAACTCTTGCTCTGAAACTCGTTTTGGCTAGATATTCAACAGTTAGAACCGTCTTGGTATTCTCTACAACTTTTATGTTTGGCTCGCAAGTCAATTCATCAAGGAAAGTGGTGGGAATTACTTGTTTCTGGAATTTCGGTTTCGCTAGATAATTGTGTCAGCGGTATTCAAAAGGGCTTAACTTCTGATTGGATCATCATTTCTGAGCTATTCCTATGCCAAAAACTTCCAAATTGAAATTATCTGCAACTTTTGTGTTTGGACCGAGGGCTGATTCTTTGAGGAAGATCTCTGAACACGCGAGTTTTCAGAGTCGATACAGTGCAAAAAACAGTGAAAAATAGTGCTGAACCGGTGTATTTCGGACACTAAAAAATTCATAACTCTCAGCTCGTTTATCGGATTGATGCTGTTCTGGTGCCTAAAATTCCGTTTAGATGTTATCTTCGTGCTGTGAATTCAGTTTGGGTCAGGTCCGAGCGGAAGGACCCCGAAAATGTGAATTACCAGTGGGGTTCTTTGATGTAGTGCACTGTCTGTCAGATTTTGTAAAATTCATAACTCGGTCAATTTTCATCGGATTGCGTCTGTTCTCGAAGCGTTGGTTCACAAATTTTTTCATCTTCAAGTTCCAAGACAAGCTCGAGTTCGAACGATGCTCCGAAGATCATCGTTTTGGTTTATTTCGCAAAACGGAAGTGCTGAACCGAAAAAAAGGTTGAAAGTTGTTTCACGGGAAAATACATATCTTGCTCGTTTTTTGTTCGATCGAGCTCATTTTTTGACACGCAGTCACTGACTCATAGATCTACAACTTTGGTGACAAAGTCGAGTCGAGATTATGCTCCGAAGAGGTTGACCTCGTCACGTTTTCGAGTAGCGGACACCAAATAAGCTGAAAAAAAAACGACTTATTCAGTGACGTCTTGCAGCTTAAGCGTATCGAACTCATTCTATTTTGATCGACAAACATCCGTTCTTTTTGCGTTGCGTCCGTGACTCAGACGCGGACAATTTCTTAAGAGGCTCAGAGTCGAAATTTTGTACCGGGCAAGGTGTTATTTTTGCTTAAGCTGCCGACAAGCTGGAATTTTACCGTTTCACTTTGTTTTTTATCACACTATATATTCAAAATTCTCTCATTTTCACAAACCCTGATTCATAATGCACAAACACTCAAAAATCAAACCTAAATTTCCCTTAAGGATCAAACAAGGAGGTTTTCATATTCTCTCAAGAACATTCATCAAGTTCACCAATCTTCAAGGACATTCAAAGGCAAATTTCCAAATATCTCAAGATCTCTTCCGATCCGATCTCCCTTGGCCAGACCACCGCCGCGATTTCCGGCCACCCTCCTCAACCACGAGCGCTGCCGCGGATTCCTTCCTCCGTCGCGTGAGTTTTCGAGCGTCTTCTCCGTCCGCTTCCGACGTTTCTCTTCTGATTCCATCAATTCTTCCTCAGATTCACTTTCTGGTAATAATCCTTCACTTTAATTCTTGAATAATTGTTGAATTGGGTGAATTAGGATTTAATTGATAGTTGATTGTGAATTGAGATTATATTGTTGAACTTAATTTTCTTGTGATAAAATTGTGAATCAAACTTTGGATTAAGTTTTGCATTGGTGAATTAATTTGTGAATTGATTCTTGAATTGGTGAAATATGATTAAATCCGGAATTGGATAGTTATTTCGTGAATTGTTTGTGATTCTTGAATCGAATTATAGTTTCGATATTAATGGTTGTGATGTTGTTCACTTTCGAAGAATTGGATTTTGATTCCGGATAATTAGTTGTTGAATGATACTTAGTTTCGAAACTTGAGAATAGTGCTACCGGTGTGGTTTTGTTGATTTAATGTAAGTGTCGATGTTTGTGTTCATTTACTAATTCTTGTGCAATTCATGAGTTAATATAATTTCTATTCGATTCAAAGCATGGTTTATTTCATTTTTGCAAACGAAGAGCTTGAATCGAATGAAATTATGTCAATTCTTGAATTTGGTTTTAATACCTGATGCTAGCTCATTTTGGTCATAACTTCCTAACCGTAGCATGTTTTAGCGAATGCGAATAATGTAACTTGACTTTGTTGATGATTCCGGAGCTGTTGGTGGACTTTTTGGTCGATTTCGGACAACTTTTTTTTACCGTTTCGCTACTGCCAGCCGACGAAATTTGCCTAAAATTCCCACTTCCGAGAGGAATTAATTCAAACCGAGTTCGTTTTTGAGTCCGTTGGCACGTTTGCGGTCAACCATGCGATTTTCGTTCAATTCCGAGTCGGTGATTTTTAACGCTTATTTTCCGATTTCATGTTATTTGCCTCCGTTTGTGATATACTTTGCATACTAATTGCTACTTGATGCATATTCATGCTTACTTAGTGATTTGTGTACTATCGCATTCATGTTCGCTTATTTCGGATTGACTCCATGTACATATTGTGTTTTGACATAACCATTGTCACTTTTCGTGCGATTTCTTGATTTGATATTGTGATACGAAAGTTGCATTTGCTTGTTATTACTAACTTGTGTGCAAGGAATTTTTCTGAAAGAGTCTCCAATGGTGCTTATCCACTGGGTGTTCCGCTTTATTTGTTGGATGTTACTTCGTGTCCGATGCGCTTTCTCTTTGTCTCTCATTCTTGAGGCGTGCATATGTATTTGTGGTATTGTGTCTGGATTGCGTTTCTTGCAGGTGTACTGTCTGATTGGGTGGTTATGTCTGATACACACCACATGCTGGTTGTGATTTATTTTCACACCGACCATGCTTTGACGCTTACGTCGGATATACGATTTCTGACTTGCTTTGTTTGGTGATGCTAGCTTGCTCAGAGTATTCCGGGTTTCTTACTTTGTTTGCTTTTGCTACGGATTGTTATCCGTTTGGTATAGTTTATTTTCCCTTTTATCCCATTCCGCACTTACTGCTTTCGATGCCATGAGAAGTAGGAATAGAGATGCATGCTTGGAAGTCCGTTCCTTTCTTTGGTCGGCATTCTGGAAAAGTCCTCAAGTGAGGCCATGATTGTGCTTGTTTAATATTGTGCCTAAAGACCTCCAAAGAGGCATCCCACTCCCGTATCCCCTTGTAAGACCTCCAAGAAGGCAATTGACGGAAGGTAGGGTTTGCAATCGACCCCCGTTATTTTAGTCGAGTCGTTCTTAGCTCTCATTACATGGTCGAAGCTTTGAACATAACTTACTCTTGTTATCGAGTCCGTCAAGTGGAAGAAGGGTTTCGCAATCAAACCCCCACACCTTGTCTATAGTTCGCATTGACTGATGCTGATGCTTATGTGATCTTATTCACATCCCCCTTTCTCTGCTCTCCATGGTTCTCGATACCATTGGGTGAGTACCCCTATTTCCTATAGCTAGCTTGTTTGCCTTGGTTGATATGACCCCTTGGCTAAAGCCCCCCCCCCCCCCCCTTTTTACTTTGATTGTGTGACATTGTTGTTGACTAACACTGTTTATTCTTTCGTTTGTTTTTAGTTCGTTTTGTGATTGATTCATCCTAGGTTTACTTGTGTTTGTTCACATGATCCCCTTAGGATTCCTAGCTCCATTTAATTTCTGATTAAGCCGGAGGTAGGAGAGACATTTGGCTTTCAATCCTTTGCATGCTAACATTAGGTAGGCTTCCCTCCTAATCCTCCCCTTAGGGCCATCTTTGCATGATAACATTAGGATAGATTTTCCCCTTAGTGTTTTTCTTTTCCTTTGTGTCTTCTCTCTTCTCATCTCAACGTTTCTTGAAAACATTTAATAAAGATAAAGTGTATTGCGCACGAGCCTTAAGCGTGGGGAATGAGAAATGAGGGGCTTCCTCTCATCTTTCTAGAGTGCTTAGCGAGCGTCCTGTCTTGGGACGATGCGTTAAGTATTCGCCCCTGTGCCCTAGACTTTGGTGCAATGCAAGTTATGAACTAACTTAAGCCACTTCTGTCCTAAAAAATACAAACAAACTTCAAACCTTTTTGTCCTTCGGGATCGTCAAACTAAAGGCTATTTTCAAAAAGGGCACGTTACCTTCCGTCTGAGTCGCAAACAGGCATCGACCCTAACTGCCGGACGCGAACGTAACGTCGCTCATAAAAAACACAAAAAGAACTTGGTCCGAACTACGTTGACTCTGAATTCCCCATTGCACAAAGGGGGTACGTAGGCCTAGGACGTCGACGTCCTACCGAGTCTGTCTTTGTTTTTCCCCTCTCCGGTCTTAGTACAACCCTAGATGATAGGATAACTCACCCTTAGAATAGACAACAAGCGTAGATCCCATCGAGTACGATGGACGCGTGGGGTGCTAGCACCTTCCCCTCGCGTAACCGACTCCCGAACCCAGGTTATGGTTTCAATGACCATTCCTTTCCCCCTTCCTCAGGTTTGTGCGGTGTTCCCTTTCCCTCTCTTGGGATAAATTTACACGGATGGCGACTCTGTTTTTCCGCGCCACTCTCGCATTTGTACCTGGATGAAAATCCTGGGAGCGACAGCTGGCGACTCTGCTGGGGACTCTGGTTGACCTATGCTGGTCCATCCCTAAGCGAGTCAATCCTAGCGCTTGCTTGTCTTTGTTCTCTTTGGGTGTTTTGTGTTTGTTTTGCTTTATTTGTTGTATTTTATTTTTACCTCATTTTCTGCATTGCATTTCATTTTTATTACTGTCATACTGCTGTGTTGTGTTGGCTGTTCTTGTTTTGCAGGTTGGGTTGTCTTGAGAGATAAGCCCAATACCCAGGCTTGAGTACACCCTAGGACTAGAGTGGAAAGTAGTAGGACCTACGTGCCCGCTTGGTACGTTTGTGTGTTCACGAAATTCACAACCAGACGAGGCTATCTTGGGACGCATTCTGACGTGTGTGTCTTGCGCATGTTAGGGTGTTGATCTAGAGAGCTGTCGACTCTGGTGACCGATCATCGAGGACCTTAGTGGAAACATCCCTCTTTAGTGGTGACAGTGGCAGACCACATCCTGTGGCAAACCCATTCGCACCCGATGGCCCACTTTGGAACTCGCATAGGATGGCCCCTATTTTTTTAAGAGAATCAGTGGAGGCACTCCTCGATTGACGATAGTACTGTACCCCAAGGGATGAATGTACTATTGTTTCTCGACCTCAGTGCCAAAGCTGAGGACCTTCCATTTTAGAGAATCAGTTGAGGCCTCCTCGATTGATGATGATGCTAAACCAGAAATGTTGAACGTATCATCATGTCTCGACCTGAGAGCCCGGGATACTAAACATCCTAGTACCCACACGTGAGAGGGGATGGGTGTTTGTAGGTTTGTAGGTAACCGAAACCTTCAACCTACCCGGTTTTTCTGGATTTCTCATCAATGTTTGATTATCTGGGTTCCTGGTTATCTCAGTGGTTCGGTATTTTGGAATTCTGGTTTTCTGGGTTGTGGTTCTCGTTCAGTTAACAGCACAACACATCTAGCAGTGTTGCCTTGATCCCATGCGTGCATTTGCATCATCATTTTGCATCCTAACATGTTTATTCATTTGCAAGGTTGCATCCCAACCTTGATTCTGGTTTCTGAAGACTATCGAGGATGAGTACTGAGAAGAAAAAGAATATCATAGGATACAAGTTCCCGTCACTTATTCTGGATCCTGTTCACAAGGCATGCCGTAGTTCTCTTTCTCTCTATTGTATTAGGATCACCACCAGGCTTGTTGGTTGGGATCCATGATTAGTGTGTTCAGACTTATTATCTCGAGCTGTGATCGTTGACATCTGGTTTTCCTCTGGTTTTCTTAATATATGAGCAAAAGTCCCGTTCTATCTTATTGTTAAACTGGAGTCAAGGGGTGGATCGCCCTGCGAATTTTTAAACATGTTCATTTGCATTCGCATACTCATAATCATTTCGCATAATCATTGTGCATAACAGGTGTTCAAGGCTGGTTATTCTTATCTGGTTTTCTCAAAATTTCAGACTTAACTCCTCAGACCATTCAAGAGTTGATCATGGAGCGAGTTCAAGCTGAGTTGGGTGAACTGAAGGTCCAGATGAGGCAATTTGGGGAAGACATGCTCCAGGAGCAGAAGATGCTGAGGGAGGAGGTCAATCAGATGAAGACTCAGATGGCTTGGTCATGGAAATTTTGAAAACAGTGCTAAAGATGGAAAACAGTCATGTGCCCGCTTCCACAACAGAGATCCTTGCTCCTCCCATCTCTTTGGAATCTGATTTAAATCATGGATTACCTCGCGAATCTCTTCCGCAAGCGGAAGTTCCAGAACTCTCCCAACAACAGCTAGGTCTTGGCTCCCAAGAGAAGCCCAAAGGCAAAAAGTGTACACAGGGACAGAAGAAGTCTGAAAGAGTTTTTCATCCGCTCCCTATGCCATATTCTCAACTATTGCAGCATCTCCTTCAGTTTCAACTGGTAAAGAAAAGGACTTAGGCTCCTCTCACCGGCAATCCTCCACTAGGCTATGATGCAAGAGCCCATTGTGACTTCCATCTGGGGCACCAGGGCATACCGTGGGGAACTGTAGGGCCTTTCAGCACCGAGTCCAGGATCTGATTGATGCAGGGGCAATTGAGTTCACGTCGGGCGGCGTGAATTTACAAGGTGATGATACCCCAATTGTTGCAAAAGAAGTGAAGGCTCCTCCCCTCTTTGCAGGATCCACCTCATGCCATGGACTTTCTCCACAACCTTTTGCTGCAGAAGCTCTACGTCAGCACCCTTTGTTTGAGCCTCAGCCAAATGTGGAAAGGAAAGTGCAAGCGCAGGTGAGGTGCCTAAATCAGCACCGACAGCAGAGTTATCAGCAGCAGGGGCAACCGAGACCAAGAGGGCCCAAGAGGATATTTGATCCTATTCCTATCCCTTATAGTCAGCTGTTTACTCGTCTGCTCAAGAACTCTCTGATTCAAATGAGGAGTACCGCGCCGGTACCGTACCCTATTCCTCCGGATTATGACATGGCTGCTAGGTGCGAGTTCCACTCGGGAACGTTTGGGCATACGATTGATAAGTGTAATGCATTCCAGCACAAGGTGCAAGACCTGGTAGACTCAGAGATCATTGTATTCACTGAAGATGATATGTACATCAATGGAAGCCTCCTTTCTCAAATGAACACACAGTCTGCAAGTACGTCCAGACAGAATTAAGCTTCCTCAGCAATGGCAATCTTCAGCTTCTTTACTTGCATTTTCATTTGTAGTTTTTCATTTCTTGTTAAAGCATCGTATGCATGTAAGACTTGATTGTTTTTTATGATGATATTAATGCAATGAGTATGTTTTTCTTGAAGTAATCCATTCGTTTTCACTCTTAAATGTTTATATGCACTGCAATACCAATTTTCTTGTTTAGAACTCTTGAGGGAGGATGATGAGACGAAAACACAAAATCTCTGGTTGTATGGATAGAACCCTGTTGAGGATGTACAGGCATTGTTTCAAACCCCTAAACACTGGAGAGATAAAGAGATAAACCTTCGTTAACCCCTTTGAGCCTTGGAGTAGGAGCATCTTTCGTTCAAAATAACCCTCATACTTAACCCAGGGGCAGGGTAGGCGTCAATTAGTTTGACCGAGCGTTCAAATTTCAAGGAGAGTGTGCATCTGAGGATCCATTATCTTCTATCCCACCATCAAGAGGTCAAGAGATGTGAAACCACAATGGTTATCCTTCAACAATCAAGGAGTGAGGCAGTCACAACCCTTTCAAGCAAGTAAGACAACCAGTGTCACACGCTTTGTTCGAAAAAGGGGAATAAAAAAAAGAAAAGCCCGCTATGTCGAAAACTTGAAAACAAGCGACTTAGGCAAAAGTTAGGGCATCCCGCTGGACTTAAAAATCGAAAAGCTCAAAAGAGTCAGTCCAGGCAAAAATCAGGGATCAAAAAAAGCAGAAGAAAGAAAAGTGAAAAGCATTACAAAAGAAAATCCCCGATAAGAACAAATTCGTGTGATTACAGACACAAGATAAAAAAGGGATGACTGTTATTCCAAAACCCCCTTAGGTGCCAAACCATTAGTGGCGTAGGTTCCTTAAAGATCATAAACATTTTGAGAGATGAGCGTTTGGGTCAGATTAACTGAACATAGGACTGGAGAACATCACGAAGAGTGGGTGGGCACCGATAAATTTTGAGCCATAAATCCTTTTTTCTGAAACCGTGAACCAGACCACGTTACAGCCCTTAAAAGTCCTAATTGAACCAGGGTTCAGTCCGAAAGCGTACTCCAACCGGATGGCGTTCCTGACTCCTATGAGTTGTGCTAATAAGATTTGTTGGTATTGCATTTGCGCATTGTTTTTTCCATTCAAAAATCAAGGTCGTATGCCAGCAAGTGATTCATTTACAAGGCTCGGCGACGCATTTTCAATAAAAACTTCAAGGTTAACGTGAGTGTTGCATTAGGATTATCATTCTCATAAATAACTTGTTTTGTTTGCATACATGTGCCTAAACATCAATGGCAGCTTACACAATGAACGTCAGTCAAGAAGCTTGATCCTACCAAGTTGAGATGCTTGAAAATTCTGAAAGACAATCATATCAAAGGGCATGCTGCCAAGAGACTCAATGTAGAGTGGGCTCTCCCCAGTAAGTCGTGTTAAGATGTAGCCAATCTGGGGCAGTCACGTCGAGAAAACTCTCCAAAATTCAGTTATTCTGGGGCATTCATTCTAGGATCAGGGGCAAAGTCACTTCAAAGCCCATAGTGGGGCAGGCCACCTCTAGAGCATGGGAGATCGTCCACTCCTGAAAATGGTTAATTGAAAACACCTCCTCAAGGTTCAAGATGCTAAAGCAGAGTATTGTCAAGTCATTACGATCCCCTTCGAGGTAATGTACGTCATGGATTATGAAGACTGGGGCAGTTATGTCGAGATATGATAAATCTCCCCAAGAGTTTGAAGACCCTGGGGCAGTGCGAACGCCCGATCTTCTGTAAAATCCTCTTGAGATGAAAAGTTCAAAGAGCCGCTTATGACCATAAAGACAAGTCAGGTTGCAGGGCAACAGATTGACCATCCCCAGCAGTTGGCTCTCCCCAGCATTGAGATTTCTCCTTCCCCAGCAGGACAAACTTTCCTCAACAGAGCAGACCGCCCCCAGCAGGAGACTTGGGAAGTATTCTCTCTGGATCAAGACGTTATTTCCCCACAGAATCAGGGTGTTCACCTTCCCCATCCAGTCAGGAAGCGTGCTTTCACCAACGATGTCATATTCTAATCCCCAGCAAGGTGGGAGTAAAGTCGTTCTCCCCACCAGCAGGCTAAGTTTAGCAGCATCCCCAACAGAAGTTCTTGATCCGAAGAGTCGATCAGTATGACCCTTCTCAGCAGAGTTCCTGGATTCAGAGGACAATTTATTTTTGTCGTCCCCAGCTGAATTGGTTTTTTCTCTCCGGCATTTATTTTGCTGGAAATACCCTTTTTGCATATCATAAGCATCCGCATTGCATCCTCAAACGCGTAGCATTGCCATTTCGTACGGAGCATTACGCCAAAATTCAAACATTTTCATTTGAAGCATAAGCCAGGTTTGATACTTTCTTTGTCAGTTCTCTTTCTCAGCAGAGATGGCATAACTCAGGAGATTTTGGAGGGATGTGTTCCTCATACTTGTGCTCCCCGGCAGAGTCTTTTATTTAGACTTCTCCTTTCCCCGACGGAGTCATCTTCTCCGTGGGTTGTGAGTCCGTTAAAAGTTTGCCTTTATTTGACCTTTCTCTTTTGGTGTAAACCCAGTTCTCGCCTGGTAGTCAGTTCTCATCTGACTTATTCTGTAAATCCAGTTCTCGTCTGGTAGTCAGTTCTCGTCTGACTTATTTGGTGTAAACCCAGTTCTCGCCTGGTAGTCAGTTCTCGTTTGACTTATTCTGTAAATCCAGTTTTTGTCTGGTAGTCAGTTATCGACTGACTTATTCTGTAAATCCAATTCTCGTCTGGTAGTCAGTTCTCGACTGACTTATTTGGTGTAAACCCAGTTCTCGCCTGGTAGCCAGTTCCCTTCGTCAGCAGGGATGGCATTTATTTTGCTAGTTCTCTTTATCAGCAGAGATAGCGATCTTTTGAAGATTTTCTTCATCAGTTCCCTTTATCAACAGGGATGGCATTTATTTTGCTAGTTCTCTTTATCAGCAGAGATAGCAATCTTTTATTTTTTTAGTTCTCTTTATCAGCAGAGATGACATAACCTGGGAGAGTTTTGTTTCACTTTATACCCAGCATACCTGGCACTCTTCCGTATTGAAACCCCTTTGCACTCGTCCGTGTACCTTTTCGATACCCGTCCGTATTGAAACCTTTTTACACCCGTCTGTGTACCTTTTCGATACCCGTCCATATTGAGCTCTTTACACTCGTCCGTGTATCTTTTCGATACCCGTCCGTATTGAAACCCTTTTTACACCCGTCCGTGTACCACTTTCGATACCCGTTCGTATTGAAACCTTTTTACACCTGTCCGTGTACCACTTTGATACCCGTCCGTATTGAACCTCTTTACACCCGTCTGTGTACCTTTTCGATACCCGTCCGTATTGAAACCCTTTTACACCCGTCCGTGTACCACTTTCGATACCCGTCCGTATTGAAACCTTTTTACGCCCGTCCGTGTACCACTTCGATACCCGTCCGTATTGAACCTCTTTACACCCGTCTGTGTACCTTTTCGATACCCGTCCGTATTAAAAACCCTTTTACACCCGTCCGTGTACCTTTCCGATGCCCGTCCATATTGAAACCTTTTTACACCCGTCCGTGTACCTTTTCGATACCCGTCTATATTGAGCTTGTTACACCCGATACCCGTACGTATTTAACCTTTTACACCCGTCCGTGTATCTTCTCAGTACTCGTCCGTATTTGATATTTTTGATTCCTTGACACCCGTCAGTGTTTATTCCCAGCATAGATAACACTCGTTAGTGTTCATTTCGAGACATTTCAACACATTGTTTGTTTTGGTTTCCAACACTCGTACGTGTTGTGACAGTGCAACATCTATTGCTTGTTCCCCAGGGGAGTCGTCCCTCCTTTGTTGATTGCAAATTTCCGGGTTCTTTGGTATTCAATCTCCGTGTATCCCGATTGTCTGAAAGCCGTCGCTATCATACCCTCAGGACCAAGTTGATTGAATAGCGGCAGCTGTAGCACCCCAAAATTTGTCCTCCTTACTTTATTACTAACTGGCTTATGTTTCATTTCATTTTTGCATTATCATGTGTGCATATCATTTGGCTCTGTGGTTATGGGATCAAGGTTCTCTGTTCAAGCATCGTCAGGTTGAAACAGACGTTTATTTCGTCACTCGACATATGCGCAAAGTATTTCTCCGGGTTACGTAATCAACGGGTCAGCAAAGCTCTTATCAAACATAATTTTTCATGTCAAGAATCTCAGAGGAAGTTGAAGTTTTCAGCCGATTCAGAACAGTTTGAGCAGAAAATCAGTTTGCTGTGCAAATTTGCAAAATTCATAACTCTTGCTCTGAAACTCGTTTTGGCTGGATATTCAACAGTTAGAACCGTCTTGGTATTCTCTACAACTTTTATGTTTGGCTCGGAAGTCAATTCATCAAGGAAAGTGGTGGGAATTACTTGTTTCTGGAATTTCGGTTTCGCTAGATAATTGTGTCAGCGGTATTCAAAAGGGCTTAACTTCTGATTGGATCATCATTTCTGAGCTATTCCTATGCCAAAAAGTTCCAAATTGAAATTATCTGCAACTTTTGTTTTTGGACCGAGGGCTGATTCTTTGAGGAAGATCTCTGAACACGCGAGTTTTCAGAGTCGATACAGTGCAAAAAACAGTGAAAAATAGTGTTGAACCGGTGTATTTCGGACACAAAAAAATTCATAACTCTCAGCTCGTTTATCGGATTGATGCTGTTCTGGTGCCTAAAATTCCGTTTAGATGTTATCTTCGTGCTGTGAATTCAGTTTGGGTCAGGTCTGAGCGGAAGGACCCCGAAAATGTGAATTACCAGTGGGGTTCTTTGATGTAGTGCACTGTCTGTCAGATTTTGTAAAATTCATAACTCGGTCAATTTTCATCGGATTGCGTCCGTTCTCGAAGCGTTGGTTCACAAATTTTTTCATCTTCAAGTTCCAAGACAAGCTCTAGTTCGAACGATGCTCCGAAGATCATCGTTTTGGTTTATTTCGCAAAACGGAAGTGCTGAACCGAAGAAAAAGGTTGAAAGTTGTTTCACGGGAAAATACATATCTTGCTCGTTTTTTGTCCGATCGAGCTCATTTTTTGACACGCGGTCATCGACTCATAGATCTACAACTTTGGTGACAAAGTCGAGTCGAGATTATGCTCTGAAGAGGTTGACCTCGTCACGTTTTCGAGTAACGGACACCAAATAAGCTGAAAAAAAACGACTTATTCAGTGACGTCTTGCAGCTTAAGCGTATCGAACTCATTCTATTTTGATCGACAAACATCCGTTCTTTTTGCGTTGCGTCCGTGACTCAGATGCGGACAATTTCTTAAGAGGCTCAGAGTCGAAATTTTGTACCGGGCAAGGTGTTATTTTTGCTTAAGCTGCCGACAAGCTGGAATTTTACCGTTTCACTTTGTTTTTTATCACACTATATATTCAAAATTCTCTCATTTTCACAAACCCTGATTCATAATGCACAAACACTCAAAAATCAAACCTAAATTTCCCTCAAGGATCAAACAACGAGGTTTTCATATTCTCTCAAGAACATTCATCAAGTTCACCAATCTTCAAGGACATTCAAAGGCAAATTTCCAAATATCTCAAGATCTCTTCCGATCCGATCTCCCTTGGCCAGACCACCGCCGCGATTTCCGGTCACCCTCCTCAACCACGAGCGCCGCCGCGGATTCCTTCCTCCGTCGCGTGAGTTTTCGAGTGTCTTCTCCGTCCGCTTCCGACGTTTCTCTTCTGATTCCATCAATTCTTCCTCAGATTCACTTTCTGGTAATAATCCTTCACTTTAATTCTTGAATAATTGTTGAATTGGGTGAATTAGGATTTAATTGATAGTTGATTGTGAATTGAGATTATATTGTTGAACTTAATTTTCTTGTGATAAAATTGTGAATCAAACTTTGGATTAAGCTTTGCATTGGTGAATTAATTTGTGAATTGATTCTTGAATTGGTGAAATATGATTAAATCCGGAATTGGATAGTTATTTCGTGAATTGTTTGTGATTCTTGAATCGAATTATAGTTTCGATATTAATGGTTGTGATGTTGTTCACTTTCCAAGAGTTAGATTTTGATTCCGGATAATTAGTTGTTGAATGATATTTAGTTTCGAAACTTGAGAATAGTGCTACCGGTGTGGTTTTGTTGATTTAATGTAAGTGTCGATGTTTGTGTTCATTTACTAATTCTTGTATAATTCATGAGTTAATATAATTTCTATTCGATTCAAAGCATGGATTATTTCATTTTTGCAAACGAAGAGCTTGAATCGAATGAAATTATGTCAATTCTTGAATTTGGTTTTAATACCTGATGCTAGCTCATTTTGGTCATAACTTCCTAACCGTAGCATGTTTTAGCGAATGCGAATAATGTAACTTGACTTTGTTGATGATTCCGGAGCTGTTGGTGGACTTTTTGGTCGATTTCGGACAACTTTTTTTTACCGTTTCGCTACTGCCAGCCGACAAAATTTGCCTAAAAGTCCCACTTCCGAGAGGAATTAATTCAAACCGAGTTCGTTTTTTAGTCCGTTGGCACGTTTTCGGTCAACCATGCGATTTTCGTTCAATTCCGAGTCGGTGATTTTTAACGCTTATTTTCCGATTTCGTGTTATTTGCCTCCGTTTGTGATGTACTTTGCATACTAATTGCTACTTGATGCATATTCATGCTTACTTAGTGATTTGTGTACTATCGCATTCATGTTCGCTTATTTCGAATTGACTCCATGTACATATTGTGTTTTGACATAACCATTGTCACTTTTCGTGCGATTTCTTGATTTGATATTGTGATACGAAAGTTGCGTTTGCTTGTTATTACTAACTTGTGTGCAAGGAATTTTTCTGAAAGAGTCTCCAATGGTGCTTATCCGCTGGGTGTTCCACTTTATTTGTTGGATGCTACTTCGCGTCCGATGCGCTTTCTCTTTGTCTCTCATTCTTGAGGCGTGCATATGTATTTGTGGTATTGTGTCTGGATTGCATTTCTTGCAGGTGTACTATCTGATTAGGTGGTTGTGTCTGATACACACCACATGCCGGTTGTGATTTATTTTCACACCGACCATGCTTTGACGCTTACGTCGGATATACGATTTCTGACTTGCTTTGTTTGGTGATGCTAGCTTGCTCGGAGTATTCCGGGTTTCTTACTTTGTTTACTTTTGCTACGGATTGTTATCCGTTTGGTATAGTTTCTTTTCCCTTTTATCTCATTCTGCACTTACTGCTTTCGATGCCATGAGAAGTAGGAATAGAGATGCATGCTTGGAAGTCCGTTCCTTTCTTTGGTCGGCATTCGGGAAAAGTTCTCAAGTGAGGCCGTGATTGTGCTTGTTTAATATTGTGCCTAAAGACCTCCAAAGAGGCATCCCACTCCCGTATCCCCTTGTAAGACCTCCAAGAAGGCAATTGACGGAAGGTAGGGTTCGCAATCGACCCCCGTTATTTTAGTCGAGTCGTTCTTAGCTCTCATTACATGGTCGAAGCTTTGAACATAGCTTACTCTTGTTATCGAGTCCGTCAAGTGGAAGAAGGGTTTCGTAATCAAACCCCCACACCTTGTCTATAGCTCGCATTGACCGATGTTGATGCTTATGTGATCTTATTCACATCCCCCTTTCTCTGCTCTCCATGGTTCTCGATACCATTAGGTGAGTACCCCTATTTCCTATAGCTAGCTTGTTTGCCTTGGTTGATATGACCCCTTGGATAAAGCTCCCCCCTTTTTACTTTGATTGTGTGACATTGTTGTTGACTAACACTGTTTATTCTTTCGTTTGTTTTTAGTTCATTTTGTGATTGATTCATCCTAGGTTTACTTGTGTTTGTTCACATGATCCCCTAGGGATTCCTAGCTCCATTTAATTTCTGATTAAGCCGGAGGTAGGAGAGACATTAGGCTTTGAATCCTTTGCATGCTAACATTAGGTAGGCTTCCCTCCTAATCCTCCCCTTAGGGCCATCTTTGCATGATAACATTAGGATAGATTTTCCCCTTAGTGTTTTTCTTTTCCTTTGTGTCTTCTCTCTTCTCATCTCAACGTTTCTTGAAAACATTTAATAAAGATAAAGTGTATTGCGCACGAGCCTTAAGCGTGGGGAATGAGAAATGAGGGGCTTCCTCTCATCTTTCTAGAGTGCTTAGCGAGCGTCCTGTCTTGGGACGATGCGTTAAGTATTCGCCCCTGTGCCCTAGACTTTGGTGCAATGCAAGTTATGAACTAACTTAAGCCACTTCTGTCCTAAAAAATACAAACAAACTTCAAACCTTTTTGTCCTTCGGGATCGTCAAACTAAAGGCTATTTTCAAAAAGGGCACGTTACCTTCCGTCTGAGTCGCAAACAGGCATCGACCCTAACTGCCGGACGCGAACGTAACGTCGCTCATAAAAAACACAAAAAGAACTTGGTCCGAACTACGTTGACTCAGAATTCCCCATTGTACAAAGGGGGTACGTAGGCCTAGGACGTCGACGTCCTACCGAGTCTGTCTTTGTTTTTCCCCTCTCCGGTCTTAGTACAACCCTAGTTGATAGGATAACTCACCCTTAGAATAGACAACAAGCGTGGATCCCATCGAGTACGATGGACGCGTGGGGTGCTAGCACCTTCCCCTCGCGTAACCGACTCCCGAACCCAGGTTATGGTTGCAATGACCATTCCTTTCCCCCTTCCTCAGGTTTGTGCGGTGTTCCCTTTCCCTCTCTTGGGATAAATTTACACGGCTAGCGACTCTATTTTTCCGCGCCACTCTCGCGTTTGTACCTGGATGAAAATCCTGGGAGTGACAGATCGCCATTTTAAACGAAAAACCAATTGGGCCTACCCTCGTGTTATAAGACCCATCTCTTTTTCTTTAAAACTTTTTGAGCCTCTTGAGAGAGTGTAAAACCCATTCCTTTGTACAGAAAACATTTTGGGCCTCAGTCACTTGTATAAGTCCCTCTGTACAAATTCAACAGTGCGCTCACTGATAAAACCCTGGGCCTCTCCTTGAGCTGTAAGCCCCAAATCTTTCCTTTTCAAAGCACTTTCTCCTTTGATTTTGAATATACTGTTGTTTTCAATCTTTCTTTGTTAAACAACTAACCAAACAGCATGGAAGCTCTACAATCGAGTAAGTGGTTATTGCTTTCATTTACTGCTTTCATATACATATAACTGTATTGTGGGGTTGTTTCGCTGTAAGTCTTCTTTCATAAACTCATATCAACTGTGTAATAATAATATAGATATTTCGAGTTTCCCCGGCAACTACATCTAGAACTAAGTGACGCCGTTTCATTTATTCGTAGAAATAGATAACTAGATCCCCCAATAGGATCACCAGATACAGTCTTCTCTTCGGCTGTCCTCATTAGGAATTGTCAAGAAACTCTACTCCCAGAGATGAATGTATTCTCCGTGAATGACATCTTTGAGTTTCTTCCAAATTCTCGAACTTTCCTGACTTTGATCTATTCTCGGTGAATAGCATTGCCTTGAATTTCTTGGGGGTTTGGGGACCCACGGGCTTCTTAAAAGCATCATCCTCCTCTTGGCCATTGTTCAAGGACCCACAGGCTTTCTAAAAGCAACCCCGCCTCCTCTTGGGCTTAGTACAAGGACCCTACGGCTTCTTAGAAGTATTCCCAGCCTCCTCTTAGGCTTCGTATAATGATCTCTTCCTCCGGGAATGATAGCCTTCTCTTGGGCTTAGTACAAGGACCGATCGGCTTCTTAAAAGTTTCCAGCCTCCTCTTGGGCTTCGTACAAATTGTCCCGACGACCTCCTAGAGGTATAGGAACAGAACCTAGTCATCCTCATAGAACAATCCTTTCATAGGGTCTACTGCTGTTTCTCAAAGCATAATACAAAGATGACACTCTAGACTTGGATAATCTAATCTCCTTGAGTCTCAAAGACATTCTCAAGTGACCCCTTCGTTAAATAGGAAGGAAACCCGTAGACTTGGACAGTCTCAATACCCTTCGGATTTCCCGCTTCCTTAAAGGACAGGCATAACCCGGACCCTTGATTCAAATCCTTGAGTACAGTATTGCTCATATAAGAACTGATTTTCTCTTTAAAATCAGTATACTGGACCTGTCACTTAACTGAAACAGTTACCATAGCCTCCTCTTAGGCTTTGTATAATGATCCTTCTCCAGTGAAGTTAGCCTCCTCTTGGGCTTTGTACAATGATCCTCCTCAGCGGAGTCAAACAATGTTTAGCCTCTCTCTCGGGCTTTATACGAGACACAAAAGAGACTCTCTTGTTGAGTCACTCACCCCTTTAGCCTCCATCTCGGGCTTTATACGAGATACAAAAAGGTTCTTATTGAGCCAAAACAAATAGCCTCCATCTCGGGCTTTATACGAGATACCAAAAGACTCCATCGTCGGGTCAAAACCTTTTAGCCTCTCTCTCGGGCTTTGTACGAGACACATATTAGCCTCCTCTTAGGCTTTATATAAGAAAACCACTGGTTGATCCAATAAACCTTTTAGCATCAAAGTTGTGCCTCGTTCACAGTACACAAACATCAACAACTCCTTCCCCTTTCATCTAATCGCTGTAAGCGGCAAGCCTCTGGATCATCTACATCCATGCCAATGTCCCTTTTTAGCATGAGAAATTCCTAAGGAAAGATGGCATTACTCTACACTGAGTTAAAGTCTTCTCCTTCAGGTTAAAAATCCCCTTTAAAGGAAATTATGGCATTACCGGATTCACAAATCTTGGGCTTTGAACAAGATACAAATAGACTCTTCAGCTTCACATCTTGGGCTTTGAACAAGATACAAACTACCCTTTCGCTTCACGTCTTGGGCTTTGAACAAGACACCAAAACAACCATTTCCTCCCATAGAATAGGAGGAACTACGAACGCTCTGATTTCCCTGTTTCGGTAAACGGGAATACGTAGGCATAAGATCGAAAGAAAAGATCTTAGCGAGCACACTAAACAAAAAAACCAAATCCCATATCTCCATCAATCAAAAGCAGTGATTCAAAAGCATCAGTCCTAACATCCTAATCCTTGTTCCCCGCCAGAAACCCTCTGTCAAGATAAAAAGAAAGAAACCAGTATTGGCGAAAATACAAATAACCAGTAGAAGGGCCCCCCCACATTGATAGCATTCGTAACCTAACAGACCGCTGTTTAAACTCAGTATGCAAAGCAGGGTTAATTGGAGACATCTATTTCCCTTCCTTCATCAGCTTTAATAGGATAAAAAATGAATCGACCTGTAGTTTAAGCTCAACCGCAGAGAGCGACCAACGCTTAAGAACCGCGTCCAAAATCGCTCGCTACAGAAAAAATGGCGCCCACCGTGGGGCCAGTCTCTGTGTTCCTTTTTCCTTTTCATCTCTTGTGTGATACCACAAATTGGGGCTTCCGCCGGGGAACCCATTTTCTGTCAGGAACTTAGGATTCATAGCTTTAAAGGTCTAGGATGTTTAGGACAAATATATATATACTGCTTTTCCTAATTGCTATACGTGTTTATTTTTCTGCTAATGGGAATGCGGGTGATGCTGTATGTGGAAAGATTGAGTATACACTTAAGATAAGTGATGGCGACGAGGTCGACCATCAACCTCAGTGGAGGCTGACCAATGCAACCCATTCTCTCACCTAGACAATGGGCCAATTGTTAAGTCTGAGAAGCTGAGGAGCCAAACCCTTTCGTAGTGCAGAAACTATCGGAAATAGTTGTTATACGATACTACCCTCATTTGAGGCTGGTGGTATATTCTCGGTGAATGGCACTTACTCTAAGATTGCTCTACAACTCGCTGGCGATCCACTTGTTGTTTTGCTTTCCTGGGAGGAGCTGATGATAATGAGTACAGGTACAAAAATCACCCTAGTATAAACCTTTGGGGATAGGTAGAGCCTTGACTTCATGACAACGACCCTTTGACCCCATGTTTTTTCTATGTTTTTGTGTGCTGCATTCATGCATTCATCTAAAAAACATTAAAACATTCAAAAAAAACTTTTCTTCTAGTCTCTCTGTTTTTTCAAAATAAACTAAGACTGTGATTGCAAATATCAGAGAAAAGGATTGCACTAATGGATTTCGGTAGAAGGAGAACTCACCAGTATACCTTCAAGGTTCCAAAGCTAGAGGATTTGAGAAGGTTAGCGAGGATGATCACTAACCCAGAGGCTTTCAGAGCCAAGCACGGAGGTTTGCTACCACTGTTAAGAGTCCATGTGATTGAGGGAATCATGGATGCGCTCATTCAATTTTATGATCCAGTTTATCACTATTTCACATTCCTGGATTACCAGCTCACACCAACGCTAGAGGAGTATTCTCACCTGATCGATCTACACATTACAGATCGATATCCATTTTCTGGACTAGAAGAAATTCCAAAGAATCAGACTATTGTGTAGCGAGCGATTTTGGACGCGGTTCTTAAGCGCTGGTCGCTCTCTGCGGTTGAGCTTTAAACTACAGGTCGATTCATTTTTTTATCCTATTGTGAGCTAAATAAGGAAGGGAAATAGATGTCTCCAATTAACCCTGCTTTGCATACTGAGTTTAAACAGCGGTCTGTTAGGTTACGGATGCTATCAATGTGGGGGTGCCTTTGTACTAGTTATTTATATTTTCGCCAATACTGTTTTTTATCTAGACAGAAGGTTTCTGGCGGGGAACAAGGATTAGGATGTTAGGACTGATGTTTTTGAATTACTGCTTCTGATATGGGATTTTGGGTTTTTGTTGATTGTGCTCGCTAAGATTTTTCTTTCAATCTTATGCCTACGTATTCCCGTTTATCCAAAATAGGGAAATCAGAGCGTTCGTAGTTCCTCCTATTCTATGGGAGGAAATGATTGTTTTTGGTGTCTTGTTCAAAGCCCAAGACGTGAAGCGAAAGGTAGTTTGTATCTTGTTCAAAGCCCAAGATATGAAGCTGAAGGTGATTTGTATCTTGTTCAAAGCCCAAGATATGAAGCTGAAGGTCTCAACTTTAGAGAGAATTTGTCATCTCTAAAGAAGGGTTGTATGTCACAACTGTTTATAAAGGAGAATTACTTTAACCGGGATACGCGGATCCTAGCAATGCCATAATTTCCTTTATAGGGGGTTTTAACCTGAAGGGGAAGACTTTAACTCAGTGTAGAGCAATGCTATCTTTCCTTAGGAATTTCTCATGCTAAAAGAGGGACAGTGGCATGGATGTAGATGATCCAGAGGCTTGCCGCTTACAGCGATTAGATGAAGGGAAAGGAGTTGTTGATGTTTGTGTACTGTGAACGAGGCACAACTTTGATGTTAAAAGGTTGATTGGATCAACCAGTGGTTTTATTATATAAAGCCTAAGAGGAGGCTAATATGTGTCTCGTACAAAGCCCGAGAGAGAGGCGAAAAGGTTTTTGACCCGACGAAGGAATCTTTTGGTATCTCGCATAAAGCCCGAGGTGGAGGCTATTTTACTCAACAAGAGAGTTTTTGTATCTCGTACGAAGCCCGAGATGGAGGCGACAAGGTTGAGTGACTCAATGAGGAAGTCTCTTATGTGTCTCGTACAAAGCCTAAGAGAGAGGCTAAACATTTGCTTCGCTGGGAAGAATCATTGAACAAAGCCCAAGAGGAGGCTATGGTAACTGTTTCAGTTAAGTGACAGGTCCAGTATACTGATTTTAAAGAGAAAATCAGTTCTTATATGAGCAACACTGTACTCAGGGATTTGATTTGAGGATCAGGGTATTTCCTTCTCTTTGAGGAAACGGGAAATCCAAAGGGTATTGAGACTGTCTGAGTCTGCGGGTTTCCTTCCTATTTAACAAAGGGGGCACTTGAGAATGTCCTTGAGACTCAAGGAGATTAGACTGTCCAAGTCTAGAGTTTCATCTTTTGTACTATGCTTTGAGAAACAGTAGTAGACTCTTTGAAAGGACTGTTCTATGAAGGTGACTAGGTTCTGTTCCTATACCTCTAGGAGGTCGTCGGGACAATTTGTATGAAGCCCAAGAGGAGGCTAGAAACTTTTAAGAAGCCGACGGGTCCTTGTACTAAGCCCAAGAGGAGGCTATCATTCCCGGAGGAAGAGATCATTATACGAAGCCTAAGAGGAGGTTGTGAATACTTCTAAGAAGCCGTAGGGTCCTTGTACTAAGCCCAAGAGGAGGCTGGGTTGCTTTTAGGAAGCCTGTGGGTCCTTGTATGATGCCCAAGAGGAGGCCGATGCTTTTAAGAAGCCCGTGGGTCCCCAAACCCCGAGAAATTCAAGGCAATGCTATTCACCGAGAATAGATCAAAGTCAGGAAAGTTCGAGAATTTGGAAGAAACTCAAAGATGCCATTCACGGAGAAGACATTCATCTTTGGGAGTAGAGTTTCTTGACAGTTCCTAATGAGGACAGCCGAAGAGAAGACTGTATCTGGTGATCCTATTGGGGATCTTGTTGTCTATTTCTATGAATAAACGAAACGGCGTCACTTAGTTCTAGACGTAATTGCCGGGGAAACTCTAAATATCTATACTATTATTACACAGTTGATATGAGTTTATGAAAGAAGACTTACAGCGAAACAGCCCCACAATACAGTTATATGTATATGAAAGCAGTAAATGAAAGCAATAACCACTTACTCGGTTTTAGAGCTTCCATGCTGTTTGGTTAGTTGTTCGACAAAGAAAGATCGAAAACAACAGTATATTCAAAATCAAAGGAGAAAGTGCTTTGAAAAAGAAAGTTTTGGGGCTTACAGCTCAAGGAGAGGCCCAGGGTTTTATCAGTGAGCGCACTGTTGTTTTTGTACAGAGGGACTTATACAAGTGACTGAGGCCCAAAAAGGTTTTCTGTACAAAGGGATGGGTCTTACGCTCTTTCAAGAGGCCCAAAAGGTTTTTAAAGAAAAAGAGTGGGGCTTATAACATGAGGGTTGGCCCATGTTATTTTTCCGTTTAAAATGGCGATCGCGCCGAGGTTTCCTTTTAACCTAGAGGGACTTATACAATAAGTGAGGCCCAAAAATGTTTTGGTTAAAAGGGGGTTGGGTCTTACACTCTATTAGAGGCCCAAGTGTTTTGAATGGGTCTTATAGCTCGATGAGAGGCCCAAAAGGTTATTTTTCAAAAGGCGATGGTCGCGCCTTTGTTTTTTACGGTATTGGGACTTATACAATACACTGAGGCCCAAAAATGATTTGGTCAAAAAAAGGATTGGGTCTTACACTCTATTAGAGGCCCATTTGTGTTTGAAAAAAGTTTGATGAGGGTTGAATTGATTCAAAACCCTAATTTGTTTTCAAAGTGAATTTTTAATTGAATAAAAATTCAATTAAAAGGATCAATGTTTGTTAAATATATGAAAACAAATTATGATCTTGGATCAATGTTCCAAAAAATCATGTTTCTT
The DNA here is from genome assembly GCA_022829125.1 of Lathyrus tuberosus. Taxonomy (NCBI): domain Eukaryota; kingdom Viridiplantae; phylum Streptophyta; class Magnoliopsida; order Fabales; family Fabaceae; genus Lathyrus; species Lathyrus tuberosus. The sequence continues at coordinate 6,595,288 of JALAZF010000222.1, read as the reverse complement.
CCTACAAAATGTTTGAAATCAAATTAGGGTTAGAAAACAAAGGGAGAAAAAATATTTTAAATGCTAAAAACACATAAAATATTAATTCTTTGCAAAAATATCAAATATATGAAATAAATAATATTTTTTGGGGTTTTTTGGTAAAATCAAATATTTAAATATTTTTGTGAATTATTGCAAAAAGAACCAATAAAAAATGATAAAAATTGAAGGGGTTATTAATTTTTCAAATCATTAAAAATAGTAATATGAAAAATAACAAAATAAAAAAGTGATAAAAAGAAGTCTGGGGCGAGGGGGATTCGAACCCCATACCTCTCGCTTGCCAATACTCACAAAACCAGCTGATGAACCGCTGGGGCACAATGCCAATTCATTAATAACATGGCAAGTGAAAAATATATATCAAACTTAGTTGGAAAACCTGAAGAATGGCGCCATGGCCATCTTCTTCCTCGAGCTCGTGCGTGAAGCACCATATCTCACTCATCTCTCAACCATTGGACATAATTCAAACACCAAACCCGTGCATTTTTTCACAAGGAATAAGATGGCAATACCCAATTTTATTCATTTTCAGTGTGGAGTAAAATAATCATGATGAACACAGATGAACCCTAATTTGCAAAAGGGATCGTGCAGGCATGGTTATAAGGTCTATGATCCAATTTCTTGAGGCAAAACAATCAACACATGATGGCAATCAAATGGAAAAAATATCATGCGAGGAAATATGCATGGATCATGGAGTTTGAGTTTGAAGCTCACCTTAATGCATGCTGAAATGGAACTTTGCCCAGATGGTGTTCCAGTCGTGAATTGGTGATCCCTACAGCTTCAATGGATGTTATGGAGTGTGTTGCAAGCTTTGGAACACTTTAAAATTCTTTGGATCAAGCTGGAGACCTCCACCTGCAAAATTGAAGCATAATGGCTTGGTTGAAGAGTGATTTTGAGCCTGGGGTGTTACAGTTGGTGTTTAAGTGTTTGGACACCTCAAATACATCATATGTGATGTGTTTGAGCAATTGGAATGGATTGATTGTGGCTGCAACTCAAAACCCGATAGTGGTTACTCAAAAACAAGAAAACTTGAGGTTTAAGAAAGAATGAGAGAAAGTAGTGCTGTAACTGGCTTTGGTGTGAGTTGAATGATCCATTGGGACCTCTATTTATAGGTGATCAACTTTTGTTTTAGAGGAATAGTGAATGGCTGCTGGATCAGATCACATTTGCATGGATTGGCTTGGAGGATTTCTTCTCAAGCAAGGCAAGCTAGCCATTCCCAAGAGCAGGGCTATGCCTTGACCAAAACCACATTCCTCAGATGTTTTTAATGTTGTTTAATCAGAGAAATTGACTGAGTAGGGTAGCTACCTTGACAATGCACTATTCTACATTAATGCACTTTGAATTCAAGGCAAAATGTGCCAAAGTGGATGAACTTCAAGTTGGAAGATTCCTTGGCTTTTTGACTCAGATTTATCAGTTGGATCAGATGCAATGTGATTGGTTTGAACACAGGTGGCATAGTGATCCTTAGTCTCTGGCTCAAAATCGTGTGTGGCAAGCAAACATGCAAACTGATTTTTCCAAAACAGCTTGCAGCAGCATGACTTTGGGCATGGATTTCTCATGGCTTAAGTTGAATCAATTCATGCTGTTGAGCTCTTTGAATTCTTAGTAACATATGCAACAACATTGAAGTTTAACTTAGGACTTGATTCAGCTTGCATCTATGTGAAAAGATCTCACAAGTTTTGGTGTTTCAACAAAATCTGTCTTGGACAGGATTTTTCTAAGTGTTGGAAAATGGTACACTTTCATGTTTTCAGCCACTTTGGCTCACTCATAGCTCAAAATCCCTAATGAATTGGAGTTAGGCCTAGTTGAAGTTTTTGTAGAGGGAAATGAGATCTACAAATCAAGCTTTGGATGGAAAAAAATGGCCTTGTGGTTTAGGAGTTATGGTCCTTCAAAGTTGGTACCTTTGTCACTTTATCTTTTAACTTAGAATTTTTTTTAAGTTTTTATGGTTACCCCTTTTACAAGTTATCCAGCTTTTCTTGATTTTTCTTGATGAATGATGATTCAAATCATACATTAACATCATTTTAGGGTTAAAAATCCATTTTGGTGAAAAATCTCAAAAAGTCAAAGTTAACTTTTGGCACAATTGACTTTTTATCAGATGAATTCCAAATTGTGCAATTCTTCAGGAAATCATGTCCTTGACCTAAATCAAACTTGATGGACATGTTCCATGGGTGTCATAGGGTATATTGATGTATGTCCTAGGGTTTGGGAGCATGTCATGGTCAAAAGTCAAAGTTGCAGTTGACTTTTTCCTTAAAACCCTAATTGTGGTGCAGATGAAATTGAGACTTGTTACTCAAGCTTCTTGGATTAATCCATTGTTCCAAATGGATCAATATAGTTCATTAGAGACCCTCAAACTCTCTCTTGAGGTCTTGGTTCATGATTTATCCCAAAAGTCAACTTAGGGGTGAATTAGGTCAAGAAACCCTAATTCTTGATTTTTGATGTATGCATCCCCTGAGGCCAAATTGACTTGATGATTGGGTCCATGAGGTTACATGGAGTATATTAGGTTATGTTTTGGATCATTGGCTTGTGCCCAGATGAAAATTTTCCATCTGGAGGCCCTGGTCGACCAAAACCCTAATTTGGTGACACTGTCGATCTTGAGACTTGATCCACCTGAAAGGGAGCATCCTTGTGCTTAATCCTTAAAGTGGGAGTCCTTTTTTATCCTTTGTGAATGTTTGAGAGGTTAGACAAGTTGAATATCATGTCATTTCTTGATTGATCCTTTATCTAAGCACTCAGAGAGGGCTTGAAACCCTAATTTTGATTGTAGTGGATGCTCACCCATCTTTGGGGTGGTCAAAATTTGGGGTATGACATATTGCAAGAGCAATTCATTTGGACGAGTCTGAGGTTAGGACTCACCTAACTACTAAGGGTGGCATCCAAGGTTTGCCAGCCCAGTTCTTGACAAAGAAAGCCCTATATTTTGCCAGTATAGGAAACGTGACTGCTTTTGAAAGCATCTTTGTCTTGCTCACCTACGGGTTATTTTTGTTTCCCAACATCAATAACTTCGTCAATATTAAATCCATTAAGGTTTTTCTCATTGGAAACCCTGTGCCGACTTTGCTCGCAGATGCGTATCATTCTGTACACTTGGGAAATTTGTACAGCGGAGGGGAGATCACATGCTGTGTACCTTTGCTTTACAAATGGTTTATCTCTCACTTGCCCAAGTCTGCTGCTTTTTAGGATTGTAAGAGTGCCTTATGTTGGTCGCAGAAGATCATGTCTCTTACTAACTCTGACATTGATTGGTGTAATAGGATTTATGAGGGAATTAGGATCATTGACTGTTGTGGAAACTTCCCCAACGTACCCCTCATAGGAACTAAAGGAGGAATCAACTACCATCCGGTATTGGTTCGCCGTCAATTTGGATACCCGATGAGACACATCCCACTGGGTGTTCATCTGGAAGGTCTTTTCTTCAAGGAAGGGGAAAACGACAGAGCACTAAAGATGGAAATAGTGCACGCTTGGAAGCATGTTCATAAGAAAGGACGAGAGTCTCTAGGAAAACCGGACTGTGTCTCGGTGGAGCCTTATCTCCATTGGGTACAAACTAGAGCTCTCAAGCTAAAAATGCCTTATCCTCGTTACAGAATTCTTCCGCCGAGGGAATCTGTCATGTACTTCATGACTGAGACTGAAAAGCTTCAGGTTACTCTCAACAAAGTTCAACGGGAGAGAAGATCTTGGAAGAACAAGTACCGCACCCTCAACGTAGAGTGCATCAAAATACAGCAATTACTAAAATAAAAGGATGCTCTGATTGAGATTTTAGAGCAACATGCCGTAGAGAGTCAAGATTACCAAAGGAATTTACTCGCTCCTTTCACCTGAAAAAGGAATGACAACCCGACAACGGCCCAAGAGCCCCGGTCCAAGAAAAGGAAGATACCAGAATCAGCCCCCGATTTCTCTTCAGAGAGGACTCAGGGCCCATTAGCTTAGGTTTCTGTTTCTGCACTTTGTAATCTACTGTATTTTCATTTCTGTAATCCTTTGAATTTCAATAAAAAGGGGTTTCCCCACTGTTTGATATTTGCAATCTAATTGTCGAAGTTTATTTTGATTAAACCTTAAACAATTAATATAATCATTGCATTCATCATGCTCACATCGCGTATTCTTCTTACCTACGAATCTCACGTTTGTGTCTCAATTCTAGAGTCAAACTGTCTCATTCGTATAATACTCGGGCCAATCGTCAGAAAAGGATGGATGATCTTGAGGAAGAAAACAGAGAGTTGAAAGAAGAGATCGACGCTCTGAAAGAGGATATGAGAAAGCTTCGTAACGACATGCAAGCCATGGCAGAAGCTCAGCTACAAAGAACTGTGATCTCAGAGATCACCTCAACGCCCATCGTGGAGAAGTATGATCCTAGGTATCAAATACCGAAAGATCGTCCTTGGGGCATGCCTGTTAACTATATCCCGGAAGGATATGTTCCGCCGATCACTGAAGATCAGGGAATCACAACAGAAGCCGCTGGGCCTGAAGGTTACAAACTTTGGGAAAGCGAAGATGCCAGGGGCATACTGAAGACTCCTGAAGGTTACAAACTTCGGGAGACGCCAAGACTCACTGCCGTAGTCACGGTACCACCCCCTGTGGTGCACACTGTCCCAGAAGGACAAATTCCACAGACACCTTTTGGTAAGAAGGAAACTATGTTTGACCGAATGGATGAGTTCCAGGAGCAGTTCCTGGAAATGTAGAAGGAACTGCAAGCCATTCGCGGTCAGGATCTATTTGGAAAGGACGCCGCAGATCTCTGCTTGGTCCCAAATGTGAAAGTCCCGCACAAATTTCAAGTGCCCGACTTTGAAAAATACAAGGGTAACTCTTGCCCTCAGAGCCATCTAGTGATGTACGCTCGGCGGATGTCAGCCCAGACGGAGAATCAGGACCTACTGATTCACTACTTCCAGGATAGTTTAACCGGTGCCGCACTCAAATGGTACATGGGTTTAAACCGTGCCACGATCAGCACTTTCAGAGATCTTGGCACTGCCTTCGTCCAACAATACAAATACAATTTGGACATGGCACCCGACAGATATCAACTCAGATCGATGTCGCAAAAGGACAAGGAAACCTTTAAGGAGTATGCTCAAAGGTGGCGTGAAATTGCCGCTCAAATTTGTCCACCTCTTGAGGAAAAAGAGATGACAAAGATCTTCTTAAAGACCTTAAGCTCATTTTACTATGACCGAATGGTTGCCAGTGCGCCCAGTGATTTCACCGAAATGGTCGGCATGGGAGTACGTCTTGAGGAAACCGTCCGAGAAGGACGTTTGGTAAAAGACACTGGATCGACGAGCGGTACTAAAAAATACGGTAGTGCTCTCCCTAAGAAAAAAGAGCAAGATATTAGGAATATCTCTCTCGAAAAGCAAAGGCGACGTTATCAACCGGTAGCAGCTGTGACTCCTACTATCAACCCTGCGTCTATTCTTACGTATCAACCTCAGGTTGCGCAGAGCCAACCTGACTAGCAAAGGACACAACAGCCTCTTCAGCAGGCTCGTCCTCCATATAACAACAACCGTACAACACGGCCACCAAGATTTGATCCTATACCCGTGACGTATGCAGAACTATTTCCATTACTGCTAGCCAAGGGGCACATTCAGACTAAGTCCCCTCTTACAGTACCGGAAAATCCGCCTTTTTGGTTTAAGGTGGATCAAACATGCCCTTATCATCAAGGAGGTTCAGGGCATAACATAGAGACTTGTCTCAATTTCAAGTCCGACGTGCAAAAACTTGTTAGGAACGGGCTCTTATCTTTCAAAGATACGAATCCCAATGTTCTCACGAACCCGCTGCCTCAACACGAGAAGGCTGCCGTCAATTTGATAGAAGTAGAGACTAATGATGTCTATCAAATTCACGATGTACTCTTGTTGAAAACCAATTTGGTCAAGATGCATTGTAGACAGAGTGGATATGGCCATGTGCCACCTCATAACTATCATCAGTGTGATGTCTGCTCTAAAAATAATCAAGGATGTTCTGTAGTGCAAACAGCTCTACAGGAACAGATGGATCTCTGATGGATCCAAGAGCACCGAGTTCGTGGAGTTAACATGGTCTACACGAATTCTAACGTCATTCAGAACCACGACATCCGTACAATGAATGTCGACTTGGTGGCAATGCACTCAAGGCAAAGCTAGTATCATAATCTGCCGCGGCACGATTACAATTCCTGTCTGACTTGCTCGGTAAACAAACAGGGATGCTCTTTCATACAGGAGGCCCTCCAGCGTCAGATGGATCTTGGATGGATCCAAGACTACCATGATAGGAACCCTTATCAGATTAACATGGTTCAGATCTTTGATATTCGCGTGATGAATACCAACCTGGTAGAGTTACATGCTGAGCAGGTCCGACTCGGATTCTTAATATCACATGACTATCAAAGCTGTAAAGCGGGTTGCGAAAACGATCGAGGTTGTACCCTTGTCCAGGAGGCACTTTAGCACTTGTTAAATCACTGGTGGATGTCAATCTATATGGATGAAGATACTCAGCAGATTAGTATCAGTAATAGAAACCCCACTCGGCGTCAAAGTCAGGATGTCCGATCAGTGGAAGCTAACCTAGTAAGGTTACATTGTATTCAAAGTGGGCGTGGCCAGGTGCCACCACACAACTATGATAGTTGTAGCGTCTGTTCGGAAAGTAACCAAGGGTGTTACCTTGTGAGAGCAGCTCTTCAGGGTCAAGCCGATCGTGGAGAAATTCGTCCATATCCGGGTTCTGGACCCATCGACTGGACGCCGAACTACCTTGCCGAGCAAGTTGAGGATGTTGTCACGATCTCTGGTCATCACAGGACCAGGGATGTTTTTGCCATTATTCCTCTACTGTAAGAATCTAAAGTTCCCAACCGGGAACGAATCGAGATCACTTATGATGGTCAGAAAAATCAGAAGGTTCCCATAGTCATCTATCTACCGGGACCACTACCGTATGAATCAGCTAAGGCAATCCCTTACAAATACGGTGCAATAATAGTTGAAAATGGAAAGGAAATTCCATTACCTTCCGTCGTGAATATTGCAGACATCAGTCGTGTAACACGGAGCGGTCGAATCTTCAACCGAGGAGTTGGAGAACTTAACAAAGAAAATGAACTTCAGACAGAAGCTCCCGATCCACCAGTCGGTCAATCCAGTAATCCCGACCTTTTAAAGAACGATGATGAGATGCTGAAGCTCATCCAAAGGAGTGAATACAACATTGTCGATCAACTATTGCAGACTCCTTCAAAGATCTCGGTGTTATCACTGTTACTCAGTTCAGAAGCGCATAGGGAGGCTCTACAGAAAGTCTTGGAGCAAGCCTTTGTGGAACAAGATGTAACAATCAGACAGTTCGATAGCATTGTCTCTAACATCACTTCCTGCAATAATTTGAGATTTAGTGATGAGGAATTACCCGAAGAGGGTCGCCGTCATAACATGGCACTCAATATCACAGTTAACTGCCAGGACGATGCTTTAGCCAGCGTACTGGTAGACACAGGGTCAGCCTTGAATGTTATGCCGAAGTCCACTTTGTTGCAATTATCATTCAAAGGCCCTCCAATGAGAGTCAGCGAGGTTATCGTCAAAGCATTCGACGGATCCAGAAAAACGCTTATCGGCGAAGTTGATCTTCCTATAACTATCGGTCCTCACACTTCCCAAGTCACTTTCCAGGTCATGGACATCCGGGCAACATACAGTTGTTTATTAGGAAGACCTTGGATACATCAGGCTGAAGCGGTCACTTCAACCCTCCACCAAAAGCTAAAATTCGTCAAGGATGATCAACTTGTCACGGTTTGTGGGGAACAAGCCTTGCTTGTGAGTAACTTGTCATCATCTACTTGTGTAGAACCCAAGGAGGTTATTGGGACGCAGTTCCAAGCACTGTCGGTGAGCGAGAACAATCAGTTCAGAGGAGGAACTTCGATTTCCTCATACAAAGATGCTATTAAAGCGGTCGAGAGTACCGATACAACAGGATGGGGACAGCTTGTCATTCCTACTGACAATAAAATAAAGAAGGGTCTTGGTTTTTCTGCAACCTGTACCCGGACAGCTGCCAACGATGAAAGTCTTCATCCCCTTCAAAACTTCTTCCACAGTGGAGGTTTCCTTCACCCAGTGTCTCAAGCAGTTCATGCTATCAATGAGGAAGATCCCTCTGACACAGATGAAGAATGGAAGTTCTACCTTAACAAGGACGGTTATATGTCTCAGGAAGAGGTGCCTACTCCTTTTTGCTTTCCTACAGAAAGTCCTAGATTTATACCAAGATCAGACGTTGAAATGATATACGGAGATTGTGATCCAGAAGGATGTCGTGCTCTGCCAAATTCATTAGAGGAAGACACTCTGATGAAAGACAACTTTGACCACGATTACTATGGCCCAATGGATGGTCTGCCAATGTGGCAGCCTTACCCAGGAAACTTGGGGCAAGAAAGTCAGTTGAGCATCATTGAACAGAATACCTGTGTCCCCACCATGGCATGGGATCAACACTCAGGTCATTTAGAAACTACTCAACATGAAGATGAATTTGCAACGTTTGCCAGACTTGAATTCATCAACTATGCTTTTCCCAAGGTCAACGTCATCGAGAGAGATGACTCCTCCAGTTCTAAAGAAATTTGGGACACCTTGGGAGAACCAAGTGGAAAATACGACTATATGGTCAAACACACCTCTCCTGAAAGCTCTCGTATCAGGCTCGAACATATCCAGCCAACTGGATGGGGAGGTATAGCTGAGAGCACAAATGTTATGCAAAATGCAACAGAGGAATTCTCCTACAACAATTCTGCCTGGGAGACAGATTCCAATGATCCCGCTCCACCAGAAATCAGCGTCATTTCTGAAGACAAATCAAAGAAGGTGCCAGACTTTGTGATTCACCGAGGAGTTCGCCGCCAATGGGTTGCTGTCGAGGTTCCGAAGATCGTTCATCAATCAAAGTAATTGCCATCTTTAACCTTTCACCCGGCCCAGGTGAAACGGATGTTTGATAGGGCTCGCTTTCTGTAAATTTTCCCTCTTCGCTTTGCCCAAAGCGACAGAGTTTTGTTTTATAGGGCTGTAGTTTCAAGGATCGACTTGTTCATTAATAAAATAATGTCGTTATGTAATTTCCGCATTTATTGTTGTTTTCTCTTTTTGCTTTTTCAGAAAATGGTAATCCTAAAAAACAATTAAAAATAAAAACAAGCAGTAAAAGAAATACACTGCATACACTCTTGCATTCTCTCTATCTCTTCTAAACACAAATCATCACGTCGTGCAGATTGCTTGTTTTAAACCCCATTGAAACATACGATCCGATGCCTTCTCCCAACTTTGAGTTCTCGGTATTCGAGGCTGAAGAAGAAAATGACAACGAAATTCCAGAAGAGATCTCCCGACTACTCAGACAAGAGGAAAGGTTCATTGAACCTCACAAAGAGCCGTTGGAAATGGTAAACTTGGGTTCAGAAAAAGAGAGAAAAGAAATCAGGATTGGGGCACTGCTCAGTCCAACTGCCAGAGAGGGTTTGATAAAGCTTCTCAAAGAATTCCCCGATGTATTCGCTTGGTCCTATCAGGATATTCCAGGGTTGGATACCAGCATCGTGGAACATCACTTACTGTTAAGATCGGAATATCCGCCAGTAAAGCAAAGGTTGAGACGGACTGACCCGGACATGGCCATCCAAATCAAAGAGGAGGTGCAAAAACATATTGACGCGGGTTTCCTCGCTACATCTGAATATCCTCAATGGTTAGCCAACATCGTACCCGTTCCCAAAAAGTACGAAAAAGTCAGAATGTGTGTCGACTACAGAGATCTGAACAAGGCAAGTCCAAAGGACGGCTTTCCTTTACCACACATTGACATGCTGGTAGACAGTATAGCAAAGTTCAAAGTTTTCTCCTTCATGGATGGATTCTCGGGCTATAACCAGATCAAAATGGCGTCGAAAGACATGGAGAAAACTTCATTCATTACCCCATGGGGCACCTTTTGTTACAAGGTAATGCCGTTCGATTTGAAGAACGCTGGGGCAACCTATCAAAAGGCCATGACTACTCTGTTTCATGACATGATACACAAAGAAATCGAAGTATATGTCGATGATATGATTGCAAAATCAAAAATAGAGAGTGAGCACGTTGAACATCTGTCAAAATTGTTCGAACGTCTAAGAAAATTCAAACTCCGCTTAAATCCCAATAAGTGCACCTTCGGTGTCCGTTCAGGGAAACTATTAGGGTTCATCGTCAGCCAGAAATGGATTGAAGTTGATCTTGACAAGGTCAAGGCCATTCAAGAAATGCCTTCTCCGAAAACTGAAAAACAAGTCAAAGGATTCTTGGGATGTTTGAACTACATCTCCAGATTCATATTCCTTATGACCGCCACGTGTGCGCCGATTTTCAAATTACTCAAAAAGAACCAGGATTGCGTTTGGTCAGAAGATTGCCAAACTGCCTTCGACAGTATCAAGGAATATCTATTGAATCCTCCGATTCTATCACCTCCAGTGGAAGGAAGACCACTGATCATTTACCTCACAGTCCTAGAGGACTCAATGGGATGTGTACTTGGCCAACAAGACGAAACCAAAAGGAAAGAGTCTGCCATCTACTATCTGAGCAAGAAATTCACCGACTGTGAAACTCGGTACACAATGCTTGAGAAAACTTGTTGTGTTTTGGCTTGGGCAGCCAAACGTCTTCGCCAATACATGATTTGTCATACTACTTGGTTGGTCTCCGAAATGGATCCAATCAAGTACGTCTTCGAAAAACCTGCTCTCATGGGAAGGATTGCCCATTGGCAGATGTTGTTATCAGAATATGACATAGAGTACCACGCTCAAAAAGCCGTTAAGGGAAGTATTTTAGCCGATCATTTGGCTCATCAACCGATTGACGATCAGGAATCAGTCGGGTTTGACTTCCCAGACGAAGATGTCATGTATCTAAAAATGAAAGATTGCGATGAACCGCTACCCAGTAAAGGGCCAGAACCAGGTTCCCAATGGGGACTTATCTTTGATGGAGCAGTTAATCAATACAGAAATGGAATTGGGGCAATCATTGTTACCCCTCAGGGTACCCACATTCCTTTCACCGCTCGACTTACGTTCAAATGTACAAACAATGAGGCCGAATACGAAGCTTATATTATGGGTCTCGAAGAAGCGATTGATTTAAGGATCAAAAACTTGGACGTATATGGCGATTCAGCCTTGGTTATCAATCAGATAAAAGGATATTGGAACACATACCAATCAGGATTGATTCCTTACAAAAACTACGCAAGAAGGTTGCTACCTTTCTTCAACAGAGTCGAGTTTCATCACATCCCTCGTGATGTGAATCACATGGCTGATGCTTTAGCCACCCTCTTTTCCATGATTAGTGTAGGTCAATGGAATGACATACCTAAGATCGACATAATGCGTCTTGAACGGCCCGCTTACGTCTTCACGATTGAAGCAGTCATAGACGACAAACCTTGGTATCACGATATCAAATGCTTCTTTCAGAGACAAGAGTACCCACTTGGGGCACTCAGACAAGACAGGAAAACCCTCAGAAGACTGGCTGGAAACTTCTTCCTGAGCGGGGACACTCTTTATAAGAGAAATTTTGACATGGTCTTGCTCTGATGCGTAGACAGACCAGAAGCAGACATGCTTATGAAAGAAATTCATGAAGGATCCTTTGGCACTCATGCCAACGGACACACAATGGCGAGAAAAATTCTAAGAGCAGGGTACTATTGGTTGACCATGGAATTCGACTGCTACAAGTACATGAGGAGGTGTCACAAGTGTCAGATATACTCTGACAAAATTCATGTACCGTCATCACATCTCAAAGTTCTTTCTTCCCCATGGCCATTTTCCATATGGGGAATCGACATGATTGGCCTGATTGAGCCCAAGGCTTTAAACGGACATCGGCTCATCCTGGTAGCCATTGACTATTTCACCAAGTGGGTCGAAGCAGCGTCATTTGCCAATGTAACCCGACAAGTGGTGGTCCGATTTATCAAAAATAATATCGTCTGCCGTTATGGTGTTCCGAGCCAGATCATTACTGATAATGGATCTAACTTGAACAATAAGATGATGAAAGAGTTGTGCGCAGAGTTCAAAATCGAACACCATAATTCATCTCCCTACCGACCCAAGATGAACGGGGTGGTAGAAGCGGCTAACAAGAACATCAAGAGGATTGTTCAGAAGATGGTTGTAACCTATAAAGATTGGCACGAAATGCTGCCCTTTGCTCTTCACGGTTATCGAACATCTGTCCGCACTTCAACAGGGACTACCCCTTTCTCTCTAGTATATGGCATGGAAGCAGTGCTTCCCATAGAAGTAGAGACCCCGTCAATTCGAGTATTGATGGAAGCTAAGCTCATCGAAGCTGAATGGTGTCAAAGTCGACACGACGAACTGAATCTGATCGAAGAAAAGAGAATAACGGCACTATGCCACGGTCAGTTGTATCAACAGAGAATGAAGAGGGCGTTCGACAAAAAGGTCCGACCTCGCGTCTTTAGAAAAGGAGACCTCGTGCTCAAGAAGATACAATCGTTTCTCACTAACTCTCAGGGCAAATGGACCCCGAATTATGATGGCCCTTATGTGGTCACGAAAGCTTTCTCAGGCGGCGCCTTGAGACTTGCGACCATGGACGGAGAGGAATTTGCCTACCCCACGAATGTTGATGTAGTCAAGAAATACTTCGCCTAAAACTAAAAAAAAAAAAAAGGAAAAACAACGTCTCGGTGGATTGAAAACCCGAAAGGGCGGTACAGGAAAAAGTTAGAGACATGAAAAAAATCATCCCGATGGATTGGAAATCTCATAGTACAATCCAGGCAAAAATTAGGGATAATGGCAACTAACTATGTTCAACAGAGGCAGGTCCCTCAGCAGCAGTTACACCATCCATCAGAGGAAAACTCCAGTCAAGGTCATCTTCGACAGAAGCTCAGGATGCCCCGAATTCAAAGTTGGTAGAAGGATAGCGGTCGTTATGTTTCAGCGTAGCCCTTTTCCCTGTAAATTACCATTTTCAAACTTTGTATATACTCCTTGGAATCACCCGTTTGGCTGATCTCCACCTTATCAATAAAATTTGAGCCCTTGTGCTTTTGTTTGTAATTCTTATTTGTTTTAGCTTTACAGAACGACGTTGTTAACATGACTAATGACTCTTGAAATAAAACAAAAATGAATTTACTTGGTAAAACTTTTTCTGCTTTTAAAATAAAGATGGCAATTTCTTTTGACTGTTAAACATCACAAGAACATCGACCGCTCCTCCATAAGTAAGTGAACTTCAAAGTACAGAATCAAAGTACTCCTTCTAACCCAGTACGCCTGAATGAAGGGATCAACTGTGTCAGAGACCTTGTTTCGTCTGACACGCTTCGGCCGAGTTCTTATCTCCTAAGCCCGATCCACGGTATTCCCCGCAGGGACTATCTCTCCTAAGCAAGGTGGAATTGCTATCTTGAACCAGCGATATCTCTATACGCCCCGCGATGGCCAAGTATCCAGTCATGTTCATCTTTTAGTTTGTGTGTCGCGTCAGTTTTGTCAGCATAAGCATACATGCATCATGCATTATTGATTTGCATTCACATTTCATATTGTATCACTATCACTCTAGTCGGTCTTGTCCCCTAGTGATAGAAGTTCTCTCAATCGAGTTGTCAGTTCTTGCCTCGTCAGGAAATGCTACGTTTGAACAACCTCGCCTCCAGTTTATTTCTGGGAGGAAGTTGGCCTTTGACCACTTTGATAACTTGAACCTCTGAAAAGCCAGAGAAGCTTTCTACAAATGTCACTCTTCGCCATTGAAGATGATATCCTTGCTTTCCCGGATTAAGGAAAATCCACAGCGAAAGCCTCGTAATCAGAGATTCAGCAGCATGCCAGTTTCGCTCCGAAAGACACACTGATGAAAAGGTCATCGGCACCCCAAAATTGGACCCCATCATATGGCGTTTCTCCGGGAAGATCCCTAGAAAAGTATGATGTAATCCCAAACGAAGGCAGTCTCTCAAGAGACTCGCTTTCCCCTGATAGAATCGACAAATGGCATCTCCAGCAGAGAAGTTTGTACACAACTCGGACGACTGGGTTCCCCCAGCAAGTCTAACCTAAAACTTTTTCCGTCAAATGGCATCTCCCCAGGAAAATTCGGCGAGAAGTTTGAGGAAAACCGCTACACATAGCGTTCCTTGTCAAGAAAGTTTATTGACAAAAGAAACTGAGACCAGTTCCTTGGTAGGAAACCAGGATCGAGGGGAAGTTTAAATTAGAAACTTAGACCAGTTCCTTGGTAGGAAACCAGGATCGAGGGGAAGTTCGCATCAGAAACTAAGACCAGTTCCTTGGTAGGAAACCAAGAACGAGGGGAGGTTTATTTTAGCAACTAAGACCAGTTCCTTGGTAGGAAACCAAGAACGAGGGGAGGTTTATTTCAGCAACTGAGACCAGTTCCTTGGCAGGAAACCATGATCGAGGGGAAGTTTACATTTTCTAAGCATCATTGCTTAGCAAAAGAAGATGAATTCGTAAGCTACCATTCATAACCACCATCAAAATTTCGGGTATTCTGATATTTAATCCTCTTGCACCCCGAATGCCCAAACACTTTCGTCATTCACGCCTTCGGGTCCAAGAAGATTAAATAGGGGCATCTGTCATACCCCAAATTTTGACCACTAAGATTTCCCATCATTGTGCAAATCCTCATCACAATATGGAGGAACCATCATACCTTGTCAGTCTTGTAACGCCCATTTATTTAATTAAGTATTTAATTAAATATAATTGTAGTATGTTGTGGTGATTCGCGTTGATTTGAGTATTTGTGTCGATTTGCGTTGGTTTGTGATATTTGTGTTGATTTAAGTTGATTCAGGAATATCGGAATATTATGTTGATGTTTCTAAGTTGGTTCGAGTTGAATTGATTTAATAAGTTGATTTAAGTTGTGGAAATAATATTGAATATTTTCTGTCTATGGTTAAATGTGTTGATTTGGTGGTTTGGACGATTTATTTGATAGTCGGTAATTAGTCGATTTAGTAGAGAGAAATAATATTAGAAATAATATTATTATAATGGACTATTATTTAATTAAATTGGATTTGGTTGTTGGGTGATATATAGCAATTTGGAGGTGTATGAAGGGACGCCCAAATAGTTTAAATAATACCATTATTATTATTATTATTATTATTATTATTATTATTATTATTATTATTATTATTGGATTATTTTGGAAAATAAAAAGAATAGTGGAGGAGGCAGTAAAGGGAGTTAGAGAAAAATAAGGAGAGGAAGTTGGGGGTATCAGTAAAGAGAAAGAGGAAAATGTGAGAAGTTGAGAACGAGGAAAAGTTGGAGAAAGAGGGATACGAGAAGTTGCCGTCGGAAAGCCAAGTCGGAAAAGTCGGTCGGAGATTCGAGCGGCCATCAATTAAGGTAAGGGTGAGGTTCAAATTTTATAACCGGAAATAAGATGATTAATACTTGAGATTGGGATTGTATAATTTTCTATTGTGTTGATTTTATGACAAAATGTGTTGGTTTTACGTGTTGAACTATATGGATGAATTTTGGTGATTTTCTCCTAGTTTTCATTTTAGGTTGAAATGGTAGGAATGAATAGAAATCGATGTCTCACGGACAAAAGTCGAAATAGATTGCGTAGTTGTGTCGAGTAATGTTAGGCCGTGATCGAGTATGCTTGTTTTATCGAATTTGGTTGATTTTGTAAGTTTTTGCATTTTTGGAGATTTGAGGGTTTAAGATTCGGATTGAAATCGAAAGTCGTAGAATTCACGTTTGATGGTTCCAAATCACTACTATATGTTTGGTATGAATGAGTATGTGTTTGTTTCGAAGAAAATAATTGAATAGGTCGGATTTTTGGACGAAAATGCAAAATCCCGTAGGGCTGTTATGCAGAAAAATTCTGGTTTCGAAAAGTTTGGAAAATTCATATCTTTTGATCCGTAAGTCGGTTTTGACCCCCGTTCGAAGCGTTGGAAAGCTAACGAGATGCTCTTTCTAGGAAAAATGGTTTTGAGGTCTGTATCTGGTTCAATTATAGCAGAAAATTGAAACCGTATCGTTGTGTTGATTTTTACCGTCGTGAATGTGTGCGATTGAGGTGTTATCGCGCAATATGCCCCAACAATGTTAACGATTAATAATGCAGAGGAATAGCAATAATGTGGGGAATTAGAAATGTTAGTAGCAGGTTTTATTTTAGTACAGGAATCAATTAGCGAATGACAGACCAAAGGAGTTAGCAGAGTATTAAAATAGTACCGAATAATAATATTAGTAGTTTTAACCGGTATAATTGTTTAACCGAAACAAGTTGAAATTTTGCAGAAATAATTCGTAAGTGGTTGTAGTTATTTTTGGTCGGTTGAGGTATGGAATTAGTCGAATAAGTGTAATTAAGCGGTAAGGTTAGTTGTCCAGAATTTAATGAAAATTAGCGGGATAACTAATATAAATTAGTAGGTATTCTTGGTTGTTTTGTTTTGTGGTAATTATGTCGATTAAGTTGATTTGCAGGTACAGTTGAATAGGTTGAATTGTCCCGGTTTATGGGCACTGTTAAGTTGTAGGTCTTATGACCAATGTTTTATGTTGATGTTGAATACGTTGTTGATGTGGTGATGTTGGTGATGTGATGTTGAATATGTTGTTGATTAAGTTGTAGATCGAACGACCAATGTTGGATTAAGTTGATGCAAGTGGTGCATGTTTAAGTTGTTGTTCTCGTTGTTGTTATTGCGTTGTTGTTGTTGTGACGTTGTGGTTATTGTTGCATGCATACATTTGCATTGATTAAGTTGGCCTTGATGGCACCTGTTTAGGTTGGCCTTGATGGCATCCGATTAAGTTGAAAATGCCTCGATAACCTGGCATATGTTTAAGTTGGGAGTTTACTCCAAATGGTACCACATGCATTTGCATAGTTTGAGTCACATTCGGTTTGTATGTTTAAGACATTGTTGTCGTTGTTGTTGTGGTTGCTGAAGTTATAAGTTGTTGCTGTGGTGCTATAAGTTGTTATTGCTATAAGTTGTTATTGTTATAAGTGATGTTGTTATAAGTTGCTTTTGTGATTAAGTTGGTGTTGGTTATTATGTTGTTAGTTGGTTTAATATGTTTTGCTGTTAACAGGTTGTGCTGATTTGAGTTGCTGTTGGTTATAAGTTATGGTTGCTATTAAGTTGTTTATTAGTAGTTGTCGTATGATAGTTGTACGAAGCGGCGAAATTTATATGATTCTAATCTAGTATATTAATTATCATACTTTTGTTTATATTATTCGATATCTCACCCCTTCTGTTGATATTTCCCCTACCATGGGAAATGGGCAGGTACTCAAGGATAGCTGTGGAAGTTGAAGTGATTATTATGAAGTCTTTAGTGGCTGTTAGTTCGGGTTGGTGTCATGCTCTGATACGTAGCACTCGGGGGGATGTTTAGTTTATGTTGTTGTTATTATAAGTTGATGAATAATTGTTATTTCATGTTGTGGAAATTATTTCTAAGTTGTTGCCATTACGATAATGGTTGAATAATCATGGTTTAAAAAGTTGTAATGACTGAATAAAGTTGCGAATGAATTATAAGTTGTATTACGAATGCTATGTATCAATTGCTAAATGAAATCCAGATTTTGTGGTTTAAGTTGAAAATGTGACATCTCATTTGTTTTATGTTTGAAAATTTTAGCACTCTGATTTTAATATAAATGTTGGGTAGAAAATGGGGTGTTACATAGTGGTATCAGAGCAGGTCGGTCCGTCCGACCAATGTTGTCTAATGTCGTTTATTCCTTAGTTCTCGACATGTGTGGGAAACACTGTCGGTGCTTGTTTGTTAGTTTCTGGTCGTTGTCTACTAGTGTTGGTTTGGATTAAGTGGGGGAGAAGCTTGTCTCCCGGACGTGTTGTTGGTATGTAGAAGTTGGTTCAAGGCGATGTTGATTGCAAGAGTGCAAATGTTGTTGAAGCGATGTTGTTGCGGACCGGCGAGAGTTTAGTCTCATGAATTCGTATCGGTCGAGTTTGAGAAGTGTGTGGAATATGGATGAGGAATTGATTGAGAATAAGGAAGTATTCCAATGGAAATGATAAGTTGATGGATCAAGTCGGTAGATTAATATGCCTTGAGTATAGTCGGATTAAAGTCGAGTAATTTTAGAGTTGGATGAAAAGAAAGGATTGTTGGTAGATTTTGGAGCAAGCGGGAGAGATGGAACTTATGTTCATCAATCTCAAATTCTGATTTTTGCAATTTTGGAGCAGCTGTCGGTAAAAGAGGCATAACTTTTTACTCGTGATTCCGATTGAAGCAGTTCTGGACTTTTTGGAAAGCTTACGAAATTCCCTACAGTTTGCATATACGATTTGTCTTCAGGAAGTTGGTGAAGAGGGGGAAAAGTGCATTTTAATATTTGGGTCTGATGCTGATTTTTGGAAAATTCTGCATATGGAAAATCTGAACCAGTCCCGTTGTAAGGATAATAACTTTTTACTCGTAACTCGGATTCAAGCGATTCTTGAAGTTCTGGAATCTGCACGAAATTCTCTTCATTTTAGAATATGATTTTGTGATTGAGAGGTCTGTATTGAAAGAGATATCTGTGGTTGAAGTTGAGCGACTACTGCTGAAAAATTTTGAAAGATGAAGCCTAGTGTGAAATTTTAATAAGAATAATATGTTGGTAATTATAAGGATGTGACGGTATCTGAGAATGCATCGAGATGCAATTTATGTTGAATAAGGAGAAATAAGTGATGATGTCATGTGATAGTAATGTTGAGAAAAATACGGATGGTTGATTTGCAACGTTAAAAATTTTAACTTGGATAAGAGTTGTAATTGGAGCGAGCCGAGTTGGATAGTACTTGAAGTAGTAGCGATTCCGGTGTTGGGAAGATATTTAATAATTGTGTTGTGCTACGAGCATGTATAAGAGATTACGTATTGGATTTTGGACGTTTTGGTATAATTGACGAAGTTGAAATTAAGGAAACTAAGAAGACGTTGATAAGCCTCAGAGAGTTGGCAGAGCATTGTGCTTACGGACTTTGCGCACAAGTTGTAGTACGCTATTGTGTTGGGTAATGATGATTTATGCCACTGTTATGGTTGCCGGCTGTCTATTGACAAATTGAGGAACTAATCACCCTTAAACTCTTGTTGATTGTAGACGGAATCATAATTGATGGATAGATGTGTCGTGCCAACTAGTGTAGTACGTACGTTGAATTGGTTGAAGTCAAGCCAAGTGCTTATGGATTGTTTATTTTGCCGATGTAGATTCATATATGAGCATATTAGTTGAATTTAAGGATGATGGCGTGGGGTTGCGATTTAATTGATGAGTAGTATGGAAATTCGCAGTTGAGTTCTAGGTAATTTGAGAATTGAGTTGCAAGTAGAAAAAGAAGTGAAGTTATAAGTTGAATTGTAAAAGTGGAACTTGGTTGGTAAAGATGAGTTACTTGGTTGTGTTAGTTTGGATAAGAATTTATGAAGAATTGTGTCAGTATGAGTAAAAGTCGATAATTTGGTTTGTTGGATTAGTTGGAAAGGAAAAGATGATTTATCTGGTTGAAGTTAATTGTACACCGGTACCCTATGTTGTTGTAATGATGTTGTGTGTTTAAGATGATTTTCGAGGAACGTGTAAATAGGAGATGGTAAAGTTGTAGTTATGTTTAATGATAATTGGGAAGTAGTCGCCGTTGTAATTATGTTGAACGTTCAGAGGTGTTGTCTTACGGATCTAAGTTCGAAGTATTCGGTAACTACAAAAGTGTAGAATACCTGTTGGGAATAAAATGGGTAGACTTGATACTTGGCAAGTAATCAGAGTGCGCAACGAACGCGTGGTGTTTTACAGTTGTTCATGCGTGAGCAACAACGATGTTGGTAGTTGGTTGTATTGATGTCGTGTTTAAGTTGTGCGTTCGTATGTTGTTGCGTTCTAGTTCTTAAATCGGCGAATTCTTAAGTTGGTTACTCCTTATGTTATGATGTTAAGTTGTAAAGTGTATTGCATGAGTAGTATTCGGGTTATTTTCGCCGTTGATGTTATGAATTGTTTGTATTATACGTGGGCTGCCTTCGGAGATGAGAGTTGATTAGTCGGATGGAATCACATAGTTGGAGTAGTTGTATCGGATGAATTTTCGAGGACGAAAATGTTCTAAGTGGGGGAGAGTTGTAACGCCCGTTTATTTAATTAATTATTTAATTAAATATAATTGTAGTATGTTGTGGTGATTCGCGTTGATTTGAGTATTTGTGTCGATTTGCGTTGGTTTGTGATATTTGTGTTGATTTAAGTTGATTCCAGAATATCGGAATATTATGTTGATGTTTCTAAGTTGGTTCGAGTTGAATTGATTTAATAAGTTGATTTAAGTTGTGGAAATAATATTGAATATTTTCTGTCTATGGTTAAATGTGTTAATTTGGTGGTTTGGACGATTTATTTGATAGTCGGTAATTAGTCGATTTAGTCGAGAGAAATAATATTAGAAATAATATTATTATAATGGACTATTATTTAATTAAATTGGATTTGGTTGTTGGGTGATATATAGCAATTTGGAGGTGTATGAAGGGAAGCCCAAATAGATTAAATAATACCATTATTATTATTATTATTATTATTATTATTATTATTATTATTTTGGAAAATAAAAAGAAAAGTGGAGGAGGCAGTAAAGGGAGTTAGAAAAAAATAAGGAGAGGAAGTTGGGGGTATCAGTAAAGAGAAAGAGGAAAACGTGAGAAGTTGAGAACGAGGAAAAGTTGGAGAAAGAGGGATACGAGA
Organism: Lathyrus tuberosus; assembly: GCA_022829125.1. Classification (NCBI taxonomy): domain Eukaryota; kingdom Viridiplantae; phylum Streptophyta; class Magnoliopsida; order Fabales; family Fabaceae; genus Lathyrus; species Lathyrus tuberosus. The sequence continues at coordinate 6,574,229 of JALAZF010000222.1, read as the reverse complement.
AGTTGCCGTCGGAAAGCCAAGTCGGAAAAGTCGGTCGGAGATTCGAGTGGCCATCAATTAAGGTAAGGGTGAGGTTCGAATTTTATAACCGGGAATAAGATGATTAATACTTGGGATTGGGATTGTATAATTTTCTACTGTGTTGATTTTATGACAAATTGTGTTGGTTTTACGTGTTGAACTATATGGATGAATTTTGGTGATTTTCTCCTAGTTTTCATTTTAGGTTGAAATGGTAGGATTGAATAGAAATCGATGTCTCACGGACAAAAGTCGAAATAGACTGCGTAGTTGTGTCGAGTAATGTTAGGTCATGATCGAGTATGCTTGTTTTATCGAATTTGGTTGATTTTGTAAGTTTTTACATTTTTGGAGATTTGAGGATTTAAGATTCGGATTGAAATCGAAAGTCGTAGAATTCACGTTTGATGGTTCCAAATCACTACTATATGTTTGGTATGAATGAGTATGTGTTTGTTTCGAAGAAAATAATTGAATCGGTCGGATTTTTGGATGAAAATGCAAAATCCCGTAGGGCTGTTATGCAGAAAAATTCTGGTTTCGAAAAGTTTGGAAAATTCATATCTTTTGATCCGTAAGTCGGTTTTGACCCCCGTTCGAAGCGTTGGAAAGCTAACGAGATGTTCTTTCTAGGAAAAATGGTTTTGAGGTCTGTATCTGGTTCAATTATAGCAGAAAATTGAAACCGTATCGTTGTGTTGATTTTTACCGTCGTGAATGTGTGCGATTGAGGTGTTATCGTGCAATATGCCTCAACAATGTTTATGATTAATAATGCAGAGGAATAGCAATAATGTGGGGAACTAGAAATGTTAGTAGCAGGTTTTATTTTAGTACAGGAATCAATTAGCGAATGACAGACCAAAGGAGTTAGCACAGTATTAAAATAGTACCGAATACTAATATTAGTAGTTTTAACCGGTATAATTGTTTAACCGAAACAAGTTAAAATTTTGCATAAATAATTCGTAAGTGGTTGTAGTTATTTTTGGTCGATTGAGGTATGAAATTAGTCGAATAAGTGTAATTAAGCGATAAGGTTAGTTGTCCGGAATTTAATGAAAATTGGCGGGATAACTAATATAAATTATTAGGTATTCTTGGTTGGTTTGTTTTGTGGTAATTATGTCGATTAAGTTGATTTGCAGGTACAGTTGAATAGGTTGAATTGTCCCGGTTTATGGGCACTGTTAAGTTGTAGGTCTTATGACCAATGTTTTATGTTGATGTTGAATACGTTGTTGATGTGGTGATGTTGGTGATGTGATGTTGAATATGTTGTTGATTAAGTTGTAGGTCGAACGACCAATGTTGGATTAAGTTGATGCAAGTGGTGCATGTTTAAGTTGTTGTTCTCGTTTTTGTTATTGCGTTGTTGTTGTTGTGACGTTGTGGTTATTATTGCATGCATACATTTGCATTGATTAAGTTGGCCTTGATGGCACCTGTTTAAGTTGGCCTTGATGGCATCCGATTAAGTTGAAAATGCCTCGATAACCTGGCATATGTTTAAGTTGAGAGTTTACTCCTAATGGTACCACATGCATTTGCATAGTTTGAGTCACATTCGGTTTGTATGTTTAAGACGTTGTTGTCATTGTTGTTGTGGTTGCTGAAGTTATAAGTTGTTGATGTGGTGCTATAAGTTTTTATTGCTATAAGTTGTTATTGTTATAAGTGATGTTGTTATAAGTTGCTTTTGTGATTAAGTTGGTGTTGGTTATTATGTTATTTGTTGGTTTAATATGTTTTGCTGTTAACAGGTTGTGCTGATTTGAGTTGCTGTTGGTTATAAGTTATGGTTGATATTAAGTTGTTTATTAGTAGTTGTCGTATGATAGTTGTACGAAGCGGTGAAATTTATATGATTCTAATCTAGTATATTAATTATCTCACCCCTTCTGCTGATATTTCCCCTACCATGGGAAATGGGCAGGTACTCAAGGATAGCTGTGGAAGTTGAAGTGATTATTATGAAGTCTTTAGTGGCTGTTAGTTTGGGTTGGTGTCATGCTCTGATACGTAGCACTCGGGGGGATGTTTAGTTTATGTTGTTGTTATTATAAGTTGATGAATAGTTGTTATTTCATGTTGTGGAAATTATTTCTAGGTTGTTGCCATTACGATAATGGTTGAATAATCATGGTTTAAAAAGTTGTAATGACTAAATAAAGTTGCGAATGAATTATAAGTTGTATTCCGAATGCTATGTATCAATTGCTAAATGAAATCCAGATTTTGTGGTTTAAGTTGAAAATGTGACATCTCATTTGTTTTATGTTTGAAAATTTTAGCACTCTGATTTTAATATAAATGTTGGGTAGAAAATGGGGTGTTACAAGTCTCCCCAAAGATGGGTGAGCATCCACTACAATCAAAATTAGGGTTTCAAGCCCTCTCAGAGCCTTAGACAAAGGATCAATCAAGGAATGACATGATCTTAAACTTTTCTAACCTCTCAAACATCCACAATGGATCAAAAGGACTCCCACTTCAAGGATTAAGCACAAGATTGCTCCCTTCTAGGTGGATCAGGTCTCAAGATCGCCGGTATCACCAAATTAGGGTTTTGGTCGACCAGAGCCTCCAGATGAAAAATTTCATCTGGACACAAGCCAAAGATCCAAAACACAACCTAATGTACTCCATGGAACCTCATGGACCCAATCATCAAGTCAATTTGGCCTCAGGGGATGCATTCATCAAAAATCAGGAATTAGGGTTTCTTGACCTAATTCACCCCTAAGTTGACCTTTGGGACAAATCATGAACCAAGACCTCAAGACATGATTTGAGGGTCTCTAATATACCATATTGATCCATTTGGAACAATGGATTAATCCAAGAAGCTTGAGCAACAAGTCTCAATTTCATCTGCACCACAATTAGGGTTTCGCGAGGAAAGTCAACTGTAACTTTGACTTTTGACCAGGACATGCTCCCAAACCCTAGGACATGCCTCAATATGCCCTATGACACCCATGGAACATGTCCATCAAGTTTGATTTAGGTCAAGGACATGATTTCATGAAGAATGGCACAGTTTGGAATTCATCTGATAAAAAGTCAACTGTGCACAAAAGTCAACTTTGACTTATTGAGATTTTTCACCAAAATGGATTTTTAACCCTAAAATGATGTTAATGTATGATTTGAATCATCATTCATCAAGAAAAATCAAGAAAAGTTGGATAACTTGTAAAAGGGGTAACCATAAAAACTTAGAAAATTTTCTAAGTTAAAAATAAAGTGGCAAGGGTACCAAATTTGGAGGATCATAACTCCTAAACCACAAAGCCATTTTTCCTCATCCAAAGATGGATTTGTAGCCCTCATTACCCTCTACAAAAACTTCAACTAGACCTAAGTCCAATTCATTAAGGATTTTGAGTTATGGAGTGATCAAAGTGGCTGAAAAGTGAAAATATCACTTTTTCCAACACTTAGTGAAATTTTCACTAAGTCCAAATCTGTCTTCACTTTTTGCCAAATGTAGGGGGATTTTTCACTTGGATTCAAAAGAGATCAAAACCAAACATGTTCAAACAGTTGTTGTATCATGTAAGGGCTTTCCAAAATGGTCAAGAGCATTACCAAATTCAACTTACACCATGAGATATGACATTAGCAAGTTGCCTTGCTGAAATCTATCAAGGCAAGGCAGAATTTGCAATTTTGCTCGATTTGCCAAAATCATCCAAATTCAAATGCTCTTATCCACTTGGACACATTTGAGGATTGAATCTAAAGGGGACAATCACTGAGCCAAGCCTCCAAAGTCCATGGAACAAGAAATAACATATTGAACCTAGAATGGCCAAAATAGGGACAAGACTCCAAATTTGGATTGAAGCATTCAATGGAAGCATAAAGGTGGCATGGACTGAGCCATTCTCATCTGAAATCAGTCAAGACTTATCCAAGACCAAGGGAACCAAAGCTCTGTGCCCTAACCTCTAGTCAATGGCTAGAGGAGACTTGCATTTTCATTGGCCAACATTGGCCAAACCTACTTAGCAGCTGCCATTCACTATTCCTTGCAAAACAAACTTGCTCTACTATAAATAGAGCTCAATTGTGATCAGTTTGAGTACACCAAAGCCATCTAACAGATGCTTTCCTCAAAATCTCTTTCTCTTGGCAAAAATGCCTTTCTTAGCAAGGTAGCTATCGGGTTTTGAGTTTGAGAGCTTTTACAATCAAACCAATCACTCACACACCTCACATACATCATATAGAAGTGATCCAAACACTCACATAACATCTGGAACACAGATTTCACAAAATCACCAGCCAATTGCTCAAGTTCTTGACAGTTTTGCAGTTGAGGTGCCATCTTCAAATCCAAACCATTTCAATCAATTCCAAGCACTCAGACACATCACTTGGCACCTAGGGAAGCTATCCACATCATTGGAACCTAGCTGTAACACCTCCAACACAAATCACGATCACCAGCTGCAAGTGGTAAGCATGAGCTCTTCTAACTCTATGATCCATGCAATTTTTGCTGCACAATAATTTGGCCATATGTTCATAATCATGCATGGAATGTTTCCCCTCAATTAATTGCATTGTTTGAATCGTGTATCAAAAATCCTAGCCTTCATGCAGAAATTAGGGTTCTTGAGGATTTTTCATGATTTCTTGTTATATGTTTAATTTAAATGAAATTAATGGACATAGACATGATCGTGAGGTTGAGACGAACATAATGATATGTGGATTGCATGTTATAATCAAGTATTCAGTGAGATTGGAGAGAAAATGTAAATCTGGCCGAGCCCAGAACACGCGCGTGTTCTTGGTGTGTTCTTGGCGCCTTTTTTTCAAAATTTGAATATTTGAATTTTGTGATTTTATTTAATTGATTCAAAAATTAATTTCTCTCTGAGTTTTAATGATTTTGAGTTGATTCTTTTTTTAATAATTCACAAAAATGTTAAATATTTTATTTTATCAAAAAATCCCAAAAATATTATTTATTTCATATAATGGATATTTTTGCAAAGAATTGATATTTTAATTGTTTTTAACATTTTAAATATTTTTTCCACATTGATTTTGCAACTTTTAATGCTTTCTAATTATTTTGTAGGTCAATACTTAATTTTTGAAGCATTAATCCAAGATCACAATTTGTTTTTCATATGTTAAACAATTTTGATCATTTTAATTGAATTTTTATTCAATTAAATACATTTTTGAAAACAAAGTAGGGTTTTTGGATTAATTCAACCCTCATAAATCATTTTCAAAACTCTTGGGCCTCTAATAGAGTGTAAGATCCAATCCATTTTTTGACCAAATCATTTTTGGGCCTCACTTATTGTATAAGTCCCGATACCGTCAAAAATAAACGGTGCGATCGTCGCCTTTTGAAAAATAACCTTGGGCCTCTCCTTGAGCTATAAGACCCATTAAAAACATTTGGGCCTCTAATAGAGTCTAAGACCCAATCTTTTTTTGACCAAATCATTTTTGGGCCTCAGTGTATTGTATAAGTCCCGATACCGTCAAAAACAAACGGCGCGATCGTCGCCTTTTCAAAATAACCCTTGGGCCTCTCCTTGAGCTATAAGACCCATTCAAAACTCTTGGGCCTCTATTAGAGTGTAAGACCCAATCCCCTTTTAACAAAAACCATTTTGGGCCTCACTTATTGTATAAGTCCCTTCGCGTTAAAAGAAAATCTCGGCGCGATCGCCATTTTAAACGAAAAACCAATTGGGCCTACCCTCGTGTTATAAGACCCATCTCTTTTTCTTTAAAACTTTTTGGGCCTCTTGAGAGAGTGTAAGACCCATCCCTTTGTACAGAAAACATTTTGGGCCTCAGTCACTTGTATAAGTCCCTCTGTACAAATTCAACAGTGCGCTCACTGATAAAACCCTGGGCCTCTCCTTGAGCTGTAAGTCCCAAATCTTTCTTTTTCAAAGCACTTTCTCCTTTGATTTTGAATATACTGTTGTTTTCAATCTTTCTTTGTTGAACAACTAACCAAACAGCATGGAAGCTCTACAACCGAGTAAGTGGTTATTGCTTTCATTTACTGCTTTCATATACATATAACTGTATTGTGGGGCTGTTTCGCTGTAAGTCTTCTTTCATAAACTCATATCAACTGTGTAATAATAGTATAGATATTTCGAGTTTCCCTGGAAACTACGTCTAGAACTAAGTGAGCCGTTTCATTTATTCGTAGAAATAAACAACTAGATCCCCCAATAGGATCACCAGATATAGTCTTCTCTTCGGCTGTCCTCATTAGGAATTGTCAAGAAACTCTACTCCCAGAGATGGATGTATTCTCCGTGAATGGCATATTTGAGTTTCTTCAAAATTCTCGAACTTTCCTGACTTTGATCTATTCTCGGTGAATAGCATTGCCTTGAATTTCTCAGGGTTTAGGGACCCACGGGCTTCTTAAAAGCATCAGCCTCCTCTTGGGCATTGTTCAAGGATCCACAAGCTTCCTAAAAGCAACCCCGCCTCCTCTTGGGCTTAGTACATGGACCCTACGACTTCTTAGAAGTATTCCCAGCCTCCTCTTAGGCTTCGTATAATGATCTCTTCCTCCGGGAATGATAGCCTTCTCTTGGGCTTAGTACAAGGACGGATCGGCTTCTTAAAAGTTTCCAGCCTCCTCTTGGGCTTCGTACAAATTGTCCCGACGACCTCCTAGAGGTATAGGAACAGAACCTAGTCATCCTCATAGAACAGTCCTTTCATAGGGTCTACTGCTGTTTCTCAAAGCATAGTACAAAGATGACACTCTAGACTTGGACAATCTAATCTCCTTGAGTCTCAAAGACATTCTCAAGTGACCCCTTCGTTAAATAGGAAGGAAACCCGTAGACTTGGACAGTTTCAATACCCTTCGGATTTCCCACTTCCTTAAAGGACAAGCATAACCTGGAACCTTGAATCAAATCCTTGAGTACAGTATTGCTCATATAAGAACTGATTTTCTCTTTAAAATCAGTATACTGGACCTGTCACTTAACTGAAACAGTTACCATAGCCTCCTCTTAGGCTTTGTATAATGATCCTTCTCCAGTGAAGTTAGCCTCCTCTTAGGCTTTGTACAATGATCCTCCTCAGCGGAGTCAAACAACGTTTAGCCTCTCTCTCGGGCTTTATACGAGACACAAAAGAGACTCTCTTATTGAGTCACTCACCCCTTTAGCCTCCATCTCGGGCTTTATACGAGATACAAAAAGGTTCTTATTGAGCCAAAACAAATAGCCTTCATCTCGGGCTTTATACGAGATACCAAAAGACTCCATCGTCGGGTCAAAACCTTTTAGCCTCTCTCTCGGGCTTTGTACGAGACACGTATTAGCCTCCTCTTAGGCTTTATATAAGAAAACCACTGGTTGATCCAATCAACCTTTTAGCATCAAAGTTGTGCCTCGTTCACAGTACACAAACATCAACAACTCCTTCTCCTTTCATCTAATCGCTGTAAGCGGCAAGCCTCTGGATCATCTACATCCATGCCAATGTCCCTCTTTTAGCATGAGAAATTCCTAAGGAAAGATGGCATTACTCTACACTGTGTTAAAGTCTTCTCCTTCGGGTTAAAAATCCCCTTTAAAGGAAATTATGGCATTGCCGGATTCTCAAATCCCGGTTAAAGTAATTCTCCTTTATAAAACAGTTGTGACATACAACCCCCTCTTTAGAGATGACAAATTCTCTCTAAAGTTGACACCCTTCAGCTTCATATCTTGGGCTTTGAACAAGATACAAATAGACTCTTCAGCTTCACATATTGGGCTTTGAACAAGATATAAACTACCCTTTCGCTTCACGTCTTGGGCTTTGAACAAGACACCAAAACAACCATTTCCTCCCATAGAATAGAAGGAACTACGAACGCTCAGATTTCCCTGTTTCGGTAAACGGGAATACGTAGGCATAAGATCGAAAGAAAAGATCTTAGCGAGCACACTAAACAAAAAAACCAAATCCCATATCTCCATCAATCAAAAGCAGTGATTCAAAAGCATCAGTCCTAACATCCTAATCCTTGTTCCCCGCCAGAAACCCTCTGTCAAGATAAAAAGAAAGAAACCAGTATTGGCGAAAATAAAAATAACCAGTACAAGGGCCCCCCCACATTGATAGCATTCGTAACCTAACAAACCGCTGTTTAAACTCAGTATGCAAAGCAGGGTTAATTGGAGACATCTATTTCCCTTCCTTCATCAGCTTTAATAGGATAAAAAATGAATCGACCTGTAGTTTAAGCTCAACCGCAGAGAGCGACTAGCGCTTAAGAACCGCGTCCAAAATCGCTCGCTACAACACCCTCAACCAAACCAATTTTACTTTAGGACAGCTGAAAAAATGATGGTGTAATTCCTCAATCTCATTAAAGCATAACACATACTTCTTCATGCCTTGTAGTTATTATTCCACGATCAGCAAGGTTCTTCCGAGTTGGTAATCTATCTAGGAATAACCGTCACGCAAAGACTTTAATCTTCATTAGAATGTTAGTTTTCCACAGTACCTCGAATGATGTTGTTATTGGTTCTTCCAACAAGGAATGGTTTCCCACTATAGTAATATGGTTGTAAAGTGATTTGACAGAAAAATCTTTTGTAATCTCAAGCTTCCAAATCTAACTATCTGCAATATCAGCCTTTGGGTGGATTGAGACCAGCAAGTCTTCTAATTCTTGTAGTTCCAGGAAAGCCTCTCCTTTGATTCCTGGCTGTAAAGTTGTGACATTCCACTTCCAAACTCCAAGATCCCACACTCCCATATCAGATACACACCAACACTTGGTATTTGACAGTTGATACAGGTTTGGGAACAAAAAACTGAACTCTCTATTGCCAAGCCATTTGCAATTCCAGAACAAAATCTTAGTAGCTTTGCCTAGTACAGCCGATACCTTGTTCATGAAGCAATTTTCATTCACTGGTCTGCAGATTGATAACAAGTCCCTCATCCACATTGACTCAGTGGCAGCATTCCTTCCTTCGTCTTCAATCCATATCCTTTTTGGCAAATAGCCATATCTGAATTCAAGGATGTTCCTCCATATCTCATTGCCATTTTAAAGAAATTTCCACAACCATTTGGCAAGAAGTGCCTCATTAAAGTGACCAACATGTTTGATCCCCAACCCTCCAAATTTTTTATCTTTACACATTGATTTCTAACTCACCCATGCAATTCCATGATTTCCTGCTGATCCAGACCAAAGAAACTGTCTCTGTATGCCTAAAATCTATTTTTCCATCTGTTTTAGAACCTTGAAGAATGACAGGTGGTGAATTGGCAAATTTGATAGTACATAATTCATTAGTATTACTCTCCCACCAATAAACAACTTTCTCCCAATCCAAGATGATAATCTGTCTCTCAAGCATTTAATGACAGGTTGCCAAAACTTGATTCTTCTTTGATTACGCCCTACCATAAGTCCAAGAAACTTGAAGGGCGAGGATCCAGATTTATAGAACAAGAATTTTTATGCTGCCATCATGAACTCAGAATCAATTCCCACACCATAAAGATAAATTTTTCATAAAATTTATCTTTAATCCTGATACTAACTCAAATCCCCTCAGAATAGATTTGATTTCCCACTAATTATAATAACTACCATCACATAGAAGCAAAGTATCATCAACAAATTGCAAGATACTCCTTAACATTTTGTCCTCCACTTTGAATCCATTAAACATATTAAGTTCAGTAGCTCTCTTGACCAACACTGCCAAACCTTCAACCATAATAGTAAACAGCAGTGGGGACAATGAATCCCCTTATTTCAAACCTCGTGATGCCTTGAATTCCTTTGATGAGCTTCCATTTATTAATACTGACATGAAATTCTGTTGTACTGCTCCTCTAATCCATTTCCTCCAGTTGGTTCCAAAATTCATGGCTTACATCATAGTGTCTAGGAATTCCCATTCAACACAATCATAAGCCTGAGCAAAGTCAACTTTAAATAGCAAGCATTGTTTCATACTTCTATGTGCATAGTCCATACACTCATTTGCAACAATCACCCCATCAAACAGGTTTCTACCAGGTATGAAGGTTGTTTGGGCAGGTGAAATCAACTTTCCAATAATTATGTTTAGTATTTTTGATAGCATTTTAGATACCACCTTCAAGATGCAACCAATAAGGCTAATAGGTTTATATTCCTCAAAGAAAATAGGGTTTTCCACCTTTGGTACCTGAGATATGAATGATGAAGAAAATGCCTTAGGAAGGTATGCAGTATCAAAAAGTTCTTGTACTGCATTTATTACATCATATCCTACAATGTCCCAACAATGTTTCAAGAATTTGAAGTTGTACCCATCCACCCCTGGGCATTTATTACTATCACAATCCATTACTGATTCTAGCACATCTTCTCTTGTGAAGTTTGCTTCTAACAACTCCATATCTATACTGATAAGCTTGTTCACATCATCCAACTTCATAGTTGGCCTCTCCAAATGCACTCTTTGAAACTTCTCCTTAAAATACTCCACTGCACTCTCCTTGATACTTCCAAGATCTTCCAACAATAATTCACCCCCATTTAATTGCTAATATCGAATTTTTCCTTCTACGAGACCTTAATGATGCATAGAAGAAACTAGTATTTGTATCATTTTCCAAAGTCCACTTAACCCTTGACTTTTTATGGATCATCCTCTCCTTAATTCTCAGCCTACGCCAAACCTCCTCTTGTGCTAACAGACATTCAGTTATACTTTCCTCATTCTGACTCTCATTAAGTTCAATCAGACATTTCTCAGCTTCATTTAATCTATTAACTCCCTCTTCAATTTCAAGATCTACCCATCCAAAGACATTAGTATTCCACCACTTTAGTCTCTTTTTAAGGTATTTGAACTTTAGGTGTAATGCATTCCCTGCAGAACCACTTGTTTGTATTGATGACCAAGTGTCTTTCACAAACCTCAGGAAATCTTTATGCTCAATCCAACAGTTGAAGAATCTAAAGGGTTTAGGCCCCCAATTCAACTTGTTGGATTTTAACCAAACTGGTCGGTGGTCAGAAATATCTTTGTCTCCAGTATGTTGAACCTTAAGGTCCCAATACCTAATCAATTCTTCATCCACCAAATATTTATCAATGTGAATTCTATAACTTCCATTAGTACTAAACCAAGAAAACCTACATCCTACTACAGGCAGGTCAACAAGCTCCACACTTTCTATGAAATGATTAAATTCAATCATCTCTGCACAGTTTGGATTTCCTCATCCCTTCCTTTCTTCCACCACCTTTACTGAATTGAAATCTCCTCCTAATATCCAACTCCCCTCAGGCATTCTAGCCTTTAGTTCAATTATTTCATTCCACAAATGCCTCTTTCCAGAAATATCACAAGGAGAGTAAATATTGATCACATAGAAATTAATCTTATTCCATAAGAAATTTACTCCCAAATAACCTTTACCTCTAAAGCTTGATACTGCTTCAATCAACCCTTTCTTCCAAATGATTAACAATTCTCCTGACAGTCCTATTGCTTTTTATTCTGACTATTCACACTCACCTTTACCCCATATACTCCGTACCATACTATCCTGTAAGCATTGAATCTTAGTTTCCTGCAGTAGACATAAATCAGCACCCCCTTTCTGCAGGATTGGGTTAATCCTCCTTCTTTTGAAGGAACTGCAACACCCACGCACGTTGAAAGAAAATAAATTCATAGGACCCTATTGTCTGCACTTCTCTTTTTGGCATAGGTTAACTTGTCTCTTGCCTCCATGTCCCTTACAATTCCTTCAAATACCTCCTCATCTTCATCACCTTCTATTCCTAATTGTTTAATTGTATGCCATACCTTTAATGGCACATCATCAAAGCCTTTCTTACACCTTAAATTACTCTGGATCACATCTATATCAGTCAGTGAATCACAACATAGCACCGATCCACCTGAATATCTTGATGATGCATATTCCTCATGCATATTCCTATGAGATGTATTCATAATTCTATCTTCTTTAATGAGACCTTTACTTTTTCCAATTGAGTTGTGTAGCAATGTCGAGTAATAAGAAGCTGAAAAGGGGAGCTGGATCTTTTCGTATAGATCCTTCAGTAACACCTTCTTTATGGGTTTGGGCCAAGCCAAAAGCCCAATAGCTCCACCCGGACTACATGATATTGGGTCCGAACAAGTTTGATCCTTCATTGGTCTTCTAATTGCCACATCCAACGATGCCACTACAAACTTATATGACTTATCTACACCTTTCTTCAGGTAACCCTCCAAAAGTGTTAATGACCTTTCATCTCCAATTTGACCCTCATTAAATGAGTTGGCTTCAGTATTCATGCTTTCCTTACACTCCGCCACGTTATGATTGCTCTGCTCCACTCCAATTTTCACCTTTACCTCCTTAGATGCCTTTTCAGCAAAAAGCACTTTTTCCTCCCTGACACAATCTCAATGCATTTGTTTACATTCCCCAAACTATCACTCACTTAAGTACTAACCTCTTCAGAATTTCCTTTAGGCTCTACATTATTTCCATCTTCCTGCATTCCTAGGTCTGCTCCTAGATTATTAGGCTTTTTCAAAATGTCTTCTTCACCTTCCTCGGAGATATCCCACGTGCCACCTTCCCCATATGAATCTGATGTATCATCATATGAATATGCTTCTTCTATCTCCGGCATAACAATTCTCAGCGGTCCATAATTATCTTCTACAAGTTTTACTCTATAGATGTTTTCATTGATCTCAACATTCACGACCTCGTTCATGTTGATGGGAAATTTAGTTCTAACTAGAAATCTTGCGACATCAAAATGTTTTTTCTTATATGTATCATCATCACATCGAATGAAAGTTCCTACCTTATGATGCGTCCGCAAGTGCACGGAAATAATGAAGTAATATAAAAGATTGTCGAACCCACAGAGACCAATGTCAACCTACTGTAATCTATCGTTGCTTTGTAAAGCTAAGGCTAATGATATTCGATGAAAGGGAAACTAGAACTAAAACTAAAAATGAACTTAGAAAATATGATAATAAAGAGAGGCCGGAATATGGATTCCGCGTTCCTAAAGGACTTTGTAGAATTCGGGTACTAATTACAACTATAACTTAGTTCCGTAGAATAAACCAACTTAAAGACTTCGCCTCACGCTCTCGCGGTATTAACTAAAGTCATGTTCCCAAATCCCAAGATTTTTCTCTCGCTCGCCCAGTAACTAGGAAATATATTTTGAAAGCCAATAATATCCTAAACGTATCTAAAGCGCTCTCGCTGTATTTAGATATGTTGCCTACTTTCCACTATCCGGTTCGATCCCCGCACTCTCACAGTGCTGGCTCTAACCTTTATTAATTTCTCCTTAACTTAGCTGAGACGTGACAAGCTATACAATTCTTTATTTTCTGCCACGCAGGCCTTTGTTTAACGTCGATAGCTCGACGACTAATAATTTTCGGTTTCCATGGCCACTTATCAAGCCATCTCACATATCCCTCACCTTTTATTTTCTTCCTTCTGTGGGACGGTTCATTCTTTTAAACTTGTGGTGGTGGTTCTGGATCTATCCTAAGTAATAGCTTTTCGAGTTTGGGCTTAGTTATTTCATCCATAACCTCAAAGTTTAACCTTACCCTCTTAACAGTAATGATATCCCTAGTTTCATGGTCCTCGAATTTTCTCTTTTTATGCGTGACCTCAAATAAAGATGCATCGATGTGGATATTTTCCAATACCTCCGCATACGTTTTGGATTGGGATTCTACCTTAGCTTCCACAAGCCTTTGCCAAAAAGGAATTGGTGGGGTATATGGAGGAGGAACGACATTAGGTGCTTCCTTCGCTGCCTCTTTGATGACCTCCCTTTCAGGTGATCCTAGTGAATTTTTCTCAATCTCTACTTCTTCCTCACCAGAACTCTCCTCAACCTCAATATCACTCTCCTCAACCTCATTATCACTCTCCTCGGGATTCTCGATTTGTTTTTCATTAATGGTTGTTACAACACCCACATGCTCCTCCGGGGAGGGTCCTATAGGTGTCTGTGCAAGCAGGGAGATTTGAGTCTCCAATGCCTCAGTGTGAGTCGCGAGGGACTCGACTATTGTGTTTATCTGCCTAAGGTTTTCATAAGTATCGAGATGTTGTCTTCTAAGCTCTTCATTCTGGAGAGTTTGTGTCTCCGCAAAGTGCTCCATCATGGATTCTAGCCTCGAATTAGTTGTTGTTTCAATGAAATCCTCCATTAATGCTTCGAGGTTGGAATTAACAGATTCTTGTGGTTCCTCAAAATATTGGGAATGGTGATCGTAGAGGAAATCTTGGTGCGGTTCCTCGAGATATTGGGAGTGAGTCAGTGTCGCATTGAAATCCTGCATTAATATTTCTAGGTTGGAATTATGAGATTCTTGCAGTTCCTCGAAATTTTGGGAATGATAATCATAGGAAAAATTTGGTTGCGGTTCCTCAAAATATTGGGAGTATTGCGGTTGGTAATTGTAGAGAAAATTTGGGTGCGGCTCCTCAAGATATTGTGAGTGGTTATCATAGAGAAAATTTGGGTGATACATAGTTTTTAATTTTTTTAAAATTTTTTTTATTATTATTATTTTTTATGGGAGTGCCTTAGTCTATACGGTGCAACAACGGAGTAAAAATATTGACTGTTGGTCCCCGGCAACGGCGCCAAAAACTTAATGCGTCTGCAAGTGCACGGAAATATCGAAGTAATATAAAAGATTGTCGAACCCACAGAGACCAATGTCAACCTACTGTAATCTATCGTTGCTTTGTAAAGCTAAGGCTAATGATATTCGATGAAAGGGAAACTAGAACTAAAACTAAAATTGAACTTAGAAAATATGATAATAAAGAGAGGCCGGAATATGGATTCCGCGTTCCTAAAGGACTTTGTAGAATTCGGGTACTAATTACAACTATAACTTAGTTCCGTAGAATAAACCAACTTAAATTCTTCGCCTCACGCTCTCGCGGTATTAACTAAAGTCATGTTCCCTAATCCCAAGATTTTGCTCTCGCTTGCCCGGTAATTAAGAAATATATTTTGAAAGCCAATAATATCCTGAACGTATCTAAAGCGCTCTCGCTGTATTTAGATATGTTGCCTAATTTCCACTATCCGGTTCGATCCCCGCGCTCTCGCAGTGCCGGCTCTAACCTTTATTAATTTCTCACTCTCGTGAAAAAATCGTGTTAAATATCATTTCACTCTCGTGAAAAAGTTATTTAAATTTGACTTGGAAATTAAAACCATAACAGAATTTTAGTCATAAGTTCGCACCTATTATTTTCTACCGAATCTCGTCGGTAACGACGGTCCTCACACGCCGGACTCTAAACTATTTAGCCAAACATAGTGACAGAAACAAATAAACAATTTTGGGTTTTTGAATTAGGAGAAAACATAGCAAGCGGTTTAAAATGATTTAAAGTGATGCTTGAAGAAAAATAGTAAAAGCTTGAAATAATAACAATGGCAGAAAGATAAAGCATAAATATAAATGGCAGAAAATAAAAGCGTTAAAGTAAATGAACCTGAAGATAAAACTGGAAATAAAACTGAATTAAATATCTTGATATAATGATGGAAAGATTGATCCAAGCATTACATAGATTGAAGGCCTAACACTAATGGTGTGGTAGTTCCTCGATGTGAGAAACTACCACTTTTTACACTAGTAATTTCTGCCTAAAACTACGAAATAAATTCAACAGTGCTTTCGCATACTAAAAACTTGGATCCCTTGAAACTAAATGATAGGTCCTATATATAGTGATAACAGGTTGGAAGTTACTTAAGAATTCATGTGAAAAATAGTGGAGATAATGGGAAGTTGGAGAAGTAGTGGAGAGAATGAGAAGTTGGAGAAGTTCAAGGAGAAAGTGTTGACTGCATTGGGCTTCTTTTTCCACGTCTGCATTCATAACATAATAACCACTCTTGAGCATGTGACGGTCGTGGTGAGGGTGTGACGGGCGTGGCAGCCTTTGGAAGCGTGACAGTCGTGGTAGGTGTGTGACGATCGTCACACACACCACTTTCCATTTTCTGCTCTTTTTCTTATTAATTCTTCCTGTTTTCTTCTCATTTCTTCATGTTTTCTCTACTTTGCTCCATTCAGCTTGGACAATGAAATACCTGCGAAAACACTAGAATACTCGCGGAATAATTGGAATTTGGGCTGAAATAACGTAATTATTAGTCGTAAATCAAGGCAAATATATGATACATTTTCGTGTTATCAACACCTCCACACTTAAACCTTTGCTTGTCCTTAAGCAAATCATGACTCGTAAGACAAATAGTGCATACGGATACTCATCCTAGGATACCAACTCTACTTTGGTTAAGTTTGTGTCGATAGGTACTTGTTCACACACTAAGGATATCGTAACAACACAATTCCGCTTTTGCGGTCATCAACCTCCATCCTATACAAACCAATCAGAATCATGTCATTATACCTAAGCCCTACTCACTCATCCTTCTTTTGTCCCTTTTCATTCTGGCACAATCACATTAAGCCCATTATCCTTTCACACTCATGGTAGGATGGCCTGTTAGTGACTATGATCTCATTATTATCATTTTTTTTTCTTTTTGGCACATTGGCTTAAAAATCAATAAAATAAAGAAGTTTGCGTCGTTGGGCTAAATCATCGGGTGAGGATCACCTAACTTAGAAGGAGCATTTATTTTTTTCTTTTTCTTAATTTACCTTTTAAACCTGAGATCATACACTTATTTGCATCGGCTTCCTACTTAGTGCGTGCTTAGGATGGTGCTGACTGCTAAATAAACTACTTAGGGACTACTAAAGGGGTGAAAACTTAAGGCTATGGCATAACAAGTACTCAAATCGATTTCCATAATTGAGAGGCTCACGGTGTTAAGACGATACCGATCTTGCAGAATTTTCCCAAGTCTCACAATCTAACCTCAATTTTGTTTGTAACCTAAGATTTTCAAAAGAAACACTATTTTTAACTCAAAAAATTTCAAAATTTTTGGTATGTCTCAAGAGAACGGGGAAATCGATAGACAACATAAAATCACCATAAAGACTCGATAGCACATGCACAGACGGACGAAACATTTAAAACAGAAAAAATTTTAAAATCATGCTGGAAAACAATAAATCTAACTAGAAAGCGGTAAAATGAAAGCGGTAAATGGTCCTCCCCCACACTTAAACCAAACATTGTCCTCAATGTTTTGATAAAAGGTGGTAGAGGAAAGATAGAACCTGTATGAATGTCGTTGCGTGCTACCACGGTGAAATTCGCGCCGATTCTTCCCTTGTTGTCCCTGTCTTCACTGGCCACTTCTACTCCGGTGTCTTGTACTACGAGTTATCTGAATTTGCTAAAACTTCATTTTCTTGAAGCCGCTCATTATATTGCCTATTTACGAAGGAAATACCTGCAAAACATGTTAGAAAAATACGGCGCGGTGTGTGCAGGTGGAACCTGACCATGCAAAGAACAAGGAGGATGTAAGTTACGAACGGGAGAGACATGCTTTCTCCCATCATACTCATCATTGGTGTCACCACCAGCAGCGACATTCATAGGAATGTGTGTGCGCACCAACTCATCTTAAGGGATTTTCATCTAGAGATCTTTCTCCTAAATGTAGCTGAGACGTGACAAGCGATACAATTCTTTATTTTCTGCCACGCAGGCCTTTGTTTAATGTCGATAGCTCGACGACTAATAATTTTCGGTTTCCATGGCCACTTATCAAGCCATCTCACATATCCCTCACCTTTTATTTTCTTCCTTCTGTGGGACGGTTCATTCTTTTGAACTTGTGGTGGTGGTTCTGGATCAATCCTAAGTAATAGCTTTTCGAGTTTGGGCTTAGTTATTTCATCCATCACCTCAACGTTTAACCTTACCCTCTTAACAGTAATGATATCCCTAGTTTCATGGTCCTCGAATTTTCTCTTTTTATGCGTGACCTCAAACAAAGATGCATCGATGTGGATATTTTCCAATACCTCCGCATATGTTTTGGATTGGGATTATACCTTAGCTTCCACAAGCCTTTGCCAAAAAGGAATTGGTGGGGTATATGGAGGAGGAACGACATTAGGTGCTTCCTTCGCTGCCTCTTTGATGACCTCCCTTTCAGGTGATCCCAGTGAATTTTTCTCAATCTTTACTTCTTCCTCACCAGAACTCTCCTCAACCTCAATATCACTCTCCTCAACCTCATTATCACTCTCCTCGGGATTCTCGATTTGTTTTTCATTAATTGTTGTTATAACACCCACATGCTCCTCCGGGGAGGGTCCTATAGGTGTCTGTGTAAGCAGGTAGATTTGAGTCTCCAATGCCTCAGTTTGAGTCGCGAGGGACTCGACTATTGTGTTTATCTGCCTAAGGTTTTCATAAGTATCGAGATGTTGTCTTCTAAGCTCTTCATTCTGGAGAGTTTGTGTCTCCGCAAAGTGCCCCATCATGGATTCTAGCCTCGAATTAGTTGTTGTTTCAATGAAATCCTCCATGAATGCTTCGAGGTTGGAATTAACAGATTCTTGTGGTTCCTCGAAATAATGGGAATGGTGATCGTAGAGGAAATTTTGGTGCGGTTCCTCGAGATATTGGGAGTGAGTCAGTGTCGCATTGAAATCCTGCATTAATATTTCTAGGTTGGAATTATGAGATTCTTGCGCTTCCTCGAAATTTTGGGAATGATAATCATAGGAAAAATTTGGTTGCGGTTCCTCAAAATATTGGGATTATTGCGGTTGGTAATAGTAGAGAAAATTTGGGTGCGGCTCCTCAAGATATTGTGAGTGGTTATCATAGAGAAAATTTGGGTGATACATTAATTTTTTTAATTTTTAGAATTTTTTTAATTTTTTTAAAATTTTTTTTATTATTATTTTTTTTTTATGGGAGTGCCTTAGTCTATACGGTGCAACAACGGAGTAACAATATTAACTGTTGGTCCCCGGCAACGGCGCCAAAAACTTAATACGTCCGCAAGTGCACGGAAATATCGCAGTAATATAAAAGATTGTCGAACCCACAGAGACCAATGTCAACCTACTGTAATCTATCGTTGCTTTGTAATGCTAAGGCTAATGATATTCGATGAAAGGGAAACTAGAACTAAAACTAAAAATGAACTTAGAAAATATGATAATAAAGAGAGGCCGGAATATGGATTCCGCGTTCCTAAAGGACTTTGTAGAATTCGGGTACTAATTATAACTATAACTTAGTTCCGTAGAATAAACCAACTTAAAGACTTCGCCTCACGCTCTCGCAGTATTAACTAAAGTCATGTTCCCTAATCCCAAGATTTTGCTCTCGCTCGCCCGGTAACTAAGAAATATATTTTGAAAGCCAATAATATCCTAAACGTATCTAAAGCGCTCTCGTTGTATTTAGATATGTTGCCTAATTTCCACTATCCGGTTCGATCCCCGCGCTCTCGCAGTGCCGGCTCTAACCTTTATTAATTTCTCACTCTCGTGACAAAATCGTGTTAAATATCATTTCACTCTCGTGACAAAGTTATTTAAATTAGACTTGGAAATTAAAACCATAACAGAATTTTAGTCATAAGTTCGCACCTATTATTTTCTACCGAATCCCGTCGGTAACAACGGTCCTCACACACCGGACTCTAAACTATTTAGTCGAACATAGTGACAGAAACAAATAAACAATTTTGGGTTTTTGAATTAGGCGAAAACATAGCAAGCGGTTTAAAATGATTTAAAGTGATGCTTGAAGAAAAATAGTAAAAGCTTGAAATAATAACAATGGCAGAAAGATAAAGCATAAATATAAATGGCAGAAAATAAAAGCGTTAAAGTAAATGAACCTGAAGATAAAACTGGAAATAAAACTGAATTAAATATCTTGAAATAATGACGGAAAGATTGATCCAAGCATTACATAGATTGAAGGCCTAACACTAATAGTGTGGTAGTTCCTCGATGTGATAAACTACCACTTTTTACACCAGTAATTTCTGCCTAAAACTACGAAATAAATTCAACAGTGCTTTCGCATACTAAAAACTTGGATCCCTTGAAACTAAATGATAGGTCCTCTATATAGTGATAACAGGTTGGAAGTTACTTAAGAATTCATGTGAAAAATAGTGGAGATAATGGGAAGTTGGAGAAGTAGTGGAGAGAATGGGAAGTTGGAGAAGTTCAAGGAGAAAGTGTTGACTGCATTGGGCTTCTTTTTCCACGTCTGCGTTCTGAACATAATAACCACTCTTGAGCGTGTGACGGTCGTGGTGAGGGTGTGACGGGCGTGGCAGCCTTTGGAAGCGTGACGGTCGTGGTAGGTGTGTGACGATCGTCACATACACCACTTTCCATTTTCTGCTCTTTTTCTTATTAATTCTTCCTGTTTTCTTCTCATTTCTTCATGCTTTCTCTACTTTGCTCCTTTCAGCTTGGACAATGAAATACCTGCGAAAACACTAGAATACTCGCGGAATAATTGGAATTTGGGCTGAAATAACGTAATTATTAGTCGTAAATCAAGGCAAATATATGATACATTTTCGTGTTATCAACACCCCCACACTTAAACCTTTGCTTGTCCTCAAGCAAAACATGACTCGTAAGACAAATAGTGCATACGGAAACTCATCCTTGGATACCAACTCTACTTTGGTTAAGTTTGTGCCGATAGGTACTTGCTCACACACTAAGGATATCGTAACAACACAATTCCGCTTTTGCGGTCATCAACCTCCATCCTATACAAACCAATCAGAATCATGTCATTATACCTAAGCCCTACTCACTCATCCTTCTTTCGTCCCTTTTCATTCTGGCACAATCACATTAAGCCCGTTATCCTTTCACACTCATGGTAGAATGGCCTATTAGTGACTATGATCTCATTATTATCATTTTTTTTTCTTTTTGGCACATTGGCTTAAAAGTCAATCAAATAAAGAAGTTTGCATCGTTGGGCTAAATGATCGGGTGAGGATCACCTAACTTAAAAGGAGCATTTATTTTTTTTCCTTTTCTTAATTTACCTTTTAAACCTGAGATCATACACTTATTTGCATCGGCTTCCTACTTAGTGCGTGCTTAGGATGGTGCTGACTGCTAAATAAACTACTTAGGGACTACTAAAGGGGTGAGAACTTAAGGCTATGGCATAATAAGTACTCAAATCGATTTCCATAATTGAGAGGCTCACGGTGTTAAGACGATACCGATCTTGCAGAATTTTCCCAAGTCTCACAATCTAACCTCAATTTTGTCTGTAACCTAAGATTTTCAAAAGAAACACTATTTTTAACTCAAATTTTCAAAATATTTGGTATGTCTCAAGAGAACGGGGAAATCGATAGACAACATAAAATCACCATAAAGACTCGACAGCACATGCACAGACGGACGAAACATTTAAAACAGAAAAAAATTTAAAATCATGCTGGAAAACAGTAAATCTAACTAGAAAGCGGTAAATGTTCCTCCCCCACACTTAAACCAAACATTGTCCTTAATGTTTTGATAAAAGATGGTAGAGGAAAGATAGAACCTGTATGAATGTCGTTGCGTGCTACCACGGCCAAATTCGCGCTGATTCTTCCCTTGTTGTCCCAGTCTTTTCTGGCCACTTCTACTCCGGTGTCTTGTACTACGAGTTATCTGAATTTGCTGAAACTTCATTTTCTTGAAGCCGCTCATTATATTGCCTATTTCCGAAGGAAGTACCTGCAAAAATTGTTAGAAAAATACGGTGCGGTGTGTACAGGTGGAACCTGGCCATGCAAAGAACAAGGAGGATGTAAGTTACGAATGGGAGAAACATGATTTCTCCCATCATACTCATCATTGGTGTCACCACCAGCAGCGACATTCATAGGAATGTGCGTGGGCACCAACTCATCTTAAGGGATTGTCATCTAGAGATCTTTCGCCTAAATGTAGCTGAGACGTGACAAGCAATACAATTCTTTATTTTCTGCCACGCAGGGCTTTATTTAACGTCGATAGCTCGACGGCTAATAATTTTCGGTTTCCATGGCCACTTATCAAGCCATCTCACATATCCCTCACCTTTTATTTTCTTCCTTCTGTGGGGCGGTTCATTCTTTTGAACTTGTGGTGGTGGTTCTGGATCTATCCTAAGTAGTAGCTTTTCGAGTCTGGGCTTAGTTATTTCATCTATCACCTCAAAGTTTAACCTTACCCTCTTAACAGTAATGATATCCCTAGTTTCATGGTCCTCGAATTTTCTCTTTTTATGCGCGACCTCAAACAAAGATGCATCGATGTGGATATTTTCCAATACCTCCGCATACGTTTTGGATTGGGATTCTACCTTAGCTTCCACAAGCCTTTGCCAAAAAGGAATTGGTGGGGTATATGGAGGAGGAACGACATTAGGTGCTTCCTTCGCTGCCTCTTTGATGACCTCCCTTTCAGGTAATCCTAGTGAATTTTTCTCAATCGCTACTTCTTCCTCACCAGAATCTCCTCAACCTCAATATCACTCTCCTCAACCTAATTATCACTCTCCTTGGGATCTCGATTTGTTTTTCATTAATGGTTGTTACAACACCCACATGCTCCTCCGGGGAGGGTCCTATAGGTGTCTGTGCAAGCAGGGAGATTTGAGTCTCCAATGCCTCAGTGTGAGTCGCGAGGGACTCGACTATTGTGTTTATCTGCCTAAGGTTTTCATAAGTATCAAGATGTTATCTTCTAAGCTCTTCATTCTGGAGAGTTTGTGTCTCCGCAAAGTGCTCCATCATGGATTCTAGCCTCGAATTAGTTGCTGTTTCAATGAAATACTCCATTAATGCTTCGAGGTTAGAATTAACAGATTCTTGTGATTCCTAGAAATATTGGGAATGGTGATCGTAGAGGAAATTTTGGTGCGGTTCCTCGAGATATTGGGAGTGAGTCAGTGTCGCATTGAAATCCTGCATTAATATTTCTTGGTTGGAATTATGAGATTCTTGCGGTTCCTCGAAATTTTGGGAATGATAATCATAGGAAAAATTTGGTTGCGGTTCCTCAAAATATTGGGAGTATTGCGGTTGGTAATTGTAGAGAAAATTTGGGTGCGGCTCCTCAAGATATTGTGAGTGGTTATCATAGAGAAAATTTGGGTGATACATAGTTTTTAATTTTTTTAATTTTTTTTAAAAAAAATTTTTATTATTATTATTTTTTTTATGGAAGTGCCTTAGTCTATACGGTGCAACAACGGAGTAACAATATTGACTGTTGGTCCCCGGCAACGGCGCCAAAAACTTAATGCGTCCGCAAGTGCACAGAAATATCGAAGGAATATAAAAGATTGTCGAACCCACAGAGACCAATGTCAACCTACTGTAATCTATCGTTGCTTTGTAAAGTTAAGGCTAATGATATTCGATGAAAGGGAAACTAGAACTAAAACTAAAAATGAACTTCGAAAATATGATAATAAAGAGAGGCCGGAATATGGATTCCGCGTTCCTAAAGGACTTTGTAGAATTCGGGTACTAATTACAACTATAACTTAGTTCCGTAGAATAAACCAACTTAAAGACTTCGCCTCACGCTCTCGCGGTATTAACTAAAGTCATGTTCCCTAATCCCAAGATTTTGCTCTCGCTCGCCCGGTAACTAGGAAATATATTTTGAAAGCCAATAATATCCTAAATGTATCTAAAGCGCTCTCGCTATATTTAGATATGTTGCCTAATTTCCACTATCCGGTTCGATCCCCACACTCTCGCAGTGTCGGCTCTAACCTTTATTAATTTCTCACTCTCGTGACAAAATCGTGTTAAATACCATTTCACTCTCGTTACAAAGTTATTTAAATTAGACTTGGAAATTAAAACCATAACAAAATTTTAGCCATAAGTTCGCACCTATTATTTTCTACCGAATTTTGTCGGTAACGACGGTCCTCACACGCCGGACTCTAAACTATTTAGCCGAACATAGTGACAGAAACAAATAAACAATTTTGGGTTTTTGAGTTAGGCGAAAACATAGCAAGCGGTTTAAAATGATTTAAAGTGATGCTTGAAGAAAAATAGTAAAAGCTTGAAATGATAACAATGGCAGAAAGATAAAGCATAAATATAAATGGCAGAAAATAAAAGCGTAAAAGTATATGAACCTGAAGATAAAACTGGAAATAAAACTGAATTAAATATCTTGAAATAATGACGGAAAGATTGATCCAAGCATTACATAGATTGAAGGCCTAACACTAATAGTGTGGTAGTTCCTCGATGTGAGAAACTACCACTTTTTACACCAGTAATTTCTGCCTAAAACTACGAAATAAATTCAACAGTGCTTTCGCATACTAAAAACTTGGATCCCTTGAAACTAAATGATAGGTCCTCTATATAGTGATAACAGGTTGGAAGTTACTTAAGAATTCATGTGAAAAATAGTGGAGATAATGGGAAGTTGGAGAAGTAGTGGAGAGAATGGGAAGTTGGAGAAGTTCAAGGAGAAAGTGTTGACTGCATTGGGCTTCTTTTTCCACGTCTGCGTTCTGAACATAATAACCACTCTTGAGCGTGTGACGGTCGTGGTGAGGGTGTGATGGGCGTGGCAGCCTTTGGAAGCGTGACGGTCGTGGTAGGTGTGTGACGATCGTCACACACACCACTTTCCATTTTCTGCTCTTTTTCTTATTAATTCTTCCTGTTTTCTTCTCATTTCTTCATGTTTTCTCTACTTTGCTCCTTTCAGCTTGGACAATGAAATACCTGCGAAAACACTAGAATACTCGCGGAATAATTGGAATTTGGGCTGAAATAACGTAATTATTAGTCGTAAATCAAGGCAAATATATGATACATTTTCGTGTTATCAACACCCCCACACTTAAACCTTTGCTTGTCCTCAAGCAAAACATGACTCGTAAGACAAATAGTGCATACGGAAACTCATCCTTGGATACCAACTCTACTTTGGTTAAGTTTGTGCCGATAGGTACTTGCTCACACACTAAGGATATCGTAACAACACAATTCCGCTTTTGCGGTCATCAACCTCCATCCTATACAAACCAATCAGAATCATGTCATTATACCTAAGCCCTACTCACTCATCCTTCTTTCGTCCCTTTTCATTCTGGCACAATCACATTAAGCCCGTTATCCTTTCACACTCATGGTAGGATGGCCTGTTAGTGACTATGATCTCATTATTATCATTTTTTTTTCTTTTTGGCACATTGGCTTAAAAGTCAATCAAATAAAGAAGTTTGCATCGTTGGGCTAAATGATCGGGTGAGGATCACCTAACTTAAAAGGAGCATTTATTTTTTTTCCTTTTCTTAATTTACCTTTTAAACCTGAGATCATACACTTATTTGCATCGGTTTCCTACTTAGTGCGTGCTTAGGATGGTGTTGACTGCTAAATAAACTACTTAGGGACTACTAAAGGGGTGAGAACTTAAGGCTATGGCATAACAAGTACTCAAATCGATTTCCATAATTGAGAGGCTCACGGTGTTAAGACGATACCGATCTTGCAGAATTTTCCCAAGTCTCACAATCTAACCTCAATTTTGTCTGTAACCTAAGATTTTCAAAAGAAACACTATTTTTAACTCAAAAATTTTCAAAATATTTGGTATGTCTCAAGAGAACGGGGAAATCGATAGACAACATAAAATCACCATAAAGACTCGACAGCACATGCACAGACGGACGAAACATTTAAAACAGAAAAAAATTTAAAATCATGCTGGAAAACAGTAAATCTAACTAGAAAGCGGTAAATGTTCCTCCCCCACACTTAAACCAAACATTGTCCTTAATGTTTTGATAAAAGGTGGTAGAGGAAAGATAGAACCTGTATGAATGTCGTTGCGTGCTACCACGGCCAAATTCGCGCTGATTCTTCCCTTGTTGTCCCAGTCTTTTCTGGCCACTTCTACTCCGGTGTCTTGTACTACGAGTTATCTGAATTTGCTGAAACTTCATTTTCTTGAAGCCGCTCATTATATTGCCTATTTCCGAAGGAAGTACCTGCAAAAATTGTTAGAAAAATACGGTGCGGTGTGTACAGGTGGAACCTGGCCATGCAAAGAACAAGGAGGATGTAAGTTACGAATGGGAGAAACATGATTTCTCCCATCATACTCATCATTGGTGTCACCACCAGCAGTGACATTCATAGGAATGTGCGTGGGCACCAACTCATCTTAAGGGATTGTCATCTAGAGATCTTTCGCCTAAATGTAGCTGAGACGTGACAAGCAATACAATTCTTTATTTTCTGCCACGCAGGGCTTTATTTAACGTCGATAGCTCGACGGCTAATAATTTTCGGTTTCCATGGCCACTTATCAAGCAATCTCACATATCCCTCACCTTTTATTTTCTTCCTTCTGTGGGGCGGTTCATTCTTTTGAACTTGTGGTGGTGGTTCTGGATCTATCCTAAGTAGTAGCTTTTCGAGTTTGGGCTTAGTTATTTCATCTATCACCCCAAAGTTTAACCTTACCCTCTTAACAGTAATGATATCCCTAGTTTCATGGTCCTCGAATTTTCTCTTTTTATGCGTGACCTCAAACAAAGATGCATCGATGTGGATATTTTCCAATACCTCCGCATACTATTTGGATTGGGATTCTACCTTAGCTTCCACAAGCCTTTTCCAAAAAGGAATTGGTGGGGTATATGGAGGAGGAACGACATTAGGTGCTTCCTTCGCTGCCTCTTTGATGACCTCCCTTTCAGGTAATCCCAGTGAATTTTTCTCAATCGCTACTTCTTCCTCACCAGAACTCTCCTCAACCTCAATATCACTCTCCTCAACCTCATTATCACTCTCCTTGGGATTCTCGATTTGTTTTTCATTAATGGTTGTTACAACACCCACATGCTCCTCCGGGGAGGGTCCTATAGGTGTCTGTGCAAGCAGGGAGATTTGAGTCTCCAATGCCTCAGTGTGAGTCGCGAGGGACTCGACTATTGTGTTTATCTGCCTAAGGTTTTCATAAGTATCGAGATGTTATCTTCTAAGCTCTTCATTCTGGAGAGTTTGTGTCTCCGCAAAGTGCTCCATCATGGATTCTAGCCTCGAATTAGTTGTTGTTTCAATGAAATACTCCATTAATGCTTCGAGGTTAGAATTAATAGATTATTGTGATTCCTAGAAATATTGGGAATGGTGATCGTAGAGGAAATTTTGGTGCGGTTCCTCGAGATATTGGGAGTGAGTCAGTGTCGCATTGAAATCCTACATTAATATTTCTTGGTTGGAATTATGAGATTCTTGCGGTTCCTCGAAATTTTGGGAATGATAATCATAGGAAAAATTTGGTTGCGGTTCCTCAAAATATTGGGAGTATTGCGGTTGGTAATTGTAGAGAAAATTTGGGTGCGGCTCCTCAAGATATTGTGAGTGGTTATCATAGAGAAAATTTGGGTGATACATAGTTTTTAACTTTTTTAATTTTTTTAATTTTTTTTAAAATTTTTTTTTATTTATATTATTTTTTTTACGGGAGTGCCTTAGTCTATACGGTGCAACAACGGAGTAACAATATTGACTGTTGGTCCCCGGCAACGGCGCCAAAAACTTAATGCGTCCGCAAGTGCACAGAAATATCGAAGGAATATAAAAGATTGTCGAACCCACAGAGACCAATGTCAACCTACTGTAATCTATCGTTGCTTTGTAAAGCTAAGGCTAATGATATTCGATGAAAGGGAAACTAGAACTAAAACTAAAAATCAACTTAGAAAATATGATAATAAAGAGAGGCCGGAATATGGATTCCGCGTTCCTAAAGGACTTTGTAGAATTCGGGTACTAATTACAACTATAACTTAGTTCCGTAGAATAAACCAACTTAAAGACTTCGCCTCACGCTCTCGCGGTATTAACTAAAGTCATGTTCCCTAATCCCAAGATTTTGCTCTCGCTCGCCCGGTAACTAGGAAATATATTTTGAAAGCCAATAATATCCTAAATGTATATAAAGCGCTCTCGCTATATTTAGATATGTTGCCTAATTTCCACTATCCGGTTCGATCCCCACACTCTCGCAGTGCCGGCTCTAACCTTTATTAATTTCTCACTCTCGTGACAAAATCGTGTTAAATACCATTTCACTCTCGTGACAAAGTTATTTAAATTAGACTTGGAAATTAAAACCATAACAAAATTTTAGTCATAAGTTCGCACCTATTATTTTCTACCGAATTCTGTCGGTAACGACGGTCCTCACACGCCGGACTCTAAACTATTTAGCCGAACATAGTGACAGAAACAAATAAACAATTTTGGGTTTTTGAGTTAGGCGAAAACATAGCAAGCGGTTTAAAATTATTTAAAGTGATGCTTGAAGAAAAATAGTAAAAGCTTGAAATGATAACAATGGCAGAAAGATAAAGCATAAATATAAATGGCAGAAAATAAAAGCGTAAAAGTAAATGAACCTGAAGATAAAACTGGAAATAAAACTGAATTAAATATCTTGAAATAATGACGGAAAGATTGATCCAAGCATTACATAGATTGAAGGCCTAACACTAATAGTGTGGTAGTTCCTCGATGTGAGAAACTACCACTTTTTACACCAGTAATTTCTGCCTAAAACTACGAAATAAATTCAACAGTGCTTTCGCATACTAAAAACTTGGATCCCTTGAAACTAAATGATAGGTCCTCTATATAGTGATAACAGGTTGGAAGTTACTTAAGAATTCATGTGAAAAATAGTGGAGATAATGGGAAGTTGGAGAAGTAGTGGAGAGAATGGGAAGTTGGAGAAGTTCAAGGAGAAAGTGTTGACTGCATTGGGCTTCTTTATCCACGTCTGCGTTCTGAACATAATAACCACTCTTGAGCGTGTGACGGTCGTGGTGAGGGTGTGACGGGCGTGGCAGCCTTTGGAAGCGTGACGGTCGTGGTAGGTGTGTGACAATCGTCACACACACCACTTTCCATTTTTTGCTCTTTTTCTTATTAATTCTTCCTGTTTTCTTCTCATTTCTTCATGTTTTCTCTACTTTGCTCCTTTCAGCTTGGACAATGAAATACCTGCGAAAACACTAGAATACTCGCGGAATAATCGGAACTTGGGCTGAAATAACATAATTATTAGTCGTAAATCAAGGCAAATATATGATACATTTTCGTGTTATCACCTTACCAGAGACCGGTTTGAATAACCTAGTATCCCAAGCATAACATGGTAATCCATAGCATTTCATCCATGTGACCCTTTCATTATCTACCTCACTAGGACTTCATGGTCTAATGTCACATAACCATTTCTCAATCCAATCTCGAGCTTGCTCTATGATTGCTAGAATGTCACCTTTCTCCTTTTCCTCAAGTAAACATAAATTACCTCCAAGAGGAGTGGCTTTTATATTAAAAAGTCCTTCCTCATTCAAAGTATGTTGAATGTTATACGTACATCCTGGCGTTAACACCTCCCCCACATAAGCTTTATCAAATCTAATCATTTCACTCTTATCAACATTGAACTGAATATGAGCAAACTGAAATCTTTTTTTATTTTCATCCATATGTATATCTTTTTTTCCCCCTTCATCCCCAACAGCGACGGTTTCGTACTAACCACCTGGGCATAAGTTTTGCCTATAGGCAGTGTTGATCTTCCATTTTTTACTTGGTAACTCCCAGTCTTGGCTTGATAGGTCCCTATCTTGGCTTGAATATGGTTACCCTGATACTTTCTGTTATCTTCAGTCCTTTGAAACCAAGGTACATTTGCATGTATCTTCCTCCCTTGAATATGTATGTTGACCAGCTTTACCGCCATTAATCTCTCATCATTCACCTTTCTAAAACAAACGAAGCCATACCTCCTCCCCCTCTTATCTAATCTTGATGGGATGTACACTTCTGACACCAATCCATAGACTTTAAACACATCAAACATCCCTTTTGCATCCA
Organism: Lathyrus tuberosus; assembly: GCA_022829125.1. Taxonomy (NCBI): domain Eukaryota; kingdom Viridiplantae; phylum Streptophyta; class Magnoliopsida; order Fabales; family Fabaceae; genus Lathyrus; species Lathyrus tuberosus. The sequence goes on along the minus strand of JALAZF010000222.1, from coordinate 6,544,267 downwards.
TGGAGTCTGGAAACTCCGTGAAGAAAAACACAGATATTTTTTTGTCATCCCCCACGCCCTTGCCTATATGATCTTTCCAAACTGAAACTCTTAACATCTTTCCACCACTAGTTTTCTTCCTCTTACCTACCACATTCCACTCCATACTCCATGAATTATTGTTGGAAAATCAACCTATCCTCCTTCACCTCCTCCAATAAAGGCACCTATAAGAGTTGGGAAGATGATGGAGAGAAGTCGAGTCAAATCAAGTGAATATGGTTGCCCTCTCTCTTGCAAGGGCAGCTAATTCTTGGTCTAGGCGTATTACATTTAACTCGACTCCTCCTTGTTTTGAACAAGTTTTGATTAATGAACTGCATTGAGTTTGTTTTGGTAAAAAAAAGTATTATCGTTGAATTATGCTTTAAAATTTTTGAATTATGAAGAGAAAGAAAAAATATTTTGAGATAACTAGAAATCAATAAGTCAAAATGCATGTTTAGTTCAGACAATTCACAAGTATCAAGTTTGGTTAGTCGATTTGTGGATCCATTCACTAATGTTAAAATATTTTATATTAATTACGAGATACTCTAAAATACTCTAAATTAATATAAAAGATATTATAAGATTTTTATAATATTCTAAATTAATATAAAAGATATTATAAGATATTTATTATAGTAGTAAATGAGTTATAATATGGGCTCATTAAAGATCTGTTGGGTTTCAACGATTATAAATATTAATCTATATCATTCTTGTTTCATAATCTTCTGAACTTTATATACTGAAGACAGAGAGAAGGGTTAGGAATCCTCAATAAGCTTAGGGAGGTAAGGGTTTAAATTCCTTGGAGTTCTTGGAATTTGGGAAACATTTAGAGGTATCTAAGGTGGTTGAGAAACACTTATAAACACCTTGGGCTTGTATGATTCATATATTGAAAGTTGGAGAGATTGGGAAACACTTTGGTAAAAATTGAGTTTGGTTTGTGTGAACCACAAAATCCATTTTCTTTAAACTCAATTGTGATCTCTTCTAACAACTTTTCGAAGTATAGTGAATCAGAGAGCCGTTATATCCCCAAAGTAGTTCATTTGATTAAACTAAATAAACAAGTTAGTGTGTTCCTGTCTTTTATCTTCTTTAGGCTTTGTGTGATTTTTCTTTCGCTTTTGGCAGGTTATTGTGTTGCTTTAAGCCAGTTATTTTGGTTATCATTGTTCTTTATCCCCTCACATTAAATTTATTGGGGAGTTTGATAAGTGGCTTTTGCATCGTTCTTTCTAGTAGTTGTCCTTTACTATTTTATCGTATTTTGTTTGACTTCCTTTCTTTGTCATGTTTTATGCTTTAGTGTTTTATTGTGAATTCCAGGATCTAATGAGCATCCAATACAAATAGGATCAAAGGCTAGCAAAACGGAGTGAAAACGAAGAAAAATACAATTATTCTGATACATAACTCAAAGAGATGCTACGAACACCCGTAGCAGCTGCTATAGGTCATAGCAACATCATGCCCAAGGCCTTTTTGTGCTTTGTAAGTGATGAATCTAGGGACCTGCTAAGGCCACCCGTAGCAGCGACTTTAGGCCGTAGCAAGGAAGCGAGAGAAAGTCCATGTTTTTGTTTTTCTTCCATAATTAGAAAGATCTCCTATTGATTATGGTTGTTAGGCTTGATTGGATATGAATCAAATCTAAATATTTTGCATTGAACCAATGATATTTTTCACTTTAATTTTTTCCCTATAAAACTCATAGCATGTTATAAGTTTAGGGTTCCCAACTTTTCTATTTTTCGATTCCTAGTTTTCAAGTTTCTATTTTTCTATTCTCTTTGTAACTCAAGTCTCCAAGAGAGCAATTTGTGGAACAAGTTTATAATTCAATTCAGGTTTTCTACTTATTCTTTTTATATTATCCATCTGTTTTATTTGATTGATATGAGTTTGATGATGAATATCTTTGTGGTTGTGTTTTCCCTCACTAATAGTGAGTAGTTTCCTAGGGACTAGGGGTTATGTGGATTGTTTCATGACCAATTATAAGATCTGTTACTATCGATTGTGATAATTTTAATTAAACTTATTTTATAATCCGAGTTCATGCATTCCAACTTCATTACAAAAGTAAGTGGTTCTCAGGTATCGATTGTAGTATGAAAGGATACTTGCAGATAGCGGAGCGCATATTTTTAAATAACTTAATCTAGATGATGCGAAAGCCGACAGACAAATTTCAGAAAACATATAGATAGGCAAAAGTAATGACTCATCCAATAATAATCCGGACAATGCGAAAGCCAGTGGATTATTCGTCGGTGATGGGGGCAATGCGCTGACGAAAGCAGGTAGTGCCCAATTTTATCTATTTTCTATAATTTATGCAAAAGATCCGCAATATATGTGACAAGGATTGTGCGATAGTGTTAGAAATATGAACTATAACCCCGAGTCGAAGAAGCAATATTTGTGTAAATCTCTTTCTCAACAAATCAGATGAATGTACCTAAATGTTAACACAAACGTTAAATTTAGATGTGAGTCTTGACATTAAAAGTATTTGAGAACAATGAATATAAATTGAAATCACCATGAAAGATGTACATATGTGCACCATAATTATAGTACAGTTATGTCTAGCTAATTAATACCTCGCATAAGATCCAAAATACCATTCTTTTTAATTATATAAAGTTGATATGGTTCTTGTTGTAATTGTATCTTAGAAGAGTCGCCCATCTCCTCTATCATACTAGTCAACTTTTATAATTGCTCTAGTTGAGGTACTATGGTCTCAATCTTGTCCTAGCGGGATGAAAAACTATCTTTCGTGTATGCACCACCCAAAATAACTTTCTCAAATAGGTATAACTAATTTAAATTTAGGTGGGTGAGTACAGTCATTAATTTCAATTATTGCATCATAAAAACAACAGTAATGCAATACATAATTTTAAGAAAACAAACAGCAACACCATACAACACATATTTTCAATCAAACAAATAAAAAGAAAAGTTGCTAAACAAAACTTATACTTGCCTCAATCACATCTCGAGTCCAACTCTCGCATACCTCTTGGATCAAACTCTTTTGCATCTCCTGGGTCAAATTCTTTCGCATAAACACCTGGTCCTTTTCTAATGTTTCCTTTATCCTCCTTTGCATCCTCTCCTCCAGCCTCTTTTCTATGTTCTCCCCCATCTTCTGCTCCAACCTTTGATCAACTAGTTCTTTAATCTATTTTTAACACATTTCGTCGCTCTCTGATGATGATCTAAAAAATAACCTCAGATTGATACCTCGTCCAACACTACAAACATGCACACCATGCTCCTTTGTTCTAATAGCTTCTACCAATATATCATGGCGTTGTTGTTGAGCAAAGGCACCATCATTGGATTATTCAACCAGCGAATCCTATAATACAAATAAAAGTGCATTACCAAATTGAATTAACTACAGTTAATAATGTTTAAAAATGAATATACTTACAATCTTATCATAAACTATGTGTGTAGCGTCTTATGTGAACTTTCCTCCTGGTCTTTGACATTCTCTCTTCCATTTCTCATGGTGTGATGTGGAGATAGGTTGCGATTAAGGCTTAGTGAAGGATCTCCCAACTCTTGTTTTCTTCGTTTCTTTTCTTTTATCATTGTCTCCTCCAGTTTATCATATCCTCCACGAGACAATCTATGTTGATATATATATATATATATATATATATATATATATATATATATATATATATATATATATAACCCTATTTTTCTTTCCTCTACGATTCTTAGTCAGGAATTCATGAGTGTTGCGAGACTTCACAAACTTATCCAAAACCTCCTGATCAATAAAACTATATATCTCATGTGAATGCTTTAAGTTAAACTTTGGGCTTTTAATATAATTCGTTGTGAGTTGTGTCTTAAATACCCATATAACTCTCAATAGCATAGGAAATCCATTTATTTTCCAACTTACTATCATCTTTTGGAACAATAAAAACATCCTACATTTACATGATAAATTTGGTATTTGTTTTAACAAAAAAAATAAATTGTAATATATACTTGTAAAAATATCATGAAAGTTAAAATAAATACTCCAACATGAGTCCATGTACTTGTTTTCACTTCACTATCAACCTCTAGCTTATTATATCCTCCACAAGATAATATATGTGTATAAATATTTTTTCCCTATTTTCCTTTCCTCTTTAACTCTTAGCCAGGAATTCATAAGTGATATGAAACTCGACAAACTTATCCCAAGTCTTCTGATCAATAAAACTATACATCTAAGGCGGAGGCTTTAAGTTACACTTTTGTTTTTTAATATAATCTATTGTGAGTTGTGTCTTAAACCCCCTCCAATGCTCACCAGCGTTGAAAATCCATTTCTTTGTCAGCTTACTATCATCTTTTGGGCCAATAAAAACATCTTACATTTACATAGTAAAGTTGGTATTGATATTAAATAAAAAATAAATGGTCATATATATATTTGTAAAATAAATTATGAAAGTTAAAATAAACACCCCAACATCGGTCCATATACTAGTTTTCACTTCACTATTAAAGGCTCTAAGATTTGACTAAATTTTGGTAAAACATGGTGTTGAACAAGATGTCCTAACATGAAGAAATCTATTAAAAGAAAACATGTCAGACAAGATGTCCTAGCTTGAGGACTCGACATCTTGGTCTGATACAGCAGGTTGTTGCAGATTTGTTCCAAGATTTAAAGCAAAATCAGAACATGGATCAAGGAATGACTAAACAGAGATTTTGAAGCCCACGGACAGTTGAAGGTTGTAAAAGAAAAACCAAGACCTAGGGCAAGTAGTTAGACCTTGTTAAGACTTTTGTAAAAATAGAAATAAGGGTTTAGGGTTTTGAGAGTCGTGTACTTTCTTGTATTGTAAGTCACCCTTTGTATCAGTTTGATACATTGTGGTAGACATATTTTTACAGATTCAGGAACCTGTAAGTAATGAATTGTATATTGTTCTTGGATGAAGCTATTAAGTAAATTCAAGTATTAGTGTTAGTCAAGAGTTTTGACTAAATATTGTGTTGAAAGGGTTGTCTTTCAATTGGACAGATTGATGCAATTACCGGAGGTTGTAATTGTTAGATATCATTGAGGTGATTTAGGAGTTGAGATGGGGCTCTCTTATCTAGATGGGGTTCTAGATAGAATTAGACTGGGTAGGGATTAAGTAAGGGGTTGTAAACCAGAAGTTGTTTAGCTATGAATTAATACTACTTATAGTGAATTCATTCCTGGCTTGGTAGCCCCCAGATGTAGGTGTTGTTATTCACTGAACTGGGTCATCATATCTTTGAGTTATTTATCATTCTGTTATGTTAAAATCAGTCTGCTCTTATGCTCAGAAGTATATGTCTTGACTGATGTTGAAACATTTGTCATGACATTGTCATTGATCTGCGGTTTTTGAATGTTCTTGTTTATGTCCTTGTTATGTTAAGCAGAGATCAAGTATCTCGACATCTCTCAGGACATCTGAGAGCTGCTACCAGAATTTCAATTGGTATCAGAGCAGGCATCCTGTTCTATTTCTGGATGAGTTCTAGGAAAGATACTTTCAGGTCTTTGAACAAGGAAGGAGGTTGCATGATCATACCATCCATTGGTGTTATTGGATAGGTTGTTCTAGATAAACAACTGCTGGTGGTTGACTGGTACTTTGTGAAGATTCTACCGTTACTCCCGATAATGATTCTATTGTTATGCATGGTGCCTTATAAGATGTTCTGACATCTTACCTGGTGCATGTTGAAGATGGTGTCAGTTTCTATAGTTGTTCTTTCCATCTCTAGCTGGGAGTAATATACAGGAGAGAGCACTGTGATATGGAGTCCTCTGAAGGATCCCTCTATGTTGCTTGGGAGATAGTTTAAATTTGGTAACATGAAGGCCAATAGGTAGAAAAAGGTTGATTTGAGGTCTTGTGTATCTAATTCTTGATCTATGGATTTGATAAACACTCTATGTCATGTTTAAAGTAGACCAAGATTCTAGATTTTCTCTCAAGTTTACTCTTAAAGGCACTTTTGAATGTGTTTGTTTAATAGAGTCATAAGAAAAGATGGTCAAGAAGATGTTCCAAGGGTACTTAGAAGTGTGACATGAGAATGTCATACCATAGAAGAGATCCAAACGCAATTTTTTTTGCTTCCAACACTTATATGAGATTGTATTTGCTTGAAGATATCCGGTATAGTTGTTCAATTGTCAGCACAATTGTACTGACACTCAACTAGGCTGGAACTGGAGTAAATGTTGATCAATGTCAAAGCAGTCTTATGAGTATGAAGACATTGGATCTTTCTCTTGGAAAGTGATTCTGTTTATCCAAGGATGTTACTGGTTTGTCTGAAGATGGTCTTCTTAGGAAGATTTATGCTTTGAAGATCTCATCCTAGGTTGTGATGGATGTCTTATTCCTAGCTTTGTAGCTAGAGTAAGGAGGGATGTAAATCTGAAGAATACAAAATTGGGATTTAAAATCAATTACAATTTGTGGCCTTAGCAAGTATACAGTTGATTATCCTTTTGCTTGGTGCTCAAGAAAGGTGATGTTTTTCCATAAGGCGTAGCTTCTAACAATTTCAAGAACTCAAGAACCTATTCTTTGCACCTGTTGTGTCTTGAAGAATGGATACAGTCACTATCTTGTATGCAGTCCTCAAAAGATCCTTATCTTATGTCTAAATGTGATCAATGTGTGTTATTCTAGAATTTGTGTCAGAACCAATTTCAATGACTATTCATTGGAAAAGGAACTGATGTTCGACCAGATGTTGAAACATCCTTCCAGAAGAGTGTGTGCAGAATCTTGTTGATCCAAGGGGTGAACTTCTTGGACAAAGGAGTGTTGTGGCATATGCTCTAGAGGCTAAACAAATGTGTGTTGATCAAAGGGTTGCAAATATACTTTTGATTGGACTTGAATAAATTCTTAGTTGGCAGTCTAGGAATTCTCTTGGACAGGTGTGCTGATGTGGTGAAGATTAACACATAATTAGCTTGATGAACATTCCTTGGTCCAGTTCACTGCTAATCTAAGCACATAAGGGTGCAGAAGATATGCTTCATTATCTCCTATAGGAGTATGTGTGGAAGACTATTAAAAGCATCTCAACCAGACTATATGGAGTTTTGTCTCTGGTATGGATGATTATATTGGGGAAAGGAACTTAAGTTAGCAATTGATCAAAGTATCTTTTGAAGACTGGTTGTTGTATTGCTGAAGACAGGATAGAGGTTGTTTACTCAAACTTGAATATAAGGTTCAAGTCTATGAGAACATGGAACTCTTGTTCTGTTGAGATAGAAGAAATCTCAAGGTGCTTGAAGATGTTTGATGTATTAAACATCAGATAGCATGCTTACATCTTCTGCTTCTGGTCAAAAGCTTTATCGGTCATTATCTGATGGGTGTGAAGATTAAGCTGATACAGGTGTGTATCATATTAAGATCTTCATGGGTATCTTGGAGGTGTAAGAATGGTAAGTCCAGTGATTGGTGTTCCTATGATCAAAGTTCATGATTCCTATGATTGAGACTGTTGTCCTAAATGATGTTGGAACATCATTTCTGGTTTTGGTTAATTTTGGAGGATGACTGAGTTTGATTTTTAGCTTTGGAGCTATATCTTCATGGTGTAGAGCTACTGGTCAAGACTGTGTGGATTCTAATGATAGGTTCTGCTTGAAGTATCACTAGTAAAGATTGTATTAGGATGAATCTTGAGAAGGAAACAGGCTGAAAGTTGTATCGCTTTTCATATGGAGAAAGGGTCTGATGTCTTCCAAATGTGAGTGACATTTTGGCTAACCAAGGAGTTAAGTGAATTCATGGATGTGAGCATGCCATATTTGTTTGGATTTATTCTCAAGAACAAGGTTTATCTATGGCTGTAAAATTCAAGAGGGATTTGTACACTGTGTGGGTGTGTTCAGGGGGAGAGTGATCAATGGCGTTATTTGATCTCAATCCAATGTTCTTTGGTTATGATACAAGGAGTGTAGTCCTGGTATTTTTCTCACTTATAAGCATGAAGATGCTCATGTGATTCTTGTGAGATTGTGATGTCAGGCACGATGTCTTAACATCATGGTGTGTTGAACCATTTGGCTTAGTCAACTTTGCTTGGGAGGTTGAATTGTTAAGGCTATTGACTTATTTCAACTTGGTTCTTATTTCTTAGGAGAGACCTGAGAAAGTAGATTGGGTATTATCTGGGAGAATTTATTTTTCTCTGCAGATTGAGATAAGGATCATGGGAGTCCTTGTTGATAAATGGGAGATGTCAGACATGGTGTCTTAACATCTTGGGTAATTTCCTTTAATTCTGGTTGAAAGAAGCATGCTGGGGTTATTTAAAGAAATTGTGACTATGCCTCAAAGGTTATAAGAGAGAACAGACAAAGTATGACCAGGTGTCAGGACATTGTTTAGGACTTGTGGCTATTTCAAAGTATCTCTATTTGGAAGGTGCTCCTTGGACGGTGGAAAGTGTGTCTTTGAGAAGGTATGCAAAACATGTTTCTTGATACATACCCATTCTTTGGATGGTTCTCATTAAAAGAAGAAATAGTCAAATCTGATTTGGGCGGTGCACAGTCATTTATGATGAAGTTATCTCCTCATTGAATTATTCTTCGGTAACTTCTATGAACCGTTAATTCCTAAGAAAACTGCTTGGGTATTCAAAGGGGGGCGCTGCCTCTTGTGTCTCAGGTTGTCTCTTTTGGTGGGTTGTAAGGTTATGGATTTTGTCCAGGTTTAGGTGAGTACCGTTTGGGTCTGGAACTGTGTTGGTTACTTTGGCCAATTTTTGGCTAAAAAGAGGGAGAAAGGTTGTGTGTTCATCTCAGTTGTGTGTTGGTCTTACAACACATGACTGATCTCCTTTTGGTTGTGGAGTCCATTCTTGTAGTTGTTTTGTAAGGATGTTTGATAAGATGTTCTAACATCCTGTCTGTGGCTCAGTTCTCCTTGATCTGAGTTTTCTTTTTGTGTCTTATGATCTGAGTTATGAACACAGTTGTGTCTTGTGTTATGAGTTATCCAGATGTAGGGTTTGGTTCTCTGAGCCCTGGTCTGGATAATGGAGGATGGTAAATTGGGACTGGTTTTAAGGGGAAGTGTCGTGCATCTTCTTCCTCATGTACACCAGGACAATGGGTACACGGCATACAACAGGTGGAGTGTGCTGTGTAAATCATCCATACAGCTGGACAAGAAAAATGAAAGCTTCCAAGAGTCACATTATTTTCTGATAGACTCGTCACAGGCTGGCTGAAATGACTTCAGGACTTTCTACTCCTTCTTTCTTTGTCTTCCTGGGTTTATTGTGCAAAAGGAGTTTTATCCAAAATTTGTCAAAAGGGGGAGATTGAAGGCTCTAAGATTTGACTAAATTTTGGTAAAACATGGTGTTGAACAAGATGTCCTAACATGAAGAAATTTGTTAAAATAAAACATGTCAGACAAGATGTCCTAGCTTAAGGACTCGACATCTTGGTCTGATACAGCAGGTTGTTGCAGATCTGTTAAGGCGAAATCAGAACATGGATCAAGGAATGACTAAACAGAGATTTTGAAGCCCACAGACATCTGAAGGTTATAAAAGCAAGACCAGGACCTAGGGCAAGTAGTTAGACCTTGTTAAGACTTTTGTAAAAATAGAAATAAGGGTTTAGGGTTTTGAGAGTCGTGTACTTTCTTGTAAGTCACCCTTTGTATCAGTTTGATACATTGTGGTAGACATAGTTTTACAGATTCAGAAACTTGTAGGTAATGAATTGTATATTGTTCCTGGATGAAGCTATTAAGCAAATTCAAGTATTAGTGTTAGTCAAGAGTCTTGACTGAATATTGTGTTGAAAGGGTTGTCTTTCAATTGAACAGATCGATGCAATTACCAGAGGTTGTAATTGTTAGATATCATCTAGATAAAATTGCACTGGGTAGGGATTAAGTGAGGGGTTGTAAACCGTAAGTTGTTTAGCTTTGAATTAATACTACTGATAGTGAATTCATTCCTGGCTTGGTAGTCCTCAGATGTAGATGTTGTTGTTCACCGAATTGGGTCATCATATCTTTGTGTTATTTATCATTATGTTATGTTAAAATCAGTCTGCTCTTATGCTCAGAAGTTTATGTCTTGACTGATGTTGAAACATATGTCATGACATTGTAATGAATCTGCAGTTTTTTAATGTTCTTGTTTCTATCCTTGTTCAGTTAAGCAGAGATCAAGTGCCTCGACATCTCTCAGGACATCTGAGATTTGCTACCAGAATTTCAACTATCAACCTTGCTCCAATTGTCTAACAAAATACTTGCTTTTCTCCTTCCAAGTAATGTCACATAACTCTTAAAATTCGTAGCATGTTCACCATTATACTTATCAGTTTTAAGCAAAAATCGATTGGCATCCTAACATCGGTGTTGGAATCTTTTGCCAACTTAATCATCATCATGGAACCTCTAGAATTTTTTGTACTTTTAGTCTTAATATATGTGTTTGTATGAGAGGTGGTGGTTGTAAGAGAGATGGTGTTTGACTCGCTCATCTTTGTTTAAATAACAAAAACGACAATAAATATTTTACTTAACACAAATCAACAAAGACACCTAATGTGAGATTCATATGGTACATATGGTACATTTTACTTAACACAACATCAACACTTCTTAAGAGCACTCCATATGTTTAGCCTCATAATCATTTTGCTTAACACAATATCAACAAAGAAATTTAGGAGAACTTCCTAAAAATAGTCTCAACAAAGGAATTTAATGTGAGATTCATGGTACATATAGTATATTTTACTTAATACGTTTGTAAGAGCACTTCATAAGAATACCATCGTAAATATTTTACTCAACACAACATCTACAAAATCAACACTAAAAAGGAAAGACCTATTTTACTTAAGAATGAAAGTAAAATTACAACAACAACATGAAGCACAAGTGTCTAGTACAAAAAGAAACAAGATACTCAAGAAAAAAACCAGAAGCCAAAGCAAAATTAATACACAGTCATCTTGCTTGACACAAGCTAGACCTCAAACAAACCAGGTCCACCATCAATAGATCAGGTCTCAACTCAAGAGAAACAAAAGGGCTACCACCACTCTAAAACAAGGTAGATACGGATTTTTACTTAACTCATGGCTGGCTAATTTTTTCATTTTCCATTTTATAATGGTCCCAAGTGGAGTTGAACCCATGCCCTTTGCCATAACTAAGTACTCTTTAACCACTAGGCTAACTTTATATTTTGTTTATATTATTGCAACACAAATATATATATGATTCTAACATAAATATTTATTTAATATTTATATTAATAAAATATTAATTTCATTAATTAATAGACTAATTATTAAATAAAGTAGTTTATCAAGTATTTTAATAATGTATCTATTTAATAAACTGTAAAAAAATATTTTATAAAATAACTATTTATCAAGTATTTTAAAAAATTATTTAATAAACGGTTAAAAAATATTTTACCAAAAAACTATTTATCAAGTATTTTAATATAAACTATTTAATGATATGAAAAAATTAAACTATTTAATAAAATACTTTTGTAATACTGAAGTAGTTTATTAATATTATTAAGTAGTTTATTAAATATTTCAAATATTTCAACTACTTTTGTAATACTGAAGTAGTATATTTTTATTGATTTTATGAAATAATATTAATATTCTTAAATAATTTATTAAATATTTCAACTATTTAGTTAATTAACATTATTAAATAGTTTTATACAGTTTTTTAAAATACTTTTTTAACAGTTTATTAAATAGTTTTTTAAAATACTTGATAAATAGTTTTTTAAATATTAAATAGGTTATTAAGTAATTTATATTTCAACCATTAAAATATTAAATAGGTTATTAAATATTAAATAATTTATTAATTAATTTATATTTTAAATAGATAAAATAGTTTATATTAAATAGATAAAATAGTTTATTTAAAATAGTTTATTAACGTTCCACTAAGCCATTAGAAAATAATTAACCTTCCACTAAGCCAATCATTCAACTTGATAATAACATTGCAACATGAATGTATATTTCATAAATAATTCAGTATTCAATAAATTACTTAATATTGATAAAAAAAATAAATTACTTAATATTTAATAACATTACTTAATTTATTTCAACTATATATATTACTTAATGTTCCATTAAATGCTTTAGTATTAATATTTCATATTATTTGATAAATTAATTTTTATTTCATATTAATACTTATGTGTTTAATTAAGTAAGTTTTATTTCATATAAATACTTATGTATTTAATTAACTAATTTTTATTTTATACTATTTATTAATTATTTAATATATTTATTTTATTTTTATTTTTATTGATACTATGAAATAATATTAATATTATTAAATATTAACTATTTAGTCTATTAATAATTATTTTATTAAATATTAAATAATCTATTTAATAATTAGTCTAATTATTAATGATATTAATATTTTATTAATATTTAATAACATAGTTGAAATATTAAATGATTAATGAAATAATCTATTAAATAATTTATTTAATAAATAGTCTATTAATTAATGATATTAATATTTTATTAATATTTAACAAAATAGTTGAAATATAAATATTAAATAAACTATTTTATCATTAATTAATAGTTGAAATATTAATTAATAACTAGTCTATTTTATCAACTATTTTAAAAAACTATTAAAAAATATATTTTACAAAAAAAAATGTATTTTACTAATAGATGCAGTAATAATAATGTTACTATTTAATATTTAATAGATGCAGTAATATTAGTATATTAATGTTAGTTGCAGTAGTAATGTTAGTTATAATATTAATGTATATGAAGTAATATTAGTATATTAGTATATGCATTACAAATATAAACAAAAGGAAGTAAATGGCTTGGTGGAAATCTGTTGTTGTTGAAACCAAAAGGTCCTGGGACTAATCGTAAAAAGAAATCAAATGTTAAGGACTCAGACAAAAAAAAAGATATAGAGACCAAATTCAAAAACGCGCCACGCCAACTTACAGGGACCAAAAGACTATTTAAGCCATATATATATATATATATATATATATATATATATATATATATATATCAACATAATTAGAATAACATAATATTATTGAATTGTAATTGCTTTTGTTGAAGCAGGTTGCTCGACCGAAGTAAGGAAGTGTCAAAATCGTGTTAGTAGTGAAATCTCGAAGTGTGTCTTGACAGAAATTTCGACTTAGTTCTAATTTTGTAGTTTTACCAAAATTAGGTATTTTGGGCCTTGCTTGAGGAGCAAGCAAGCCCAAATCTATAAATAGGGTGTAACCCTATTATGAATTATAACACAATAGAAGTGCAGTTTCACAGTTGAATAAAATCTCAGTTTGAGAGCAGAGAGAAGCTCTGCAGAAACAAGTTCTTCTTCTTCCCTTATTTTTCCTAAACTCTAATTTCATTCTTCTTCAATTTCATCTTTTCTTTCTTATTCCATTCATAATTGTGCAACAAGAATAGTCTTGCAACCAATGATGGTTGATTCACTTAAGTAAAGAGTGAAGTACAAAAGGAAATCGATCGGTGTGATTGAATCTTGTTCATCAAGATTGCAGCGGAATTCTCCCCAGGTTTTGGTGAATTTCCAACAAATATCTAATAGAAAAATGTGTTGGATGCATAGAGTTTTCTCTTTCCATCCTTCATCGTCCTAGATGCTTGAAATTTACCTTCATGTTCATGTCGAGCTTCGTTAGAGTCAATCAAGATTTCATTGTAGTTTGATTATTCTAGTGTGGAGTGATATGTTGCAATGATATGAATAAATTCTAAGAGCTTTGCATTTGAGATCAGTTTTTTTGTAATGGTGTTAGGTCATAATTTCATTCTTTTTATCTTTTTGAAAGGCCAAGATCTGAAGGTAGAAGATCGTTATTGTTACAACACTTCTTTCTCAATCTCCTTAATTGTAGTAATTGATGTTGATGTTGGATTAGAACGCTTGGAGGAGTTCCCTGGCGCAAGGTTGGGGATAAATTCCTCTTTACTATTATGATTCAAACGAGATTCTTATTGTAGAATTTCACAGAAACCAATTGTCGCTTTTCACATACGGCACCATTGTTCTGTATTAGAACCATAATTGTGATGACGAACTTCTGTTGCTTGTAAAAGTGTCACATGCAAGTATGCATGTATGTTTAAAAGTAGCAAATGATAAAATTAAGGATATCGTACCCACAAGGACTGAATGTTACTTAGGTTGATTTTGTACTACTCTATCTTTTGATTTCAAGCATGAGCAAGGATAAAAATAATATATGAATGTCATAAGTTCAATCTTTCCTCTTTAAACCAGATCTATAAACAATTCAAGGTGAGAGTGAAATAATATCAAGAGAGTGCATGTTGATCCAAGGTCAATTAATGTTAATGATGTAACAATGTATTCATGAAGTGTAGTGTCGTGCCAGGAAAGGTCAGAGCAATCTAAAGGTCATAGAGATCTTTTATAGTTATAGTTCATTATCTCTAAGTGAACTAATTAAGTGAATATGTATATCCTACTCTTTTCAACTACTTTTATTATGAAATCCACTCGTTGTTGGATCTCTCACAACAACAAGTTGTTATCTTTTTCTAATTTGATCACTCAAAGAATCAGATTTATAAACAAGTTAACAAATAATAAAAGAACGCACTAAATAACACTTCACTTAACATAGAAACATCATAACATTAACTTCCCATTGCTCAACATACAAAAGGTTTAGCTCATGATGAGCTGAGTACAAACTACATACATGGTTCTCAAAAGATACATTCTCAAACAAATACTAAAGAATAAATGTAAACCTAAGAGGAACTCAAACAAATACTAAAGAAGAGTCCTTGAGATGGATAATCAGCAAGAGAATATTCCAATCACGCTAGGGCTCAACAGCTAGTACAAGAAATGGTGAGAACAAAAATATCTTTTCTCTCCACTAATCCTCACTCCATTATGTTATGTCTTGTATTGTTGGAATTGATGAAATCTCTTTCTAATCTTCAGCGGGGTCTATTTATATTCCTCCACTAGGGTTTCTTGAGATATCTTTGATCATGGGCCAGAATTCAGGAAATCACATCAAACGCAATAACAAATTCAACGCTTTTTTCAACATTCTTTCTACTTAGCCTCCAAGGAATTAGGTACAAGGGAACATTTGTAGAAGACAAAGTGTCTTGTGATAGACTCCCACAACAGGGTGCAGGCGCCGCAGTCCTTTCTTGCCGAACGCGCAGAGTGGTGGTTTTACTATTGTACTATCTTTGTCTTCTAGCGCCTCTTTGGTCTTATCCACTTAATTCAAATGAATTTCCTTCAGGTTAACGCAATGTTTCTCTCCAATACGTAATTCCTTCCAAGCTTTCCCCATGACTCAACTGATTTGTCCACTTAATTTCTTTGGCCAAGTCCATCTTCCTTATTTAGCTAGCACTCCCAGGTGTTATCCACCACAGTCTTGCCTGAGTTTGCCAGAGCTAACCTTAAATCAAACAACAATTACATTAAAACAACAAAAGGGAACACCTATTGTGCTCCAAGCTAATTTCCAGGAAACTATTAAAATGAACTAAAATTAACTACTAAAAAGGTAATAAACCTAATAATGTGAAAGAACTAAAGTAAATAATAACTCACTAAAGGTTTGTCATCACACCCCTTAACTTAAATCATTGTTTGTCCCCAAGTGATGCGACAGCTAATAACAGAGAAACCTCTTTTCTAAGCATCCACCTCTTTAGGCAGAACAAATTCATTAGCAATCCATAAATTTTCTCAATGGACTATTTTCAAATATTGGCACAACTCAACTCTGAAGCTAGATCATAAGTGTGTGTATGTGTGTGTGTGTGTGTGTGTGTGTGTGTGTGTGTGTGTGTGTGTGTGTGTGTGTGTGTGTTATGTGCATTACTGAAGCTACCTCTCATGCCAGGACTCTTGACTCAAGATAGCTAGCCTAATTTTAACTTTGTTTGCTTTATCCTATGATCCAAGATTTCAACTTTCAGTTTCAGCAAGGGGATTTTGAGTATCCATTTTCAAATTTTTATACTCAGAGACACACATGCATTTTTATTGATAAGATAAGTAGATGCTCCACGTTTTCCTATGATGGAATATCACTTGTAATGAGTCCAACCTGATATTAATGGTGGAAGCATTTATTGTTCTTGCAGTTTCGAGCACAAAAACTTATTCAAGGCTTTTGCTCCTCCAGTTTTTGGCAAAAGAACTTATTCAAGAAGTTCACTTTGGTGTTTTATTTTGCATATGCAATGTGTCCAATTGTACTAGATCCTAAACATTAGTATTATCCTTCCCTAACTAAACCTTCTAGTGAATTCCTATTCCATATTTTAAAACAATTCAAAATTTTCAAAAAGCTATCTACTTTTCTGACTACTAAAGGTCCGCCTAGGTTTATTAGAAACACAAGAGGGTGCAATTGACTAGCACTCAAAACTTTGTTTCTAATAATGTCACAGTCCTAGTAGATTTTTCCTAAGTTTCTTAGAGTTGTTTGTCTTCAAGGGGTTGCAGTCAATTTGTTTCTCTGTTATATATATATATATATATATATATATATATATATATATATATATATATATATATATATATATATAAACAAACATAAAGAAATTAAAACTAAAACAACCAAAGTTTTCATTAATTAAAATGTAATTGACAAACAGCCAAACCACAACAACAAAACAACCAAAGTTTTCATTAATTAAAATGTAATTGACAAACACCCAAACCATAACAACAAAACAACCATTAAACTAACAACCAAAAAAACAACAAATCTTAATCAGCAGCAGCAAATCATATGATGATTATTGAGAGTAGGTGGATTGAAGGGCAATGTCATGACATAGGACGCCACTCCCCCAGACTTAAAGTAAGGACAAGGTCCTCACTGTCATCTGATGAGATGAGGCACGCCGCAAGTTTCCCTCAAAGAGATCAAGAGAAATACCAGCTAGGCATTAAGCCTATAGCTCTTCCTCAAAGCTTGGTCTTCCTTTTTTTTTCCTAGCCTCCTTCTAAGAAGGCTCTTGCATGGGTTCTTTCTTTGAATTTTTAGGCGTCTCAGAGGTAGCTTCTGTCATGATAGCATCATATACTTTCATTGGTCTTGATTGAAATTAATCGGAGGGAGATTTTGACTTTGCTGGAGGTTTGGTATTTGCAGGGGATTTCTTTATCTGAGTCACTTTTTTTGGGGCATGCGTGCTAGGATTCACTGTATTTTTTACCTTCTCAAGATTGACCACTGGTCTCACGTCAGCATTAGTCTTTTCCTCATATTCTTCTGCAGACTCAGATTTTTATGAGTCTCTAGTCAAATCCTTCTCCTTCTTAGCATTATTTTCTTCCTCTTCAGCAATTACTTCATCTTCATTCTGGTCATCCAAGCCATTTATATCCTCCTCCTTGCCATCCAACTCAACATCACTATTGTCAACACTCTTTGTCTCCTCCTTTTCTTCTTACTCTGTGTCATCCTACTCTTCTTCTTCCTCATCACTGAATTTTTCTTTTCAACAACATTTTTACCTTTCACCTTTTCAAAGGAATCTTCCATCATTTCCTTTTTGTCTTTAACAGCTTGCGCTAACAATTCCTTCAATGTTCTTACATCCTTATCAGCACTGTCTTCATCATCCTTTATTTCTTTCTTGCCATTTTTTCTTTCTGCGTCCTCTACAATCACGACTCCGGTCTTCACTTGTTTCGGGTTCTTGTTCTTTTTAACTTTCTTCCTAGGATTTTCAGTGATGTCCTACTTAGGCATGCCAGAGCTAGATGCTCCATGCACACCAGGGAACACTGCCTTTTTATGATTTTTCTTCTCCTTCAGCTTCTCTTCTTTATGGGGTTGATCGTTCTTATCTTTAAGCTCTCTCAGAATATGATCTGGAAAAATCGGAACAGTTTCATCATTGTAGTTCCATTCATTCTGCTTCTTCTCCCATTCAAACTTGACCTTTGAAAACTTAAAGAAATCTCTCTGGTCTGCCTGCATCTGCAACAAAACTTTCCATAAAATATGATTTGTCTCAAAGCTTGCTTCACCTGTTGACTCTTGTCTTGCCTCTCTTTTCCTTCTCCTGCATTTAGACTTCATTAAGGTTTGAATTGTAGCCTTATCAAAGGCTTCCTGGGGGTGAAAGATTTCAACAGTCGCCTTCTGAGGCACACCATGCCTCTTGCACAGATTGTAGATCAAGAAAGGGAAGTACAACAAGCCTTCCTCCATTTTGGAACAGGCTTGGATCTCTTGCACAATGCTTTTTCCCACATTTATTCCTTCACCACAAGTAATGCAATGAAGCAAAACTAGTCTTGCTTTGTTGATAATTTCATTGTGTGATGTTTGTCTACGTGAATGCTTGATAAATTGATACCATGCCTTTTATTTAGCCCTCAAATCCATCCTTTTCACAGTTTTCTCTCTTCCAGTTTCCACCCACTTAGTATCTGGGTTGCACAAAGACTCCATGTACACATCATAGTCAGCATCATCAGATGCCAACAACAGGTCTTGATATCTATCTTCCAAAGGTCCCAACTTGAACATCGTATTAATTGTTCCTTCACAGTACGACACCTTCACTCCTCTACCCACAACTTCAGCCTTCTTATTTTTAGTGTCACTTAGATCTGCATAAAACTCCTTCACAATTTGAGTATTATAGGGTTGTGGCTGCTGGTAGAATCTGATCCACTTCATGCTTTCAATGAACTTTTCCATATCACTTGGGAGACTAAGATTCTTAGCCTGCATGTCAAGAATGAAGCTTCTCTCTTGAAGGCTCTGCAGATTTGAGCAAATTTTTGGTAAAACCAAATGTCAAACATAAGGCTCCAACATGAAGAAGTCTGGTGAAAGAGGACGTATCAGACATGATGTCCTAACAAATGTCTCGACATCTTGACCTAATATAGCAGGTTTTTGCTAATCTGGCCCAAGATTTAAGGAGCAATCAGAACATGGATCAAGGAAGAAATAAATAAGAGATCTGAAGCCCAAGGAAGCAGAAGCTTATAAAAGAATACCAAGACCTAGGACTGAATAACTGAACCTATTGTAACACTTTTGTAAAGTAGAAAATAGGGTTTAGGTTTTTGAGAGTCGTAGGCATTCTTGTAAGTCTCCCTCTGTATCGATTTGATACATTGTGGTAGACATTGGTACTTGTATAGATTCAAAAACCCGTAGGTAATGAATCGTGTATTGTTTTTGGATGAAGCTTTTAAGCAAATCCAAGTTAACTTGTTAGTCAAGGATGCTTGACTGAACTTTGTATTGAAAGGGGTGTCTTTCAATAGGATGATGCAGTTATGGTGTAGTAACTGTTAGATAATCACAGGTTGTGATTTAGGGAGTGAGATGGGTTTCTCTTATCTAGGATGGAGTTCTTAGATAAAGTTTTCATTGGGTAATGATAGGTAAATGTGGGTGTTTACTGTAAACCTGAGGTTATTTACATAAAAATATACTACTGATAGTGGATTCTTCTTCCTGGATTAGTGTCCCCCAGATGTAGGTGATTTGCACCGAACTGGGTCATCATATTCTGTGTTGTTTATCATTCTGCAATTTACAGTTCAGTTTTAATTAACATGTTGGAATAGATGTGGAAACATCTGTGTTTCTGCAGTTGCTGATATTTTGAATATCAGTTTGTTGTTATGTTCTTGTTTAATAATTATGCAGAACAATGTCTTGACATGTGTTAGGACATTTGTTGTCTGCTATGCCAGAATTTCAATTGGTATCAGAATAGGCATCATGTTTGTTTCTGGATGAGATCTTTGGGAGATACTTTCTGGAATTTTAAACAAGGAGGAGTTTTGGAGATCAGATCATTCACTCAGACATACTCAAGGGTATTAATGAATGGGATGGATGTTCTGGATTGAAGGTAACAACTTGGTGGTTGTTCATGTTTCTGAGGAGGCTATAACAACTGCAGGAGAAGTGGCTAGTTCGTTTGTTAGGGTGTCTTATAAGATGTTCTGACATCTTATTAGGGCATGTTGAATTTGTTCCTTGGTGGTTCCGCTGCATATGTTTCTGATGGAAGAGCTCTGGAATTTATGGGATTCTGGAGTTGTTACTAAAGACAGATGGTGGAAGATTTCAATCGTCAGCCTCTATATTTGAAGATATCTGCATCCTTTTATTCCAAAGTCGGGAGCGATGGAATGGAGAGAGTTGTTGGTAGATGTCTGTTATGATGACTTGTACCTGGAAGCTTGGTTCCATGGTGCATCTTGAAGTCAGTTGAAGAAAAGGGGAATTGAGATTAGGTTTATCAAGTTATTTCTCTAGGAATTTGATAAATTATTGATCGGCTGAGTTGTCAAAGATACTTGAGAATTCTCTCAAGTCCACTCATAAAAGCATATCAGTCGTGCATCTGGAGTCTTCTAGTTACTCTTCTAACTAGAGGGTGTTTTTGTGAAACATAAACCTGAAGAAAGTGGAGGTGGGTTATTTTCACCATCCAAAAGTGCAAGTAAGGACTCATCTTTCTTAATCCTAAGGATGAATCCAATCCGAATGGAGATTTCAGAATTGTTGAGGTAAATGGGGTTCGTTCAGAGGGTATCTTAGTTACTTGAGTCAAGGGTGGCAGCCTTGGTATCTCAACACTTTGTTTGTCAAGGAAGATACTTGCAAAGATTGAATACTTGATAAGTGTTCATGAAGGGATCTATTGGAGTATGGCTTCAACAGTGAAGCAGGGTTATTGAACAAGTATTTAAGATCAATTGCTATTTGTGATATTCACAAGTATTTAATTGATTATTCTTGTACGCAAAGTTCAAGATTGCTGATGTTCAACACGATGTTGAAACATCTTTTCATCTGGGTTTGTGTAGAATCATGGGAGGGGTACTGCATCAGCTTTTGGATCTATTTCTCTTGGGTCTTGACCTAAGAATTTGCTTCAGTTTGGTGTGGCAGAAGTATTTTATCTCTGGAGAGTTTCCTGGCAAGAAACTGGTCTAGACAATGGTGATGTGGAAGATAAAGAAGAATACATCATAATCTTGATGAATAGTTCTTGGATCAGTTTATTTCTTATCTAGGAGTATAGAAGCATGTCATCTTGCTCATCTTGGAGGTCAAGGATAAGTGGCAGTTATCTCTGACTTTCTGCAGGCTGCTCTACTTAAGGAAAGTGAAATTCTTGGGTATAGTTGTGGTGTAGTCTATGACTACTTCTCTTCTGAAGAATCAGACTTGGCACGTTTGAGTTCTTTGGAGTTGTGAAGCAGATATTCATCAAGGTGTGAGCTTGAATTGAATACCTGTGATATGATCAAGTAGGATGGAGGTTGTCTACTCAAACTTGGTTGTTGAATCAAGTCTATGAGAACATGGAACTCTTGTTCTATTATAGGGAGGAGGTTCTTCTAAGTGGTAGAAGGAAGGGCTGAATTCCTCAGCTGGATGTCTGATCAGATGTCATGACATAAAGCAGAAATTTCAGGGTCTTAGTTGATGTTGTGGCACATCATCGTAAGATAAGTTGATCTTCTTAGAAATAAATGGAATTAATGCTTCAAAAAGGTTTATCTCATGTAGTTTGCGGGATATGTGGAAGGAGAAGATGTTACATGTCTAAGGCTTGGTGGATCCAAGATGGCTCGCTATTGAGTAAGTAGATCATGTAACTTGAAGGTTATGTTTCATTGGTGGATCAGAAGATTGTCTGAAACTCTGAAGAAAAGTTAAGATGAACCAAACAGTGGCATTTGGTTGATCTTTATTGTGCATTCAAGCATGGAGCTTGGAACTAATTACTCTTGGACAGAAAGGTAGTTGGATGAATACTTAAGGAGGTTCTGGTTTAGTTCTATCTTGGAGCTTATGGTAGAAGTTCTAAGGTGATTATGGAATATTACCTTCTTTTGGTGGATGAGAGTTTATTTCTCTCTTTGGTTATCTGGAGTTCTTGTAGATCAAGCTGGTGGCGCAGTATTGTTTGAAGATCTTCAGTTGGAGTACTATGCAGATAGTAAGTTCAGTGGTGGAGCATATCAAGAACCATGTTGGTTGGTGTCAGTGATATGTGAAGGATGTCCTAACTGATGTTAGAACATCTTATGGGTTGGTTATCCTTGGATTAGGGTTCTTAGTTCTGTGTGTGGAACTTGACACTCACATCTTGTCTAAGAGGTATTTATCTTGTCATACGGGAGAATGATGGGTAAAGGACTGTCTTGGAAGTCTAATGTGAATGTGGTATCAGACTAAAGTGGATCATGGGTTGATTACATGAAGGGTTGAATTCTTATGTGTTCAGAATATGAAGCTGATATTCACCAATTGAATCAGAAGTATTATATCTTATTATATGGGAGAAAGGTAGATTGAAGGCTGTCTTGGATCGTGGGGTGTTTATCTAGAAGACTGACTCTTGCTGAAGTCAGAATACTTGTGGAGAAATGGTTTCTTCTGCTACAAGACATGCTAGAGAGAAGTGGATCAGTTTGGTACTTGTGGAGCAAATAAGCTGAGGATTTCTGGAGCATGTGTTTGATGTCCTTCATGTGTGAAGAACATCTGGGCGAGCTAGCAAACGAAGGGGCTCTGTATGTCTCTTTGAGGAATGTGAAGCATTTAGATTCAATTGGGTTGTATCTTAGGGAACAAGGAGATTTATACATGAGAATTCGGGAGGAATTCGTGTGGTGTATGGATGGTTTCTGGATGAGAGGGATTAATGGTGTTTTGGTCTCAATCCAAGAGTTTGTTGGTTATGGTACAAGGATACGTTCCTGGTACTCTCACTGTATGATCATGAAGTTGTCATGGGATATCATGTGGTGATTTTGGGTGTTTGTTGAGGAAGAAGCATCATTTGAGGAAGATAGGGGGAAAACTTCTGTTTGATAATTGTACTAGTGAGGTACATGGATTGCTTGAGGGTCAAGCATTAGGTGAATGCGTTCAGCAGGTGTGTAGAATAGAGGGTGCGCTCTTGAAGACATGAAGATGCTTCTTATGTTTTCCATTCATTCAGGGTGTTCTTCTTGCAAATGAGCACTGGTGATCTGGGGAGTTAGACTTCTGTTATGGATATATTGCTACAGTGGTGCAGATTGTTTATCAAGATTGTTTGTGGTTTCAAGCAGTTTGTGATACAACTATCTTGAAAGTATCTTGAGACTTGTAGCTGCTATCTGGAATATGTTTGAAGAAATGTCTTAACAACTTGGTCAGTTATTCTTGGTCTTCTGGTTGAAAGGATTATCTTGTAGACAAAACACATGAACAATAACTTTGCTAAACAAAGTCTGACAAGGGGTCAGGACAGTATGGGTATGTCTTAATTGGTTGTTTTAGGCGGGAGAGAGTGTAGACGTGTTAAGCATGTGTCTTGATGCAAGTGCATTCTTTGGACGGTCTCTCATAAAGTTGAAACAATCAAACTTTAGCTGGACGGTGCACAGTCATTTATGTTTACCTACCCAAATTTATGTCTCCACATGAATTGCTCTGCGGTAACTTTTATGGACCATAATTTTCATGAAAAATATGTTTGGGTATTTAAAGCTGGAGTCTACTTCTGGTTTCAAAGTTAGTATTCTGGGTATGTTCGTCATGGCTTTTGTTATAAGGTCTGGATTAGTACCATGTGGGTATGGAATTGTGCTGGCTATTTTTGCCAATTTTTGGATAAAAAGGGGGAGAATATGGATTCATTTCAGTTGTTCTTTACAGGAGTGTTGGATGAGATGTTCTGACATCCTTGAGTTCTTCCCTTGTGCCTTTATGAAATAGGTTGTGTCTTGTGACCTGAGTTACATTCTCAATGAACTCTGTGTTGCGTGTGATATTGCTGTTTCTTCTTAAGCTCTTTCTGGATCTTCTTATCGGTTCTCTTATGCCCCTTAAGAGGAGGATTTATCCTTCCGTGGCAAGTAAAGGTTTAAGGGGGAGTGTGTTGCATACTCTTCCTCATATACAACAATAGACATCTAGGAATTTCAGGGGTAAGAAGGAGTCTCAGAAGTGTTTCAATCATATCCACCAAACGCCGACTTTCTTTTTCTACCAAAGGAGTTTTAACCGAAAATTTGTCAAAAGGAGGAGATTGAAGGCTCTGCAAATTTGAGCAAATTTTTGGTAAAACCAGATGTCAAACACAAGGTTCCAACATGAAGAAGTATGGTAAAAGACGACGTATCAAACATGATGTCCTAACAAATGTCTCGACATATTGACCTGATATAGTAGGTTGTTGCTAATCTGGCCCAAGATTTAAGGAGCAATCAGAACATGGATCAAGGAATAAATAAATAGAAGATCTGAAGCCTAAGGCGGCAGAAGCTTATAAAAGAAGACCAATACCTAGGACTAAATAACTAAACATATTGTAACACTTTTGTAAAATAGAAAATAGGGTTTAGGGTTTTGAGAGTCGTAGACTATCTTATAAGTCTCCCTCTGTATCGATTTGATACATTGTGGTAGACATTGGTACTTGTACAGATTCAGAAAGTTCTTGGATGAAGCTTTTAAGCAAATCCAAGTTAACTTGTTAGTCAAGGATGCTTGACTAAACTTTGTATTGAAATGGATGTCTTTCAATAGGATGATGCAGTTATGGTGTAGTAACTGTTAGATAATCACAGGTTGTGATTTATGGAGTGAGATGGGTTTCTCTTATCTAGGATGGAGTTCTTAGATAAAGTTTTCATTGGGTAGTGATAGGTAAACGTGGGTGTTTACTGTAAACCTGAGGTTGTTTACATAAAACTATACTACTGATAGTGGATTCTTCTTCCTGGATTAGTATCCCCCAGATGTAGGTGATTTTCACCGAACTGGGTCATCATATTCTGTGTTGTTTATCATTCTACAATTTACAGTTCAGTTTTGATTAACATGTTGGAACAGATGTCGAAACATCTGTGTTTCTACAGTTGCTGATATTCTAAATATCAGTTTGCTGTTCTGTTCTTGCTTAATAATTATGCAGAACAATGTCTTGACATGTGTTAGGGCATCTGCTGTCTGCTATGCCAGAATTTCATCTCTGAATGCATGCTCATTCCTGAGAAATAGTCTGTAAATCGCTGGTCGGCATCGCTATTGATGAAGGCTTCTCCATCAGACATGCACTCATCGGAGTAGTCCAACACTGACATGCATTTTTGTGTGCAACTTCCTTGTAACGACCTTGGATGTATGTGGGCTTCATGGTGAAATTAGGATTTAGAATAGAGGGGAATTTCTAAGATTAGGGGGAGCGAACAGGTAGGGTAAAATCTTCAAGAGACGGTTTTGCAAAGAAACAGAAGTTAGGAGGTTATGCTCTTTGGGAACTAATGGAGTTTAATGATGGGAGTGTCAGTGATGGCATGTTTACGAAGGTTGGAATGAGAGAGAGGGAAAATAAGGGTACGGTTATACAATTTTTGAAACTGTTCAAAGAGAGGGAATAGCAACGGTTTAGGGTAATGAGAGGTTACTTGCAGTAGCACCCTTAGTCATGAACTAAGGGGACATCACATTTAATGGACATGTCCAGACATAACGTCACACATAGAGCTCAATAGCCTTTCTACACGCGTGATTTCAGTTTCTCTCTCCTACATTCAATTTTTGTTTTATTAACACGTTCCCTTTTTTAGCAAACGGTCACTTGTCTTATTTCACTGAATTCAAAGATACACCAGTTTCCTCCTTTTTCATGATTAATCCCCAACTTACAAATGTGACAACACTTAACTTCGATTCTACCCACTTTTCTTCATCAATCTCAATCATCTGAAAACTTAAATAAGTTGACAAAAACAAAGATAATAGTTAAGCTGGGATGCCTCCTAGTAACGCTATTTTTAAGTCTTATATCCTAACTTCAACAATATTAAGAAGGTTCATGCAAATTGATAGTGGTCCTTATTTTATGCAAGGATTCACCAAAATAAGCCTTAACTCTTTGTCCATTCACTTTGAACTCTTCATTTGTTCTCTCATTCAACAATTCTACTGCCCCATGAGGATAAATTTTAATCAATTTGAAAGGGGCAAACCACCTAGACTTAAGTTTTCCTGGGAATAACTTAAGTCTAGAGTTGAATAAAATAAGGTATTGGCCTTCTATCAATTCTATTTTCTAGAATTTACTGTCGTGCCACCTCTTTGTCTTTTCCTTATAGAGCTCAGAATTCTCATAAGAGAATAGCCTATTCTCCTCTAGTTCATTAAGTTGGAGCATTCTGGCTTGGCCAACATTGGCTAAATTAAAATTCAAAGCTTTGGCAACCCAAAATACTTTGTGCTCCGATTCAATTGGTAAATTGAAAGCCTTACCATAGACAAGTCTATAAGGAGACATGCCTAAAGGAGTTTTATAAGATATCCTATAAGCCCGAAGGGCATCATCCAAGTGCTTAGACCAGTCCTTCCTTGAAGGTTTTACATCTTTTTCCAAAATCCTTTTTATCTCTCTATTGGAAATTTGAGCTTGTCCACTACTTTATGGATGGCAGGGTGTAGCAACTTTGTGTTTGACTCCATATTTTTCAGTTAACTTTTCAAATAACGTATTACAAAAATGGGTACCTTCATTGCTAATTATTGCTCTAGAGGTGCCATGTCTAATGAAAATGTTCTTAATAAAAAAATTTGGTCACCACCCTAGCATTATTAGTTGGAGTTTCTACTGCCTCTATCCACTTAGAGACATTGTCTACAGCAACCAAAATATACGTATTTCCAAAAGATTAAGGAAATGGCCCCATGAAGTCAATGTCCCACACGTCAAAAAGTTCTATTTCAAGGATGTTGGTGAGAGGCATTTCTTTCCTTATAGAGATGTTTCCTACTCTTAGACATCTATCACAACTCTTTACCAATTCGCGAGTATCTTTAAAAAGAGAGGGCCAAAAATAACCTGATTTCAAAACTTTGGCAACAGTTCTGGTTCCTCAAAAATATCCTCCATAATGTGCTTCATGAAAGGTAGACAAGATCTGTCGTGCCTCAGATTGGTCCACACATCTTCTAAGCAGCTGCTCATCACATTGCTTGTACAGAAAAGGTTTATCCCAAAGGTAACTTTTGGTCATATGGAAGAACCTCTTCCTTTGTTGAGAGTTGAAATCTGGTGGAATGTATCTACTGGCAAGATAGTTGACAATATCAGCATACCAAGGTGTCACGCTAGAGGTAATTAATATTAAATGTTCATCAGGAAAACTCCCCTGAATGTCTTCATTGGTCTTTTTATGCACTTCCTTTAGTAACCTTGAAAGATGATCCGCGACCAAATTCCTTACTCTCTTCTTGTCTCTGTTCTCCATATCAAATTCTTGTAATAGAAGCACCCATCTTATCAAACTCGGCTTGGCATCCTTCTTGGCAATAAGATACTTTATAGCAGCATAATCAATATACACAATTACTTTTGTTCTTACCAGGTAGAATTTAAACTTGTCAAAAGCAAAGACCACGGCTAGGAGCTCTTTTTTAGTTGTTGTGTAGTTGGTTTATGCTTTAATTAATGTCTTACTAGCATAAAAAATGGTATGGAACACCTTTTTATGTCTTTTACCAAGCACAACTCCAATAGCAAAATCAATGGCATCACACATCAGTTCAAAGGGCTTGGTCTAGTCAGGAGTCTTCATAATTAGTACGGAGATCAAGGCTTTCTTCAATAACTTGAAAGCATCCATACATTCCTGACTAAAGACATAAGGAACGTCGTGTTGCAGCAGCTGGCACAGTGGCTTAGTTATCTTGGAAAAATTCTTGATAAATCTTCTATAGAATCCAACATGGCCCAAAAAACATCTAATTCCCTTAACGTTTACTGGGGGTGGCAGCTTCTCTATCACTTCCACTTTTGCTTGATCCACCTCTAAGCCTTTCTTTGAAATTTTATGCCCAAGAATATTACCTTCTTTTATCATAAAGGAATTTCTTGAATGATTCTCCAAAAACAGAAAAATCATCCATGAAAACCTCCATGGAGTTTTTAATAATGTCTAAAAATATTGCCATCATGCAACTTTGAAATGTGACTAGGGCATTACACAGCCCAAAGGGCATTCTTCTAAAAGAAAAAGTACCATATGGACAAGTGAATGTAGTTTTTTCTTGATCTTCGGCTGTAATGGCTATTTGATTGTAGC
The DNA here is from genome assembly GCA_022829125.1 of Lathyrus tuberosus. Lineage (NCBI taxonomy): Eukaryota > Viridiplantae > Streptophyta > Magnoliopsida > Fabales > Fabaceae > Lathyrus > Lathyrus tuberosus. The sequence continues at coordinate 6,515,981 of JALAZF010000222.1, read as the reverse complement.
CAGAATACCCATCCAAGAAGCAATAATAGTCTTTACCAGCCAATCTATCAAACATCTGATCAATAAATGGTAGAGGAAAGTGATATTTACTTGTGGCCTTGTTCAGCTTCCTATAATTCATACAGATCCTCCAACCTCTAACTGTTCTTGTAGGAATTAATTCATTCTTCTCATTGATGATCACTATTATGCTACCCTTCTTTGGCACGTATTGAATTGGACATACCCATGCACTGTCAGAGATAGGGTAGATAATACCAACATCTAACCACTTGATGATTCCTTTCTTGACCAATTCTTTCATAATTTAGTTCAATCTTCTTTGGGATTTTGTGCTATTCTTGGAGTTCTTCTCTAACAAGATCTATGCATGCAAACTGTGGGACTAATCCCTTTTATGTCAGAGATTTTCCAAGCCATAGCCTTCTTATGCTTCTTTAGAACTATCACCAGTTGACCATTCTATTTAGTAGATAAATCAATAGCCACTATGACTGACAACTTCTGTCTTGCCTCTAGGTAGGCATATTGCAAGTGAGCAGGAAGCTACTTAAGTTTCATCTTAGGAGGAACTTCTACAGATGGTAAAGTTTGATTCTTCAGCATAGTGGATAATTCCAATATCGCTAAAGGTTTTTTCATGAATTTTTGGTTTACACAAGGGTCCAATGATGATACCATCATGTTAAACATCTTCTTTTTCTAGCTTTCCTAGCTCTTGCTCTAACACATTATTTTACTCTAGTAAATTCTTGTGGATGATTCCTTCCCAATTTAGTATCATAGAGCAGTCAACTACATCTTCTTCAAGATATTGTAGAGCATTAAGTACATTAAACACAACTTGTTGCCCATTGACTCTCATAGTGAGTTCTCCTCTTTCCACATCAATTAAGGCCAGTGGCTAGGAAAGGTATTCCCAACAGTATGGGAGTTTCTTCACTAGCATTGAAATCCATGATAATAAAATCAACAGGGAACACAAACTTTTCTGTTAGAACAATATTTGTTCATGACAAGTATTCCTTAAGCTTTTGATGATAACAAAAGTATTGAAAGAACAATGGTTTTATCTAATGTGTGTTCTAAGTATGTAGGTTCCAAAGCTTAAGAAGAATCTATTCAGAATCTGATAAAAGGACGCATTTGAGAGAAGCTGAGTTATTGGCTTCTGGTGGTTCAGAAATGAAGAATGTTCTTTAAGTGAAGTCTAACAATATAGGTCGGCGTAGACTATGAAGCTAAAGTATCAACATAAGAAGAGCAACATATTATATCTACTCTTATTGAATGTATCATCTTGTGATCATTCATAACCAGTGAGAAAGGTAAGTTATCTGTACTACAGAAAGCAAGCTACAATGTCAAATCAGTTTGTCAACTAGAGTTTGTGTTCACATGACTCAAGAAGAGTTGACATGCTTTATGGATATCCACTCTCAACGGATCTATAGTACAAAATCATAAGGAAGACACTATGGTTAAAAGAGTTACGCAATTGATACATATCTTGTGGTGTATCTATCTTAAATGTCTCATGTATTATGAAGTAACAAATACACTTTTACAAGTTATCTCTTCCAAAGGGCAGCATTCTGAAATTGTTATATAAGTAGCTGAAGATTCAATCTGGAATCAATAACAAGGAAAATAAAGAAAGAGAGCCAAGAAGAAAGAAGCGTTTCATGCTTCTATCAGAATGGAAGAATAACAAGATCAACAATGGCAACACAATCGAGGATGCATAAATTCTGTTATTTGTTGTAAATTGTACAAAGCCTTAAGATTTCTTAAACTTTACATATCTTACAAATCTTAAGAGCTATGATCTTTGTTATGGTTATTTCCCTGTACCTCTGATTGTATCAAGTACACCTTATTATCTATTTTTCTAAACAGGTTATGTTTAGTAGTTTAGAAAGAAAATCTCTTACTATGTGCTTGAGAATCAAAGTCTCTTACTATGCGCTTGAGCCAAGTAAGTCTTTTGTTATGTGCTTAAGCAATAAAGTCCTGATCAATTGTTGATTAAGCAGAAAGTCTGGGACTGAAGGTCTAAGCAGAAGTCTTGGATTCGATGAATCTGAGCAGGGAATTCTTGTACTCGAGGAGTATGAGCAAGAAGTATTGAACCTGAGGGGTTTAAGCAAGGAAGTCTTGGATTTGTGGAATCTAAGCAGGAAGTCTTGAATCTGTGGGATTTAAGTAGGAAGTCTTGAACCTGAGGGGTTTAAGCAGGAAGTCTATGGCTGAGGGTCTAAGAAGAAAGTCTTGAATCCGTGGGATTTAAGCAGGAACTCTTGAACCTGAGGGGTATAAGAAGGAAGTCTCAGGCTGAGGGTCTGAGCAGAAAAGTCTTATGCTCGAGGGCATAAGCAATTGTAATCATGATTTGATTATAGTTGAAAATCTCTTGTGCTGCAAGGGGACTGGACTACTCTCGATTTGGGAGGAACCATGATAAATATTTGTGTGTTCTATTGTTATTTATTTGCTTCTATTATTATTCTGCTGCAACTTATAATCAGAATCTGAACATGGTTTAGAACTTGAACTCTGTCCATAAGTGTCGCAACGCGAAAAACAACAGTTGGAAAAACAGAGTCGCCGCTGAACGTTATTTATCCCGACGGGGGAAAGGAAACGATTGAAGAAACCTCAAAAGAGAGAAGAATGGTCATCGCAACCAAGTCTTGGGTTCGGGAGTCGATTACGTGAGAGGAAGGTATTAGCACCCCTCCACATTCGTTGTACTCAATGGGATCCACACTTGTTGTTCTAATCAAAGGGTGTGTCATCTAAAGCTCTACTGCTAAACAGGAATGAAAAGGGAAAACAAAAAGGAGACTCATACGACTTCTCCGTCCTAGGCCTACGTATTCCCTCGTGCAATGGGAAAGTCAGAGTCAACGTAGTTTGGAGGACTACGAGTGAAAAGGGGCAAGGTTGCTCGCCAAGACTTCGCTGTCTTGTGCCTACGTATTTAGAGCGTTCGTAGTTCGTGGGACACAAACACATATTGGTTAAGTGTTTTTTACGAGTGACGTTAAGTTCGTGTTCCAGCAGTGAGGGTCGATGCCTGGTTGCGGTAGAATGGAAGTAACGTACTCTTTTTGAAAATGATTTGACAAACAATCCCGAAGGATAAAATGATTTGCATTTGGTTTGTGAGTTTTAACAGAAGTGGATTAAACTTGTTTGAAATACATATCGCACTAAAGTCTATGACATAGGATCGAATACATTGTGCTAATGATCCAAACATCTCACGCACAAAGTACCCTAAGATGAGGTTAGAAATGCATCAACTCATCTTTTCCCATGTGCTTAAGGCTCGTGGCGCACAATGCACATCATATTTATTAAGTGTTTAGATTTTGTTTTGAGAAGAGAAAGAAGACTCAAAGGGTGAAAGAAAATCTAGGGGAAATTCACCTAGATGTTGTCATGCAATATGGCCCTATAGTTGAGGATGAGAATGGAAGTCAATCTAATGTTATCATACAAATGATGGATCTAAGGTTGAGGTTCAAAGGGACTACCCTAATGTTGTCATGCAAAGGATTAAGAGCCTAATGTCTATCCTACTTTGAGCCTAATCAAAAATTAAGTTGAAACTAGGATCCCTAAAGGAGCATGTGAATAAACACAAGTAAACATTAAACAAACTCAATCACAACAACAAAAGTGAATTCAAAATCCAAAGGAGAAGAAAGGAGATGAATAGAAAGGGAGATGTCAAAGTGACACAAGATGAGAAGGATTAACATCAATGTACAAGTATCACCCATCAAGCAAAGATCAAGGCATGCTCATCAAATAAATCAAGATATCAAAGAAGAAAGAATCACACCACCATCATACATTCTTAAACATCACATCACCATGAGTAAAGGATTCACACTTTCAAGTGCAAGAGAAAAGATGAAGAAAAATTTAGAAGTGCACAAGCAAACTTGTTCTAGAACCACAATTGAACATCATGAAGCATTATACCAAATAAAAATGAGTTCAACAAGATGAAAAACAAGTTAAGGCAGCAGCAACATCACATCAAGTTGAACTCATATGGATGATTAGAGGAGAAGCAAAAGCATACAAGATATGCATCACATTAACACTCAAACAATTTTCCACACATAACTCATGCAAAACATACTTCAAAAGGTCAAACATGTAAAGTTAGGATAGGAATCCAAGTAGGGGCAGTAGCACAAATATGAACATCATTTCAAATACCAACTCATGGATATCAAGACTAGGTAAGTATTCCTTATGAACAATCCCAAAATAAAAACAAGTGTTCAAGCAAGATACAAAGCAAAAATGATCATGTAATTCATACCATAAAATCAAGTTCAGAAGCATACTCAATTGTATCACATCTCATTCATTTCCAAGAGATCACACAAGTTCAACAAGTACCATGCTCAAAAAGCTAGGCAAACACCACTCTAATCACCCATATAAGGAAGTAAAAGATCATGTGAAGAAAAAGATAAGAATTGGTCATGCAATGGCATTAAGACAAGAATATAAAACCCTCAAACATGTCATTCTAAGCATACAAGAGTTCAGTAACATCCATTAGGTCATACAAGGAAGCATCTTAGGAGACTAGGTCAAGAACACCGAAGGAGCAAGCCCAAAACATCATTCACTTGGGAATTCAACTAAATATAGGAAAACAATCAAATGATAATGAATCCAAATCCATAATCAAGTCAAGACAGTACATGATCACATTCAATAAGCATTCCAAACTTCAATCAAGCACAAGTGGTCAAAATGATTGGAAACTAGGTCAAACACCAAGCATGTTCAATCCAAAACCAAGTTACAATTAGGCATCAATCAAATATAGAGAAATGACCTAATAAAATTCAATAAAAAGTTCTACCTCATGCTATACCAAACAAGAACACGTGTGAAAAAGATCACAAAAGGAATTGCAAAATTGCACTATCAAATCAAACCAAAGACTCAAAGCAATCCATTAATCGAGCATGCATCGAGGACTATTAAAAACCAAGTGAAAACCAATCAAAAATTTCATACCCAAGCATCAAATCAACCCTCAAACAATCCTAAATCAAGTGTGAAAACATGCTAGAAAATTGGCTCAAGAAAAGTATCACAAGGCATCAAGATCCAAACCCTAACTCAAAGTCATCAAGAAAATACACCTTGCATAACTAAATTCAAATAAAATATGAAAATAATTTGAAAATAAAAATAAAAATTATCAAAAAAAAATTAAGATCTTAAAATACCTAAAACATATTTTTAATCATTTTTATAGTGAAAGGAACAATTAAAAATAAAATGATAGTTGAAAATAAGAAGAAAATATAAAAATAAAAAAGAAATAATGCAAGGGGGTGTATCAGTAGAAACAGAATGAACTAAAAACATATATGATGCGCTGATGGGCCGAGAAAAGAGGGTGTGAAAAGCAAAACATGCAAGCCCAGTCCACTTAATAACATTCAGAAACAAAAAACAAAGCCATGCGTGCAGTTCACTTAAACAACTTAGCTCCACGTAGGCGCCATGTAAGCACACGCAGGCAAGTCAACACCCTGACACATTAGACGTCAGAGCCCTAGCTCCGGTAGTCTCCTCCGGTGAGGCTCACTGGAGTAGCCTGAAAACTTCATCAAAATCAACGAAACAAGACATCATCTCACACGGTTTTCCATGTTGATCTCAAATCCACCATTTGTTTGCAAAAATAATTGCTCTATGGCCATGAAAACGAGGCACGAAAAATTGACTCACAAACTGAAACATGCTCAAATCAAGACAACACCATAGCAAACATTGCCTACACTGATGTAGGGATTCAGAAGTATCAAGCACGAGCCTAAAACATGCCTATCATGAGAGAAAAAGTTTAAGAAAAATACCTAGTGGGGTGTGTCAACTGTCTCTTGGATCTTAAGCAAAAATTTCAAAAAACTCCTCCTCTTGCTTCAAAAATCTTCAGAGAGGATAGATCAAATAATGAAATGGAGAGAAACCCTTGGAAAGGTGAGATTCGAAGCTGCAAAATTTTTGAAGGTGAGAGAGAGAGAGTTTGTGATCTGAGTCTCTATGGAAATGAGCTTCTGAATGAATTCTTAGGGTTTGCTGGATTTTAAAGGGTGAATTAGAGTGAGGTTAGCAATTAACCATAGTTGGAGAGGTTGGTTATGTGTGACTTGCACAAAATGAAATTTGAGAGTAAGAATGGGTGAGTGCACGGGTTGTACATTGCATGAGGTAGTTATTGTGATTTTTTTAGAGTGGAAAGAAGGCATGAGGAAAGTGTAAGATTAGTGTACGTGGGAGACATTGAGGTAATGCTTATTGTGCAAGATTTCCTTCTTTTCCAATTTTGTGCAAACACTCCAAATGTGGTGTGCATGAGAATGCATGTGTTTAGTTACTTAGGGCAATGTTTTGGTGATGAAAAAAGAGAGAATTATGTGTGTGATTTGATGATAAAGATGCTGCCAAGGAAGCTCATCAATGTGCAAGGACACCAACAAAACAACATGCCCTAAAAGCAACCTCATACAAGCCATTTCAATTAACCATAACTTGATGGAGTCTACACTAAATGCAAAGAATTTGTGCTCTCAATCAAATAGGAAGATCATAGAACAAAATTCATGTTGCAGTGGTCTTGAAATGAAGGTTGAATTAAGGTGAAAAATTGCTTTGAAAAGGTTTCCATAAATCTAACCCATAATACTTAGAGAAATTTCATGATTTTACCAAATTTGACAACTTGAATGCCTTGTCTTTGGAGCATCACAACTTGAGCTACAATGGGCCAAATGATGAGTTATTGGTATGCTTGGAAAGCTTGGAAGAAGCTTAACAACTTTGATGTTTGAAGAAAATTGAATTGGAACTTTGGTGAAAAATGCCTTAGAAGATTGGTTCATGAATTTGACAAACACCTTACTAAATTTGGCATAAAGAAAACCCTAACTTTGAGACACCATATCTTTTGATCTACACATCCAATTGATGAGTTTATGTACTAAAAAGAAAGCTTGGAGAATGAAGAACAACTTTAATGTTGGCAAAGTTTTGAGGAACAACCTTGATTATGAGGAAAATTGCCCTTGAAGAACTAATGTTGAACTTGAAAATTGACACTAAGAAAAAATTCTAAGTACAAAAGTTCACATTTCACTTTTTCCTCAAATTCATGACCTCATAAATTTTTACCCATGAATCTTTTGAACATCTGTCCTTCTTAAAACTTGTAGTACATGGTGTCCTTTTTAATTTGATAGCAAGTTTGCCCCATTTGGATCAAGGATGAAAAAGTTATGGATGTTGCAAGATGGCTAGAAATTGAGATTTTCCATACTTAGAAATTTTCCACTAAAACCCTAATTCACCAAATCTCTTGATTTTATGTTTCTTCTTGATTCTTATTGATCCAAACACATAATAACACTTAGGATGCCATGAAATGCCTATGGTTGACCTCAAAATCCAAGAGTTTGACTTTGTGAAGCCACAGTTGACTTTCTTGACCAAATGAAACTCTAATCTTTCTTCCACTGACTGAGGCTCATGTGATGACTTGTGAAGAACCATGAGACGTGTGTGAACCACTTGAGATACACATAGACCCATAGAACCAAGATTTGCTTCAAGAAAATAATCATAGATGCCCTTGGTCAAAAACCCTAATTCAGAAGCAAAAGATAAGAGAATATGATAAATGCGTGTAACCCTAATCCAGATGATTGTGTGAGATGGTTGAGAATGCCTTGATGATGAAAGGACTTTAAACCTTGATAAAACCACAAGATTGAATACATCTATTTGCTTTAGCCTTGATAAACACACCCTCCTCTTGAGGGTCAACCAAGATACCTTGATCCTATGTTTAGAACCAATGCTATGCACAAATGATGATGCAAATGAAAAGAAACATAAGCCAAAAAGGTTAAGAAAAGATAGGGAAAATTTTGGGGTGTTACAATAAGCAAAGCAAAAATGATGAACACAAATCAACCACCCCCTTCTTGTGTATTTTTTTCATCTTCAGTTGGTATCAGAGCATAGTCTGTACATAACACTTAATAGTGGTGCAGACAAAGATCCAAAGTGAAAAATATGCTTTCATCTCCGTATGAAAAGATGGTTGTCAAAGATGAAGAAATCAATCAAAAGCAACTAATCTCTCTTTCAATGGTGTTATCCTTTTGAGAAGATAGTTCAATATTTTTTGCTTTAGAACAAGTCAGAAAAAATTCATCAAAATAAGCTAGGGATTCAGAATTAGAAAACCTTTCCAAGTAAGTTCTATAGATGGTAAAATTTTTTAACATAGTAATTTATGCTTAATTTTGAATGAAGAATCTGAATCAGATATTAGTCGAATGATGTCTTAGTCAAAGCTTAGATAACAAACTTTTGATAAAAGACAACCTTTGAAAAATCTCTACCTCTGAAACTTGTATAGAGAAATATTTGCTTCTTAAATGCACAGAAGTGGAAAAACCTTTTGACACCTATCCCACTTTTTACACCTATCTGAAATGTCTTCAGCATGCTTGAAATTATTTGTGGTTTGAATTTGAAGGGGAATGAATTTGTTTTAAATACTTTTGTGTTTAAGTGTCTTTAATGTCACTTACTTTTCTCAACACCTTCTCAACACACACAACCTTTATCACTGTCTATTTCATGTCTTTTCTATAAACCCTAAAACCTCATCAATGACATCTTCCTCAACTATTACCTTAGATGTTAATTCCATGCAAAAACTTAAGATCAAACCGAAGACTATGTTGCTTGACAAAGATGAATTAAAGCTTCTCATTAAGCAAGTGGTAGATTTTGATAGTTTTGCCGCAAATGGTTGTCCACTGGAAGGTTACTTTGAGTTCCAATGATGGATGAACTTCTTTGATATACTAAATGGACCAACTTACCCAACTCTGGTAAAAGATTTATGGGTTAGAGCAGAAGTATATGATGGGTATTCAGCACAAGATGAAGAGAGAATTGTTGTGGAAAAAGACAAAAGTTTAAAAGGGAAATCAATAGCAAAAATGGATCTGAAGGAATTCAAATGTGTGGAAATAAGATCTGTTGTAATGGGTCAGGATATCTCCATAACTCAAGCAAACATTGCTCAGCTGGTTGGGGCTGAAAATAAAGGAACAGTAATAATCAACAAAAAGGATGGGGGGGATGATGCCAGGGATATTAAGAAGGAACTCTTTGAAAAGAAATACAATTTTGGAAAAGTGAAGAACATGCATCTGAAGAAGTTGTTGTTCAAAATTCTTATTGGTTGCTTAATTCCTCGGGAAAAAGTTTGGATCAAATCTCATGGGACCATAAGATGTTTCTTTGGTATCTGTCTACCGATCAACGGTTAAGTCTTCCAAGTTACATTTTCCATCATTTATGTAAATCCATCAAGGACTCTACTAAGAAGTTCAAAAGAACAGTTCCTTATACAAGGCTACTTTCTGAACTATTCTATCAATGCAAAATGATTAACATATTGATGTAATTTGGAGCTACACAAGATTTGGATGATGCTTATGGAAGTGTGCTTTCTGCAATAGTACTAGCTCATATGAAGGAAAGAAGGAAGAAGGATATTGCAATGATTCCTAATCCTATCAGAATCAGGAAAGATAAAAGAAGAGCTTTTTTAGAAGATTATCCATTGCTGACCAAGGAAGATAATCCGGATGTCATCAAATTTCTTCTTGAAGAAGCTAAAAGGGAGTATGGTGTAACTATAACACGTGATCAACTTCCTGATAAGTATCCTGATGCTTATGGTCTTAGAGGAAGAAGAAAAAGGAAGGAAATCACTTCTGATGAAGATGAAGAAGATAAAGAATTAGATACTCCAATACCTTCCAAGAAGAAACAGCTGGGAGATGCTCAAAAAGAAATTCAGAAGGAGGAAGAAAGAATTGCTCAGAAAGCTGGAAAGAAAAAGGATCCATACAATGCCAAGAAGGCTCTACAACTTGAAGTTGAAGAACTCATTGAAACTAATGAGATTTGTCCTACCAAGACTGGAAGAGGAGGATCTGGAAGTAATATAAATATGGATAATAAAGTTTCTGCATCAAAGAAAAGGAAACTGATGAAACTAAGTCATCTAGAAGAGGAAAAAGAAGCAATGGGGTTTCAAGTCTCAAAGGAAGTTAATAGTTTCATGAAAGCAGTTATCAAGAGAAGTATGGAAGTTTTATCTGAGGAGCTAGTTAAAAGAAATCGTGTTGATGATTCAATGAAGGTTACAGAGAAGCGCATGGAGATTTTAAGAGAACATCTAGGAGACAAACTTGAGTCTATCCTAAATTCTCCTAAAGTTGCTAAGATAACTCAAGAGTTTTTTAAGATTAACCAGAAGGATATAGATGCTGCTCGAGCTTGTAAAGATCATCCTGGTGCTAAGGAAGCAAAAGAAAATACTCCAGAAGAAGTAATTGAAGTTGTGTCCACAAAAAAAATATGGTGGATCTAGGAACTGGTTGAATTAGAGTCCAGCTGCAAGTGGCAAGGAGGTGGAAGCTGCAGTAGAACTTGTTTCATTAGCAGCAAGATCAGGTATTGAGGCTGAACCAGTTAATAACTTTAACCTTAATTCTTCTCTGAGAAAGTCACCCTCACCATCACTTGCTAAATCCAACCAAACCTTTATCTTGGCCATACAATCTTATCAATCAATCATCCCTGAAAGTACATAATTTTCTGTTCTTTCAAAGACCCCTCTATACAAAACACAAAACAACAATATTTCATCATATGACCAACCCATTAACTAAACCAATCAATAAAATCTTAATGCTAGCATTCAAGCAGACTCACCTGCACAAAAACCTGTTGAATCTGAGAGTGATTTGGATGTTAAGCCTCTTAATGTTGTGTCTGTAACACCCCCAATCTATACCCCCAAGTAAACAAATAGATAATTCAAAATTCAAAATTTCATCAGAGTATATTTAAATTTTCATGGCATAGACAGGGAGAATCACATTATATTGAAACAAAACATACAACACCTGCTCATAAAGATATGCAACAGTGGGGTAGCATTCATTCAGAGGGAACTCAGTTCCTTACACCCACTTTTCAGAAATTAGAATAAAAGCGGAAAATCTAAAATCTGATTATCATATATATATCACATGAAAAGTTGGTCACACATCAAGTTATACATGTACAAGCCAAAAGATATATATACATAATACACAATAATCAGTAACGGCCTCCCTAACTACCCGGTGTCACATATCAGAGCCGACCGACAAAAGAATGAAGACATAAGCTTCACAAAAGACCTCCAGCAACTCTAATCTGCAATGCCTCATAGAGCATTATAAAACAGCAGAAGGGTGAGAAAAACAACCATAATATAAATGCATATAATTATATATATCAACATAAAAATACACATATCAAATTTTCTCACCACAATTATCACATGCTTACACATAAAGCATATACAGATTATATTCACATAATCCCATATTCACACATCATGCATATGTTTATACATACAAAACATATCATTCATAATTCAAGGCATTTAACACGAATGCACATCAATTCACAAATGCTATCACAAGCTCAATCACACAATGTCTCCATCCCCAATTGCATATTATTCATGCCCAATACATTTATCACAAATGCATATCACAACATCTCGCACATAATCAACCAAATCATGATTTTCCACATATAACCAATGCAATCATAATTCATGCAGATGCAAAGAGACCGACACAACGACTCTCTATGCAAATGCATATGCGGTACCGACTCCAAGATTTCATATCTCATCACTAGTTCACTCAGGAACTCTGCTAGAACCATCGCTCGTTACATCACTGTAACTCCCCGTCGGGCCTACGATGTTCACCCACCGCTCACGCCACCACACAAGGGGCACACGGTGTTTATGGATCGCTCACACCTCCACCGAGAGAGGCTCACGACCCGATCGCTCACACCTCCACCAAGAGAGGCTCACGATCGTCTATAACCATCGCTTTCAGTCCTCAGGCTATTCATACCTTCATATTTTCGAGGCACACGATGTTATAGCTGATTCCCCACCGGAACCGCCGTCACTCAGGACACAACAACAATGCATATCATGATGCTTGACATGCAAGAACTCATGACAACCAATGCAATTTCACACATATATGCAACCATAAACATGCATATATAATCAAATACAACACATTGCATTTATTTGCCTCTCGGCCACCATTCATCACCACAACATGTCATCACATGCATTCACGTCATACAACGTCATACAAGTCATACGATATCCATATTCAAGCACATTATATAGTACACATCATTTACACACCATTAAAACGGAAAAAGTCGACAAAACAACACTATTCACATTTCCCGACATAATTTAATCGGCTAACAATCTCCAAAACATCATAATCATATTGTACAACTCAATAGCTTTCCGACGACACCAAGAATGTAAAAATCGGATAATCGGAACAAAAGTTACGGACGAAAACGAAAACGACATTTTCAAAAATCACGTTTTACCATTCTCCTGGCCATACGCGTATTGCCCTGAGCCATACGCGTATTGCCCAAAATCCTCGCCATGCCATACGCGTATTTCCCAAGGCCTTACGCGTATGGGCAGAACCATTTTCTTCCCAAAATTCCCATTTTTAACCCCATACGCGTATGCCCAACACCATACGCGTATCACCATCTCTCATACGCGTAATGACCCAAACACAGGCCAATGTTACGCGTAATGCCCAGTCCCATACGCGTATGGACATGCCCCATATGCGTATGACCAGAGCAAACCTAGAAAAATTATGCAGAAACGAGTTTTGCGTTTTCCAACCAAAACACACCCAAATTCATCACCTAAATCCAGAAAATTACCAATTTGATTCACAACAACACATATCTATCAAGTATCAACAACAAGGAACACAAACACATCATTTCCAACACGATTAAATCGAATTCCAACACTTTCTACAAAAATGGGTTTTATTATATTTTTCATACAATCCAACAAAACATCAAACAAATACATACATAATCATACACATGTATAAGATAATTGAATTTCACACCCTTACCCGATTAAACCGATTCCTAGAAGTGATTTTCTTGAGTTTCCAAGCTTTTCCCAATTTCTCTCTTTTTCTCCTTTCTCTTCTTTTCTTTCTTCCCTTTTTCTTCTTCTCTTTTTCTTTCTCTCTATTTTTCTCTCCTTTCTATTTCTATCTCTCTTCTTTACTAACTTAGTAAATAATTAGGGAAAAGACTAAAATACCCTTACTCTCAATTATCTCCCAAACGATCCCAAAATGCGATAAAATATAATAACAGTACAAAACAACATATTATCACACCAAAGTCATAAATAAAAATAATATAATACTCAAAATAATTAAATCGACTCGATCAAATAAAATGGTCGAAACTGGGGCGTTACAGTGTCACCCTCACACAGTTCTACCAAAACCATTATAGATCAACAGATTCACAATCATCTTAATGATGAAACTCAATGTGCTGAATTTGATCCAAAACCAGAGGACAATAACCAAGCTCAACCCTTACCATCAATTCATCAAGAAACCACTCAACACTCATCCCCATCAAACCATTCTTTAGGAAAAAAAAACTCTGTTGAATCCATTCAAGAAACTCTGCATAAATATGAAACAAACTCGCCTAAGCCATCTCAGCATATGACTAACTATCAGCCTCTACCTAACCATGTACTTTCTCAGTTAGAAGTTTTTAGGATTGTGTTATATAATGAGATAAAAGAAATAAAGGAAGAAGGGTTCATTTTTATTGATCCTGTGGCATATAATGCAAGATGGTAAACCTTCAGAAAGTTCGTCAACTTATTCATTCAAAGTCTAAAGAATTTCTCTTCTAAGGAAGTCGCTACATCTAGCCAGAAGCATCTTCTCAAACTCGAAGCTAAGATAGCTTCAGTTGCTCAATGAAAGTTTATATGGCTAGTAACCAACTGTCAGTGGATGCTCAATACAAGTCTATTGTTGCTATGCAAGAAGAAATCGGTTCTGATCTCAAGACATTCATGGAATTATTGAAGAAACCTTAGGTATCGGAAATAGAACCTGTTTATTTGTTTAATGACTTGCTTATGAACCTGTTATATTTCAGTTTGTTTAATCAAGTTGTTCATTATACATGTTTCATTGGTTAATGCTTTATATTTCACTCTTGTTGATTCTAAATGAATGAAAATTGATTTTGCTAGCTTAAATAATTGGAAATTGAAAAAGGGAACTCTCTTTGAAGTTAAAAAATTACATGAGAGTAGATAAGACAATACAATAAATTAGTCTATCCCTAGTCTTCTTTGTTGCTTCAATCATCTTTCTTAGTGTTACAAACAAATTCCTTCCATGATTGTCCTGCTTCCTCATCTTCATAAGAAGGATCTTTATCCTCAATGGAAGAATCCTTATGAGACTTTCTAAGCTATTTCGACCCTAAAGTATGTGCTCAGTAGGCCACCAATCTGGTTTGAACACCTTCCTCTTCCTTCAGTTTTTGTTTCTCTTTTGCCGCATCAGCATGAAGTTTTGCAAAAAGTTCCTAGACTGCCAAACATTTATCTCTTGTTGCTTCATCCTTCATCAGCAAATCTAACTCTCTTGCAACAAAAAATTCACTCTTGTGAGGAATTCGGTTATGGGATTTTCTCTTCATAACTAAGTTTTGCTTGAAATATTTCAGTGAATTGGATGAATTCCCGAGGAAACTATGTCGGTCTGCTTTTATAGTGTGTCTTAAGTAGTCATTGACGTACAAGTATGGAATCCTTGCACCAATAAAAATTGGTCTTCTGATCTCGGTACTCTATTTGACTATGACTACTCTAAAACCTATAGAGTATCTTTAACCTTCTTGGGACAATGCGTTTTCTTTTATATATTTGCTTTATGTGTTTTTTCTTCTGTCCTTTTTCTCTTTTGTGTTTAAGTCTTTTGATGTGACAAAAGGGAGAGAAAGATATAGAAGTATTTAATAAAAATCTAAACCCTTCAAACTTTAAATGTTGTTCATTTATAATTCTATTACTTCAATTATTTGTTTTACCCGTGAGATATATTTTAGTTTTCATGAATATAGAACTTATGGAGAGCTTACAAAACTCAATCTTTGGACTATTAGACTCAGGGGGAGCCTACAAACCTCAGGATCTGATGTTGCCAGGTAAATTAAAATATCTCAGCATTGTTCTTAAATACTTATGTTTGTCATCGTCAAAAAGGGGGAGATGGTTAGAACAATATTTGTTCATGGCAAGTATTCCTTAAGGTTTTGATGATAAAAAAAATTATTGAAAGAACAATGTTGTTATCTAATTTGTGTTCTAAGTATGCAGGTTCCAAAGCTTAAGAAGAATCTATTCAGAATCTGATATAAGGATACATTTGAGAGAAGCTGAGTTATTGGCTTCTGGTGGTTCAGAACTGAATAACATTCTTTAAGTGAAGTATGATAGTATAGGTTGGCGTAGACTATGAATCTAAAGTTATCAGCATCAAAAGAGCAATATATTATATCTACACTTATTGAATGTGTCAGCTTCTGGTGATTATTCAGAACCAGTGACAAAGCTAAGTTATGTCAAATCAGTTTGTCAGCTAGAGTCTGTGTTCACATGGCTCAAGAAGAGTTGATATGCATTATGGATATCCACTCTCGACGGATCTATAGTACAAGATCATAAGAAAAACTCTATGGTTAAAAGTGTTACGTAATGGATAAAGATCTTTTAGTGTATCTATCTTCAACCTCTTGTGTACTATAGAGTAACAAAGACACTTGTACAAGTTATCTCTTCCAACGGTTATCATTCTGAAAATACTATATAAGTAGCTGAAGATTCAATATGGAATCAACAACAAGGAAAATAAAGAAAGAGAGCCAAGAAGAAAGAAGTGTTTCACACTTCTATCAAAATAGAAGAATAACAAGATCAACAATGGCAACACAATCGAGGATGCATAAATTTTGTTATTTGTTGTAAATTGTACAAAGCCTTAAGAATTCTTAAACATTGAATGTCTTAGAAATATTAAGAGCTATGATTTTTGTTATGGTTATGTTGCAGTGAGAATCGGATATCAAGTTATTAATTAACTTGAATCACAAAACATGAAGTTCACCACCGAGCTTTGATTTATCCAAAGGAAAGGGTAAAGATCGAAAAAACCCTAAGTACGCTATGTAGGAACATAGCTAGAGATCTAAGGTTCAGGGGTTGGTTATACCTAGGGAAGGCGTTAGCATCCGAAGTATCTGTAGTACTCTACAGGAACCTCTTGTTAGTATTTGTGTTATGTTATTGTTTGCTTGCTAAGGGAAAAAGGTGTTAAGGTAAAGACCTAGGGGTATACACACTAAGTATGCTCGCCAAGACATCGCATCCCGTGCCTATGTATCCTGACGGGAATAGAATCAGAGCATTCGTAGTTCCCCTCAACGGGGTAAAACAAGGAATAAAAGAAAAGGTGAAATCCAAGAAGGCATTGGATGTAAAGGAAAAAAGGTGGAAAAAGAAAAAGTTAGCTCGCTAGGACCTCGCAATCCTATGCCTACGTATGCTCAAGATGAACTTGAGAAATCAGAGCGTCCGTAGTTCCCCTCGACGGGGGTAAAGAACTCTTGACTATGGTCAAGGTTCCAAGGGAAAGTAGGGTCTGACAGCAAGACACCTACGTGGAGTGTGGCGACTCCAAACCTAAGGCTAGGAGGTCAAGGGAAGATGATGGCTACCTATGACTATGAGGTCAAGGGTTGAAGATGACTATGAGGTCAAGGGTTGAAGATGGCTATGAGGCCAAGAGAGGGTAATGAGATATCTATGAGTTTCAGGTCAGTAGAGAGACTTTCCTTTGGAAGGAAGGGAAGGAATAAGAAAATGGGAGAAATAAGAAAAAAAGAAAATGAAATGAAAAGAATGAAACAGGGGGGTATATAAGTAAACTTGGCATAAACTACATTGGTTTTACAGCGCATGGGCCTGGAATGAAGGGGCTGGCGTTAGCAAAACAGGCCCAAATCCACGAGGCGTGTAAAAATGAAAAAAGTGATAAAATGCCAAAAGGGTGTCTGGGGCGAGGGGGATTAGAACCCCAGACCCCTTGGTGAAAATGCGCGATGCTTACCACTGGGGTGGCTATACATCCAATGTATAAGCCAACCCCATAACTATATATTCCATAAGCTTTTTATAATGCCAGGTTCAAAATGAAATAAACATACTCAGCCAAAATTAATACAACAGCCGTGCACCAGAAATGTTATGTGTAACATTTATATCAATTGGTCATCTAATTTTTAAGTCATAAAACGACAAAACGCTCCCTGGCCAATCACAACTCGCCACGCTTTCCTCCTCTTCATGCATTATGCAAGAAACCTAAAAACTATCGTGCAAGTTCAGACAAAGGCCATGGCATACTCCTCACTTCCATAGCCATTTTCATACTCATCCCTCAACCAAAATCCAAGAAACAAAACCCCATCCTGTAGTGTTCAGAACATAGAACCACACTGAACTCTAAATAACTCCAAATAATAACTAAAACATGGAGAAAATTATCATGGAAGGATAGCATGTAAACCGAAACCAACACCCTCAGAATGCTACTATATCAACACAAGCTCAAACAAGCATTCATATTGTCAATCTAAACCAGCACAGATGCAATACATGAGCATGATAACAACATTCAAAATAATTCAAAACCTTTGACATGAAATCACGGAATTATGAGTATGAAAAAATTGAATGAGGCTTACCATGTGGAGAAGGTCCACTGCCTCTTCACTTAGAAGGTTGAGGATACAACTGTCTGAGTTATCTTTCCTTTCCAAAATGCAAGTTGCTAATGAACTGCTCTTTCTTTTCTCTTGGTTACATGAATTCTTAGAGTGATGTCTTATGTTTGTAGTGAAGTGGGTGGTATGTTTTTTAACAAAGGAGAATAGAGTCTCCTTTTATAGTAGAAGCAACTGGGCAATGGCTTCAAAACTCAGTGGTCATTTGCTTTGTTTTGGGGAGAACAAAAGGTAGGGTTTAGAACCTATGCACATGGCCTTCCAAAATCCTTCTTGAGCCTAGCAAGAAGGTTAGTGGTTGCTTGTTCTAGGGCTCTTGTCAGCAGAAAAATGAACAAAGACCAAGAGATCATCGGGTACAAGAAAGTCTTACACAATGGCTTATTGTTTTGGCTTTTGTGTGTCAACCATAAAGTACAAAGTGGTTGTACTTGGAACCTCTCTTGCACGAGCTTTGTGGCAAAAGGTATTGGAAACTGATGGAAAGAAGGTCAGTACAATGTACTTGGTATATGGTCAGGTTTTGGTTCAAGTTGTGGTTCAAGATTTGTGCAATGAAACTACACCAACAATCCCACTTTATCACACGTTAATTTGTATCCTAATGAACCAAATGAAAACATATTTTCCTCTTTTGAAAGATTAACTAAATTAAATTAGAGAAAAAAATGAAAAATAAAAACCATAATTAAAATTAAAATGGAAATAGAATTAAACTAAATTAAGACTAAACTAAAATAAAAATAATCTAAATTAAAAAAAAAATACTAAATTAAAAGTATAAACTAAAAGGTTATAAATTGAAATAAAAAATCTAAATGACATGGAATGATAAAATTGGATAAAAAAGGTATGGTTGATGATCAACGAAAATGTTTAACTAAATTGCAAAAAAAAATGCTGACCTAGAATGATATGCAAAAGATCAAAGAATATAAGGGTAAAATTTGGGGTACGACAGTTGCCCCAATTTAAATATCTTCACCGGATGACATGAGTAATGATAGTTCTCGTGAAATCATAGTGAAAGGTATTTAAATATAGATAACCATAAAATTTGCCCTTAGATGCAATGACATGTTATGCTATGGACAAAAGAAAACTAAATCTATAATGCTGAAATGCTAAGACTCTAATATGATGAAAATGATGGAATGATAATTGCAAAATGCAGACAAAACGAAAGCAGAATGGACAAAGTCTACACAATGAGCAATCACTAACTGGGGATGACAGCAACACTGGGGGAAGCTGAAGCAAACTGGGGAATAATCTAAGGTGATGAAGCAACTGGTTCAAGCGTGACCGGCTGACACTTTAGAAAGAAAAGATAACACAAGATCCTCAATGGAAGTAGCACCGAAAAGACGGTCTCCATTGGGGAATCAGATAACAAAGACTCAATCTAGAAGAACATCAGAAAGAGAAAGGCACATCCGGAAGAGCATCAGATGGCAAAAGAAACTAGTCATCCAATAGTGGCTTTGAATGAAAGGTACAAATCACAATATCTAATAATGGCTTTATATAAAAGTGAGCAAAGCAGGGATCCAAGAAAGCATTGGATGCAAAGAAACCATTCATCCAATAATGGCTTTGAATAAAAGGTATAATCTTAATATCTAAAAAGGCATCAGATGAAAGTGAACAAAGACTCGATCTGGAAGAACATCAGAAAGAGAAAGGCACGTCCGGAAGAACATCAGATGGCAAAAGAAACCAGACATTGTAATAGCTTTGAATGAAAGGTAAACTCACAATATCTAATAATGGCTTTAGATGAAAGGTAAACTCATAATATCTGAGAAGGCATCAGATGGGAATGAGATAAAAAGGTGAAATCCAAGAAGGCATTGGATGTAAAGGAATCACAATATCCAAGAAAGCATTGGAGGAATGTGAACACAGAGATACCCAAGAAAGCATTGGATAAAAGGAATCACAGTATCCAAGACATCATTAAATGACTGAGAAAGAACTTTCAAGAATGGCACTGAAAGTAAAGGAAAATCACTATATTCAAGAATGGCATCGAATGATAGTGAGAAAACTCATTCAGGAATGGCACTGAACGAACAGATAAGACTTTCAGGAATGGCACTGAAAGATATCCAAGCAAATTCGATGGGGATTACAAAAGAGAGGCCAAACTTCCAGGAATAGCACTGGGAGAAACAAGAGAAAAAAGATATCCAGGAATGGCACTGGAGATCAAAAGAGATAGACATCCAGGAATGGCATTGGAATGAAAGAATATGAAGATCTAGGAATAGCACTGGAATGAAATAATATGAAGATCCAGGAATAGCACTGGAATGAAAGAAGACAAGCATCTAACGACAGGACTAGATGCACAAGGAAACGACAACATTCAGAAATGACACTGAATGAAAGGACGGGTAACATTTTGGTAGGCGCCAAGTAAGTTGGACTTTGACCATAAGGTAAGACGTGGATAACAACATGACCTCAGGAGAAATGCAAATGAGGATGAAACACTCATGATATGCATATGGTATATGAATTATATAGATGACATATGATCAAGTACAGATGCAGATGCTGACGACACAGCTCGACTCTTTTAGGGAGAAGACAAGACTGGAAGACTGATTCCTCAACACAGAGATAACTGTCATTCTGTATGGGTACTAAAGATGCCACTGCTGAGCACATTTCTACCACACTGGTAAACTGTATCAAGTGATGATCCTTGTAGGAAGGATGGAAAGTTGCATGGGGATTCTTCAAGTTAATTTCCCCAGATTAGCTGACTGTTGTAGATGAACTGATCATCACTTCAGTTTGTCTGAGTCTTGACATGACTGCTTACGATGCTCTTGGAAAGCTTGCCCCAGTATGAGTCTTGAAAAGTCTTCTGGATAAACCAATTCTGAGAAAGACTTTCCCTTGGACAACAAATCTTGAACTGATTCTCAACAAGATATGGAAGGAACTTGCCCCTGATTGGATCACCGACCAAGTTTCTCAAATGTTTGAAAATTCCTTAAGAGGAAACCAGTTTGCAAATAAAAATGTTCATACATACGTGGTAAATGCAAAGTTCATGCAACTTTTGAAATCAAAATCAATTTTTGAAAGATGCAAAACAAATGAATCACTGGTCTGAACACAGTGGTTCAAGACATTTAAAATGAAAGGTGAAGCATAAGTGTAATGACCTGCAAAGATCTTTTGGAGTTAGTTTACGCAACCTTGTTGTAGTATGCTTTCAAAATAACCTTGCCTCAGTTAGGTCTTTTGAGGGTTGTAACGTGGCCTGGTTCACGGTTTATGAAACAAAGGATACAAGCTCAAAGTTTATTTGTGTCCACCCAATCTTCGTGATGACGTCCAGTCCTATGCTCAGTTAACTCAAACTATGCACTCAGGTTCCCATAGGTTAGGAATTGCACTGATGATAGCGATGATGGTTCAGAAGTCAAAGGACCCTTGAGATGGCAGTCACTGCTTCCTTACAACTTTTGGTTGTCATACAAGCTTGTTCTTACTTCTCTTTGTATAAGGTAAGGTCATGAGCTTCACATCTTTCTTGGCTTTTGCCTTGAAAGGGACTCGGCTCATTCTTTGAGTAAGGATTCCTTAACGACCTGTCTTCATTTATCACTTTGGGAACAACTTGTACTACATTTATTCATTTAATTTGGAAGAGTTGAAAGGTTGTGAATGTCTGGCTTAATGATTACGGTGAACCATCCTTGGCGTTTGACTTGAAAGACATCTTCGACACTTGATTGTTGTGCGCGACGGAAAATTTGTGAATGCCAACTTTTGTTGAAAGGTGTCTTACATGACACTCTTGCACAATCAAGTTAACTAAGAACTACCCTGCCCCAGGTTATGATTGTGGGTTTTTATTTGTAAATAAAGAAACTTCTACTACTAGGCTCAAAGGGGTTGACGAGGGAGCAACTTCCTTATTTCTCCAGTGTTTGGGGAATGTGAAACAATGCCTTACATCGTTAGAAAAGTTTATTTGAAAGCATACCATGACAACTATGGGTATAACGTATCATCATCCTCCCTCCAATCTTTGCATAATCAAAAGAAAGTGGACAAGAGAAATCTTTTGAAAAGGAAATCATGAAGATGTAAATAGTGGACAAAATGAATTGAATCAAAAGTTACAATGCTCATTTGATTAATCATGAAAGTACAAACATCATTTGAAGGAAAACAGCCATTACAAAATAAGGAAAATGCAAACAACAAGAAACAAGCTCTAATGACTATTCAACTACAAGGATGAGTTGTCCTATCTTCGGAAAGTAGCTGAGTTGAAGTCAACTGAAGCTTCACTTGGCGTGCCCTGGCAGAGGGTCATTCTTGACATTCTGCATGATGTTAGCTCTAGTCTGGTATCAGTGTCGAGGAATCAGCTTGACGACTCACAGGTGACACTGGAAGATAGAGACAGCTGGAGATGAGTAACTGGACAAACAGATGTGTAGCGCAATATTTGTGGTTTCGAATCACTATCGCTTTGGTACTACAGTTCGATTCATTTTTTATCCTGTTGAGCTGATTAAGGAAGGGAAATAGATGTCTCCAATTAACCCTGCTTGCAAACTGAGGTTAAACAGTCAAAACTGTTGGTTTACAGATGCTATCAAAATAGGGGGTTCGTCTTTTAAGGTTATTTGCTTAAAAATAAGGTCTAGACTAGGGGGTAGGTTTCTGGTAAGGTGTTAGGTCTGATGCTTTTGATGGATATATGAAGGTACTGGATTTTGAGTTTTTGATTAGTATGCTCGCTAAGATTTTTGCAATCTTATGCCTACGTATTCCCAAAACAGGGAAATCAGAGCGATCGTAGTTCCTCCTATTCTACGAGAGGAAAAAGGTTGTTTTGGTGTCTTGTTCAAAGCCCAAGACATGAAGCTAAAGGTGGTTTGTATCTTGTTCAAAGCCCAAGAAGTGAAGCTAAAGGGTTTGACTGAGAGTGAATTTGTCATCTCTAAAGAGGAGTTGTTGATGTTTGTATGCTGTGAGCAAGGCACAAATTTGATGCTAAAAGGTTGATTGAATCAATCGGTGTTTCCTTATACAAATCCTAAGAGGAGGCGGGAAGTTTGAATTTTCCGATGAAAACGTTCTTTCTGTCTTGTACAACGCCAAGATTGAGGCTAAAAGGGATTTTAACTCCGTTGGGGAGAATGTATCTTGTATAAAGCCCAAGATGGAGGCTGAAAGGGTTTGACTCAACTAGTGAGTCTTGAACAGGTGATTGACTCAACAAGAGAGTCTGAAGGTCCTTTGACTCAATAAGAGAGTCTTTTATACTCAACAAGAGAGTGTTTTGCTATCTCGTACGGAGCCCGAGATAGAGGCTAAAAGGAGATCGACTCAACAAGAGAGTCTTTTATACTCAACAAGAGAGTGTTTTTTTGTCTCGTACGAAGCCCGAGATAGAGGCTAAAAGGAGATCAACTCAACAAGAGAGTCTTTTATACTCAACAAGAGAGTGTTTTAGATGTGTCTTGTATGAAGCCCACACTACTACAAAACGCGCAAACAACAACGCCAGGCTTACAACAGATTGCCTATTCACCGTTGTAATAGATGGGCGTTTTTTTTTAATCTCGTTAAAAGGTTTTTAATGACGGTTAATATTCAAACCGTGGTGAAATGTGAGGCCTTTCACCATGGGTATGTTTTCAACTGTCATTATAGGTAGCGCATGGTCATGGGTTCAAGTCCCAGCACCAACATTTATGGTTTTTTTACATATTTTTTCAAAATACCCACAACCTTTCACCACAGCTATGTTTTCAACCGTCATTATAGGTAGCGCATGGTCATGGGTTCAAGTCCCAGCACCAACATTTATGGTTTTTTTTACATATTTTTTCAAAATACCCACAGCCTTTCACCACTGGTATGTTTTCAACCGTCATTATAGCCAATAATTTAGTTTTAGGTCTTGCACTTCAAAAAATCGGTTTTAGGGAAAATCGTCTCCTTTTTAAGATCTGTTTTGTGCATCTGAAGCAGAAAAATCGTGCGGTAATTAGTCCCCTACTCTGGTAGAGTTACGGGACTTCACCCTCAAAATCCCAAATTCATCTTTTTTCTATTTTTGATGAATTTTTTACTGTTTTCATAGTCTCAAAAAATTCTAAAAAAATTCTCAAAATTCTTATTTTACCTAATTAGATTAAATTTCGTGTTTTTAGATTTTTCTGAATTTATTTTAATCATTTTTTCCTATTTTTTCAAAATGCTGACAGACCCTTTCACAACGGTATTTAAACCAACCGTTGTAATAGGTAGCTTTTTTTACTTATTTTTTCAAATGATGACAGACCTTTCACCACAGGTAATTTAAACCAACCGTCATTATAGGTAGCGTCTTTTCATGGGTTCAAGTCCCAGCACCAACATTTTGGTTTTTTACTTATTTTTTCAATTCTCATTACCAACATTATAGGATACGCGCATATTGAGTTTATTCACTATCCTTAAACAAATCTTGGTCGTCCATTTAGTGATTATCAACGGCCAAGACACTACTATTAGTGATCCGCGTGAAACCTAAAACTTAGACGAACTACATCTTCTACCTCCAAACATCATCTTTCAGTTACGATACTCTATTTCTCCACTAAACCATATTTCAGAACAAATTTCAGAACTCGAGTTAGCAATGTTAGTTGTTGGTGTTCTTTTTTAATTATTGTTGTTCTTTTTTATTATTGTTGTTCTTGTTGTTATTATTGTTATCATTGTTATTATTGTTGTTGTTGTTGATATTGTTGATGTTCTTGTTCTTGTCGGTATTATTGTTATTATTATTGTTGTTGTTGTTGTTGTTGTTCTTCCTCTTCTTCTTCTTGTTCTTGTTCTTGTTCTTGTTCTTGTTCTTGTTCTTGTTCTTGTTCTTGTTCTTGTTCTTGTTCTTGTTCTTGTTCTTGTTCTTGTTCTTGTTCTTGTTCTTGTTCTTGTTCTTGTTCTTGTTCTTGTTGTTCTTATTGTTGTTCTTGATGTTCTTAATATTGTTGTTGTTCTTGATGTTCTTACTGTTGTTTTTGTTCTTATTGTTGTTCTTGATGTTCTTGTTGTTGTTCTTGTTCTAATGCTGCAATTTTTATTTTATTTTATTAAAAGACATACAACAACGGTCTTTTTAAAATAACCGTCATTATAGGTAGTTCTAATGCTGTATTTTTTTTATTTTATTAAAAGACATACAACAACGGGTATTTAAAATAACCGTCATTATAGGTAGCGCGTTTTCCATTTTATTACAACGGTTACTGGGCCGTCATTGTACGTACCGCGTATACAACAACACTCTACATAACAACGCCTTCGTCCGTGTCATTATATTTCATTTCCAACCATTGTTAAATGGGTTTTTTGTAGTAGTGCCAAGAAGGAGGCTAAAGGTTGACTCAACGAGAGAATCTTTTATACTCAACAAGAGAGTGTTTTATATGTGTCTTGTATGAAGCCCAAGACGGAGGCTGAAAGGAAGACTGACTCAACAAGAGAGTCTGAAAAGGTTGGCTCCGCTGGGAAGAGTCATTTGTACAAAGCCCAATAGGAGGCTATCTTACTGCTGAGGAATAGATCCATAGGCAGGCACAAGGGTGGGGAACTCTCATGAGAGAGATCGGGTTTCAGAGTGATTAGTGTTTCTTCCTATGTTTAAAAGGAACTTGAGAATGTCTTTGAGACTCAAGGGGATTTAGATTGTCCAAGTCTAGAGTTTTGTCTTTTGTACAATGCCCAAGAGGAGGCACGGGCATTAAGTGATGAGTATCAACCCTAGAATGGCCGGAGTTTTGACGCTGGAAAGACTTCCCTAGCAAAGGATGACTAAGTTTTGTCTTATACCTTTAAGAGGTCCTCAGGGTCCTTGTATTAAGCCCAAGAGAAGGCATGAGAACTTCTAACAAGCCGAAGGGTCCTTGTACAAATCCCAAGAGGAGGCGGGGATGCTTTTAGGAAGCCTGTGGGTCCCCAAACCAAGAGAAATTCAAGAAATGCAATTCACAGAAAAGAGATCATTCCAGGAAAGTTTGAGAATTTGGAAGAAACTCAAGAGATGCTATTCATAGAGAATAGATCAACTCTGGGGAGTTAGAGTTTCTTTGACAATTTCTAAGGGTGACAGTCTGAGAAAAGGTTCACAGAGAATACTGCCTTTCTCTTTGTTCCATATTGTTTAACCCCAAGAGAAGGGAAGACTGTGTCTGGAATCCTATGGGGGATCTAGTTTTGACTGTATTTAAGAGTGGCCAATAAGGATTTACCTAGTGCTAGACGTAGTTGCCGGGGAAACTCTAAATAACTATACTAGTATTACATAGTTGATATTTGACAAGTATACAAAAGGATGTGAAAGAAGACTTACAGTGAAGCAGTCCCACAATACAGTTATATACATATGAAAGCGATAAATGAAAGCGGATAAACATTTACCCATTGTAGAGCTTCCATGTTGTTTTGTTAGTTGTTCAACAAAGAAAGTTTTGATAACAACAGATATTTGAATTCAAAATCAAAGGAGAAAGTGCTTTGAAAAGATTGTTGGGGCTTACAGCTCAAGGAGAGGCCAAAGTTTTAACGATGATCGTGCCGTTGTTTTGAAAACTGTACAGAGGGACTTAAACAATATATGAGGCCCAAAAAGTTTTTATGTACAAGGGGATTGGGTCTTACACTCCATTAGAGGCCCAAAGATTTATTTTTGTACAAGAGATAGGACTTACAACTCAAGGAGAAGCCCAAGGTTATTTGGTTGAAAACGGCGATCGCGCCGAGGTTTTTGAAAACACAGTGGGTCTTATACAATATCTAAGGCCCAAATCATTTTGGTTTTCAAAAGGGGTTGGGTCTTACACTCTATTAGAGGCCCAAAAGCGTTATTTTAAAATTAAAGATGAGGCTTATAGCTCAAGGAGATGCCCAGATGATTTTGAAAAGGCGAAGATCGTGCCGAACGTTTGAAAATATACAGAGGGACTTATACAATGTGTGAGGCCCTAAAAGGTTTATTGACAAAAGGATTGGGTCTTACACTCTACCAAGAGGCCCAAAAGAGTTTTAAAATGATTGATGAGGGTTGAATTAATCAAAACCCTAATTTTGTTTCAAAAAGGAATTAATTTTGTTTAAAAATTAATAAAAATTGATGAGAACATGTGAAAAAATGAGTGGTGATCTAGGATCAATGCTTCAAAAATCATGTTTATATCCACAAAATGATTGAAAATCAATTAAGTTTGGGAAATCAAGGGGGAAAAATATTTCAAATGTTAAAACAAATAAAACATTAATTCCTTGCAAAAATATCAAATATATGAAATAAATATTATTTTTGGGATTTTTTGGTAAAATAAAATATTTTAACATTTTTGTGAATTATTAAAAAGGAATCAACTCAAAATCATTAAAACTCAGAGAGAAATTAATTTTTGAATCAATTAAATAAATCACAAAATTCAAATATTTGAATTTTCAAAAAAAGGCGCCAAGAACATGCCAAGAACACGCGCGTGTTCTGAGTTTGGCTGATTTGCGTTTTCTATCCAATCTCACTGAAAACTTGATGAAATCACACAATCCACATATCAATCTGCTCATTTTCACCTCACGATCATGTCTATGGTCTTTAATTTCATTTATTTTAAGCATTGAATAAGAAATTAAGACAAAACCTCAAAAACCCTAAATTTGCATGAAGGCTGAGAATTTTGATACACGATTCAAACAAAGCAAGTAATTGAGGGGAAACATTCTATGCGTGATTATGAACATTTGACAAAAGTATTGTGCGAGGAAATATGCATAGATTAAGAGATGGCCAAGTTTAGGCTTATTTGAAGGTCGTGACAACAAAAGCAATGTGATTTTTGAGTTAGAGGTGTTACAGATGAGTTGTGATGATCTGAACAGCTTCCCTACACCATATGAAGTGTGTTTGAATGCTTGGACTTGATTGGAAATGGTTGGATCACTTCATGGCATCTCAGCTGCAACTTGGTTAAAACCTTGAGCAACTGGCTGGTGATTCTGAGAAATCAGTGTTACATTTGTTGTTTAAGTGTTTGGATCACTTCTATATGATGTTTATGAGGTGTGTGTGTGTGATTGGTTTGGTTGGAATAGCTCTCAAACTCAAAACCCGATAGTGACTTGCCTTAGAAGGCAAAATTGGAAGTTAGAAGGTGATTTTAAGGAAAGCATCTATTTGATGGCTTTGGTGTACTTAAACTGAGCACAAATGAGCTATATTTATAGTAGAGCAAGTTTGTTTTGCAAGCAATAATGAATGGCAACTGCAGCAGGGGTTTGGCAAATGTTGATCAATAGGAATCCAAGTCTCCTCTAGCCATTGACTAGAGGTTAGAGCGGAGGCTGCTGGTTCCCTAGTTCAGAGATCATCCTTGACTCATTCAGTTCGAAATGGCTCAGTTCATGCCGCCTTGGTTCATCCATTGAATGCTCCAAAACAAAATTGGAGTCTTGTCCCCTCTATAGGGACTTCTAGGTTTGGCATGCTATTTTTAGTTCCAAAGCCTTAGGAGGCTTATGGATCAGTGTTTGTCCCTCCTTGGTCTCCCCCTGAGGTGTTCAGATGGATAAACTTGTTTGTCATTTGCAAATTTTGCTCAAATCTAGCAAAATGCACAAATCTGCCTTGCCATGACAGTTTGCAGCATGGCACATTGTCATTGTCATATCACATGGCTTAAGTGGACTTTCATGGAGTTCTTGGCCATTTTGGAAAGCTCTTATATGATACAACACATGTGTGATCATAGTTTATCTTGATACTTTTTGGATCCAAGTGAAAAATCCCCCTACTTTTGGAAAAAAAGCAAGACAGATTTTGACTTAGTGAAAATTTCACTGTGTGTTGGAAAAAGTGACATTTCATGTTTTCAGCCATTTTGATCATTCCATAACTTAAAATCCATCAGGAATTGGAATGAGGTGTAGTTGAAACTTTTAAAGTATGCCATGAGAGCTACAAATTCATCTTTGGATCAGCCAAAATGGTTGCTTGGATCTCAAGGTATGATCCTTGGAAGTTGGCACCCTAGCCACTTTGTTTCATAACTTAGAAAATTTCTAAGTTTTTTATGGTTACCCCTTTTACAAGTTATCCCACTTTCTTTGATTTTTCTTGATGAATGATGATTCTAATAAAACATTAACATCATTTTAGGGTTAGGGAACCATAATTGATCAAAAAATCAAAAAGATAAACTTTGACTTTTGAGCACAGTTGACTTTTAATCAGATGAACTCTAAACTGTGCGATCCTCTATGAAATCAAGTCCTTGACCTAAATCAAACTTGATGGATTGATTTCATAGGTGTTATAGGGTGTATTGAATCATGTCCCAGGGTTTGGGAGCATGTCCGGGTCAAAAGTCAAAGGCACAGTTGACTTTTTCCGCGAAGCCCTAACTGTGGTTCTGATGAACTTGAGGCTTGTGAATCAAGCTTCTTGGATCAATCCATTGTTGCAAATGGATCAATGTAGTGTGTTAGAGACCCTTAAACCATGTCTTGAGGTCTTGGCTCCTGTTTTGTCCCAAAAGTTAACTTAGGGGTGAATTAGGTCAAGAAACCCTAATTCCTGATTTTTGGTGAATACATCCCCTGAGGTAAAGTTGACTCGATGATTGGGTCCATGAGGTCCCTTAGAGTATTTTAGGTTATGCTTTGAAGCATTGGCTCATGCCCAGAGGAAAATTTCCATCTGGAGGCCCTGGTCGACCAAAACCCTAATTTGGTGACACTAGCGATCTTGAGGCTTAATCCACTCAGAATGCTGCAACCTTGTGCTTGATTCTTGCTGTGGGAGTCCTCTTGATCCATTATGGATGTTTGAGAGGTTTAGAAAAGTTGAAGATCATGTCATTCCTTGATTGATCCTTTGTCTAAAGCATAGAGAGGGATTGAAACCCTAAGTCTGATTGTAGTGGATGCTCACCCATCTTTGGGGAGACAAATGAGGTATGATGGCCCATCCATATTGTGATGATGACTTGCACCATGATGGGAAATCTTAGTGGTCAAAATTTAGGGTATGATAGATGCCCCTATTTAATCTTCTTGGACCCGAAGGTGTGAATGGCGAAGGTATTCGGGCATTCGGGGTGCAAGAGGATTAAATATCGGAATACCCGAAATTTTGATGGTGGTTAGGAACGGAAGTTCGCGCATCCTTCTTCTTTTGCTAAGCAATGATGCTTAGAAAAGGTAAACTTCCCCTCGATCCTGGTTTCCTACCAAGGAACTGGTCTTAGTTTCTGAAATAAACTTCCCCTCGATCCTGGTTTCCTACCAAGGAACTGGTCTAAGTTTATGAAATAAACTTCCCCTCGATCCTGGTTTCCTACCAAGGAACTGGTCTAAGTTTTCGAAATAAACTTCCCCTCGATCCTGGTTTCCTACCAAGGAACTGGTCTCAGTTTATTTTGTCAATAAACTTTCTTGACAAGGGACGTTATTCGTAGCGGTTTTCCTCAAACTTCTCACCGAATTTTCCTAGGGAGATTCCATTTGATAGGAAAATTTTGATGTCAGAGTTGCTAGGGAATCCAGTCGTCTGAGTTGTAGAAGTGTACAAACTTCTCTGTTGGAGACGCCATTTGTCGATTCTATCGGGGAAAACGAGTTTCTTGAGAGACTGTTTCCGCTTGGGGTATTACATCATACTTTTCTCGGGATCTTCTTGGAGAAATTCCATATGATGTGATCCAATTTTGAGGTGCTGATGACCTTTTCGTCAGCGGATTTTTCGGAGAAAAACTGCTATATTGCCGAATCTCTGATTAAGAGGCTTTCTCTGGGGATTTTCCTTAATCCGGGAAAGCGAAAATATCATCTTCAATGGGGAAGAGTAATTTTTGTCGAGAGTTGTCTTGTTTCTCATAGGTTCAAGTTATCAAAGTGGTCAAGAGACCAACTTCAATCCAAAAATAAACTGGAGGAGAGATCATTTAGATGGTTCACTTCCTGACGAGGAAAAAACTGACAACTCGATTGAGAGGACTTTTTATCACTAGTTGATGAGACCGACTAGAGTGATAGTGAAGAAATATGAATGTAAATGTAAATCGATAATGCATGATGGATGTATGTTTATGCTGACAAAATTGACGTGACATACAGACTAGTAGATGAACACGACTGGATACTTGGCCACAGTGGGAGATGAAAAGTATCACTGGTTCACGATAGCAATTCTTCCTTGCTTAGGAGAGATACTCCCTGCGGGGAACAACCGTTGGTCGGGCTTAGGAGGTAAGAACTCGGTCGGGGGTGTCAGAGGAAACACAGTCTCTGACACAGCTGATCCTTCATTCAAGCGTACTGGTTTAGAAGGAGTACTTTGATTCTGCACTTTGAAGCTCGATCGCCTTTGGAGAAACAATTGATGTTCTTTCGATGTTTAACAGTCAAAATAAATAGCCATCTTTATTTTAAAAGCAGAAAAATTTAACAAGTAAATTCATTTTTGTTTTATTTCAAGAATTGTTAATCATATTAAAACGTCGTTCTATGAAGCTAAAACAAATAAGAATTACAAACAAAAGCACAAGGGCTCAAATTTTATTGATAGGATGGAAATCAGCCAAACGCGTGATTCCATGGAGTATTTACAAAGTTAGAAAATGGTAATTTAAGGGAAAATGGCTGCATTGAAACATAACGACCACTATCCTTCTACCAACTTTGAATTCTGGACATCTTGAGCTTCCGTCGAAGATGACCTTGACTGGAGTTTTCCTGATGGATGGCATGACTGCTGCTGGGGGATTTGCCCCTTTGTTGGACGTAGTTACTTGCCATTAATCCCTAATTTTTGCCTGGATTGTACTTTGAGATTCCCAATCCACCAGGATGATTTTGGATCATGTCTCTAATTTTTGCCTGGACCGCTCTTTTGGGTGTTCAATCCACCGAGACGTTGTTTTTTTTAGGCGAAATATTTCTTGACTACATCAACATTCGTGGGGTAGACAAATTCTTCTCCATCCATGGTTGCAAGTCTCAAGGCGCCGCCTAAGAAAGCTTTCTTGACCACATAGGGGCCGTCATAATTCGGAGTCCATTTGCCCTGAGAATCAGTGAGAAATGATTGTATCTTCTTGAGCACAAGGTCTCCTTTCCTGAAGACGCGAGGTTGGACCTTTTTGTCAAACGCCCTCTTCATCCATTGCTGATACAACTGACTATGGTATAGTGTCGTTATTCTCTTTTCTTCTATCAGATTTAGTTTGTCGTGTCGATTTTGACACCATTCAGCTTCTGTTAGCTTAGCTTCCATCAATACCCGGATTGATGGGATCTCTACTTCTATGGGAAGCACTGCTTCCATGCCATATACTAGAGAGAAAGGGGTTGCCCCTGTTGAAGTGCGAACAAATGTTCAATAACCGTGAAGAGCAAAGGGTAGCATTTCGTGCTAGTCTTTGTAGGTTACAACCATCTTTTGAACAATCCTCTTGATGTTCTTGTTAGCCGCTTATACCGCTCCGTTCATCTTGGGTCGGTAGGGAGATGAGTTATGGTGTTTGATCTTGAACTCAGTGCATAACTCTTTCATCATCTTATTGTTCAAGTTGGATCCATTATCCGTAATGATCTGGCTTGGAACACCATAACGGCAAATGATATTGTTTTTGATAAATCGGACCACCACTTGTCGGGTTACATTTGTGTATGATGCTTCTTCGACCCACTTGGTGAAGTAATTAATGGCTACTAGGATGAACTGATGTCCGTTCGAAGCCTTGGGTTCAATCATGTCAATCATGTCGATTCCCCATATGGAAAAAGGCCATGGGGAAGAGAGAACTTTGAGATGTGTTGGCGGTACATGGATTTTGTCAGCGTATATCTGACACTTGTGACAACTCCTCATGTACTTGTAGCAATCGAATTCCATTTTCAACCAATAGTACCCTGCTCTTAGAATTTTTCTCGCCATTGTGTGTCCGTTGGCATGAGTGCCAAAGGATCCTTCGTGAATCTCTTTCATTAGCATGTTTGCTTCTAGTATGTCTACGCATCGGAGCAAGACCATGTTAAAGTTTCTCTTATAAAGTGTATCACCGCTCAGGAAGAAATTTCCAGCCAGCCTTCTGAAGGTTTTTCTATCCTTTCTGGATGCCCCAGGTGGGTACTCTTGTTTCTGAAGGAAGCATTTGATATTGTGATACCAAGGTTTGTCATCTATGACTGCTTCAATCTTGAAGATGTAGGCGGGCCATTCTAGGCGCATTATGTCGATCTTAGGTAGGTCGGTCCATTGACCTACGCTAACCATGGAAGATAGGGTGGCTAATGCATCAGCCATGTGATTCTCTTCATGAGGGATGTGATGAAACTCGATTCTGTCGAAGAAGGGTAGCAACCTTCTTGCATAATCTTTGTAAGGAATCAATCCTGATTGGTATGTGTTCCAATCTCCTTTGATCTGATTGATAACCAGGGCTTAGTCGCCATAAACATCCAAGTTTTTTATCCTTAAGTCGATCGTTCCTTCGAGATCCACGATACAAGCTTCGTATTCGACCTCGTTGTTTGTACACTTGAATGTCAGTCTGGCAGTGAAAGGAATATGGGTACCCTGTGGGGTTATGATGATTGCCCCAATTCCGTTTCCGTAATGATTGATGGCTCCGTCAAAGATAAGTTCCCATTAGGAACCTGGTTATGGCCCTTCACTGGGTAGTGGTTCGTCGCAATCTTTCATTTTCAAATACATGACATCTTCGTCTGGGAAGTCAAACCCGACTGATTCCTGATCGTCAATCGGTTGATGAGCCAAATGACCGGCTAAAATACTTCCCTTAACGGCTTTCTGAGCGTGGTACTCTATGTCATATTCTAATAACAACATCTGCCAACGGGAAATCCTTCCCGTGAGAGCAGGTTTTTCAAAGACATACTTGATTGGATCCATTTCTGAGATTAATCGAGTAGTGTGACGAATCATATACTGGCGAAGATGTTTGGCTGCCCAATCCAGAGTGCAGCAAGTTTTCTCAAGCATAGTGTACCGAGTCTCGCATTCGGTGAACTTCTTGCTCAGATAGTACATGGCAAACTCTTTCCTTTTCGTTTCATCTTGTTGGCCAAGTACACAACCCATTGAGTCTTCCAAGACTATGAGGTAGATGATTAGTGGTCTTCCTTCCACTAGAGGTGATAGAATCGGTGGGTTCAATAGGTATTCCTTAATACTGTCGAAGGCAGTTTGGCAGTCCTTCGTCCAAAAGCAGTCCTGGTTCTTTTTAAGTAATTTGAAAATCGGTGCGCATGTCGCAGTCATGAGGAATATAAATTTGGAAATGTAGTTCAAACGTCCCAGGAATCCCCTGACTTGCTTTTCAGTTTTTGGAGAAGGAATTTCTTGAATGGCCTTGACTTTGTCAGGATCAACCTCATTTCCTTTCTGGCTGACGATGAACCCTAAAAGTATCCCTGAACGGACACCGAATGTGCACTAGTTGGGATTCAAGCGGAGTTTATACTTTCTCAACCGCTCGAATAGCTTTAGTAGGTGGGTCACATGCTCCTCTTCTGTCTTAGATTTGGCAATCATATCATCGACATATACCTCGATTTCTTGGTGTATCATGTCATAAAAAAGAGTAGTCATGGCCCTTTGATAGGTTGCCCCGGTGTTCTTCAAACCGAATGGCATTACCTTGTAACAAAAGGTATCCCATGAGGTAATGAACGAAGTTTTCTCCATGTCTTTTGGCGCCATTTTGATTTGATTATAGCCCGAGAATCCATCCATGAAGGAGAAGACTTGAATTTTGATATATTGTCTACTAGCATGTCAATGTGTGGTAAAGGAAAGTCGTCCTTTGGACTTGCTTTCTTCAGATCCCTGTAGTCCACACACATTCTGACTTTTCCGTCCTTTTTCGGAATGGGTACTATGTTGGCTAACCATTGAGGATACTCTGATGTGGCGAGGAAACCCGCGTTAATCTGTTTCTGTACTTCCTCTTTGATTTTGATGGCCATGTCTGGGTCAGTTCTTCTCAACTTCTATTTTACTGGCGGACATTCTGATCGTAACGGTAGATGATGTTCCACGATGCTAGTATCCAACCCTGGCATGTCCTGATAGGACCAGGCGAACACATCGGGGAATTCTTTGAGAAGCCTTATCAAACTCTCTTTGGTAGTTGGACTGAGCAGTGCCCCAATCCTGACTTCTTTTCTCTCTTTTTCTGAACCCAAGCTGACCGTTTCCAACGACTCCTTGTAAGGTTCATTGGACCTTTCCTCTTGCCTGAGTAATCGGGAGATCTCTTCTAGAATTTCGTCGTCACCTTCTTCTTCAGCCCCAAATACCGAAAATTCAAAGTTGGGAGAAGGCATCGGATCGTATGTTTCAATGGGGTTTAAAATAAGCAATCTGTATGACGTGATGATTTGTTTTTAGAAGAGATAGAGAGAATGCAAGAGTCTGTGCAGTGTATTTTCTAAAAACTTCTTGTTTTTATTATTTGAATTATTTTTTAGGATTACCATTTTCTGAAAAAGCAAAAAGAGAAAACAGCAATAAATGCGGAAATTACAGAACGACGATATTTTATTTATGATCGAGTCGATTTTTGAAACTATAGCCCTATAAAACAAAACTCTGTCGCTTTGGGCGAAGCGAAGAGGGATATTTACAGAAAGTGAGCCCTATCAAAACATCTGTTTCACCTGGGCAGGGTGAAAGGTTAAAGACAACAATTACTTTGACTTATGAACAATCTTCGGAACATCGACAGCAACCCATTGGCGGCGAACTCCTCGGTGAATCACAAAGTCGGGTACCTTCCTTGATTTGTCTTCAGAAATAACGATGATTTCTGGTGAAGCAGGATCATTGGAATCTGTCTCCCAGGCAGATTTGTCGTAGATGAACTCTTCTGTTGTATTTTTCATAGTATTTGTGCTCTCAGGTGAATCTCCCCATCCAGTTAGCTGGATGTCTTCGAGCCTGATACGAGAGATCTCAGGAGCGGTGTACTTGACCAAGTAGTCGAACTTGCCACTCGGTTGTCCTAAGGTGTCCCACACTTCTGTGGAACTGGATGAGTCATCCCTTTCGATGACATTGACCTCGGGAAAAGCATAGTTGATGAATTCTAGTCCTACAAACTTTGCGAATTCATCGTCGTGCTAGATATTTTATGAATGACCTGAGTGTTGATCCCATGACATGGTGGGGACGCAGGTTTTCTTTTCAATGATGCTCAGCTGATTTTCATTGTTCGGCTGATTTTCTTGCCCCAAGTCTCCTGGGTATGGCTGCCAGATAGACAGGCCATCCATCGGGCCATAATAGTTGTGGTAAAAGTTGTCTTTCATCAGAGTATCTTCCTCTAATGAGTTTGGTGGAGCACGGCATCCTTCCGGATCACAATCTCCGTATATCGTTCTGACATCTGACCTGGGTATAAATCTCAGACTTTGTGCAGGATAGCAAAAGGGCGTAGGCACCTCTTCCTGAGAGATGTAATCGTCCTCGTTAAGATAGGACTTCCACTCCTCATCTGTATTGGAGGAATCTCCCTCGTTGATGTTATGA
Source organism: Lathyrus tuberosus (assembly GCA_022829125.1). Taxonomy (NCBI): domain Eukaryota; kingdom Viridiplantae; phylum Streptophyta; class Magnoliopsida; order Fabales; family Fabaceae; genus Lathyrus; species Lathyrus tuberosus. The sequence continues at coordinate 6,479,485 of JALAZF010000222.1, read as the reverse complement.
ACTTCTTGAGATATTGGGTGAAGGAAACCTCCACTATGGAAGAAGTCCTGAATGGGATGAAGACTTTCATCGTTAGCAGTTGTCTGGGTACAGGTCGAAGAAAACCAAGACCCTTTGTTTTGTTATCAGTAGGAATGACAAGTTGTCCCTATCCCTTGGTATTGTTACTTTTGATCACTTCGAGAGCATCTCTATATGAGGAAATCGAGGTTCCTTTCTTTGACTGATTTTCATTGCTCACCGAAAGTGCCTGGAACTGAGTTCCAACAACCTCCTCGGGTTCTACACAAGTGGACAATGAAAGGTTACTCACGATCAAGGCTTGTTCTCCACAGACCATGACGAGTTGATCGTTCTTGACGAACTTCAGTTTCTGGTGCAGTGTCGAAGTGACTGCCCTAGCCTGGTGTATCCACAGTCTTCCCAACAAACATCTGTATGTTGCTCGGATGTCCATGACCTGGAAAGTGTGAGGACCGATAGTTATGCGAAGGTCGACTCGCCGATAACTGCTTTCCGAGATCCGTCAAATGCTTTGACGATGACCTCACTTCCCCTCACCGGGGATCCTTTGAATGATAGTCGCATTAAAGTAGATTTTGACATAACGTTGAGAGTCGATCCGGTATCTACTAGTACGCTGGCTAAAGCATCGTGCTGGCAGTTAACTGTGATATTGAGAGCTATGTTGTGACTTTTTCCTTCTTCCGGAAGTTCCTCATCACTGAACCCTAAGTTGTTGCAGGAAGTGATGTTAGAAACGATGTTATCAAACTGTCGTATTGACACATCCTGTTCCACAAAGGCCTGCTCTAAGACTTTCTGTAGAGCTTCTCTATGAGCCTCAGAACTGAGTAATAGAGATAACACAGAGATCTTTGAAGGAGTTTGTAACAGCTGATCAACAATGTTGTATTCACTCCTTTGGATGAGCTTCAGCATCTCATCATTGTTCTTCGAAAGGTCAGGATCAATGGACGGACCGACCGGTGGATTAGGAACTTCTGTTTGAGGTTCCTTTTCTCTGTTAGGTTCTCCAACTCCTCGGTTGAAGATTCGACCACTCCGTGTTACTCGACTGATGTCTGTAATATTCACGACAGAGGGTAATGGAATTTCCTTTCCATTCTCAATTATTGTTGCACCGTATTTGTAAGGGATCGCCTTATCAGATTTGTACGACACTGGTCCCGGTAGATAGATAACTACATGAGCCTTCTGATTTATCTGACTGTCGTAAGTAACTTCAATCAGTTCCTGGTTAAGAATCTTCGATTCGTCAAGAAGAGGGATGATGGCACAAACATCCTTGGTCCTCTCAGGATCAGAGATTACAACCACATCTTTGATATGGTCAGCGAAATAGTCTGGCGTCCAGTTAATTGACCTCGAAACTGAATATTGTTGAATCTCTTTGCGTCCAACTGACCTTGAAGGGCTGCTCGCACGAGGTAACACCCTTGATTATTTTCCGAGCAGACTCTACAGCGCTCGTAGTTATATGGTGGCACCTGGCCACGTCCGCTTTGAATGCAGTGTAACCTTACTAGATCTGTTTCCATTGATCGAACATCCTGACTTTGATGCCTAGTAGGGTTCCCACTAACCACACTGATTTGTTGCGTGTCTTCATCCATATAGATCGGAAGCCACCGGTGGTTTAACAAGTGTTGCAAAGTTCTTTGAATGAGAGTGCACCCCTGGTCACTCTCACAACATCCTTTACAATTCTGATAATTATGCGAAGTCAGAAAACCGAGCTGGACTTGTGTAGCGTGTAACTCCACCAAGCTGGTTTTCATCAAGCGAATATCGAAGATTTGAATCATATTCACTTGATATTGATTTCTATCATGGTAGTCCTGGATCCATCCAAGGTCCATCTGACGCTGGAGGGCCTCTTGTACAAAAGAGCATCCCTGTTTGTTTACCGAGCAAATTAGACATGAATTGTAATCGTGCCGCGACATATTATGATACTGGCTTTTCCTTGAGTGCATTACCACCAGGTTGGCATTCATCGCACGAATGTTGTGGCTCTGATTGATGTTAGAATTCGTATAAGTCATGTTGATCCCACGAACTCGATGCTCTTGGATCCACCCAAGATCCAATTGTTCCTATAGAGCTGATTGCACCACATAACATCCTTGATTGTCTTTAGAGCAGATATCACACTGATGAAAATTGTGAGGTGGTATATGGCCATACCCGCTCTGTCTGCGATGCATCCTGACTAGATTGGTCCTTAATAAGAGTACATCATGAATTTGATAGTTGTTGTTAGACTCTCCCTCTATCAAATTTACTGCAGCTTTCTCGTGTTGAGGCAATGGGTTCGTGAGAACATTCGGATTCGTATCTTTGAAAGATAAGACCCCGCTCCTAACAAGTTTTTGTACGTTGGATTTGAAACTGAGACAGTTTTCTATGTTATGCCCTGGTCCTTCTTGATGGTAAGGACAAGTCTGATCCGCCTTGAACCAAAAAGGCAGATTTTTCGGTACTGTAAGAGGAGACCTGGTTTGGACATGCCCCTTGACCAGTAGTAGTGGAAACAGTTCTGTGTACAACACCAGTATAGGTACAAACCCTGGTGGTCGTGTTATATGGTTGTTGTTGTATTGGGGACGAGTCTGCTGAAGAGGTTGTTGTGTCCTTTGCTGATATTGCTGTTGATTCGGTTGGCTTTGCGCAACCTGAGGTTGATACGTAGGAACAAGCACAAGGTTGATAGCAGGAGTTACAGCTGCTACTGGTTGGTACCGTCGCCTTTGCTTTCCGAGAGAGATATTCCCAATATCCTACTCTTTTTTCTTAGGGAAAGCACTACCGTATCGTTTTGTATTACTCGATGGTCCAGCGTCTTTAGCTAAACGTCCCTCTCGGACTGCTTCCTCAAGACGAACTCCCATGCCTACCATCTCGGTGAAGTCACTGGGCGCATTGGCAACCATTATGTCGTAGTAAAATGAGCTTAAGGTTTTCAAGAAGATCTTTGTCATCTCTTTTTCCTCAAGAGGTGGACACATCTGGGCGGCAATTTCACGCCATCTCTGAGCGTACTCCTTAAAGGTTTCCTTATCCTTTTGTGACATTGATCTGAGTTGATCTCTGTCCGGTGCCATGTCCAGGTTGTACTTATACTGCTGAACGAAAGCAGTGCCAAGATCTCTGAAAATAGCGATCTTAGTGCGGTTTAAACCCATGTACCATTTGGGTACGGCACCGGTTAAACTATCCTGAAATTAGTGAATCAGTAGCTCCTGGTTCTTTGTCTGAGTTGGCATTCGCCGAGCGTACATCACCAAATGGCTTTGAGGGCAAGAGTTACCCTTGTACTTTTCAAATTCGGGCACTTTGAACTTGTGCGGAACTTTCACATTGGGGACCAAACAAAGGTTTGCGGCGTCCTTTCCAAATAGATCCTGACCGCGAATGGCCTGCAGTTATTTATGCTCCAGGAACTGTTCCTGGAACTCATTCATTCTGTCAAACATACCTTTGTTTCCACCAGAAGGTATCTGTGGAATCTGTCCTTCCGGGACAGTGTGTACCACGGGTGGTGGTATAGTCATCATGGCAGTGACTCTAGGTGCCTCCCGAAGTTTGTAACCTTCAGGAGTTGTCGTTATTCCCCTGGCATCTTCGCTTTCCTGAAGTTTGTAACCTTCAGGCCCAGCGGCTCCTGCTACAGTTTCCGGATCTTCCATGATCGGCGGAATATATCCTTCCGGGATATAGTTGAGTGGCATGCCCCAGGGACGATCTTTTGGCATTTTGTACCTAGGATCATACTTCTCCACTATGGGCGTTGATGTGATCTCTGAGATCACAGTCCTTTGTTGTTGCATCTGAGCTTTTGATAGAGCTAGCATGTCGTTATGAAGCTTTCTCAGATCTTCTTTTAGAGTGTCGATCTCTTCCCTTAACTCTCTATTCTCTTCCTCGAGATCATCCATCTTTTTCTGTCGATTGGCCCAATTATTGTACGAATGAGATAGTTTGACTCTAGAATCGAGACGCAAATGTGAGATTAGTAGGTAAGAATAATGTGTTACATGAGAATGATGAATGATATGCAATGAATATATTAATTAACTTTTTATTTAATCAAAATAAACTTTGACAATTGGATTGCAAATATCAAACTGTGGGGAAGACCCCGTTTTATTGAATTCAAGGATTGCGAAAATGGAAATACAGTAGATTACAAAGTGCTGAAAAGGAAATGTCTAAGCTAATGGATCCTGGGTCCTCTCTGAGGAGAGCTCAGGTGCTGGTTCTGGTACTTTCCTTTTCTTTGACCAGGGCTCTGGAGCCGTTGTCGAGTTGTCATTCCTTTGCCAAGTGAAACAGGCGAGCAAATTCCTTTGGTCTTCTTGATTCTCTACAACATGTTGCTCTAAAATCTCAATCAGAGCATCTTTATCTTTCAACAGCTGCTGTATTTTCTTACACTCCACATTGAGAATGCGTACTTGTTCCTCCAAGACCTCTTCTCTTGTTGAACTTTGTTGAGAGTAACCTGAAGTTTTTCCGTATCAGACATAAAATAAAGGACGGGGTCCTTTAACGGAAGAACTTCCTGATGAAGGTAAGACATCCTCAGCTTGAGAGCTCTAGTTTGTACCCAGTGGAGATAAGGCACCACCGAGACGCAGTCTGGTTTTCCTCGAGACTCTCGCCCTTTTCTATGAACATGTTTCTAGGCATGCACTATTTCTGTCTTTAGTGCTCTATCATTTTCTCCTTCTTTGAAGAAAAGACCTTCCAGATGAGCATTACGCGGGACATGCCTCATCGGGTATCCGAATTGACGACGAACTAACACCGGATGATAATTGATTCCCCCCTTAGTTCCTATAAGGGGTACATTTGGGAAGTTTCCACAACGGTAAATGATCCTGATCCCGTCATAGATTCGATTATACTAATCGATGTCAGAGTTGGTAAGAGACATGATTCTCTGTGACCAACGTAAAATATTCTTTTGATCCCAAAATGCAACAGACTTGGGTAAGTGGGAAATGAACTATTTGTACAGCAGGGGTACACATCATGTGATCATTCCTCTGTTGTACAAATTCCTTAAGTGTACAGAATGATACACATCTTTGAGCGAGGTCGGTACAGGGTTTCCAATCATACATATCTTAATGGTATTGATATCTACAAAGTTATCGATGTTGGGAAACAAAAATAACCCGTAGGTAAGCAAAACAAAGATGCTCTCGAAAGCGGCCACATTCCCTATACTAGCAAAGTACAGGGCTTTCTTTATCAAAAACTGGGCTGGCAAATCCTGGATACCACCTTTAATGGTCATGTGAGTCCTGACTTCTGACTCGTCCAAATAGATTGCCCTTGCAATGGTTTGATCCTTTAGAATTTCTTCCAGTCCAGAAAAGGGAGCTTGATCAGTGATATGTAAATTAGTCAAGGCCCTACCCATCCCCAAAGGTTTATACTGGTGATTTTTTGTACCTATCCGCAAAATCATTGACCCCTCTTAGGATAACAACAGCAAGTGGATCGCCAGCGAGCTGATGTATCTTAGAATGATCTCAAATGAGGGTAGTATCGCGTGACAACTATTCTCAATAACTTCCACACTACAAAATGGTTTCAGTCTACTAAAAACCTAAACTTCTCAGATAACCCAGTCGACCACACTACTTTCAACAACTGAAGTCGTATAAGCAATGTATTAGCAAAGGGAGTCTCCACTGAGTTTGATGGTCGACCGGGGACTCTTAACTGGGATTCACTCCCCGTAAGATTACCCGTATAATGACATCCCCTTATTAGGTGTATACTCAATCTTTCCACATGCGGCATCACACGCATTCCCATTAGCATAAAAATAAACATGGATATCAAATAGGAAAAGCAGTATGTATATTGGTCTTAATATCCTAGACATCTAGTCTTATGATCCTATACAGACAATGACTCCCCAGCAGAGTCGCCATTTCTGTAGCATTTGGTGAATTTAAGGCCTTCACCTTAACAGAGGCTAGAAAGAATACCTCCCACTGTGGTCGCCATTTTTATGTAGCGCGATTTTTGTGGTTTTGAATCATAATCGCTTTGGTACTACAGTTCGATTCATTTTTTATCCTGTTGAGCTGATTAAGGAAGGAAAATAGATGTCTCCAATTAACCCTGCTTGTAAACTGAGGTTAAATAGTCAAAACTGTTGGTTTACAGATGCTATCAAAATAGGGGGTTCGTCTTTTAAGGTTATGTGCTTAAAAGTAAGGTCTAGACTAGGGGGTAGGTTTCTGGTAAGGTGTTAGGTCTGATGCTTTTGATGGATATATGAAGGTACTGGATTTTGAGTTTTTGATTAGTATGCTCGCTAAGATTTTTGCAATCTTATGTCTACGTATTCCCGAAACAGGGAAATCAGAGCGATCGTAGTTCCTCCTATTCTGCGGGGGAAAAAGGTTATTTTGGTGTCTTGTTCAAAGCCCAAGACGTGAAGCTAAAGGTGGTTTATATCTTGTTCAAAGCCCAAGATGTGAAGCTAAAGGGTTTGACTGAGAGAGAATTTGTCATCTCTAAAGAGGAGTTGTTGATGTTTGTATGCTGTGAGCAAGGTACAAATTTGATGTTAAAAGGTTGATTGACTCAACAGGTGTTTCCTTATACAAAGCCTAAGAGGAGCCGGGAAGTTTGACTTTTCTGGGGAAAACGTTCTTTTTGTCTTGTACAACGCCCAAGATTGAGGCTAAAAGGGATTTTGACTCCGTTGGGGAGAATGTATCTTGCATAAAGCCCAAGATGGAGGCTGAAAGGGTTTGACTCAACTAGTGAGTCTTGAACAGGTGATTGACTCAACAAGAGAGTCCGAAGGTCCTTTGACTCAACAAGAGAGTCTTTTATACTCAACAAGAGAGTGTTTTGCATCTCGTACGAAGCCCAAGATAGAGGCTAAAAGGAGATCGACTCAACAAGAGAGTCTTTTATACTCAACAAGAGAGTGTTTTTCTGTCTCGTACGAAGCCCGAGATAGAGGCTAAAAGGAGATCGACTCAACAAGAGAGTCTTTTATACTCAACAAGAGAGTGTTTTAGATGTGTCTTGTATGAAGCCCAAGACGGAGGCTAAAGGTTGACTCAACGAGAGAATCTTTTATACTCAACAAGAGAGTGTTTTATATGTGTCTTATATGAAGCCCAAGACGGAGGCTGAAAGGAAGACTGACTCAACAAGAGAGTCTGAAAAGGTTAGCTTCGATGGGGAGAGTCATTTGTACAAAGCCCAAGAGGAGGCTATCTTAGTGTTGAGGATTATATCCATAGGCAGGCCCAAGGGTGGGGAACTCTCATGAGAGAGACCGGGTTTCAGAGTGATCAGTGTTTCTTCCTATGTTTGAAAGGAACTTGAGAATGTCTTTGAGACTCAAGGGGATTTAGAATGTCCAAGTCTAGAGTTTTGTCTTTTGTACAATGCCCAAGAGGAGGCACGGGCATTAAGGGATGAGTATCAACCCTAGAATAGCCGGAGTTTTGACGCTAAAAATACTGCTCTAGCAAAGGATGACTAAGTTCTGTCTTATACCTTTAAGAGGTCGTCAGGATCCTTGTATTAAGCCCAAGAGAAGGCATGAGAACTTCTAAAAAGACGAAGGGTCCTTGTACAACGCCCAAGAGAAGGAGGGGATGCTTTTAGGAAGCCTGTGGGTCCCCAAACCAAGAGAAATTCAAGAAATGCAATTCACAGAGAAGAGATCATTCCAGGAAAGTTCGAGAATTTGGAAGAAACTCAAGAGATGCTATTCACGGAGAATATATCAACTCTGAGGAGTTAGAGTTTCTTTGACAATTTCTAAGGGTGACAGTCTGAGAAAAGGTTCACCGAGAATACTGCCTTTCTCTTTGTTCCATATTGTTTAACCCCAAGAGAAGGGAAGATTGTGTCTGGAATCCTATGGGGGATCTAGTTTTGATTGTATTTAAGAGTAACCAACAAGGATTTACCTAGTGTTATACATAGTTGTCGGGGAAACTCTAAATAACTATACTAGTATTACACTGTTGATATTTGACAAGTATACAAAAGGATGTGAAAGAAGACTTACAGTGAAGCAGCCCCACAATACAGTTATATACATATGAAAGAGATAAATGAAAGCGGATAAACACTTACCCGTTATAGAGCCTCCATGCTGTTTTGTTAGTTTTTCAACAAAGAAATTTTTTATAACAACATATATTTGAATTCAAAATCAAAGGAGAAAGTGCTTTGAAAAGATTGTTGGGGCTTACAGCTCAAGGAGAGGCCCAAGTTTTAACGATGTTCACGTTGTTGTTTTGAAAACTGTACAGAGGGGCTTATACAATATGTGAGGGCCAAAAAGTTTTTATGTACAAGGGGATTGGGTCTTACACTCCATTAGAGGCCCAAAGATTTATTTTTGTACAAGAGATTGGACTTACAACTCAAGGAGAAGCCCAAGGTTATTTGTTTGAAAACGGCGATCGCGCCGAGGCTTTTGAAAACACAGTGGGTCTTATACAATATCTGAGGCCCAAATCATTTTGGTTTTCAAAAGGGGTTGGGCCTTACACTCTATTAGAGGCCCAAAAGTGTTATTTTAAAATAAAAGATGGGGCTTACAGCGCAAGGAGATGCCCAGATGATTTTGAAAGGGTGACGATCGTGCCGAACGTTTGAAAATATACAGAGGGACTTATACAATGTGTGAGGGCCTAAAAGGTTTATTGACAAAAGGATTGGGTCTTACACTCTACCAAGAGGCCCAAAAGAGTTTTAAAATGAGTGATGAGGGTTGAATTAATCAAAACCCTAATTTTGTTTCAAAAAGGAATTAATTTTGTTTAAAAATTAATAAAAATTGATGAGAACATGTGAAAAAATGAGTGTTGATCTAGGATCAATGCTTCAAAAATCATGTTTATATCCACAAAATGATTGAAAATCAATTAAGTTTGGGAAATCAAGGGGGAAAAAATATTTCAAATGTTAAAACAAATAAAACATTAATTCCTTGCAAAAATATCAAATATATGAAATAAATAAAATTTTTGGGATTTTTTGGTAAAATAAAATATTTTAACATTTTTGTGAATTATTAAAAAAGGAATCAACTCAAAATCATTAAAACTCAGAGAGAAATTAATTTTTGAATCAATTAAATAAAATCACAAAATTCAAATATTTGAATTTTCAAAAAAAGGCGCCAAGAACACGCGCGTGTTCTGAGTTTGGCTGATTTGCATTTTCTATCCAATCTCACTGAATACTTGATGAAATCACACAATCCACATATCAATCTGCTCGTTTTCACCTCACGATCATGTCTATGGTCTTTAATTTCATTTATTTTAAGCATGGAATAAGAAATCAAGACAAAACCTCAAGAACCCTAAAATTTGCATGAAGGCTGAGAATTTTGATACACGATTCAAACAAAGCAAGTAATTAAGGGGAAACATTCTATGCATGATTATGAACATTTGGCAAAAGTATTGTGCGAGGAAATATGCATAGATTAAGAGATGACCAAGTTTAGGCTTACTTGAAGGTTGTGACAGCAAGAGCAATGTGATTTTTGAGTTGGAGGTGTTACAGATGAGTTGTGATGATCTGAACAGCTTACCTACATCATATGGAGTGTGTTTAAATGCTTGGACTTGATTGGAAATGGCTGGATCACTTCATGGAATCTCAGCTGCAACTTGGTTAAAACCTTGAGCAACTGGCTGGTGATTCTGAGAAATCAGTGTTACAGTTGTTGTTTAAGTGTTTGGATCACTTCTATATGATGTTTATGAGGTGTGTGTGTGTGATTGGTTTGGTTGGAATAGCTTTCAAACTCAAAACCCGATAGTGACTTGCCTTAGAAGGCAAAATTGGAAGTGAGAAGGTGATTTTGCGGAAAGCATCTGTTTGATGACTTTGGTGTACTCAAAATGAGCACAAATGAGCTTTATTTATAGTAGAGCAAGTTTGTTTTGCAAGCAATAGTGAATGGCAACTGCAGCAGGGGTTTGGAAAATGTTGATCAATAGGAATCCAAGTCTCCTCTAGCCATTGACTAGAGGTTAGAGCACAGGCTGTTGTTCCCTAGTTCAGAGATCATCCTTGACTCATTCAGTTGGAAATGGCTCAGTTCATGCCACCTTGGTGCATCAATTGAATGCTCCAAAACAAAATTGGAGTCTTGTCCCCTCTTTAGGGATTTATATGTTTGGCATGCTATTTTTAGTTCCAAAGACTTGGGAGGCTTATGGATCAGTGTTTGTTCCTCATTGGTCTCCCCGTGAGGTGTTCAGATGGATAAACTTGTTTGTCATTTACAAAATTTGCTCAAATCGGGCAAAATGCACAAATCTGCCTTGCCATGACAGTTTGCAGCAAGGCACATTGCCATTGTCATATCTCACGGCTTAAGTGGAGTTTCATGGAGTTCTTGGCCATTTTGGAAAGCTCTTATACGATACAACACATGTGTGATCATATTTTATCTTGATACTTTTTGGATCCAAGTGAAAAATCCCACTACTTTTGGAAAAAAAAGCAAGACAGATTTTGACTTAGTGAAAATTTCACTAAGTGTTGGAAAAAGTGACATTTCATGTTTTCAGCCATTTTGATCATTCCATAACTTAAAATCCATGAGGAATTGGAATGAGGTGTAGTTGACACTTTTAAAGTATGCCACGAGAGCTACAAATTCATCTTTGGATCAGCCAAAATGGTTGCTTGGATCTCAAGTTATGATCCTTGGAAGTTGGCACCCTAAACACTTTGTTTCATAACTTAGAAAATTTCTAAGTTTTTTATGGTTACCCCTTTTACAAGTTATCTCACTTTCTTTGATTTTTCTTGATGAATGACGATTCAAATCACACATTAACATCATTTTAGGGTTAGGGTACCATAATTGATCAAAAAATCAAAAAGTCAAACTTTGACTTTTGGGCACAATTGACTTTTTATCAAATGAACTCCAAACTGTGCGATCCTCTATGAAATCAAGTCCTTGACCTAAATCAAACTTGATGGATTGATTTCATAGGTGTTATAGGGTGTATTGAATCATGTCCCAGGGTTTGGGAGTTGTCCGGGTCAAAAGTCAAAGGCACAGTTGACTTTTTCCGCGAAACCCTAACTGTAGTTCTGATGAACTTGAGGCTTATGAATCAAGCTTCTTGGATCAATCCATTGTTTCAAATAGATCAATGTAGTGTGTTAGGGATCTTCAAACCATGTCTTGAGGTCTTGGCTCCTATTTTGTCCCAAAAGTCAACTTAGGGCTAATTCCTGATTTTTGGTGAATACATCCCCTGAGGTAAAGTTGACTTGATGATTGGGTCCATGAGGTCCCTTAGAGTATTTTCGGTTATGCTTTGAAGTATTGGCTCATGCCCATAGGAAAATTTCCATCTGGAGGCCCTGGTCGACCAAAACCCTAATTTGGTGACACTGGCGATCTTGAGGCTTAATCCACTCAGAATGCTGTAACCTTGTGCTTGATTCTTGCTGTGGGAGTCCTCTTGATCCATTGTGGATGTTTGAGAGGTTTAGACAAGTTAAAGATCATGTCATTCCTTGATTGATCATTTGTCTAAAGCTTAGAGAGGGCTTGAAACCCTAAGTCTGATTGTAGTGGATGCTCACCCATCTTTGGGGAGACTAATGAGGTATGATGGCCCATCCATATTGTGATGATGACTTGCACCATGATGGGAAATATTAGTGGTCAAAATTTGGGGTATGACAAGATGCATGTAATGAATCATGCAAAGTTACAAATGATATGCAATGCAATGCAACCAGGATGCAAAACACATGCAACAGGATCAAAGGTTTGAGATCACATCATGGAGTCTAGGTAAAGAACAAACCACAGGATGTGTACTAGGGTTCTTGTATCCATAAAACAGGGTTCTAAAAAGTTCTCAGAGTCAACGTAAATCTTTCGGATATTATCGGCCTACGTGACTACTCACGCGGGTTAATAATATTCTCAAGATAAACTCTTCTGAGTGTAGTATCGCGTATCAACCATTTGGGACTACTCCCTCATAGCCATCGCACTACGTCCTAAAAAGGCCAAGTGGGGTGAAGGTAACTACGGTCCTCAGAATCACGGGCTCTCAAATAGGAAAGAGTGACATCAATGTGACTACTAACATCAGACATCAACAATCCCGAAGGTCCTCAACTGAGTGTGGTCATCATATGCCAAACATGTTAGGACTATTCCCAACAGCCGACTATTGATTACACCACAATCCTATCATATGTGTGCTCTCAAGTCCGGGTTAGGACTTATCCCACCACTCAAAGTAACAACCCTGCCAAACAGAAAAACCCAAGCCAACGAGCATATATACAGATATAAATATGTTAAGATATACAAGAAAGCAAACATATAAATAACATAAATGCAAACAAGGTGCACTTAACCCTCTTAGGGGGATTTCCCCAGTGAAGTCGCCATTTCTATTGCAGTGAGAATCAGATATCAAGTTATTAATTAACTTGAATCACAAAACATGAAGTTCACCACCGAGCTTTGATTTATCCAAAGGAAAGGGTAAAGATCGAAAAAAACCCTAAGTGCGCTATGTAGGAACACAGCTAGAGATCTAAGGTTCGGGGGTTGGTTATACCTAGGGAATGCGTTAGCATCCTAAGCATCTATAGTACTCTACAGGAACCTCTTGTTAGTATTTGTGTTATGTTATTGTTTGCTTGCTAAGGGAAAAAGGTGCTAAGGTAAAGACCTAGGGGTATATACATTAAGTATGCTCGCCAAGACACGCATCTCGTGCCTACGTATCCTGACGGGAATGGAATCAGAGCATTCGTAGTTCCCCTCAACGGGTTAAAATAAGGGATAAAAGAAATGGTGAAATCCAAGAAGGCATTGGATGTAAAGGAAAAAAGGTGGAAAAAGAAAAAGTTAGCTCGCTAGAACCTCGCAATCCTATGCCTACGTATGCTCAAGATGAACTTGAGAAATCAGAGCGTTCGTAGTTCCCCTCAATGGGGGTAAAGAACTCTTGACTGTGGTCAAGGTTCCAAGGGAAAGTAGGGTCTGACAGCAAGACACCTACGTGGAGTGCGGCGACTCCAAACCTAAGGCTAGAAGGTCAAGGGAAGATGATGGCTACCTATGACTATGAGGTCAAGGATTGAAGATGGCTATGAGGTCAAGCGTTGAAGATGGCTATGAGGCCAAGAGAGGGTAATGAGCTATCTATGACTTTGAGGTCAATAGAGAGACTTTCCTTTGGAAGGAAGGGAAGGATAACTTCTTGTAAACAAGAGTTGAAGGGGGATTAAATTGAGTGATAAGCAATGAGAGTTTCAAGAAATTCAAAGGGATAAACATTCATATGAAAAGCAATAATATCCATCAAGTGTGAAAAATATCAAAATATTGAGATAAACATCCAAGTATGAGCATGGCAAGGTATGATGAAATGATTCACAACAAACAAGAATAAGTGAACACATAAGTATGGCAAAGATAACCCTCTCAAAGTCAAAATCAAAGGTGTAATGTCAAAGGTATGAGCCTTAAAATCGAGGGTTAGAAAATACAAATAACCTAATAAAAAAACCTTAACCAAGGTAAAAAAAAACCTTCAAAAGGCCCTTAGACAAGTCTTAAAATACTCCAAAGAGATCTCTTAACAAATGGTGAGAAAAGTTAAATTCAAAGGAAGCTCAAGAATTAAACAAAAGGTTTGTTCCCTTTTTTAGAAATTGGAAATAAACCTGAAAATAAAATAAAAGTGACAATAAAAATTAAAGAAAATTAAATTAAGTACTAAAGTGTATTTTTGAATTTTTTTATGACATAAATTATTTTTTAATAAAATAAAATGGGAGAAATAAGGAAAAAAAAAGAAAAAGAAATGAAAAGAATGAAACAGGGGGGTATATAAGTAAACTTGGCATAAACTACATTGGTTCTACGGCGCATGGTCTTGGAATGAAGGGGGTGGCGTTAGCAAAACAGGCCCAAATCCACAAGGCGTGTAAAAATGAAAAAAAAGGATAAAATGCCAAAAGGGTGTCTGGGGCGAGGGGGATTCGAACCCCAGACCCCTTGGTGAAAATGTGCGCTGCTTACCACTGGGGTGGCTATACATTCAATGTATAAGCCAACCCCATAACTATATATTCCATAATCTTTTTATAACGCCAGGTTCAAAATGAAATAAACATACTCAGCCAAAATTAATACAACAGCCGTGCACCAGAAATGTTATGTATAACATTTATATCAATTGGTCATCCAATTTTTAAGTCATAAAACGACAAAACGCTCCCTGGCCAATCACAACTCGCCACACTTTCCTCCTCTTCATGCATCATGCAAGAAACCTAAAAACTATCGTGCAAGTTCAGACAAAGGCCATGGCATACTCCTCACTTCCATAGCCATTTTCAAACTCGTCCCTCAACCAAAATCCAAGAAACAAAACCCCATCCTGCAGTGTTCAGAACATAGAACCTCACTGAACTCTAAATAACTCCAAATAATAACTAAAACATGTAGAAAATTATCATGGAAGGATAGCATGTAAACCGAAACCAACACCCTCAGAATGCTACTATATCATCACAAGCTCAAACAAGCATTCATATTGTCAATCTAAACCAGAACAGATGCAATACATGAGCATGATAATAGCAACCTTTGACATGAAATCATGGAATTATGAGTATGAAAGAATAGAATGAGGCTTACCAAGTGGAGAAGGTCCATTGTCCCTTCACTTGGAAGCTTGAGGATACAACTGTCTGAGCTCTCTTTCCTTTCCAAAATGCAAGCTGCTAATGAACTGCTCTTTCTTTTCTCTTGGTTGCACTAATTCTTAGAGTGATGACTTATGTTTTTAGTGAAGTGGATGGTCTGTTTTTTAACAAAGGAGAATAGAGTCTCCTTTTATAGTAGAAGCAACTGGATAATGGCTTCAAAACTCAGTGGCCATTTGCTTTATCTTGAGGAGAATAAAACGTAGGGTTTAGAACCTATGCGCGTGGCCTTCCAAAATCCTTCTTGAACCAAGTGAGAAGGTTAGTGGTTGCTTGTTCTAGGGCTCTTGTTAACAGAAAAATGAACAAAGACCAAGAGATCATCGGGTACAAGAAAGTCTTACACAATGGCTTATTATTTTGGCTTTTGTGTGTCAACCATAAAGTACAAAGTGGTTGTACTTGGAACCTCTCTTGCACGGGCTTTGTGGCAAAAGGTATTGGAAGCTGATGGAAAGAAGGTCAGTACAATGTACTTGGTATATGGTTAGGTTTTGGTTCAAGTTGTGGTTCAAGATTTGTGCAATGAAACTACACCAATAATCCACTTTATCACACGATAATTTGTATCCTAATGAACCAAATGAAAAGATCTTTTCCACTTTTGAAAGATTAACTAAATTAAATTAGACAAAAAAATGAAAAATAAAAACCATAATTAAAATTAAAATGGAAATAGAATTAAACTAAATTAATAAAACTAAATTAAGACTAAACTAAAATAAAAATAATCTAAATTAAAAATATATACTAAATTAAAAGTATAAACTAAAAGGTTATAAATTGAAATAAAAAATCTAAATGGCATGGAATGATAAAATTGGATAAAAAAGGTATGGTTGATGATAAGCGAAAATATTTAACTAAAATGCAAAAAAAATGCGGACCTGGAATGAAATGCAAAAGATCAAAGAATCTAAGGGTAAAATTTGGGGTATGACAGGTTATTTCTCTGTACCTCTTGTAAGTTCCTGGATTGGCTGGAATTTTGGTAAAACAACAAGGTGTTCAATGCTGATGTCATGGTGTTGATGTTGCAGCATTGAGTCTTAGTACTGGGCTGTACTAAGTTGTGAAGGTTAACTATGTTTGATGTCATGGGCTTGATGTCATAACATTGCACTTAATGCTGGGCTGTGTTAAGGTTGCTAGTTGCTGAAGTGGATGTCTGATGTCACAGAGGTGATGTTGTAACATCAGACCTGCAGAACTGAAGCTAATGACAGCACGGGCTTGTTGTTATTAGGGTCGCGTATTAGCTAGAATTGTGGAGAGTGTTGACTCGTTGGATGAGAATATCTTGGGCTAGATATTTTCTGTTACATGGGAGATTTGATTGCAGGTTTGTTGGAGAATTAAAAGGTGGAAGATTTAAAAAGATTTTGGGGATAAAATCTATTTTAAAAGATTCAGTTTTTAATTAACAAATCTGATCAAATATTGTGACAAATCCAATCCAAATTCAAGGAGCTATATAAAGCGCACAAGACCAAGGAAGAAGGTACAGAAAACAGATTGAAGATCAAGAGCTGGAGGCTTAGAGTCTAGGGTTTGTTTAGAGTACTTGTAATCACACTATTCTAGGTTTGAATAGGTGTTGAATTTTCTGTCCTCTCTAGAAGCTGTGAAGCAATAGAGAGTTGTTGATTGATCGAAGCTAGGAAGCAAGATCAAGGGATCTCAAAGAGGTTGTTCTTTGAGTGTTTTAGGGGATTGAGTAGTGTTCTCATATCTAAGTGGTTTCTTAGGTAGAAAGTCACTAGTAGAGTATAAGTTTAGGAGATTGTCAACTGGTGTGTTGAGTCTGTAAATTATATCTACAAGTAGTGAATTTCATCCCTGGCTTGGTAGCCCCCAGACGTAGGTAGTTAGACCGAACTGGGTGAACAATTCCTTGTGTTTTCCTGTTGCTTATTCTGTCCATTATTGCAGAGTGTGTTGTTGTGACATCGCACCTTAACATCACACATCTGGTACCAGAATTTCAATTGGTATCAGAGCAGGCATCCTGTCTGTCTCTAGGTGAGATCTAGGGAAGTACTTTCTGGTGAAAGATGGACAAAGAGGTTGGAGGATTTGTCAACAGACCCCCTATATTGGATGGCTCAAACTATGAGTATTGGAAGCCTAGAATGACTACCTTTTTAAAGTCATTAGACAACAGAGCTTGGAAGGCTGTCATTAAAGAGTGGAAAGCTCCAGAGGTATGTGAGAAAGATGAGGCTGGCAAGGATAAAGAAGGCACCTCAAAGCCAAAACCTGAAGAAGACTGGACCAAGGAGGAAGATGAGCTTGCCCTTGGAAATTCCAAAGCTCTAAATGCCATATTCAATGGAGTGGATAAAAATATCTTCAGGTTGATCAATACCTGTGAAGTTGCTAAGGAAGCTTGGGGTATTTTGCAGGCAACACATGAAGGAACATCGAGAGTCAAGATGTCAAGACTTCAGATTTTAACATCAAAATTTGAAAGTCTGAAGATGAAGGATGAGGAGACCATTCATGACTTCCACATGAATGTTCTAGAGCTGGCAAATGCTTCCAGTGCTCTAGGTGAGAAAATGTCTGATGAAAAGCTGGTGAGGAAGAATCTTAGATCCCTCCCCAAAAAATACAAGATGAAGGTTACTGCTATTGAAGAGTCACAAGACATCAGCAAGATGAGAGTAGATGAGCTCATTGGATCTCTTCAAACCTTTGAGCTTGGGTTGAATGAGGAAGAACCAGAAAAGAAGCCAAAGAATATAGCTCTGGTGTCAAATGATCAAGAGGAAGAAGGGAAGAGTTCTGAATCCCAGGATGACTTATCTCAGGCCATAGCAATGCTGGGAAGACAATTCAACAAAGTGTTAAAAAGGTGGAACAATAACTACAAGCCTAGGGTCAAGAACAGTTCTTCTGACATCAGTAAGGCTAAAGAGAAAGATGAAAAGAAGCCTGCCCAGGATAAAGGTGTTCAATGCGTGGAATGTGAAGGGTATGGACATATTAAGAAAGAATGTCCCACATTCTTGAAGAAACTGAAGAAGGGGATGTCAGTCTCCTGGTCTGAATCTGATAGTGAAAATGAAGATGAGTCAGCAAGGCATGCTAGAGCATTAACAGGAACAGTTGTGTCAGATGATGACAGTGATGAAGAAATAACCTATGAGGAACTAGCATCTACTTATCGAGAGCTGTGTTTGAAAAGTGCTGAAATTTGTCAAGAAAACAAGTGTCACAAACGACAGATTGCTCAGCTTGAAAGTGAAAAAGCTGATCGAGAGAACGAAGTTGTACTTGTTAAGTCTCAATTGGCGCAGATGACAAAAGTTGTTAGGATGATGAACAGTGGTACTACTAATCTGGATAAAATTCTTCAGTCTGAGAAAGCAGCTGGAGATAAATCAGGAATAGGATATATGGGCAGCACTTCAGGAACAACAAGAGAGATGTCTCAACCTGTGTCTCAACATCAACCCAAGAGACAGAATCCTACATCAAAGAAGAATAGTCCTCAGTCTCAAGGAGTTAGTCAGCATACGCCTCCCCAATTTCACAAGAACTTGGAGACTGCTGGGTGCAATCAGAACAGGGTTCATCATCATAAGAACAGGAATGGAAACAAATTCAACAAAGCTATTCCTCATTGCTATGGAAGAAGGAAGCCACATCACCATAGTAGACAGCCTAAGAGACAGCATCATCAGTACATGAAAAGACAACTCAACTACGGTGTAAGAAGACAAAAGTATGAGTGGCAGTCACAGCCCTATCAAAGCAGAAGAAGATGCTTCTACTGTGGTAGGATCGGGCATATCCAGTCCTCATGCTTCAAGCTACATGGTTATCCTAATCCTGCTCCTCAACCCAAAGAGGTAAGAACTAAAGTGGTGAAGAAATGGATACCTAAAGTTATCAGCTTGATAGCTCACACCTCCTTAAGGGTTTCTACCAAAGATGACTGGTATTTTGACAGTGGGTGTTCAAGACACATGACTGGAGTAAAGAATCTGCTCGTTGATGTGAAACCTCAGACTTCTGGCTACGTGACATTCGGTGATGGAGTCAAAGGGGAGATAAAGGGGATTGGCAAACTAAAATTGTGCCAATGCTCCCAGACTGGAGAATGTCCTACTTGTTAAAGGACTAGCAGCAAATTTGATTAGTATCAGTCAACTATGTGATCAAGGATTCAAAGTAGACTTCACTAAGTCTGAATGTGTGGTCAAAGATGACAAAGGAGAAGTAATCATGAAGGGAGACAGATCAAAGGACAATTGCTATCTATGGGCACCTCAAAACTCTGAGTCATCCACGTGTGTGCTTGCTAAAGAAGATGAAGTCAAAATCTGGCATCAAAAGTTGGGACATCTTCACCTAAAGGGAATGAAAAGAATTATCTCCTCAGAGGCAGTCAGAGGGATTCCCAAACTGAGCATTGAGGAAGGAAAAGTGTGTGGAGACTGTCAAAAAGGAAAACAGACAAAGATGTCTCATCCGAAGCTTCAACATGACACCACCTCCAAGGTGTTGGAGCTTCTTCATATGGATCTGATGGGACCCATGCAGGTTGAAAGTCTAGGTGGAAAGAGATATGCTTATGTTGTCGTGGATGACTACTCAAGATACACTTGGATAAAATTCACCAAAGACAAATCTGAAGTGTTTGATGTCTTCAAAGAGCTCTGCCAAAGACTCCAAAGGGAAAAGGAGAGTAAGGTCATCAGAATAAGAAGTGATCATGGAAGAGAATTTGAGAATAGCAAGTTTGAAGAATTTTGCTCAACTGAAGGAATAAGTCATGAGTTTTCATCACCTATCACACCACAGCAAAATGGAGTTGTTGAAAGGAAGAACAGAACTATACAAGAATCGGCAAGAGCAATGCTTCATGCCAAGAAACTTCCTTATCACTTCTGGGCAGAAGCCATGAACACTGCCTGCTATATTCACAACAGAGTTACCCTAAGAAGAGGGACTTCATCTACTCTGTATGAGCTGTGGAAGGGGAGGAAACCAAATGTCAAATACTTTCATGTATTTGGAAGTAAATGTTATATTCTGACTGATAGGGAGCAAAGAAGAAAACTAGATTCCAAGTGTGATGAAGGAATCTTTTTGGGATACTCTACTAATAGCAGAGCTTATAGAGTCTTCAACTCCAGAACCAAAGTTATGATGGAGTCTATCAATGTTGTGATAGATGATGAAGATAAGCAGGAAGTTGAGGATGTTATAGAAGATGTTGAAACACCTGCTGGTGAAGCATCTCTTGATATTGAAGAAAGAAATACCTCTCCTGGTACCACTAATGTTGAGCCTGAACAACCTCAGAAAGATCCTTCAATCAGAATCCAGAAGGACCATCCCAAGGAACTAATTATAGGCGATCCAAATTCTGGAGTAAGAACTAGATCTAGAGAAGTCATTGCTAGCTCATGCTTTGTTTCCAAAATTGAGCCAAAGAATGTCAAGGAAGCTTTGACAGATGAATTCTGGATAAGTGCCATGCAAGAAGAACTGGAGCAGTTCAGAAGAAATGATGTCTGGGATCTAGTGCCAAGACCAGAAGGGGTGAATGTTATTGGAACAAAATGGATCTTCAAAAACAAGTCAGACGAGCTTGGAGTAGTTACAAGAAACAAAGCCAGACTTGTTGCACAGGGCTATACTCAAGTAGAGGGAGTTGATTTTGATGAGACTTTTGCTCCAGTGGCTAGATTAGAATCCATCAGGCTTCTCTTAGGTGTGGCCTGTAACCTAAGATTCAAGCTGTTCCAAATGGATGTGAAGAGTGCCTTTCTGAATGGCTATCTGAATGAAGAAGTCTATGTTGATCAACCGAAAGGATTCACTGATCCAAACTTCCCCAATCATGTGTTCAAACTAAGGAAAGCTCTATATGGCTTAAAACAAGCTCCAAGGGCATGGTATGAAAGGCTAACAGAATTCTTAACAGCTAGTGGATATAGAAAGGGAGGGGTAGACAAAACCCTGTTTGTCAAAGAAGAAGGCGGAAAGTTGATGGTAGCCCAAATCTATGTGGATGACATAGTATTTAGGGGAATGTCAGAAGCTATGGTCAAACAGTTTGTTCAACAAATGCAATCTGAATTTGAAATGAGTTTGGTGGGAGAACTCAGCTACTTTCTTGGACTACAAGTCAGACAAATGGAGGACTCTATCTTTATTTCTCAGAGCAAGTATGCTAAGAGTACAGTAAAGAAATTTGGCCTGGATAAAGCAACTCACAAAAGAACTCCTGCTCCTACACATTTGAAGTTATCCAAAGATGAGAATGGAGTGAGTGTGGACCAAAGCTTGTACAGAAGTATGATTGGGAGTTTGCTATACCTCACAGCAAGCAGACCTGACATTTCATTTGCTGTTGGAGTGTGTGCAAGATATCAGTCTGATCCTAAGGTAAGTCACTTAAACCAAGTAAAGAGGATTATGAAATATGTGAATGGGACAAGTGACTATGGGATGCTGTACAGTCATAATACTGGAACTGAGTTAAAAGGATACTATGATGCTGATTGGGCTGGAAGTGCAGATGATAGGAAAAGCACTTCAGGAGGCTGTTTCTTTCTAGGGAATAATCTGATTTCCTGGTTCAGCAAGAAACAGAACTGTGTGTCTCTCTCAACTGCAGAAGCTGAGTATATAGCAGCAGGAAGTAGTTGCTCTCAGCTAGTGTGGATGAAGCAGATGTTGAGTGAATACAATGTCGAACAAGATGTTATGACTTTATACTGTGATAATTTGAGTGCCATTAACATCTCTAAAAATCCTATACAGCACAGTAGGACTAAGCACATAGATATAAGACATCACTTCATAAGAGATCTGGTTGAAGATAAAATTGTTACCTTAGAACATGTAGCCACAGAGAATCAACTGGCTGACATATTCACTAAAGCCTTAGATGCAAACCAATTTGAAAGATTAAGAAGCAAATTGGGAATCTGCATTCATGAAGACTAACTTTGCAAAAGGGGTTGTGGGCAGTTGGAGGTTCTGGGCTTGTGTGTAGCCAACTGCCAGGAGATAATTGTCTAATTATGGCTAAAAAGGGGGAGAGTTAATAAATACCATAAAGAGAAAAGAGTAAAAATAAAAGGTGTCTAGTTGAAAAGTGGAAAGTGTGATTCAGCTGTGGAGGGGGAGTATAGACAGCATAGTTATGGAGCTGCTAGTGAAGAAGTCATAGCATTGAAGAGTGCAGAGTGCAACAAAGCAGACATCAAGGGGGAGATGTGTTGCACATTGTGAGCTACTGAACAGCTGTGATGTTGGTTCAAGTTTTTGAGGGGGAGCACCAATTGGCTGTTGTCAATAATGAAGGTGGTGTTGCAGCAGATCAAGTAATGAAGACTATATGAAGATTGTCAAACTGCTGCAAGTTAAAGTTTCAAAATATTGAAGATATTCCGCTGCTGAAGTCTCTGAAGATGCAGAGATTGTTTTAGCCAAAATTAGCCAAAGGGGGAGATTGTAAGTTCCTGGATTGGCTGGAATTTTGGTAAAACAACAAGGTGTTCAATGCTGATGTCATGGTGTTGATGTTGCAGCATTGAGTCTTAGTACTGGGCTGTACTAAGTTGTGAAGGTTAACTATGTTTGATGTCATGGGCTTGATGTCATAACATTGCACTTAATGCTGGGCTGTGTTAAGGTTGCTAGTTGCTGAAGTGGATGTCTGATGTCACATAGGTGATGTTGTAACATCAGACCTGCAGAACTGAAGCTAATGACAGCATGGGCTTGTTGTTATTAGGGTCGCGTATTAGCTGGAATTGTGGAGAGTGTTAACTCGTTGGATGAGAATATCTTGGGCTAGATATTTTCTGTTACATGGGAGATTTGATTGCAGGTTTGTTGGAGAATTAAAAGGTGGAAGATTTAAAAAGATTTTGGGGATAAAATCTGTTTTAAAAGATTCAGTTTTTAATTAACAAATCTGATCAAATATTGTGACAAATCCAATCCAAATTCAAGGAGCTATATAAAGCGCACAAGACCAAGGAAGAAGGTACAGAAAACAGATTGAAGATCAAGAGCTGGAGGCTTAGAGTCTAGGGTTTGTTTAGAGTACTTGTAATCACACTATTCTAGGTTTGAATAGGTGTTGAATTTTCTGTCCTCTCTAGAAGCTGTGAAGCAATAGAGAGTTATTGATTGATCGAAGCTAGGAAGCAAGATCAAGGGATCTCAAAGAGGTTGTTCTTTGAGTGTTTTAGGGGATTGAGTAGTGTTCTCATATCTAAGTGGTTTCTTAGGTAGAAAGTCACTAGTAGAGTATAAGTTTAGGAGATTGTCAACTGGTGTGTTGAGTCTGTAAATTATATCTACAAGTAGTGAATTTCATCCCTGGCTTGGTAGCCCCCAGACGTAGGTAGTTAGACCGAACTGGGTGAACAATTCCTTGTGTTTTCCTGTTGCTTATTCTGTCCATTATTGCAGAGTGTGTTGTTGTGACATCGCACCTTAACATCACACGTCTGGTACCAGAATTTCACCTCTGATTATGTCAAGTACACCTTATTGTCTATTTTGCTCAACAGAGTGTGTTTAGTAGTTTAGAAAGAAAGTTTCTTGCTATGTGCTTGAGCATCAAAGTCTCTTGCTGTGAGCATGGGCCAAGTAAGTCTCTTTCTATGTGCTTGAGCATTGAAGTCTTGATCAACTGTTGATTAAGCACAAAGTCTTAGACTGAAGGTTTAAGCTGAAGTCTTGGATTCAAAGAATCTGAGCAGGGAAGTCTTGTACTCGAGGAGTATGAGCAAGAAGTCTTGAACCTGAGGGGTTTAAGCAATGAAGTCTTGCATTCGTGGAATCTAAGCAGGAAGTCTTGTATCTGTGGGATTTAAGAAGGAAGTCTTGAACCTGAGGGGTTTAAGCAGGAAGTCTTAGGCTGAGGGTCTAAGCAGGAAGTCTTGAATCTGTGGGATTTAAGCAGGAAGTCATGAACTTGGGGGGTTTAAGCAGATAGTCTCGGGCTAAGGGTCTGAGCAGAAAAGTATTATGGTCGAAGGCATAAGCAATTGTAATCATGATTTAATTATAGTGGAAAATCTCTTGTGCTGCAAGGGGAATGGACTACTCTTATTTTTGGAGGAACCAGGATTAATCTTTGTATGTTCTATTGTTATTTATTTGCTTTCATTACTATTCCTCTGCAACTTATAATCAGAATCTAAACATGGTTTAGAATCTGAACTCTGTTCAAAAGAAAAGAAAAAACAATGAACACAATTCAACCCACCTTCTTGTGTATTTTTCTCACCTTTAGTTGGTATCAAAGCATAGTCTGTGCATAAGCACTTAACAGTGGTGCAGGCAAAGATCCAAAGAGAAAAATATGCTTTCATCTCCATATGTAAAGAAGGTCATCAAAAATGAAGAAATTAATCAAAATCAACTAGTATCTCTATCAATGGTGTTATCCTTTCATGAACTTTGAATAGTTTGGAATTTGTTGGATGGCATCAATCAATGGTATGTTGATGTGAAGCTGTTTTAAAATCTCCATAAACTTACCAAACTGCTGCTCTTATTTGGATTTCCTAATCCTATGAGGAAAAGGAGGTGGAGGTCTTTCTTGTACAAACTCCTGGACTCTGTCAACCTCTAGCACGACATTTGGCTATTTTTCTAGATTGGATGTCATGCTAGTAACATTGATGTCAACTATTTCTTCATTTTGGTCCTCCAAGGAAAGCTCCTCATTGGACTACACTTTATCTTATAAATTGTCTTAGGCTAGCAGTTCTTTACTTGATTGATTATTTCTTGGTATAGATCTTTCACATTCTTTTCCACTTTTGAACGTAATGACTTGACAGGTTTCAACACTCTAAACTTCACATGGTGAGGCTGGAGCTTCAGTAGAGCTTGAGAGGACACCTTGATTTCTTGAACATAGTGCAATGCAATCTGACCCAACTGGTTCTCTATGATTTTTATGCTTACTCCTTGTGCTTGAAACTAATTTTGGTTTCTTGAATGAAGGATTTCAAATTATTTTCCAGCTGGTTATACTCTTGATTTTCCACAACACAATTAGGTGCAGAATAACCAGGAAGAATTTATGGTGCTTGAGGCTTTAGTTGATTTTGATTATTACTCCATGAGAAATTGGGGTGATTTCCAACCAGGATTGTAAGTGTTGTTGTAAGGATTGTTATACTTGTTGTTGCCAACATAGTTAACAGAATGAGGGTTTGCTGAATATTCTTCAAATAAATGAGTGCCTCCACAGTACACATAAGCAACCTATTGATGCGTCAATAACCACCTTCATAGGTCCAGGCTTTGTCACTTCAGAAGTCATCAAATTCTTCATCATCTTGTAGATTTGAGCCACCTGAGCAACAAAAATTGTAGTCTCATTGACTTCATGAACACCGACAGGTCTCTTTTGAGTTGAATTAGCACTTGCTCTAGTGACAGACCATTGATATGTGTTGTTAGTAACACTCTCAATTAATTTGTAACCATCTTCATAAGATTTAGACAAAAGAGCTCCACCACTTAAGGCATTTAACATGTTTCATGAGGAAGACACCAATCCATTGTAGAAAGTTTCTAGTTAAATACAGATTAGTATGCCATGGTGGGGACATTGTCTAATCAGCTCTTTAAATATTTTCCAAGCATCAAATAGGGATCCATCCTCTCTTTATCTGAATGAAGTTATCTCATTTCTCATTTTTGCATTTTTGGAAGGAGAGAAACACATGGCCATAAATCTTCCTGCCAAATCATTTCATGTAGAAATGAATTAGGCTCCATGGAATTTAACCAACTCTTGGCTATATCCCTTAGAGAATATGGAAAGAGCCTCAGTCTGAATGCATCATCAGTGACACTAGGAATTTTAAAATTACTAGCAACGTCCAGGAATTGTCTTAAGTGCAAGTGAGGATCTTCGTTGGTAGAACCTGAGTATTGACTAGTGGATTGCAACATTTGAAACATCATAGGCTTTAATTCAAACTATGGTGCATCAATTTCTGGTCATATAATCCCAGTGTTCATGGCATTTAGATCAAAGATTTCATAATCTATAATTTTTCTAGCTCTATCATTGGCAATGCCAATGACGTCATTTTCTTCCATGACAGCATCAGGCTCTTCTTCTTCTTGTTCTAGCTCATCTTCTAGCTCCAACACTTCTTCTAGCTCTAACTCAGGTACGTCAGCTAGAACGAAATGAGGGATCCCTGGAAGATGTCCAATAAGTTGAAATCTTCTAGTACTCTGAGAGTTCTTTCAGGTTCAGGACCTCTTCTGTAGACTGGGTGCAACAACCTACACATACAATAACTAAGCACCTCTTGTGACACCAAATTACAGGAAATGTTAAAGGATCAAATGTTTAAATAATAAAAAAGAATATTATTGAATACAAAATCAAAAAATGTAACTTGGCACTCCTCGGCAATGGTGCCAAAAACTTGTTGCTTGTTAATGTGTCACATGCAAGTATACATGTATGTTTAAAAGTAGCAAGTGATAAAAAGTAAGGATATCGTACCCAGAGGGAGTGAATTTTACTTAGGTTGATTTTGTACTACTCTATCTTTTGATTTCAAGCATGAGCAAGAATAAAAATAATATATGAATGTCATAAGTTCAATTTTTCCTCTTTAAATCAAATCTATAAACAATGATAGGTGAAAGTGAAATAATATCCAGATAGTGCATGTTGAGCCAAGGTCCATTAAGGTTAAGAATGTAACAATGTATTCATGAAGTGTAGTGTCGTGCCAAGAAAGGTCAGAGCGATCTAAAGGTGTATTTCTACGGCTTTAAAACATGTATTATTTAGGATAGGGAACAAATCTCTAAGTTACACTTATAACCTTAAAATACGTCTTATAGTTATAGTTCCTTATCTCTAAGTGAACTAATCAAGTGAATATCTCTATCCTACTCTTTTCAACTACTTTTATTATGAAATCCACTCGTTGTTAGATCTCTCACAACAACAAGTTGTTATCTTTTTCTAAGTTGATCACTCAAAGAATCAAATTTGTAAGCAAGTTAACACATAATAAAACAAGGCACTAAATAACACTTCACTTAACATAGAAACATCATAACATTAACTTCTCATTGCTAAACATACAAAAGTTTTAGCTCATGATGAATTGAGTACAAACTACAAACATGGTTCTCAAAAGATACATTCTTAAACAA
Source organism: Lathyrus tuberosus (assembly GCA_022829125.1). Taxonomy (NCBI): domain Eukaryota; kingdom Viridiplantae; phylum Streptophyta; class Magnoliopsida; order Fabales; family Fabaceae; genus Lathyrus; species Lathyrus tuberosus. The sequence goes on along the minus strand of JALAZF010000222.1, from coordinate 6,452,482 downwards.
ATACTGAAGAAGAAATGTAAACTTAAAAGTAACTTGAAGACTCCTTGAGATAGATAATCAGCAAGAAAAGATTCCAGTCGTGTCAGGGCTCGACAGCTAGTACAGGAAATGGTGAGAAAAAGAACTTTCTTTTCTATCCACTAATCCTTACACTATAATGTCCTGTCTTGTATTGTTGAATCGATGAACTCTCTTTCTAATCCTTAGCAAGGTCTATTTATAACCCTCCACTAGAGTTTCTTGAGATATCTTGGTTCATGGGCCAGAATTAAGGAAATCACATCAAGCCCAATAAGAAAATCATCATTTTTGTCAACATTCTTTCTACTTAGCCTCCAAGGAATCAAGTATAAGGGAACATTTATGGAAGACAAAGTGTCTTGTGATAGACTGCCACAGCAGGATGCAGACGACGATGTCCTTTCTTGCAGACCGTGTAGAGTAGTGGTTGTACTATTGTATTATATTTGTCTTCTAGGGCCTATTTGGTCTTATCCACTTAATTTAAATGAATTTCCTTTAAGTTAATGCAATGTTTCCCTCCAATACGTAATTCTTTCTGAGCTTTCCCCATGACTCAGCTGATTTCTTCACTTAATTTCTTTGACCAAGTCCATCTTTCTTATTCTTGCTAAACAACAAAAACATTAAAATAATAAAAATGAGCACCTATTGTGCTCTATGCTAATTTCCACCAAACATTTAAAATGAACTAAAATTAACTACTAAAAAAGTAATAAAATTAACAATGTGAAAGAACTAAGGTAAAAAAATAACTTACTAAATGTGTGTTATACACTTCTAACACATTAGTATGGATCTCCAATACAACAACACACATTCCAACACCCAAGTCAATTACAAGTCTAAATTGAGTCAAATGTAAGTATTAATAGATAACTTGTACCTAATGGCTTATGTATTCTAGTTTATACACCCTCTGGACACAATTATAAGCAAATTTGATTTTTTTTGGTACATTTGACTGTTAATGTATTTAGTCTATATATGAACTAGATACATTAACAATCAAATGTACCAAAAAAATAAAAGTTGTTTATAATAATGACCGGAGAGTGTATATGTTTGACGCTAATAAACTTTCTGTTATTGAATTTAATACTTGGATTCCACCGGTATTGGACTTTTGGCATACCTAAAACATATTGTAAGCTCCAACAACTTATTTAATAAATATACTGTAAGCTCCAACAACTTATTTAATAATTTGTTTGTAGAAAAATGTGAAAATATTAATGAGTAAAAACATTAAAGTTAATATATTTTTAGTACCTCATTTTTATTTTAGAAATATTTAAAAATATTTATTTTAATTTATTTATTATTGATAAATATTTGTTCAGTATATCCCTTTATTTTTTTATTTTTTTAAGTTACATGTAGTTCTCTATATCCACCTTATTCTTTTTCTTAAAGTAGTTAGAAAAAAATGAAGTATTAAAATAAGATATATAAATAATAAAAAATAGAATGTGATTGAAAAATTACATTTAGTAATTTATTAATTAATAAAGTTGAAGAACTGTTTTGTTAATAATATTCCCACTTTAATTATGTGTCAGTATTTAAGATGAGGGAAAAATTAAAATCTATAAAGGAGTATGTTTTCTTAGAATTTTTTACTCAAATACCCCTATTTTTCAGCAAAATTCCCAAAATACCCTACGTTTTAGAAAAATTCCCAAAGTACCCCAGTTAGAGTTTGGGATTGCACAAGGCGCCATATCAATTGGAGACTCTTCTTTAGGGCATCCAAGCTGTCGCCAATTGAACTGGAGACTGCTTATCAAGTCGCCAATTCAATTGGCGACCTAGTGTAAAGGCCACAAAGGAGTCGCCAATTGATGTGGAGACTCCCTAGAAACTGATTTTTCCCCTATAAATAGGGGTGTTCAGCTCAGTTACTTCCACATCACATCTCACAACTTTGTTCTACTCATAAGATGTATCGTCGTCGTTGGGGAAAAATCGTCTTTTCGCGAGACAAGCCACTGATCGACAAGCTGTTTTGGAACATACAAAGTTTCAATTAACTTAAGAGAGAGTTGAATCGGTGGTTGGAGGGAGACATTGGTGAAGGGGAGAAAATCCAAAGGATCAGGAGACTTGATCGGCTGCGTGGATGGGTTCGTGTGAAGACTGACAAAGATGCGAGGGAAGTCATGTTTGGAACGAATGAAATTAGTTTGATTATTGTAATCTATTAGGAATGTGTTAAGTTGTTTGTGTTGTTTGTTGTTAACACTGTTGTTTGTTGTTACAGCTGTTTGTGTTAGTGTTGTTTGTTGTTAAAATTGTTGTAACAAAGCCCATCAATATATGAAAATATTTGGTTACAACAAATGAAAAGATAAGCTAAATTATGATGCAGATGTTCCTCCAACGTTGGGATAATTTTTTTTTGTGACCGGGCTGACGACAGATACTGCATAGTCTTATCATTTTATCAGCGATATCCATTTCGGTTCTTATACGTCTGCTGTTTGGGCGCCTTTTTTTCTTTCTTCTCATTTCATCGTTGTGCCAAACTATGTCACCTTGGTATGGAGGCCAATAATCCTCCATTGGTAGCACTGTAAAGCCTTCGTTGTATACATTCATAACATTAATCACCTTGTAAACATCAGATAGATAGCCATAAGCATCCTGACGGGCATGTGCGCATGCTTGCAACTACAGAAAACCAGATATTAACTTATGCTTCTTATTGGTTTATTTTTATTTCCCGAGGGTACTGGTTCTTCTATGCACATTATGTACTTACCCTTATTGAGAGATCTAAATCAAACAAGACAGTATAGTTAGGGTTCTGCTTGTCTATCTTATTTGTATAGCTCTTTGTGTAAGTGCACTAAAAAAGATGCATCTACTTTTTTTGGATGCGCTGTTATGCTCCAAGCTTGGGGCTGGTCTAGATTGTCATCCCTAGCGCTGATAAGTGCAAATTGTAACTATTTTTGTATATAAGTTTTGTTGCACTTATTGATACTTTTTGTTAATATCGTTCGAATAAACCCCGCTTTGTTTGTAAATACGTTTACTTTACATTATAGTGTATATATTGTGTATCGTGTAAATATCATTGAGTTTAATTGATTTTCTCTCATTTTTGTAGGTATTCAAGAAATGATATTTTGCCATTGTTATATAGAGCATTGAATAAGCCTTTCAGCGCTTTCGACCGTGCGTCAATCCGAGTTACGGTTCAGAAGTTGTGGTCAAAACAAGTCTAGTGTAAAAAAGGGACCAAAGTTCGTTTTGCGAACTTCCCAACGAATGTCCCAGAATTACGGCGGTAGAAAAAGGGACCAAAGTTAGAATTGCAAACTTTCTAGCGAATATTCGCTTTGCGAATAAAAGTTTGCATTGCAAACTTCTGCAGAATTGCAGAGGCGGTTTAGCTGTTCTGAGGCACTCAAGTGCCAATTTTTTATGTTCGCTCAGCAAATAAAAGTTTGCTTTGCGAACTTGACTGATTTTTGAAATGTTATTTAAGTCATTTCATTCATTTTTTAGGTGATGGTTTTGGGGTTTTTTGCTCCCAACTCCATCAAACACATTCTTGAGTAGATTTAGCTTAGAAACAACACTTGGAGTGTATATCTTGACGATTCTGAGTCGACTCCACTTCAATCGGAGTTGACAAACCGTGAGATTTGTGTTCTTCTTCCTTCCTCTCTATGTATTTTTCAATTATTGGGGTTTTGTATGTAAGTTTATCTTAATTGTATGTAAATTTATAGATCTTTGTATAAAATCCCTTTTACAACTGTTAATCGATGTCATCTTTGATTTAATCTTTATCTTAATGGGTTTTATTTGCTATAGACATATACTTTTCGAACTCGGCCTAAGATGAATGTCTATTGGTTGTGGGAAGCGGTCTAATATTCACATGTATGTTGGATCTTAATGCTCTGTGATGTTGAGTTGCGTGAGACATCACCTCCGAGAGAATGTGGTTGATCTCTCAACATTTGCGTTAGACATAACCTCTTGTTGTGAGCGATACGTGGGGATTTTGACTAGTGATTTAGGTTGCTTGCATTTGATCCATATATTTTTTAGTGGTTGATGGGTATATTGAAATATAACTCCTGACGAGTTTTCTCGTGTCTTAAGAATGTATTTATTTTCATGTTTTATGTGTTTTTTCCTTTTGCACTTTTATCCCAAACCATTTAAACCCAAGCTTTGAGACGTAGAGATTGTCGAACGGCATTATTTCCCTCGAACCGATCTCTGTGGACACGACATAAATCCCGGAGGGAATTCTTTCAAAAATAATATTTTTGCTAGCCGCTTTACCGCTCCAACAAAATAGCGTCGTTGCCGGGGATTGGTTTTGATATTGAGTTGCATTGCGATAGTTTCTTTGTTTTTAAGTTTTGTAGATATCATACATATTGTATATTTTCACTTGTTTATATTGATACTTGTATATTTTGTTCCCTTAGCGTTTGTTCAAGTGTTTGGTTAGGATACTTGCTTTTGGTTTGCGCGGTGAGTCATCACCATGGCGTGAAGGGAGGAAGTTACTAGCTAAGCACAGTAAAGGCGTCGAGCTTACAACGTAAAACAAGCATGTTTTATCGTTTTTTGTTTCGTTATTACTTTTTCATTCTAGCTTAGGTAGTGTGGTGAACATTCATTAAACAAGTTGTACTCGGATTTTTCGTAAATTCTCAAATCTTCACTTTATAACTTGTTTAATGAATTTTCACCCGGTCTTTTAGTTTGTTTATATTAATAGTTTTTGTGTTTGTCTAAGAGCTTGTTTTGAGTAGCTTGAGGAAATTTAAGGTGATGTTCCAAGTTTGATCGTTTCAACTTGCGGATGTATGGTAATGATATTGTTAAGTTTTATACACGTCCAAGGTATGTGTTTATCGCTTTCTAGACTTTAGCATATTCATGATACTTAGGCATTTTACAAACTTTCATGCCATTCATTCTTTTGTATACTTGTTCTTGTTGTGAATCACTTTAGTTCCCACCCTTTTTGTGAGGTAGCTTTCTATTGTTCATATATGCGCGGAGTACCAACATTCTTGTTCTAACTGGATTTTATTATGCTTAATCTGTTGTTTGTGTTGATTATATGAAAGCATGAAAATGATCAAGGCATTTTGTTTCATTTTGAGCACAACTACCTAGCAAAATAGTCAATTCACCTTGTGAGCGTGTGATCCTTCGTAACCCCTTTGTGCCTTTCTATCATTATCCATGTTGTTTGAACTTAATGCTTGTCTATTGAATTCACTTTTTGTATGGATTTTGATTGATTGTTTTTTCTTGAACCCTCAACTTTGTGTTGTTGTATGAATTTTTACCTTACCTTAGAAAGTAGGGAGTATTCACATAATGATGTAGTTGAATTCAAGTTGGGGAGAGAATGATTGTTTACTCATTGGTTGGTTTCTATGAGGTTGAAAAAGAAAAGAAAAAAAATATGAAAAAGAAAAGAAAAGAAAAATGTGAAAAAGAAAGAAAAAGAAAATCCATGTGAAAGGAAACAAAAAGAGTTCAAATAATTGTGCTAAATAAGTATTGTGTTTTGTGTAACACTTGGGATTTTGGAAGAAGTTGATTGGAATTTTGTGTTTGAGTCTTTGTGAGTTGATCACTCCCTAAGGATTAGGCAAGTTTTTGTTTCAATTACCTTTAAAAATTGCCCCTTGTTTGTTTACCCGGCCACGCTATAACCTTGAAAGCCCTTGTGATTCTTGCCTTTGTATGTTCAATGTGAATTTTTGGATGATTGCATAATTTAGTCTTTTGTTGCAAGATTGTTGTGTGAGTGAAAAGTACCTTATTCTGTGTTTTTCATCTACCGATGATTGTTTTTGCTAGGTGTGATTCACTTTGGAACTTGTGTTGTTTTAGGATGTTTGGCATGTTTTTTGTATTTTGCATTTGTTTCGTGACTATGTTATCGTCGTAGTTTAGTGGTAAGTATTTACTTTGTGTGTACCGTTTTTCATTTGAACCATTCATTTGTCCGTTTTTCAAAACCTATTGATTCGTGATTCTTTGGTTGTCACTCTGTTTCTTTAAGTCGCTTGATTCTTGTTTGAGGAAAAACAAGTTTAAGTTGGGGAAATTTTGATAAGTTCAAATTGTAACTATTTTTGCATATAATTTTTGTTGCACTTATCGATACTTTTTGTTAATATCGTTCGAATAAACCCTGCTTTGTTTGTAAATACGTTTACTTTACATTATAGTGTATATATTGCGTATCATGTAAATATCATTGAGTTTAATTGATTTTCTCTCAATTTTGTAGGTATTCAAGCAATGATATTTTGCCATTGTTGCATAGAGCATTGAATAATCTTTCCAGCGCTTCCGACCGTGCGTCAATCCGAGTTACGGTTCAGAAGTTGTGGTCAAAACAACTCTGGTGTGAAAAAAGGGACCAAAGTTCGCTTTGCGAACTTCCCAGCGAATGTCCCAGAATTATGGCAGTAGAAAAAGGGACCAAAGTTAGCATTGTGAACTTTCTAGCGAATATTCGCTTTGCGAATCAAAGTTCGCATTGCGAACTTCTGCAGAATTGCAGAGGCGGTTTAGCTGTTCTGAGGCACTCAAGTGCCCATTTTTGATGTTCGCTCAGTGAATAAAAGTTTGCTTTGCGAACTTGACTGATTTTTGAAATGTTATTTAAGTCATTTCATTCATTTTTTAGGTGATGGTTTTGGGGTTTTTTGCTCCCAACTCCATCAAACACATTCTTGAGTAGATTTAGCTTAGAAACAACACTTGGAGTGTATATCTTGACGATCCGGAGTCGAATCCACTTCGGAGTTGACAAACCGTGAGATTTGTGTTCTTCTTCCTTCCTCTCTATGTATTTTTTAATTGTTGGGGTTTTGTATGTAAGTTTATCTTGATTGTATGTATATTTATGGATCTTTGTATAAAATCTCTTTTACGACTCTTAATCGATTTCATCTTTGATTTAATCTTTATCTTAATGGGTTTTATTTGCTATAGACATATACTTTTCGAACTCGACCTAAGATGAATGTCTATTGTTTGTGGGAAGCGGTCTAATATTCACATGTGTGTCGGATCTTAATGTTCCGTGTTGTTAAGTTGCGTGAGACATCACCTCCGAGAGAATGCGGTTGATCTCTCAACGTTTGCGTTAGACATAACCTCTTATTGTGAGCGATACGTGGGAATTTTGACGAGTGATTTAGGTTGCGTGCATTTGATCCATATATTTTTTAGTGCTTGATGGATAGATTGAAATATAACTCCTGACGAGTTTTCTCGTGTCTTAAGAATGTATTTATTTTCATGTTTTATGTTTTTTTCCTTTTGCACTTTTATCCCAAACCATTTAAACCCAAGCTTTGAGACGTAGAGATTGTCAAACGGCATTCTTTCCCTCGAACCGATCTCTGTGGACACGACATAAATCCCGGAGGGAATTCTTCCAAAAATAATATTTTTGCTTGCCGCTTTACCGCTCCAACAAGCGCCCGTCAACCACAACGACTTTTCCTTCCCGTATACACAAAAGTAAGTTAATAACTTAATATTTTTTTTATCCTTAAAAATTATTGTGTCTAACATTCTCAACTTAAAATTCTTTTTTTAGATGGTCGGCTAAGGGTATGAGTTACAATAGATGTCCGAAACATTGTATCATTCAATTCCGTAATCTTTTGGATCACCTAACACCCGCAGATGTAAGTCCTCCTAAACATTTTCTCTTCTTTTATATCATATATTTTACTATCTAATATTTTTCTATTCTTCAGTTCATATGGCGTCCATATCTAGGCATGGAAGACCTACATCAAGTCAGCGAGGAAGATGCTGCCGTTTGGACTGCATGTGTCCCGATCATCATATTCACAACTGTGGAGATGTACAACAGTTACCGTGTCAAATTGCAATTCGGAATGTATCAAAACATACCATATCCGCCTGTTGACATCAGTAAATGGCATCTAAAAGAGTTAATGATCAATGGGACTAAGACGACAGGAAGGATTTTGCAAAAACTGAGCGTCGTAAATGGATGAACCGCAACCACTATGTCTTACGTGAGCCGGTGATGCCAACTCCATCTATACCAACAAATAATTACATGGCTTGGTACAAATCGGTTGCAACTGGGTTTGTCTCCGAAGACAGGTATTTATACGACCAACGTCAGACCACCTACACACAAGAAGCCTCAACGTCTAACCCACCTCCAAGGCCATGTTACTCACAACCCCCTACCCAACAAAATTACCAACTCATTATCCATCCAAACATGCCATACACCCAACCACAATACCAAGAGCGTCCCCCATACCATCTTCAACAAAATGATTACTATCAAGAGACTCAATATGGCTATGCCCCCAACACAACACCAAGATACAGCCAAAACGAGGGTACATCATATTATAGCCAAATTGGGCAAACATCTTTCCATAGCCCTAACGCCCAAACATCATACCCTAGCCAACACAATCAACCATCTCAACAGCCTTATGGCTTTTAAACACCAGTACCATTTCAACCTTTCATCAACGAATCATTCACACCAATGTCTCCCTTCAATCGTCCAGGCCACACACCGATCACCCCTTCATCACATCCAAACTACCCTGGCATGGGTCGCACGCTCAGTTTCAGTCCCCAAGATTTCACGGGAATGTAAGACATCCTAAGGGAACCATCTCGGAATGTTCCTGAGACTTCAACTCCCTAAACATCGGGCGTGAATCAACAACAAGGGGAACAAGGGGGCCGAGTACAACAAGTGCAACGAGTGAGGGTCCGTAGGGGATGTGGAACCGGTGGCCGGTTGGATGCACCCGGTCACCAATATTAATTAATGTAATATTTTATTAAATTAATGAAAATTTTATTTCATCGTGCAAAAAAAAAATGTCATATTTCAACTAATATTTCACTATGGAAAAAAATTACAAAACACACCCTGTCTCCACATCAATTGGCGACATGGTTATGGCCTTTACATTAGGTCGTCAATTGAATTGGCGTCTTGATAAGCAGTCTCTAGTTAAATTGGCGACAGCTTGGATGCCTTAAAGAAGGGTCGACAATTGATATGACGCCCTTGTTCAATCTCAAACCCTAACTGGAATACTTTGGAAATTTTTCTAAACCATAAAATATTTTAGAAACTTTGCTGAAAAATAGAGGTATTTGGATAAAAAATTCGTTTTCTTTAAGATTATGGTGGATTTATAGTTATTTTCTCAATATACACAGCATATCACGTGATTGATAAGCTACCTCTCATTTTGATTAAATATAACGGGCTTCACTTTAATAAGTAGATAAAATATGCACGCAAAAGCTAATAAAGCATTTGTGACACTGATCATATTATATACACACAAGCTTTTAAGACAAAATTAAATTACTTATATTTTTGCCTTTTCAATATTCTGGACTTAATTTCAACATTTGAGTTGTTTCCCACCATAAACCCATGTGGATTATACACACAACACGTGATTCATGCAATGCAGCTGTGTTATTTGCAAAATTCATTGTTGAATTGAATCCAATACTTAGGGTGTTCGCGGTTCGGTTTGGATTGGTTTTGAAGTAAAATATCATCCGATCCAAAGATAAATTTATTTGCGGTTTAGTTCGGTTTTGGATGATTGGTTAAAAATATCTGATCCAATCCGATCCAATTTCTTGCGATTTGATTTGGATCGGTTTTTTTAATATCCAAATTACATATTATAATTTTATTAATATTTTAAAAACACTAATAAATAATAAATTTGATATAATATATAGAATATACTATATTAAAAGTTAATATAACAAAATGATAATGGTCGGTTATGATTGAAACAAATGAAATAATAAACATTAATAGATTAATCAAACTAATAAGTAGTATTTTATAAAAAAAAAGTATCATCTAATAGTAAATTAACACAAAGTATTATACTAATAAAAAATAAATAAGTATAAAAACATATACGTGCGGTTCGGTTTGGTTTGGATCGGTTTTGAAATATCAATCCGAAATCCGATCCGAACCGATCGGTTTTTATAAAATGACATCCAAACACATCCAATAATTTTCGATTTTTTGCGGTTTTCGATTTTTTTGGATCGGTTTGCGGTTTTTATTTGGATCGGTTTGAATTTAAACACCCCTACCAATACCTACTACCTAGTGTCTCTCTTTTATTTTTCCTCCGTTCATTATGTTCTAAATAATTCATCAAGCCACAAACGGATTGGGTCTACTAGAAAAGGCTACACATTCTCAAAACATTACTAATTGAAATTCGAATTTTAGTTGAGTGATATTATTTGTACAGAATCTAGAATGTAAAATTCGATGGTGTGCAAGAAGAAAGATGATGAAGATAAAAATGACGAGAATGAAGATGGAAGAGAGAGAAGAGAAAAAAATTATAATTAACTTTTTTAACAGAATTCTCTATTACAAACTAAAACCACACTTAGTTTATATACTAATCAAAACCTAAAACAAATTCAAATGCAAGCTAAAAATTAAAATCAAACGTAAATGAATATGAATTATATCTATGTTCGCATAGATTTTTGGCGAACAATCTCTAACCTCTTATTAAAGGTTATTTGCAGGATCGGCTACAAAATCTTAGACTTAGTGTTAAGTATGAAATGGTTATTTAAGTGTTTGGATTTGAAATTGTAGACAAGGAATTGAATGAAGCTTCGTTCGTGTAACTAAGATAAATAAATGAGAAAATAAGAAAAAAACTGGAAAGGAAAGTGAATTGAAAAAGACTTATAACGTAAACTGCTTGAATATAAGTTGGACGCATGCATACATTTGTGTAGAAATAACTCGTTTCTCTTAGACGCTGGTAATTTGAGTGACCACTTGAATTGAAACTAAATTCTACTTAAATAGGCATAAAAATAACTGCTGCTTTGTTGTCGACTATTCACAGCTTACCATGCGTCCGTCCATGCACACCCACTTTGTTTGTAACTTCCTCACGTTCTCATCAACTGCTTTCAAAACTTTCTCGTGTTAACTGTTCTTGGCTTCAACTTCGATCTGTATAGTTGTCCGTCGAACTTGCTTCGACTGGGCCCATATGTCCCTTTTCCTGTCTTGCCCGTCGGACCTCTTCAACGACGTCTGCCTATTTCGACGCTTCTTTGTTTGTGATGCAAAGTTTCTACCTTTGATTCACTTCTTTTTCCCTAGTCAAAATTTTCTAGCTAACAATCTAACATCATCCCTTAATTCATATTCAGCTAATCAAAATCTACAACACCTATTTCATCCCTCAAGTGGATAAAGTGTTTAGTCTTAATAGCCTTAGTCAGTAGATTTTCCAGCTGCTTCTGAGTAATGCAATGAACAACTTCAAGCACTCCATTTTGAACCTGGTTTCTCAGAAAATGAAACTTTGTGTCAATGTGCTTGCTTCCTCCATGCAACATTGGTTTCTTAGCAAGGCTTATAGCTGACTTGTTGTCAATCATCAACTTCACATGCTTACTCACCTTGATCTTCAGATCCTGCAACAAGTTCAGAATCCACACAGGTTGACAATGCAACCACTGATTGCTTCTTGAAACACCAAGAAATAGGACCTCTCAGATACTTAAAGAAATATCCATAAGTAATTTTTCTGTCAACTCTGTCTCCACACCAATCAGAATCTGAATAGCACATCAACTCTAAATTAGATTTAGCATCAGAGGGGAACAAAACTCCATACTTCAGAGTCCCTTTAATATACCTCAATATCCTAACAACACCTTGGTAATGTGACCACTTTGTTTTGTTCATAAACCTACTCACCATTCCAACTGCATAATAAATGTCAAGTCTGGTATTACAGAGATAGCTCAATGAGCCTACCAATTGTTTAAAATTTGTAGCATCTGCATCATCACCCTCAATATTAAAATCTAATTTGTAATTTGTTTCAGCAGGTGTGATTGCAGGCTTGCAATTTGTTAGCTCAAATTTCTTCAGTAGCTTAAGTTCATACTTCAGATGATGCAAAATTATACCCTTATCAGAGTACAAATCTTTATCCCTAGAAAATATGTCATATTTCCTAGATCAGTCATCTCAAACTCATTCATCAGCACCTTCTTGAACTTAGCTATCTCATCTGAACAGCTCCCTATTAGCAATATATCATCAACATAGAGACACGTCAAAATCATATTGCTATCAAATGTATGATGAACATAAAAACCATACTCCATCTCACATTTTGTGAATCCTTGAAGCTTGAAAAATGAATCAATTTTAGATTCCAAGCTCTAGGAGCTTGTTTCATTCCACACAAGGCTTTATGCCACTCGTACACCATCCCTTCCTGATTCTTTTTCACAAATCCAGGAGGTTATAACACATAAAATTCCTCTTGTAAAGGACCATTCAGAAATGTAAATTTCACATCTAAATGCATTAGAGGCCAATTTCTACTAACAGCTATAGCAATCACCAGTCTGATTGTTTAGCTATAGGTGCAAACACTTCAAAGTACTTTAAACTTGATTTATGCAGAAATCTTCTAGATAGTAACCTTGCTTTGTGTTTGCCAATTGATCCATATGGATTTAGTTTCAACGTGTAAACCCATCACACGTTGATAGCTTTCTTGTTCTTTGGAAGCTCAATCAACTCTCAAGTCTTGATTCTTTCTATAGCCTCGAGTTCTTTTTCATGGCCTTGGGCCAAACTTTCTTCTTGAGAGCTTCTTCAGTACTAACTGGTTTAGAGTCTACCAACAAGGTACACTAAATGACTTTCCCTTCAGATTCTATCTCAGTATCTAGCAACATGATAAACTCTGGAAATCTTCTTGGTATTTGTCTGATTCTTTGTGGTCTCTGAACTTGTTCAGAATCTTCTTCAGATGTTGGAACAATATCAGATGTTGGACTAAATTCAGAGGCATGACCACCTTCATAGGCATGACCACCTTCAAAGGCTTGATTATCACCAGAGTCTAGATCATCATCAGAATCTAGATCAGAATCATATTCACCTTTAGAGTCAGATTCACCTTCAGACTCTTCTTTAGCATCAGAATCTCCTTCAGAATCTGAAATGTCTTCAAAAGTTAACTCAAATGTTAACACCGCACCAGAGTTAGATTAAGACATGTTCCAATCCTATGGTTCTGATTCTTTCATTATGACATCTCTGCCGAATTAAACTTTATTGGTGACAGAACAGTAAAGCTTATAAGCACATATACTGTGGTAACCTATAAACAACATAACTCTGCTTCTGCCATCTAACTTCCTTCTCTTAGCATATGATTCATGTTTATAACAGACAGAACCAAACACCTTCAGATGGCTTACACTTTGCTTATCTCTAGCCCACTTCTCTAAAGGAACAATTTCCTTCAGCTTCTTAGTTGGACATCTGTTGAGCATGTATGCTGCAGTGGCAACAACTTCTCTCCACAAGGTGCGAGGAAGCTTCTTCTCCTTCAGCATGCTCCTTTTCATATCAAGCAAAGTTGTATTTCTTCTTTCAGCAAGACCATTGTGCTGAGGAGTGTATGAAGAAGTAACATCATGGTTAATTCCATTTTCCTCACATAACTTATTGAACTTTATAGAGTTGTACTCACCTCCATAATTAAGTCTGAGAATTTTTAGCTTTTGACCATTTTGTTTTTCAGCCTTCACTTAGAACTTATGAAACTCAGCAAACACCTCATGCTTGAACTTGATGAGTGGTACACATGTCATTCTTGTGAACTCATCCACAAAAGACATAAAGTACTTGTTTCTTTCAAGTGAAGGTACTTCAAATGGTCCATATACATCATAATGCACTACTCCCAAAGCATGGTTTTCTCTGGGGGCCACTTCTCATGCAAATGGAAATCTAGGTTGGTTGCCTTTCATTCATATCTCACATGACTTCTCAGGCTTCACATGACTTCCCAGGATTTACAATCTTAGGAATGTCATGTACCAACTTCTTAGAACTTAAATGGCTTAAGCTTCTGAAGATCATATGCCCCAATCTCTTGTGCCATAGCTCACTGTCACCTTCAGCACCTTCTGCACTAAGGCACTTAGTGTCAGCTTTTTCTACATTCACCTTGAATGTTTTGTTGCTTCCCTGTTTAGACTGCATAATCAACTTCTGATCAGAATCATACAACTTCAAGAGATTTTCCTTCATAGTAACTGAGAAACTTTTCTCAATTAGTTGTCCTACACTTATCAGATTGCTCTTCATTCCAAGAACATACCAAACATCCTTCATCGAAATAGTTTTGTCATTCTTCAATCTGACCTTGACATTTCCCATTCTTTTAGCATTCAGATACTTATCATCGGCACATCTGATTTTTTTCCTCTTTCTAAAGTCAAAATTAACTAGCCATTGTTTGTTTCTAGTTAAGTGATTTGAGCAGCCAATGTCCATATACCACCAATCTACCAGATATCCACCATCAAATTCAGAATCCATCAATAACACAAGTTTATCATTAGACTCTCCTCTAACTATGTTTTCTTCTTATAATTTCCTCTCCTTGGTTGACCAACAGTCAGTACCAAAGTGAACAAACTTCTTACAATAGTAACATTGAACCTTCTTCTTGTCAAACTTACTGTTTCAGTTCTGATGTTTCTTCAAATCAGAGCTGAAGGCTTCTGAATTCTGATAACCACCACCACGTCTCTTCTTGGCCTCTGACCAAGACTGCTTTTGATTCTTCTTACCAAAATACGCCTTCACATCCTGTTCTACCTCTCTTTTAGAGGTTCTCTCAATTAGACGCAACTTGTGTGCCTCTAGACTACTCTGTAGCTCTTCAATTTTCATGGTGTTGAGGTCCTTAGAGTGTTCAATTGCTACAACAATGTAATCAATCTAAGGAGTAAGTGATCTCAGTACCTTTTCAATGATTACTTGTTCAGAGAGAGTCTCTCCACAAGATTTCATCTCATTTGTGATCAAAATCTCTCAGGAGATGTAATAAGGTACCTACTCAGTTTTATTCCTGTTGAGATTCTCATACTGCTTACGTAGTTACTAAAGCTTCACCTTCTTCACTGATGCATCACCTCCGTAGCATCGTATGAGTGTGTCCTACACCGTCTTCGCCGTCATTAAATCAACGCCTTCTCAAACACATTCGTATCCACACACTAATGGATATAGAACAACAGCTTCTGATTCTTCTTCTTTGTATCTCTATGCGTGTGTCTCTGTGCTACAGTTGCATGTGTTGCAACCGCTGTGTGTCTGTCATTGACGAGATCCAGAATATCTTAAGTGTCAAACAATACACACATCTAAATCATCCACCGATTCCAAGTTTCTCCATCAAAGGCTGGAAGCTTTGTATTCAAGCTACCGTTTCCACCGTTCATCTTCGATCTTGTGCAAGAATTCACTCAGATCTCACCAAATACTCATGTTTCCCAATCCTTCAGAATCAAGAAAACTGATTCTATTACGATTTTAAACATCAATTCACTGTGAATTTCAGAACCAAAATCAATCACACATGCCTCACGTTCACCTGGTTTCCCATGGTGTTTCCCGTGGATCCAAACCGGATCTCTAGATACCAATTGTTGGTGTACAAGAAGGAAGAAGATGAAGATGATGAAGATGGAAGAGATAGAAGAGAGAAACGTTGTAAATAACTTTTCTAATAGAATTTTTTAACTCAAATATGGATAAATTCACTATTACAAACTAAAACCACACTTGGTTTATATACTAATAAAAATCACTATATAATAATCACAACACTAGAGATGGTATTATCAAAGAAATAGTGACGGTCGCGGTTCCTATGCAATAATCACACTACTCCTATTAGTAGGCCATCACCCCCACACACCGTGAACGACACATGTAGAGAGTAAGGGACTACAGCTTGCAGAACTCCATTTAATCTTGATAAAGAAAAAGAAGCATACCAACACTCAAGATTGAGAAGATCATTTAAAATGGATGAAATATACACCAAAAACCTAATAGTACGAAGATCGAGATGTTGCTAACAAGAACGACCTCAGTTGCAAGCCATTCCTCGGTTGTGTTCAACCATGCTTAAAGGGAAATTATTCTCAAGTATACCTATCGGTATATCAAATAGTCCAGTAGGAGTGATGACGCATAATAGAGTCTATTTTGTCCCCTCAACCTCTTTATGAAGATTAAGGGTCATCAAGTCAAGAACAATCTTATTGATGTGATGTCAGACTAATTATGTCATGTTGCTGACGTCACTTCTCCAACTATATACTCAAAGAAGGATAGGAGACTTCAAAAACATCGGCAAAATTGCTCAAAAGAAAACAACGTATGTAAATGATTGGAGGAAGGTCGCCAGATGATAGCACGAGTAATATTTCTATATGTCTCTTTGGACAACTATTATGCAAAAGAAGGAAAAGCATTAGGTTTAAACAAGACATGCATTTTTTTAACCTAAAATGCCTCCCTATGTTAATAATCGTTGACTTAAACATTGAAGTGTTTATACGTAACACCACCCATCAACATCAAATCAAACATTTGATCATAACACAACTCTTAGAAATTACATTAGATATGACATTTCTCGCAACAACACATCTATACCAATTTATTTTCTAGATTCACACAACTTAAATGTAAAAAAGTTTAAATTTAAACTCAATCATTTGCATAATAATAATAATAATAATAATAATAATAATTATTATTATTATTATTATTATTATTATTATTATTATTATTAACGTGCATAAGGTGAGTTGTCTCTATGGTGTATTACACAAGAAAGAATTACGTGCATAAGGTGTTGGTGATTTTAGTATCATCAATGTATTTTAGTAGTAATGTGATTTACTATAGGCCGATGCAATTATGCGTTAAACTCGGAAACGAGTTAGGGAAGTGCGGAGTGCACGCTCGTCGAGTCAACTTATAATTGAATACGAATAATTGAAACGGGGTTCCAAGGGGCGGAGCCCCTGGCGGGGTGCGGGGCAGCGCCCCGTTGGGGTTCCAAGGGGCGAAGCCCCTGGCGGGGTCCAAGGGGCAGAGCCCCTGGCGGGGTCCTAGGGGCGGAGCCCCTGGCGGGGTCCAAGGGGCGAGAGCCCCTGGCTGGGGTCCCGAGCGGGGTGCGGGGCAGCGCCCCGAGCGAAATTTTTTTTTTGAATAGTTGGACCCTTTCCCAACCGACATAACCGGTTTTCCGAACAGTTGCTTCCTTTCAGTTTCGGTTATTGATCTCCTATATAAGGAGTCATTTGGCCTCGGTTACGGACATAGAAAACATTGAAATTCTCTCTACATTCTGAATCTATTCTCTTTGCCAGAAACAGATTGTTCTTCAAGAATTATCCCCACAAAGATTTTGTGAACCCAGGCAACAATAATAGGGTCGAAATACTTTGTTCGGAAAGTGTACGAACACGATTCTTCGAAGTTATCCAGGATTATCATACCCTAAATTTCCAACATAAGGTGAGTTGTCTCTATGGTGTATTACACAAGAAAGAATTGATCCTTGCCATGATTCGGTAGAAATTTTGGAAGAAATAAAAGTTGTATTGTTACTAATATTATTATTATTCATGTTTGGAATCTAACCCAATTAGTTGCTTCTTTAAATTGATTTATTTCCACCATTTAAAGCAATGTTCTATTTACTTTCCCCTTTTTAAATCCTTCTTGTCATTTTCACACACAAATAATTTGCACTATATAAGACAAACCCTCTTGCAAATCACAATTAGACAAATATAACCATTAGTACTGCTCGTCAATGGAAAAAAAAACAACAAAACATCCTCAAACTTCTCAATTTGTAGAAAAATCCGTCAAGTATTTGTATGGAAATTTTTGTATTCTTCTTATTTGTTACATACAATTGTGTGAATTGATTTTGTGTATCTTTAAGTTTTATTGTTGAATTATGCTTTAAATTTTTTTAGTGATAATAAGAAAGAAAATATATTTTGAGATTACTAGAAATCAATAGTTAAAAAATCGGTCTAGTTCAGACAGCTCACGGGTATTAAATTTGGTTAGTCAATTTGTGATTCATTCAATAATATTAAAATATTTTATATTAATTATGAGATACTCAAACATACTCTGAATTAATATAAAAGATATTATAATATATTTATAATATTTCAAATTAATATAAAAGATATTATAAGATATTTGTAATATGCTACTTTTAATATAAAAATAATTATAAAATATTTATAACATTCTAAATTAATATAAAAGATAGTATAAGATATTTATTATAACAATAAATGAGTTATATATTATAGACTCATTAAGGATGCGTTGAGTTTAATAAGTTATAATATATGAATCTCTATCTTTCTTGTTTCACAACCTTCAAAACTTTATCTATTGAAGACAGAGAGAAGGGTTAGGAATCCTCAATAATCTTAGAGAGGTAATTAATGGTTTAAATTCTTTGGAGTTCTTGAAATTTGAAAAACCTTTAAAGGTATCTAAGTTGATTGAGAAACACTTCTAAACACATTGGCTTGTGTGATTAATATATTAAAATTTGGAGAAATTGGGAAATAGTTTGGTAAAAATAGGGTTTGGTTTGTATGAACCCCAAAATCCTTTTTCTTGAAACTCAATTGTGATCTCTTATAACAATTTTTCGAAGTATAGTGAATCAGAGAGCCTCTTTATCCCTAAAGTAGTTCATTTGATTGAACTGGATAAACAAGTTAGCATGTACTTGTCTTTTATCTTATTTTGATTTTGTGTGATTTTGCTTTCACATTTGACAAGTTATTGTGTTGCTTTAAGCCATTTATTTTGGTTATCATTGTTCTTTATCCCCTCACATCAAATTTCTTGGGGTGTTTGATAAGTGGTCATTGCATCATTATTTCTAGTAGTTTTCTTTTACTATTTTACCGCATTTTGTTCGGTTTCCTTTCTTTGTCATGTTTTATGCTTTGCTTTGTGTTTTATTGTGAATTCCAGGATCTAAATGAGCATCCAATACAAAGAGTATCAAAGGCTAACAAAACGGAGCGAAAACGAAGAAAAATATAATTTTTTCGATACACAAGTCAAAGGGCTGCTACGGGCCATAGCAACATCATGCCCAAGGCCCTATATTTGTGATTTGCAAGTGATGAATCCAGTGACCTGCTACGGCCACTCGTAGCAGTGGCTACAGGCTGTAGAAGGGAGGCGAAAGAAAGTCCATGTTTTTGTTTTTCTTCCATAATTAGAAAGATCTCCTATTGATTGCGGCTCTTAGGCTTGATTGAATATGAATCAAATCTGAATATTTTGCATTGAACCAAGGACATTTTGCACTTTTATTTTTTCTTATAAAACTCATAGTCTATTATGAGTTTAGGGTTCCCAACTTTTCTATTTTTCCATTTATAATTTTCAAGTTTCTATTTTTCTATTTTCTTTGTAATTCAAGTCTCTAAGGGAGCCATATGTGGAACAAGCTTATAATTCAATTCATGTTTTCTATTCATTCTCTTTATGTTGTTCATCTGTTTTGTTTGATTGGTATGAGTTTGATGATGAATATGTTTGTGGTTGTGTTTTCCCTCACCATGAGTGAGTAGTTTCCTAGGGACTAGGGTTATGGGGATTGTTTCATTACCTATCGTATGATCGATTGTGAGAATTTTAATTAAACTTATTTTATAATACGAGTTCATATATTCCATCTTCATTACGAAAGTAAGTGGTTATTAGGTATTGTCTGTAGTTTAAAAGGATATGTGTCGATACCGGAGCGCAAAATTTTAAACAACTTAATCTGGACGATGCGAAAGCCGATAGACAAATTTGAGAAAACATATAGCTAGGCAAAAGTAATGACTCATCGGATAATAATTAGGATGATGCGAAAGCTGGTGGATTATTCGTCGATGATAGGGGCAATGCGCTGACGAAAGCAGGTAGTGCCCAATTTTGTCTATTTTCTATACTTTATGCAACAAAAAAAACCAGAATAGATGTGACAAAGATCGTATGATAGTGTTAGAAATATGAACTATAACCCCGAGTCCAAGAAACACTATTTTTTGTAAATTTCTTTCTCAAAAAATTAGATGAATGTACCTAAATGTTAACACAAATGTCAAATTTAGATGTGAGTCTTGACATTAAAATTATTTAAGAACAATGAATATAAATTTAAATCATCATGAAAGACGTACTTACATGCACCATAATTATAGTACGGTTATGTGTAACCAATTAATACATCGCACAAGATCCAGAATACCACTATCACTATAAGGAAAGATGTCATTACTCACGTGATTTAGTGACGAGATATACATGTGGCAAAAAATGGGGGTTGCGACGTGTATATCACGTCACTAAATATTTATATTAATTAAAAAATAGAGATAACGTCTTCACATGGGAAAGCCAATTTTTTTTTTAAAAATTAGTTGTGATGTGGTTTCCATGTCGCAACATAAAAAAGGAAAACTAAAAAACCAAAACGTTACACTTTCAAGTGGGGGAATTTTGAATTTTTTAGAATTTAAGTTGTGGCGTGTAATTCACGTCGCTACCTAAATTCAAAAATTAAAAAACCAACAAGTGGGAAACATGACTGTATTGAAATTGATGGTCTGACACCTTTTATCTAGTGGCATGTTGACCACGTCATTATTTTTGAATGTTTCCAGTTTGCGACGTAGGAAACACATGGGTAGTTTGCGACATGGCTCTCCCATCACTAGTAAAATTCAAAAAAAATAAAATAAAGTTGGAAACATGACCCTGACTTAAAATTGATGGGCCTGATACGATTATGATCGTTACAGTTTTGCGACGTGGGAAACACATGGCTAGTTTCCGACGTGGCTCTTTCATCGCTAATAAAAAACAAAACAAAAAACAAATGGGAAGTGTGAACCTGACTTGGAATTGATGGGTCTTTATGACCATTGCAAGTTTCCAATGTGGGAAACACATGGCTGACCTGCAACTTGCTCTCCACGTCGCAACGTCCTCTATATAATTAATTCATTTCCATACTCTCAACAGACACGCGATTTATTTGTTCAGTCTACCCTCTCTTCATTCCCAGCCATTTCCAAACCCTCTCTCACTCCCCATTTCCAAACCCTCTCTTCACTTCCAAACACTTTCTTCATTCCCCATTTATGTTCTCATTTTGCATCCAAGGTATGAATTTCATTTATTTCTCCTTACTTTTTCTTCAGTTTTTTTTTTTTGTTTTAAATTTTAACTTAATATTTTCTGATTTTAAATTTATAATGTTTGTTGTTCAAAGAGAAATATTTGGAAGATTCAAGATCTCATCAAGATTTAAAATTATTGTTCAAGCTTTGTTGTTGCTTCATTGAGGTATTATTGCAATTTCAATAAATTTTTTTCTAGATTTGTATGAATGAAATAATTTGGTTGTTAGGTTGTTGTTGTGTAATATTTTTTAGTTTTTATTAATTTTTTTTCCATATTTTATTAGGTTAAAAATTATAATATTAGATTTATATATTATAAAAAATATTAATATATTATTTAATATGAAAAAATATTTTATTTTACCAATATATTATTTTTAAAATATATATAGATTTACCTAAAACAGATTTTATGTTGTATTTTATATTTAATATATTTTTTATTATATTTTATTAAAAACAAATATATTATATCTTTATTAAAAATAGAATATAAAATAATTTTATCAAATTTAATAAAACAGAATTTATAATCAAAACAAATATATATTATGTTAATTACAAACTGATATTTTAAAAAAATAGACTTATTTTTATAAACAAATTTATTTTTATAAAACAGAATTTAAAACAAACAAAATTTTTAAAATAATTTTGTAAAAACAAAAATGTTAAAACAAAATGAAAAAATATTAATTCGAAAATAATTAATATAAAGTTTTTTTATAAACAAATTTATTTAAAAAAAAAAGCAGAATTTAAAATTGATAATTTAAAAAAAATATATTTATTTTTATAAACAAATTTATTTTTAAAAAACAGAATTTAAAACAAACTAAATTTATAAACTAAATTTTCAAAAACAGAAATTTTAAAACAAATAGAAAAAATATGTAATGACTAGATATTATAATATGTAATAATTAGAAATTTTAAAACAAAAATGGTAATATTCTAAAACTAATAGAAAAAATATGTAATAACAGAAATTTTAAAACAAATAGAAAAAATATGTAATAATTAGAAATTTTAAAACAAATAGGCATAAATGTATAACTAGATTTTATATAGAAAATATGTTATGTAGATTTATTAAATGTAAAACAAATAGGCCTGAGGGATTTACTTTCCCACATGTACTGACATCCTTCATGCAGCAGTTTGGGGGGTCTAGTTTCCCACATGTATCGTCATCCTTCATGCAGCAGCTTGGGGATCTAGTTTCCCACAGGTACCATCT
Source organism: Lathyrus tuberosus (assembly GCA_022829125.1). Taxonomy (NCBI): domain Eukaryota; kingdom Viridiplantae; phylum Streptophyta; class Magnoliopsida; order Fabales; family Fabaceae; genus Lathyrus; species Lathyrus tuberosus. The sequence goes on along the minus strand of JALAZF010000222.1, from coordinate 6,430,032 downwards.
TCCTTCATGTAGCAGCCTGGAGGTCTATTTTTCCTCAGCATTCTTCTTTCACGCAACAGCCTGGGGGATCTAGTTTTCCTCAGCAGTCTTCCTTCACGTAGCAACCTGGGGGATCTTGTAACGCCTGTTTTATTTTAATTATTTTTCATAATTCAAATAATGTGATTGTATGTTATATGTGTGTTTTATTATGTTGGGGTACCCTAAGGTAAGGGGTAATGACCTTAGTGTTAGTGACCTTAAGAGTGAGGGGTGTGTGGCTAATTTTGTAGAACTTGGTGGTGTGGTGAGAATGATTAATTAATTAATATTAGTAATATTTGATTAATATTATTAATTTAAATTATTAGAAGATATTGTTATTATTATTTAATTGGTCAAATTAATAATAATAATAATAATAATAATAATAATAATAGAAATAGAAAAGGGAAAGTGGACAGGAAGTTTTGTCAGAACGTGAAAACAGAGGAACGTGAGAAAAGAGGAGAAAAGGCTAGAGCTCAAGGAAGAAGATGGACAACTCCATTGTTGAGGAATGATAACTTTTTGCAAAACTCTAAGGTAAGGGTGGGGTTCTAACTAGCAAAGGGATAGTATGATGATCATGGCGAGTAGATTCTATCATGTAGGTTTTGTATCTCTCGTATGGTTGTTCGTAAATTCAATTAAATGGTAATTGTGAATTGATTGTTTTTCCGCTGATCGTTGTATGTTGATGTTGCGACCGTTGTTATTGATGAATTTGATATAATTGTTATTGTTGTTGATTCGTCGAATGATGGTTGATCGATGTCGTTGTTGTGTCGTTGTGTGAACTCGAGAATCAGAGTCAGAATGAATGTTTTGGGAGTTTTCAAGGGAACAAAGTGGGAATTTTATGTTTAAAAAAACCCGACATTTGGGTAAAATAATATATTACACGTTTTATATGAAAAATGGGGTTTTGGGTTGGGATAAAAAGCACTTTTTGTACTAATAAGCAGCTGAAAAGTGATTTTGCTGTAGGTGTAATCGATTACCAGATATAGGGTAACCCATTACACTGTTAAAAAACAACATTTTTGGACAAACTGTGAGGGGGTAACCAGTTACCCAAATTTAGGTAACCCGTTACCCTGTGTTAATTTTGCGTGGTTGGCTGGTTCCAAAGGGTGTAACCCGTTACTCTGAGTTAGGTAACCCGTTACAATGAAAACATTTATTTGTGAAAAAAAAACTTTAAAAATTCATAACTTTCGTTCTGGGAGTCCGATTCGAGTGCCGTTCGAAGCGTCAGAAAGCTGACGTGACAATCTTTAGTTTAAAAATAGTTTCAGTAGAAGAAGTTAAGTGATTTTTCTATTTTTTTTTATGTTGAACGCATTTTTATCATTTTGTCGTGGTGTAAGATGATTTTAAATGCATTGTGGATGCTGGCCATGTTGCTATGTTGTTGTGTTGCTGTAGTGGAACTCTCTTAACATGTATTGTAATACCCTGTATTATTTAAGTACTCAATTGGATATCAGAAGAGATTAGTTATTTTATTAAAAAGACCGATTGATGTTTATTAGCTAAAGAGAGTATTTTAAGGTAACTCAAATAATTGATCAATTGGGTTGAGCCGATAAAATATCAATTGGAGATATTTTACCCTGTTGGATTATATTATATAATAAGGATTATATATATATATATATATATATATATATATATATATATATATATATATATATATATAAGAGAAAGAAGAGAAAAATATTTTAAGAAGAAGAAAAGGAAAATAGAAGGAGAAAGAGAGAAAGAAGAGAAAGAAGAAAATGGAAAAGAAGGAAGAGCTTGGATCTTCATCATCTCTTCATAGATTCATCATCTTCTTCAAACTCCTCTTCGATTACCAGGTGGGTTCTAGTTAGAGACTCTAAGTTCTAGATATCTATGATTTGAACTTAGGTTAGTTTTGAGAGAAAATGATTAAATGGATAAATCAATGAAATCTAACGGACGAAAATCGATATAAATTGCATAGTGTAGTCGTAAAATGCATGTGATCAATTGATGATACTTGTTTTGATGTTTGGAAATGATTGGGTGTGGAAAAGATGAATTTTGGGTAGTGGGAACCCTAAGAAACGCAGCAGAAAATTCTGCTTCTGGTACGCACCGCCGGGCGGCGCTTTGAGCGTCGGGCCACGTGGGCTTTCACCGGGCGAAAGTGGAGAGGCGTAGCATAGAACACTTCTATAACTTTTGAGTTTTGGATGTGGGATTGACGTCACTGCTTCACCGGGCGAAGTAGAGGCGAAGGGGCACAGCCGGGCGAAATTTGGTACCGACGGGCGCTCCTGGGAATTTTCAATAATTATGTTTTCTTTAAAAATCCATAACTTTTGATCCGTAACTCGGATTGAAGCGTTCTTGGTACCGTTAGAAAACCACGACGACCCTCTACCCAATAAAAATCGAAAATATTGTGTACGAGGTGGGATTAATTAATTAGTGGCATTTGAATGATAACAATATTATGTGACATGGTTAAATTCATATCTTTTGGATTGTAAATCCGATCGAGGCATTATTACAGCCGATGTAAAGTTGTGGAAATATCCTACAGGATGAAAGTGGAAAGTATTGATTTTGATACCCGATTAAATGAATCGGAGGGAACCCGAAAGTGACGTTTTATGTGACGTGCTATGATATGGTAATGTGAGACCATGATTTTAACCAAGGATGCTTGGTAGAGGATTGTAGAGGCTTGTATGTCTTAAAAATGTGTGTGAACTACTATGTGGATTAAGTTTGACATGTTGTGCTATCATGTGTGTTTATGTGATTCTATTATGCAATTGAGATATGCTTTGTCCAATATGTTAATTATGAATGAGAGAATATGCATGTTCAAATGAATTAGGGAGAGTGAGGAAACCTTAGCCCAAAACAAATGGCATAGTTAATGATAGTGGAACCTAGTAATGGGTAGGGAATTGATGAATAACTTAATGTCAAGGTTCGTACAGAGAGGCCGAGGCTTGTGTCCATTTCTGAATGTTATAGAAAGAATAAGACACTAGTATGGAACATGTCTAAGGGTTATATTTTATTGTTAAAGGCATGAGAGGCCTAAAGGCTAATGTGGCTAGTGATTATCGAATACAATCACGTTTGTGTTTATGATCACGTAATCGTAACCATTTTATTTTGAGTTGCCCTTGAGAGGCCTTCATGAGTCTCGAGCTCCTCTGAAGTGCAGGCATGGTTACTTGGCGGGTTTAATTCCCGGTGTTATAGTACGAATGGAACCTACGGGTAGAGACTTGTGATGGTTAACAAGCCATGAGAAGTGACGGTTCACAGTTAACAGGCCGATGTTCCCGAATTCATTTCGTATGCCAAGTAACTACAAGGATCCATGACTCGGGTCGACTTCTAGACGTAGAAGCGAACGGGAAAAGGGGATGCCTTGGTACGGTTATCGATTAGTGAGATTCTTGAGTTAACAGGCTCAGGACATATTCCATTCGTAAGGATTCTTGAGTTAACAGGCTCAGGACGTATTTTCCTTTCGTGTGAATTTATGAGTTAACAGACTCATGACATGTTTCCATATAGTGTGAGATTGTGAACTCAAGGTCATTCCCTTCCCCTTGACTTGAGTTAGGATTTGGTTAGAACCTTGTAAAGCTGAGAGAATCCATAAGATAGGGAACTCACTAAGATTTGATGTATCTCACCCCCACTATTGTTGTTTATTTTCAGGAGGTATTTGCAGGTTTGGCTTACAAGTGGAGATATGCTTGGATGTTTCAAGAGAAGCTTAGTTGAGCTTTTTCTGCTGTGTATTATTTTCTTGTACAATGAGGAATATTGTATATTGATCGTAGTTTTTATTATTTTGGCTAGTTTCCATATCTTGAGCCATAGATTGTATTATGTTTTTAGAATGGTCAAGTATGTGAATTACGCCATTAGGCACTTATGATGGTGTCAGTACCAAATAAAATGCTTGTATTGTATTATTCTAGATATATATTATACAGGGAATTATAGTTGGTATCAGAGCAGGTCGTGTCCTCGACCTAGCCTTGAAACATCATAAGTAAATCTATTCCTGCCTCTTGAGTGTGTCTTGCCAGCATGAAACTTAATATCATACTATGTAGTGTTGGGCCTGATCAACATAATGCTATGTATGTGATAGGTAGAATCATGGTTGAGCGACCACGAAGACTCCGAAGTGTTGTCGAAACTTGTGTTGTGAGGATAGGCTCAAGCCAAGAGTTATTAGTGAGGAGTTTTGGTCAGCTCAGTGAGGTTTTGGTAGAAGTTGTGCTTGGGTAGCATGAAAATTAAAGAGTAGTGTGTTGTTCAAGCAAATCCTTTGGAATTTTGGAGCCTGAAAGTTAAGGATCTCTATTGGACGATTGGTTAAGGTATTGAGGAATATGTAAAATCGCTAGTAGAGATGGATTGACCACTAGTACGGATAAGGATCCCAAGTAATCTCATTCCGTGAAAAAGAAAAGTTGTATTGTGGAACACGTGACGTAAGGTCCAGAAGTGAGATAAGTATTGGTGCTTCAGTTTCTAGGGTCACTATGGTATCTTGAATGGACGAGAGTACCTTAAGGAATGTTTTTAGAACAATGTCTTCCAACTGGCAACAGTGGAGAGTTAAGGACGTTCGGCTTCTATGGGAACCTAAAGTAGTAGAGAAGTGTGAGAAGAAACACAAGGATGCTCCAAGTGAAATAAGTATGTGTCGGACGAAGGGTATGAGATAGGTTGTGTGTATTCAGTTATGAGGGGGGAGATTAAGTTCGAGATGACACATCAGGGTTTCTGTTTTCAGTAAGAGACTAATTTGGAATTGTTAAATTACCCAAGGAACAGTATAAGGTATTGTGTCGGAGAAAGTTTAGACTTTATTTAGTAACGGAAAGTGTAGAAATACGAACCATAAAAGTTGTATTAAGAAACAGAGTAAGTATCTTGGATTTAATGGAATCTTAGTAAGATGGTTTTATATTTGGACCTAAGAGGATTACAATGGAGAGCGAAAGTAAGCACGATGTCGAAAACGGTAACAACAGTATATTATGAGGAAATGACAACGGAATGTATTTTTGGATGAATGTGCAATAGAGCTATTGAGTTATTGTAAAAGCTAAAATTAAGGAAGTGTAATAAAAAATGATTCAACCACGTGAATCCTAGTAGTACGAGCTGAAATGAGAAAAGTTACACTCTAGTATTAAGAATGAGCGTAGTGGTAGCACCGTGGTAACAAGTGTACGTGATGGATTCTTATCCTTGAGACAAGTGTGAAGGGATGTACTTTGTGGAGCAGTGAGTATGGTATTTTAAGAAGTAAGATTGTGGTAAAACAACGAGAAGCAAAACCGGAATTTTTACGGACTAAGAGTAAATTATGGAACGGTTTGTACCGGAAAAGTTTTGTAAATAGTTGATGAGAGTGGTCGGTTGCGAATCTTTCGTTAATTATTTTGGTGTAAGTGTAATGTGTAATGGATAGTGAAGGGCAAGGAATCCCGGTTAGTGTGTACGAAGTGATGGAAAGGTTCTTCAAGAGGATGCATTGCCCCGATTTATTTTCAAGTATAGAGAAACTTCTGTATTTGTGAATAATCGGAATAATTAGAATCTACCTTTTGTTGGACCAAGGACGTAGTTGTCTTATTTCTCACCAAGAGATTCAAGTGAGAGAACAGGGTTGTATGCTTGATATGAGATGTCCATCATTTTCATAGTACCGTGGGATGGTTGTGTGTTGGATTTTGCTTATGGATGAATCAAGTATGAGTGGTGGTTGAAACCCTATAATGTCGTCATTATTGGCTTTCATCTAGCGTAGTTGTGTGAGTTGAGAAGGAATTATCCCGCAAAATATTTGTTGTGTGACCGCGCCAGAATTTGGAATTTTGCCTTGTCACTTGGTTGGAGCGTGTCATATGCATGTTTTAACTTTGTTCTGTATTACCTTGAGTGGATCATGGTTAGTAAATGTAATATAAGTTAAGAAGCCACGAGTTGAGAATGATATTCCAAGATAGAGCAAGATGGATGGATGGTTTTGGGTAGGGATGACTTTGAATTAAACGAAATTTTTTATTTTCAGCTTCTGCAGCAGTGTTAACCGTTTAACACAATGGGGTTAACCGATTAACACGTGTAAGGATAATGTTTTGTACTGAATCTTGAGGAATTAACCGATTAGCTCAAATGGTTAATCGATTAACATGTGTGTAAATTGTGAAATCCCTTAGGGACCATCATCTGTGTTTTGTTACCTCATGTTGCTCCGAGTGAAGAGTATTGTGCGAATGAAAGACAGGATTGTGTTTTGAAATCGGAACTTGTGGAAAGGTTTTGAGTAGTTGGCCATTTGTTCAGACGACAAGAGAGTTGACTTAGGGAAATAATCTTGTGAACTATGTTGAGTATGAGAAGGGCTTAGGTATATTACCGTTGAGAGTCTTAAGGACGAAGTTGGAAAATACTCACGAAGTATCGGTCTCGCAAGGAAATATTTTGGTGTGTATTCATGGTGTTGGATTTAGACTTCGTGAAAGTGGTGCCAGTTGTGTGCAGTTATGTTTTCCCCAGAAGAAGGAAATTTGAAAGTTAGCTTTCTAAGCACGAGTAAGAATTGGGTGTTCCGAAGTTAAGCCTGTAAATTGGGTTGTGTGTGAAACAAAACATTTGAGAGACGTGGATTCAACTGAGAAGTGTGGTATGGACTTCGGAAGTGTAGGTGTGTGTGGAGTGTTGTATGTGAATTGGTGAGTAATAAGGAAACTCACAATTATGCCTTGAGTGGTTTAAGTTTTAATAGGTGGTGATTCGTATATATTTGTAGTTTCGTGATGGTGTTAGATGTGATTGATTGAGATCTCGTGTCACCAAGGAATCTTGAGTAAGTCGGAAAACCATAAGAATAATTGATATGGAATGTGGTAACTAGAAACGGAAGTTATTAAACTACTTTTGGATGAATTATTCGAGTTTTGAATGAATTTGGAGCAGTGTAACTCCTGTACTTGTATCGTCTGGGGAATATTGGACAGATGTTATGATATTGTGTGTTGACAAAGAAATTATTCTACCATAGGACGTCAGTAAGTTTCTCATGCCATTGGTTAGTAAGGACCCTAATGGATAAGCGAGTTTCTCCGCAGACAGTTAGCTATCTGGTAGTACTTACGAATTCGTGGCTTTCTGTTATGAGACTTTAGTTTGCGCAGTCGAAGGTAATAGATGAAAGAGTTCAGTCAGAATAGTAAGAACTTGAAGATTATTGCTAGTAAGTATGGAAATAAGGAGACCTTGTTTTAAGTGTATTACCTTTTTAGTTTGATACGAAAGAAGTGAATTATCGGATATAATGGTTGCAATGTTTAGTATCAAACCAGATGGAACTGGTAAAAGAATCGTTTGACATTTTATGAAGTGGGTTTGAACGTTAAAGGATTTATGAAAGGATAAGTCGTTGGTGATTACAGGAAGTTAAGAAATCACTGAATTACATCGCGAAGATGTGTTGAGGGTTGTTGTCATAATTTGAGATAAGATGTTATGGTTTTGTTTGTGACTCAGTAAAGGAATATAGAATGGTACAATCTTTCTGATGGTAGAATGCGACCAAGTGTTGTAGTATGAAACAACAGATGAATTGAGGAAAAGCAAGTTGCAAGTTAAACCAATATTGGAACAAGAGTATGACTAAGGATATGAAGTTTGATAATTTGTGAGAATAAGGATTTTGATCTGTGAAGCCAAGTCGGAATTGGAATACGTCAGAATTGTTAACGGATGTAAGGTTAAGTGTGAAACTGAGACAATGATACAAGTTGTGGTTATTGTCGAGTAGATGAAATTCGGGGGCGAATTTCAATTTAAGGGGGGGGGGGGAGAGTGTAATACCCCGTATTATTTAAGTACTCAATTAGATATCAGAAGAGATCAATTATTTTATTAAAAAGACCGATTGATATTTATTAGCTCAAGAGAGTATTTTAAGGTAACTCAAATAATTGATCAATTGGGTTGAGACGATAAAATATCAATTGGAGATATTTTACCCCATTGGATTATATTATATAATAAGGATTATATATATATATATATATATAAGAGAAAGAAGAGAAAAAGATAGTAAGAAGGAGAAAAGAAAAAGAGAAGGAGAAAGAGAGAAAGAAGAGAAAGAAGAAAATGGAAAAGGAAGAGCTTGGATCTTCATCATCTCTTCATCGATTCATCATCTTCTTCAAACTCCTCTTCGATTACCAGGTGGGTTCTAGTTAGAGACTCTAAGTTCTAGATATCTATGATTTGAACTTAGGTTAGTTTTGAGAGAAAATGATTAAACGAATAAATCAATGAAATCTAACGGACGAAAATCGTTATAAATTGCGTAGTGTAGTCGTAAAATGCATGTGATCAATTGATGATACTTGTTTTGATGTTTGGAAATGATTGGGTATGGAAAAGATGAATTTTGGGGGGTGGGAACCCTAAGAAACGCAGCATAAAATTCTGCTTCTGGTACGCACCGTCGGGCGGCGCTTTGAGCACCGGGCGACGCGGGCTTTCACCGGGCGAAAGTGGAGAGGTGTAGCATAGAACACTTATGTAACTTTTGAGTTTTGGATATGGGATTGACGCCGCTGCTTCGTCGGGCGAAGTAGAGGCGAAAGGGCACCGTCGGGCGAAATTTGGTACCGCCGGGCGCTCCTGGGAATTTTCAATAATTCTGTTTTCTTTAAAAATCCATAACTTTTGATCCGTAACTCGGATTGAAGCGTTCTTGGTACCATTAGAAATCCATAATTAGTGGCATTTGAATGATAACAATGTTATGTGACATGGTTAAATCCATATCTTTTGGATCGTAAATCCGATCGAGGCATTATTACAGCCGATGTAAAGATGTGGAAATATCCTACAGGATGAAAGTGGAAAGTATTGATTTCGATACCCGATTAAATGAATTGGAGGGAACCCGAAAGTGACGTTTTATGTGACGTGCTATGATATGGTAATGTGAGACCATGATTTTAACCAAGGATACTTGGTAGAGGATAGTAGAGGCTTGTATGCCTTAAAAATGTGTGTGAACTACTCTGTGGGTTATGTTTGACATGTTGTGCTATCATGTGTGTTTATGGGATTCTATTATGCAATTGAGACATGCTTTGTCCAATATTGTTGTTAATTATGAATGAGAGAATATGCATGTTAAAATGAATTAGGGAGAGCGAGGAAACCTTACCCCAAAACAAATGGCATAGTTAATGATAGTGGAACCTAGTAATGGCTAGGAAATTGATGAATAACTTAATGACAATGCTCGTGCAGAGAGGCCGAGGCGTGTGTCCATTTCTGAATGTTATAAAAAGAATAAGACACTTGTATGGAACATGTGTAAGGGTTATATTTTATTGTTAAAGGTATGAGAGGCCTAAAGGCTAATGTGGACTAGTGATTGTCGAATACAATCACGTTTGTGTTTATGATCACGTAATCGTAACCATTTTCTTTTGAGTTGCCCTTGAGAGGCCTTCATGAGTCTCGAGCTCCTCTGAAGTGCAGGCATGATTACTTGGCAGGTTTAATTCCCAGTGTTATAGTATGAATGGAACCTACGGGTAGAGACTTGTGATGGTTAACAGGCCATGAGAAGTGACGATTCACGGTTAACAGGCCGATGTTCCCGAATCCATTTCATATGCCAAGTAACTACAAGGATCCATGACTCTGGTCGGCTTCTAGACGTAGAAGCGGACGGGAAAAGGGGATGCCTTGGTACGGTTATCGATTAGTGAGATTCTTGAGTTAACAGGCTCATGACATATTCCATTCGTAAGGATTCTTGAGTTAACAGGCTCAGGACGTATTTTCCTTTCGTGTGAATTTATGAGTTAACAGACTCATGACATGTTTCCATATAGTGTGAGATTGTGAACCCAAGGTCATTCCCTTCCCCTTGACTTAAGTTAGGATTTGGTTAGAACCTTGTAAAGCCGAGAGAATCCATAAGATAGGGAACTCACTGAGATTTGATGTATCTCACCCCACTATTGTTGTTTATTTTCAGGAGGTATTTGCAGGTTTGGTTTACAAGTGGAGATATGCTTGGATGTTTCAGGAGAATCTTAGTTGAGCTTTTTCCACTGTGTATTATTTTCTTGTACAATGAGGAATATTGTATATTTATCCTAGCTTTTATTGTTTTGGCTAGTTTCCATATCTTGAGCCATAGATTGTATTATGTTTTTAGAATGGTCAAGTGTGTGAATTACGCCATTAGGCACTTATGATGGTGTCAGTACCAAATAAAATGCTTGTATTGTATTATTCTAGATATATATTATACAGGGCATTACATGTATGTTGAGCATGATGACCAGTATTGGCGGAGTACATGACTATGGAGGTGTTGGTTGTTAAGGGCCAAATTGTGCATACTTTTTATTATATTTTAAGGCCCTTTCCAATGGTTTCCTTGATATTTTAGTAGTAAATCTATTAATTTTAGTGTAACTATGCAAGTTTCCGATTTTATTGTAAATATTTTGAATTATGATCATTTTGATGCTCTTTGACAGGTTTTCTTGCTTATATTTGATGTTAGGAACCTATGGTGAAGGAAAGAAGGCCTAAAAGATCATTTTCGAGGCGATCGTGTCGGTAACCCGTGCTTAGCGATTTTTTCAGCGCGGTTCCAGCGCATTTTTAATGTTGAGGCAGTAATTAAAGCATTCAACCGCGCTAAGCGGCCTGCTACTGCGCTTAGCGCGCTTTCTGGGATTTTTTCCTCTGTTTTGCTGACCGTGCTTAGCGTGCTCCTGATGGCGCTTAGCGCAGTGCCACTTACTGCACTTTGTGCACTTGCTATAAATATCTTCCTTGGAAGATATTTTCACCAACACTTGTAACTTTTACACTTTTCATCATTTTAGAGATTAAAAAGGATTTTTAGGTCAAAAAAGCTTAGAAACTCAAGAAGAAGTGACAATCAAATCTTTGGAGCATTAATCCTCGATTCTTCGACTTTGATGCTAGCAAAGCTTTCTTTTTTACTTGTTGATCAAGCTACCATGGTGATGGGTAGCTAAACACTTTTGTGTCAAGATTAGAGGTAGTTAATCTTTCTATTATGTATTTATTTTGATCTTTTGTATGTGAACAAGGTTTATGATCAATTGATGATGAAGATCTTTGCTTCTTATGTTGTATTTATGGTTTGAATCACTCTAGACATAGATTTTCCAAGTCTTGATCTAATTTCTTCATCTATTAACCAACAAACTCTAGACATAGATTTAAAAGTTAATATTTATTTTGTATCGATCTTTATGTTTATTGTTTCGATTGTTATTTTGAGAAATCATCTAGCGATTAAAACAATAATACCCACGGAGCCGCTTTAGAAATAAACGGATTTGCGAGGATACGCGATTGTATTGATTGAAACTAAGTTCACATGCTTGATTAATCGGATACGTATGAAAGGGGTTAGCAAAATCTAATCTTTACATGTTTTTCTTAAAACAAAACATCCATTTTCTAGTTTACTCTTTGCTACAAAACTTATGTTACAAAACAAGAACTCTTTGAAAACCTTTCTCTTAGAAAGTTAAACTATTGAACGGCGAGCATCTATATATCTTAACACAATCCATGTGGATACGATAAAACAACCCACTGAAAATACTTTTCAACAAAATGGCGTCGTTTCCGGGGATTGTTGAGTAGGATATTGCAAGCATTGCAATAGTTTAGCGATTTTAAGATATTTGTATTGTAAATCTCTTACCCTTTTAATTCTTTTGTGCTTTTTAATTTGTTTGGCTAGTGTGCAGAATCTGTTTATGCGAGGGAGTGTACCTGTAGAAGAACTTATTTTTTATCTTGATATTTAAAGAACTGCTCGTATGCTAAATAGCAGAACACGGCGGAGACGACAACTTTCTAGAGAAAGACAAGAGCGAGGAAAATCTTCTTCATCCACACCAATTGAAACACCAATCATGGAAAATACACCTCCACCACCACCTCCTACTTCAACACCATATACCAACAGTCCAAGGTATAATTCTCAGTTTGCGCGCAACGCCCGCAATGGGAGGCATTCTGAGATGAAAACTGGAATTCTTGCGCTTCTATATCAAAATCCTTTTACCGGTATGGATCATGAGGATCCTTTCACCCATCTCACAAAATTCTATGAAATTGTGGATGCAACGAGAGCGTCAGAAGTTGAAGAAGAATCATTGTTCAAGAGACTATTTCTGCATTCCTTAATCGGGAAGGCAAATGAATGGTATCTTGATCAATCCACTTTGGTTATGACAGACTAGAATTTGTTGAAAGAAAAGTTCCTTGAACGATTTTTTTCCACACAATCGATTCATGGAAGCTAAGATGGCAATTTCGGTGTTTGCTCAAGGCGGAAATGAATCTCTCAATGAAGATTGGGAGAGGTTCAATTCCATGTTACGAAAATGCAAAGGCCACGATTTTGATGAACTAACTCAAGTGCACATCTTCCAAAATGGACTTCAATCAGTTCACAAGACTTTGTTGAATGCTACTTCGGGTGGATATTTAATGTCCTGAGCGCCGAAGACACAATTGCTATTATTGATAGGATGACACTCAATGATCACCAAGGAAATCACAATCGTGGTACACCTCAAAGGAAGCCAAGCATGATTGAGTTGGGAACAAATGATGCGATTCTTGCACAAAACAAATTGCTTTCACAACAAGTGGAGTTGTTGACTCACCAAATGTCAAAACTTCCACAACAAATCAAAGAAATGCAGGAAATTCCCAACAATAACAAACAAGTGACGAGTTATGAGCTTTGTAAGGGAGATCACCCTACTGGGTATTGTCCTCCGGTTGTGGAAGAGGCGAATTATGAGGGAAATCAAAACCAATGGTATCAACCTCGACCACCTTACCAACAAGGCAACCAAGGTTACCAACAAAGAGGTAATCAAGGTTATCAACAACAATGGAGGCCTCAAGATGTCAGAACTTCTAATCGACAACAACAATATCAAAACTACATTCAACCTCCACTAGCTCCAAGTGGAAATTCAAAGATGGAAGATACCCTCACTCAATTCATGCAAATGTCAGTGTCTAATCAAAAGAACACCAATGCGGCTATAAAGAACCTTGAGACGCAAATGGGGCAATTATCTAAACAATTGGTCAACCAACACAAAGGAAGTTTTCTGGCGAATACTCAACTGAATCCAAAAGAGCATTGCAAGGCTATTCTTACTAGAAGTGGTAGAGAAATTGATATGGGCATAAGTGAGGAAGTTGTGGAAAGGGAGGGAGTAGTTGAAAAAGAAAAAAAGGTTGATGAGAAAAAAGTAGAAAAGAATGTTGAGGGAGGATTAGTTGAAAATGAAAAGAAAAAAGTGAGGAAGAAGAAAAGAAAATGAGAGAAGAGAAAATTAAAAAATACTAGGAAAGGGAAGGAACAAATGAGTACTATTTCGATTCAAAATTTTCCTTATCCTCATGCTCCATCGAAGAAAGATAATGTGAGGCACTATGCTCAGTTTTTGGATATTTTTAAGCAATTGCAAATTAATATTCCATTTTCTGAGGCAATGGAGCAAATGCCAAAATACGCAAAATTCATGAAGGATATTCTCACCAAGAATAAAAGGTACACGTATCAAGAAATGATCATGGTTGATGATGGTTGTAGCGTGATCATTCAACGGACTCTTCCGCAGAAAGAAAGTGATCCGAGACGAGTTACTTTGCCAGTTACAATAGGAAATATTTATGTTGGCAATGGGTTGATCGATTTAGGTTCTAGTATAAATTTGATACCGTTGTCCATTGTGAAAAGGTTGGGACATATGGAGTTGAGAGCTACTCAAATTACATTGGAACTAGTCGATAAATCCACTACTCATCCTCACGGTGTAACGGAAGATGTGTTGGTTAAGGTAGATAAATTCTTGTTTCCCATCGACTTTGTGGTGATTTATATGGAAGAAGATGAAGACGCTCCCTTGATACTTGGAAGATCTTTTATGAAGACCCCTATAATGGCCATCGATATGGATGACGGTCTCATGAAAGTGAGAGTTCAAGATGAGGAGATTTGTTTTAATCTATTTAAAGCCATGAAGCATTCGAAGGACAAAGGTGATTGTTTTAGAATCGATGCAACGGAGGAGGTGATTGAAGAAGTAACAAGGCACTTACAAGTTTCTACCCAATTACAAAAAGTTCTTACAAATGCTCTTCAAAGTGTCAATGAGAATGAAGAAAAAGAAATCGAAAAGTGTTTGCGGGAACTTGAAGAATTGGATGAAATTCCTCCCTTGAAAGAAAGGGTGAAAATTTTGAAAAAGGAAAATAATGAAGAAATCAAGCTTGAATTGAAGATGTTGCCCTCTCATCTTAAATATGTGTTTCTTGATGATGAGGGGCATAAACTGGTGATCATAAGCAAGGAGCTAACCAAAAATGAGGAGGAAAAATTGATTTGTGTATTGAAAAAGAATCAAGATGTTATGGGGTGGACTATTTCCGATTTAAAAGGAATAAGTCCTTCCTATTGTATGCATCAGATACTCATGGAAGACGGTTTCAAACCGGTAGCCCAACCTCAACGTCGCTTGAATCTGACCATGAAAGAAGTGGTTAGGAAGGAAGTGGTGAAAATGTTGGACACTTGAATGATCTACCCGATTTCTGATAGTCCATGGGTTATCCCAGTTCAAGTGGTACCAAATAAATGAGGGACGAAGGTAATCCAAAATGAGAAGAATGAGTTGATCCCTACAAGATACATGACCGGATGGAGAATGTGCATTGATTACCGTAGGCTAAATCAAGCTACGAGGAAAGACCATTTCCCTCTTCTGTTCATGGATCAAATGCTCGAAAGACTTTCCGGTAAAGAATTCTATTATTTTTTCGATGGTTATTCGGGTTACAATTAAATTATTTTGAACCCAGAAGACCATGAGAAAACTGTTTTCACTTTCCCTTTTGGAATCTTCACTTATAGGAGGATGCCTTTTTGGTTGTGTAATGTGCCGACCATTTTTCAACGGTGTATGCAAGCAATATTTTTGGACTTGATTGAAAAGTCAATTGAGGTGTTTACGGATGACTTCTCGGTTTTTGGACCATCGTTTGATCTTTGTTTGAAAAACTTGGATGTGGTATTGGAAAGGTGTTTGGAAACCAACTTAGTTCTTAATTGGGAAAAATGAAATTTCATGGTAAGGAAAGGAATTGTGCTCGGCCACAAAGTTTCTTCACGAGGCCTTGAAGTTGATCAAGTCAAGGTGGACGTCATTGAAAAATTGTCGCCACCATTGAATGTGAAGGGTATAAGGAGCTTCCTTGGCCATGCGGGATTTTACCAAGATTCATCAAAGATTTCGCAAAAATCGCAAAGCATTTAAGCAATTTGCTCAACAAAGATAAGTTGTTTGAATTTGATGAGTCTTGCATGATAGCTTTTAATTCTTTAAAACAAAGTTTGACTACCGCACCCATAATCATCGCGCCAAATTGGTTAATTGATTTTGAACTCATGTGTGACGCGAGTGATTATGCGGTAGGTGCGGTACTAGGTCAACGAAGAACAAAAAATTTTCATACTATACACTACACAAGCAAGATCTTGAATGAAGCTCAAGTAAATTATGCCACAACAGAAAAGAGTTGTTTGTGATAGTGTATGCATTAGAGAAATTTCGGTCATACTTAATTGGGTCTAAGGTTGTGGTTTACACGGATCATGCGGCGATTAAGTATTTGCTTACCAAGTCGGATTCAAAACAAAGGCTAATTCGTTGGGTCATTTTGTTGCAAGAGCTTGATTTAGAAATTCGCGACAAAAAAGGATCCGAGAATTTGGTGGCGGATCACTTATCCCGCCTTGTCAATGTTGAGGTGACCAAGAGTGAAAGAAAGGTCAAGGAAGATTTTCCTGACGAAAAGTTGTTTATGGTGCAAGTTAGACCTTGGTTTGCCAACATGGAAAATCACAAAGCCGCCGGATTAATACCGGAAGGTCTAACTCGTAACCAAAAAAAGAAATTTTTATCTGACGCCAAGTACTTTGTATGGGATGAACCGTATTTGTTTAAGCTTGGTGTCGATAACATTTTGAGAAGGTGTGTGTTGAAAGAAGAGGCTAATAATACCCTTTAGCATTGTCACAACTCTCTTTATGGAGGGCATTTTAATGGTTTGAGAACGGCAATGAAAGTCCTCCAATCGGGCTTTCATTGGCCTTCTTTATTTAAAGATGCGCATACACATACACAAAGTTATGACAAGTGCCAAAGGAGTGGTGGAATTTCAAAATGGAATGAAATGTCGTTACAAAACATGCTGGAGGTTGAGGTGTTTGATTGTTGGGGCATAGACTTTGTCGGCTCATTTCCATCATCGTTTTCCAATTAATACATTTTGGTCGCAGTGGACTATGTATCCAAGTGGGTAGAAGATATAGCATGTGCTAAAACGGATGGAAAAATTGTGATAATTTTTTTTAAAGAAAAACACTTTCTCTCAATTTGGTACTCCGAGAGTGTTGATAAGTGACAGAGGATCCCACTTTTGCAACACTCGGCTAGAAAAAGCATTGGAGCATATGGTGTGAAGCACAAAGTTGCAACATCATACCATCCACAGGAAAATGGGCAAGCGGAGGTATCAAATCCATAAATTGAGAGGATTCTAGAGAAAACGGTGTTGACTTCTAGAAAAGACTAGTCAAACAAGCTCGATGATGCTTTGTGGGCCTATCAGACAACTTTCAAAGCTCTGATTGGTCTCACACCTTTCAAAATGGTTTATGATAAGAACTGTCATTTACCAGTGGAGTTACAGCATAAGGCATTTTGGGCCTTAAAATATTTGAATTTCGATCCAACTTTAAGCGGTGAAAAAAGGAAGGTACAATTGCATGAAATGAAAGAATTGCACCTTCAAGCATATGACTCCAACAAGATTTATAAAGACAAAGTGAAGACTTACCATGACAAAAAGATTGTGACCAAAGAATTTAAGAAAGGGCAGCTGGTCTTACTATTTAATTCGCGATTGAAACTGTTCCCTAGGAAGTTGAAATCCAAATGGTTCGGTCCTTTCCGGATTAAGGAGATCAAACACTATGGGGCGATTGCCATTGAAGACACATTGTCAAATGAGAGTTGGACTATAAATGGTCAGAGGCTGAAGGTTTATCTTGGTGGAGATTTCGAGCAAAATACTGTTGCAGTGCCTTTTTGTGATCCTTGAGGTTGCATTGGACCGTCAAGCTCCAATGAAGTTAAACAAATCGCTTGTTGGGAGGCACCCAAACATTGTAAGTATTTACTTTTTTTAGTATTTTGAATTTAATCGGGCAGAAAAGTCAGGAGAACACAACTTGAAGCCAAACTTCATTGCCTATGTTTCACTGAGCACGCTTAGCGCGCTCCTGAGGCTGCTTAGCGCGGTCACGTGAACATGACCAATGAATTATGGACCTGAGTGGAAAATGAGGGAAGTGGGCCATGGGTTTGTTTCATTTAAAAGGTTAAAAAACCAGAAACCCCTTAGTTCCCTCATTTTTTCTTCTCACGGCTACTTCATCCTTGTGTTTCCATTTCATTCCCTCAACTCAACTCTTGCTCTTCAAGCTCCCATTCATCCTACTCTCATTTACTAGCAGGTTTGCAAAGTTTTATTTTTATGTATTCTGGTAAAGTAGTTTACATGTTGTTAGGGTGTTGATTGGATTAAGATGGATTTGATTTTTATAGTTTGTTTGTACATAATAGGTTCTAAACCCATTTGACCAGTGTTAGGGTTAAGTCACAAACTAGTTTATTTGTTATTTAATGATTGTTTCTGTGATAGTTTGATAATGCATGTCTTAGGGTTCAGTGTTGGTGAATTAATTGTTGGTTGTGCAGCTCTATTTTAATGGCAGAGGAAAAAAATTTGCTTGTTGCCGCAGACGCGCTTAGCGCGCTATGAGCCGACTAAGCGTGCCCCTTTTTCCCTATTTTGACTATTTTCATTTTTCTGATGTTTTCTGATTAAAATGTGTTGGGTATGTTGCTGTTTGATGATTTTTGTGTAGGATTTGTGAGTTTAGGGCAAGTTGTCTGCAGATCACATTGTGCTTGCATGCCTAACCGCGCTAAGCGCGCCCCCCGGGATCAAAATTCTCGATTTTTAATTTTCTGCCGACTGTTTGTCTGTTTTGTGTTGACCTGGGGTTTCTTATGATTTTTCTTTAATTTCCTAGATGGTTGTTTAACTTGTTTGGTGCTATTTTGGTCTGTTTTTTTCTTGGTTGCAGATGGCTCCTAAGCGTCCCCGTTTTAGCACTGGACAATCATCGCGGTAGAGACAGCCGCCTGTGGAGTATGATGCACACAGATTTTTAAGGGCTGAGTAGCAGGGTCGATACCTCGAGCTGACCCGAAGAAGTATTTGGACAGGGTGTATTTTAAGGATTAACTCGCAAGGGGATTTTCGCGGCTGTCAAAACATCATTGAGTCGCATGGATAGCAAGCTCTCCTAACTCCACCGACCCTGCTCAACTATGAGATAGTGTGTGAGTTATATGCGAACGCCATTCCTACAGAGGGTAAGATGTACACCTTTATGACCTTTGATAGAGAGAGACATGTGTCGTTCTCTAGAGATGCGATTAATGAGTATCTGGGCAACCCATTGGTTTTTGTCGAAGGTGAACCATGCTCATACTATAAGAGGGTGGCTAGGAAGAACTGGAATTTGGGGAATGTGTGCTTGGCCTTGGCACATCTGGGTCAAGGATTTGAGTTGATGCGGCGGGAAGGCTAAAGATATTGAAGAGAGGAGACATGAATACTACAGCTCAGGTTCTGATGACCCTTATCCTGCATAACATCAGGCCAAAGAGTCATACCTCCTCCATTCCGGTTGACATTGCAGGGATGCTTTACTATATTATGCAGGAGAGGTAGGTTGATGTTGCTAGGATTATTTCTGATGAGATCCGAGCCATAGCTGTTAGCGGCGCATGGGTACTAAGGTCCCTGCAATTTTGGTATTTCTAGGACTTATTATGAGCATGTGTGAGCAAGAAGGTGTCCCAATCCCGGGTGTGGTCCTCAAAACCATAAAGAGGGTAGTGACTGACACATGGATCCAAAGACACTGTATGCTGAGACTTGACCAACCACCACCACCACCAGCCCATCCAGATCAGCCACCATAGCAGCACGATGAAGTTCTACCCGCTGATTAGGCATTTGATAAGTGTGTCACGTGCATGTACACGTGGGATATGCATATGGCTCATCAGAGGGCCTTTACATTTTTGCACTCATCTATACGAAATTTGCATTTGCAGGTTCGTAAACCACAGGTTGAGCATCTGTTCCCGACGCAGGAGGACTTTGACGCTTATGTAGCTTGGCCTGGGGACAAGCCTTTCCATTTTTAGAGGATGTAGAGGATGATGAGGCTGCGGATAATGATGATGATGATAACGGGGAGACCACATGGGAGATTAGTTCAGAGGCCAGTTCTGAGTAGTTGATCTTGGGTTTATCCTATCTTTTGTTTACTTTATATTACATTTATGTTTGAACTTTCTGGATTTTATTGTTCTGTTTTTATTGTACTTTTGGATCATTTTGCACCATTCTTGAAAGGATGAGAAACATATGTGCGCCACCATTGTTTGGATGTCGCAAATTTTGGCATTATGATAATATGTTTTAGTATTTTTAGTAGTTTTTGCAATTGTTAGTCTTGGTAGAAATTTTTTTATTTTGTGTTGTTCCTAAGTTGAAAACTTAAAGGAACCTTGTGACTAATGCCAAGATTGATGAATCAATGGGCAATTGAGTGGTAATGATACGATCGAGTAATGGTACCGTGCAAGGTGCATTTTTATCGCTTTCTAAACTAAGCATGGAAATGAAACTTGTGATGATTGTAAAAATTGTAGTCATTACTTCTTTTGAAATACTTGTTCAATTATGAATCATTTAGAACATTGCCTTTGATAAGAAGCTTTCATTGTATAAATATGCGGGATACCGACATTCTTGTTTAACTCGTTCTTATTATGTTGAAATCATGCATGTGTGTTAATTTCTGGAAAGGGAATAAAATGATCAAGGGAATTTTTGCACATTTTGAGAAAAACCACTTAAACAAATAAGAATGATAAATCTACCTTGTGAGTGAGCGAGTATTTGATAACCCTATTGAGCCTTTGTATCAAGATCCGTGTGAATAATTGAATTGTATAAATATTGTGCATGGAAAATAAGTGAATTTTGAATTGGATCTTGAAATTTTGTTGTGAAACTTTTGAACCTCGACCTTAAGTATGGTTGCTTTTTTGTTCCTTGCCTTAGTTGTGTGAGAGCATTCTTAATATTCATGTTTTGGTTGTGTTCAAAGTTGGGGAGAAAAAGGTAGATTGAGGCATCATGAAAAATAAAGTGGTTTTGAATGATGAAAGAGCTTGAAAGAAAGAAACAAATGAAAAATAAAATAAATTGGGCATGAATTACCAACAAAAATCTCAAAGTTGTAATGATGCCTCAAAGAAAAGAAAACAAGAATGTTAAGGTCTTGAAGTGCTATGATTGTGAGAATAGAATGCTCTATTAGGAATAGGAATTTTTTGTTTCAATGACTTTGATAAATGACCCTTCCTTGTAGCCAAGGCATATTACAACCCTAGAAGACCTTGTGATTCCTTCTTTTTCACTGATTAATGCATGTTGTTTGTTGAATGCATAATTTAATCTGGATGTTTGCAGGATTGTTTAGTGAGTGATAAAACCTCATATTGTTTTCATCCATTGATGAATGTGAGCTTAGGTGTGATTCATTTTGAACTTGTATTGCTCAAGAAGTTTTGAATTGTGTTTTTGCACTTAGCAATAGTTTCATCTCCATGATGTGTTTGGAGTTTGATAAGTTATCTTGTTGTTACTTCTACTTTTTGAACCATGAAACTTTCATTGTTCTATTGTGTTGATTCTGATTTCTTATGGGGGTTTTCAGGTTCGTTTTTAGTTTGAGACACTTTTGTTTGAGGACAAACAAAATAATAAGTTGGGGAGAGTTGTTAAGGGCCAAATTATGCATACTTTTGAATATATTTTATGGCCCTTTCCAATGGTTTCCTTGATATTTTAGTAGTAAATCTATTAGTTTTAGTGTAATTATGCAAGTTTCCGATTTTATTGTGAATATTGTGAGTTATGATCATTTTGATGCTCTTTAATAGGTCTTCTTGCTTATATTTGATGATAGGAACCTATAGTGAAGGAAAGAATGCCTAAAATATCATTTTCGAGGCGATGGTGTCGGTAACCCGAGCTTAGCGCGCTTTTCAGCGCGGTTCCAGCGCGTTTTTATTGTTGAGGCAATAGCTAAGGCCTTCAACCGCACTAAGCGGCCGACTACCGCGCTTAGCGCACTTTCTGGAATTTTTGCCTCTGTGTTGCTGACCGCGCTTAGCGCGCTCCTGATGGCGCTTAGCGCGGTGCCACTTACCGCACTTTGTGCACTTGCTATATATATCTTCCTAGGAAGATATTTTCACTAACTCTTGTAACTTTTACACTTTTCAACATTTTAGAGATTAGAAAGGGGTTTTAGGTCAAAAAAGCTTAGAAACTCAAGAAGAAGTGAAAATCAAATCTTTGGAGCATCAATCCTCGATTCTTCAACTTTGATGCTAGCAAAGCTTTCTCTTTTACTTGTTGATCAAGCTACCATGGTGATGGGTAGCTAAACACTTTTGTGTCAAGATTAGAGGTAGTTAATCTTTATATTATGTATTTCTTTTGATCTTTTGTATGTGAACAAGGTTTATGATCAATAGATGATGAAGATCTTTGCTTTTAATGTTGTATTTATGGTTTGAATCACTCTAGACATAGATTTTCCAAGTCTTGATCTAATTTCTTCATCTATTAACCAACAAACTCTAGACATAGATTTGAAAGTTAATATTTTCTTTGTATCGATCTTTATGTTTATTGTTTCGATTGTTATTTCGAGAAATCATCTAGCAATTAAAACAATAATACCCACGGAGCAGCTTTAGAAATAAACGGATTCCTGAGGATATGCAGTTGTATTTATCGAAACTAAGTTCACATGCTTGATTAATTGGATATGTATGAAAGGGGTTAACGAAATCTAATCTTGACATGCTTTTCTTAAAACAAAACATCCATTTTCTAGTTTACTCTTTGCTACAAAACTTATGTTACAAAACAAGAACTCTTTGAAAACCTTTCTCTTAGAACGTTAAACTATTAAACGGAGAGCATCTATATATCTTAGCACAATCCCTGTGGATACGATTAAACAACCCGCCGAAAATACTTTTCAACATTGGTCATTGTACTTGATGTTGTTTTCCTGTTGCATGATTAATATGTTGCATGCATATATGATGTTGGAACATTGGTCTGTTGTTGTAAGCATCAATCCTAGGAAGTGAGGATTGTATGCCGGTAGTTGATTACCGAGATAATTGGAATCATTGAGATGTTATCAATAATGATGATAACAAATTGTGAGCTCAGTATCCTATGAGGTGAGGATCGGAGCCGGTGAATCTAAGTGTCCACGTATTGGAATTCTGACGAGAATTGTGATTCTGAAAAAAGGATCGGGTTCTGAAATAGGAACTAAATGGTACCATATGCATTAATTCGAGTTGAGAGTCTCGTTGCATTTTCACATAGATTACATTGGTTGTTGTGATTGATGTCAGTTGTATGTTAACTTTGTAGATGTATGTTAGATGTTGTTGTTGTGTTGGATGGTTGTTCTGTTGGTTATGTGGAATGAGTGATGTGCGTGAAATAATTTGTTGCCCACTTATTATCATGATTTCCTTTATCTATTTATGATATCTCACCCCTTCTATTTGAATGTTGCCTTTATATGGGCATCGTGCAGATAACTCACAGTAGAGGAGTTGCAGTAAGTAGAAGATGAAGTCTTATATTTTTCCTTTTGTGTCGGCGTCTGCTCTGATGTGTAACACCGGGGTCAGGGAACATTTTCCTATGCTGAGTTTTGTAGAGATTTTTGAATATCTCTAGAATTTGTGGTTTATGTTATTTTGAAGAATAATTATGTTTTGAATATCTTCTTATGTTGATGCTTCCGCTATTTCCAATAAAGTTGGAATTTAAGACCTATTGAATTGTTATAGTTATTATAACTAATTTTCAAACATTTCATGTGTTACATATCATCATATATGAGCAGCTGTTTTATGTTTAGTTGTGT
Source organism: Lathyrus tuberosus (assembly GCA_022829125.1). Taxonomy (NCBI): domain Eukaryota; kingdom Viridiplantae; phylum Streptophyta; class Magnoliopsida; order Fabales; family Fabaceae; genus Lathyrus; species Lathyrus tuberosus. The sequence continues at coordinate 6,406,697 of JALAZF010000222.1, read as the reverse complement.
GAACTCCTGAATATAAATAATGTATTTACTCTGATATTTTAGTTGTGTGAAATCGCGGGTATATATGGTGTGTTACAGATCTAGTTTTCCACATCCTACCCAGGTACCATCATCCTTCTTGCAGCTTCCTAAGGGATCTAGTTCCCGCATTCCACATACCACACATATACATGCGCGTCAGGAGCAGGATGCCCCTATTTAGGAGGATGCTGAAGTTCATGAGGAGCAGGCAAATCCAGTTGTAGAAGAGCATATGGTGGTTGAAGGACGGCATGTTATTAAGCCCGATGGATCAAGGTGAGTTTTTAATTTAGAATATTTATTTAAATATATATTGCCATTTTTATACTTAATTAATACTTATTCTAACTATTGTTGTTTAGTTTTAATCCGTGTCGGCCTGCTGCAAAAGCTATAAATCGGGTCATTCAACTAATGTATAAAAAATCGTTGAAGTCTTTTGGAGAGCTGACAGAAGATGAGAAAGATGAATGGTTTGATAAATTTAAGGTAGATTGTATTTTTATTTAAGTTAAGTTATTTTATAATTATTTTTCGTTATAATTATCTAACAATTTATTTGAATGTCATACAACATTGCAGGAAAGGTGTACGCGGAACATCATGGACGATTATAAAATTAAATAAAAAAAATAGAAGTAAGACATCTAAATGACTATCTGACATGCTTAGGCGTGCTAGATTACATTGGGAGGAGCAACAAATTCGTCCTAACTGGATAGGCCATGAAGTATTCGAGGAACTTATTGAGTATTGGAAGACAGGAGGTTTTAAGAAAAAAATCTGAACATGCAAAGAAAATAAAAGCATATGAATCAGGGGGCTGCCTTAATACAGTAGGAAGTATCAGTATCGACGAACATGTTCGACGAATGGTACTTATAACTATTTTTTTAATGTTTTTCGATAATTTATTTGTTATATATATATATATATATATATATATATATATATATATTATTTAATTCAACTCAATAATTTTAATTAGAAAAAGGATTTGGGTAGACACCCATAGATTAGTGGGCTGTTCGTGAAGACCCGAACCAAAAAATCGGGGGAGTTTGTCGACGCGCGTTCCAAATCAACTTTGCTAACTTGTTTATATTTCATTATTTTATTTAACTAAATTGTTTAAACTATATTTAATTTAATTTTTTTATGTATGTGTAGGAGGTGTATCAGAAACTGCCCACCCAATTTCTAATTGATAATCCTCAGTATACTCCGATCAGGAATGATCCGCTTGATCCACTTGTGGATCTTTATATTTGGGGTTTATCAACTGGAGGAAAGGGAGTTAATGGGTATTTCTTTGGTCATGGACCTTTGATTGCCGACTATAGAAAATGGGGATAGAACTTTATTTCAAAGACTTGAAGATGGGGAAGGAACATCTCGTCCACCAGAATTGACACTCGAAATGATGGAGACAGTGAGACAGCTATCTCTAACTGAGGCGAGACGCGAGAAGGCAGCACCCGAGGCGGAGGTGAGACGCGAGATGAAGGCACATGAAGCGGCGCTAAAGGCCGAAATTGAGGAAATGAAGAAGAGGCAATATGATATGGAGGAGCAAATGCGACATTTTCTTGCCTCACAATCGAACCATCCTGTCCAAGAAGATGAAGACGAAGAAGATATATTTAGTAGTGATGATGAATAACTTTTTTATTACTATTTATATTTGTGGCGTGAATATCCTGTGACTAAAACTTCTATATTTTTTAATAGTTATAATTATTAGAAAATTTGACTTTTTTAATAAAAAATTATTTTAATTTTTGCATCTTATTATTTATTAATTAGTTTTTATTCATTATTAATTTTTATATTTTTTTAAATTACTATTTTTTATTTTTTTATTAAATAATTAACATGCGAAATAAATATCATGTGGCTAGCAGAATGGAAAATAAAATTCATCAGTGGCATGATATTCACATCACTAAATTATAATAATTTTGACTTTTGTGACGTGAATTCCATGTCACTAATTAGTGACGTGATATTCACATCACTGTATGTGATTTAGAATTTATGTTTTGCGACGTGAGTTTCATGTCACTAATTAGTGACGTGATATTCACATCACTCTATGCTAAGACTGACATTGCTTGCATGCTCAGAATTTATATGTTGCAAGGTGAAAAGCGTATTACAATTTAGTGACGTGTTTTTCACGTGGGAACCAAGTCCAAATAATTTTGTATGTTGCGACGTGCAAACCATGTCACAATTTAGTGACGTGATATTCATGTGGTAAACGTTGCCACGGGTGCTCCTGCAACGTGTTTTACCCATATCACTAATTTTGCTTAGTGATGTGATTTTTACCTTAGTGACGTGATTTTCACGTGGGAACTGGCTGTATTTTTTGTAGTGTATTTTCAATTATATAAAGTTGATCTGGTTGATGTTGGAATTATATCTTAGAGGAGTCTCCCATCTCCTCTATCATACTAGTCAATTTTTACAATGAATCTAGTTGAGGTACTAGGGTCTTAATCTTGTACTAGCAGGTTGAACAACTATATTTCTTGTTTGCACCACCCAAAACAACTTTCTCAAATAGGTATAACTAATTTAAGTTTAGGTGGGTGAGTACACTCATCAATATCAATTATTGCATCATCAAAACAACAACAACGCAATACATAACTTTAAGAAAATAAACAGCAACACCATACAACACATATTTTCAATCAAACAAATAAAAAAGAAAGTTGTTAAACAAAACTTATACTTACCACAATTACATCTCGAGTCTAATTCTCGTGCACCTCTTGGATCAAACTTCCTCGCATTTCCTGGGTCAAACTCTTTCGCATAACCACCTATTCCTTTTCTTATGTTTCCTCTATCCTCCTTTGCATCCTCTCCTCCAACCTCTTTTTTAGCTTCTCCTCCAGCTTCTGCTCTAGCCTCTGATCAACTAGCTCTTCAATCCGTTTTTATATTAAGTCTTCACTCTTTGACGATGATATGAAAAACAACCTCAGATCGATACCTCGTCCAACTCCATGACAAACACGCCATGCTCCATTGTTCCAATAGCTTCTACCAATATGGCATGGCGTTGTTGTGGAACAAAGGCACCATCATTGGATAATTCAAACAATGAATCCTATAACACAAATAAAAGTGCACTACCTAATTGAATTAACTATAATTAATAATGTTTAAAAATGAATGTACTTACAATCTTATCATAAACTATGTGTGGAGCATCTTATGTGAACTCTCCTCTTGATCTTTGACATTCTCTCTTCCATTTCTCATGGTGTGATGTGGAGATGGGCTGCGACCAAGGCTTAGTGAATGATCTCCCAACTCTTGTTCTCTTTTTTTCTTTCTTTTATCTTTGTCTCCTCCAGTTTATCATATCCTCCGCGAGACATCTATGTTAATATATATATATATATATATATATATATATATATATATATATATATATATATATATATATAACCCTATTCTTCTTTCCTCTACGACTCTTAGCTAGGAATTTAGGAGTGTTGCGAGATTTCACAAACTTATCCAAAATCTCCTGATCAATAAAACTATACATCTCATGCAAATTATTTAAGTTATACTTTGGATTTTCAATATAATTCGTTGTGAGTTGTGTCTTAAAGACCTCTATAATGCACAATAGCATACGAAATCCATTTCTTTGCCAACTTACTTGAAGGTGCGAGAAAGACACAAGAAAGCGGGGTTTGAATTATGTATTTACTCTTTCAGTAACTTTTCTCATCTTGTTAATTTGACGCTCAAGAACCTTCAATGTTCATTGAGAGATTCTAATCTATTAACTAACGAGTATGAGAACCGTATGAGTTCTGTTCATAAGATACGATACTCAGAACTTGCAGTGCTGAAGCATATCAGAGGTAGGCTGCAAGGTTCTGACTTTGCTTAATATGAGGTTCTGATATTCAAAGCAGGAACATAAAAGGAGATACTAAGCAAAGGAGTAAAGGACACATAATATATCCTGGTTTACCACGCGGGCTAATCCAGTCCACCCTCCTCGGGTGATTTCGCCTTGAACACAAGGACTTAATCCACTATAACCAAATCATGATTACACTTGCACGGGCAACAGCCAGTGACTAACTACTTGCACAGTTGCACTGTGACTAACTACTTGCACAGCCGCACTGTGACTAACAACTCAATGAACCGTCCAGGGATCCAACAGGATATAACGTTCATTGACCGAGCAGACCCACTGTTGGGATTTCACAGCTAGCTGTTCAGGGATTCAATTTAATGAATATAACGCTACTGACCATATTTTAGGATTTTCCACAATGACCCTCAGCCATTGTCATCTCAAGTATCTGATCACCGCGTGATCTACTCAAGGGCCTTAACTCACAGCTGAACCGTTCAGGGATCCCATCAGGATATAACGTTCACTTGAGAAGTCTCAATTCATCTAGTTGAATTGGCAAACTGGAGATTACAAATTGTGCTTCTTAATAAGCAAGTTTCTCCTAGGTTTAAGTACAAAGAACACACACATGTGTTCAAGCAAGTTTTGAGCAATCAGCTCCTTGCTTTCCTAAGAAACTACAAAGATGTATTTAGATATTATGATTGTTGACATCTTGTAGATCTTCTTCTTCTTCATCTTCTGGTTGAGCAAGCTTTGAGCAACAACTCCTTGCTTCAGATCTTCAATGAGCTTTTGAAGAGAAGGTAGGTTAATGACTTGACTGATCTTCAATTGTTGTCTTCTTCATCAACAGCTTCTGTTTGATTGTTGTTGTTGTGTTAATTTGTTCTTTGGAGATTCAACAACAATTGCCATGAGTGAATTAATGACAGCTTTGAATATTCTAAGTGTTACAACGAGAACTCATCGTTGTTGCTATCTTCACATGATGACTTGGTCAATTTTGTAGATGAACATTCAGTTCGTAATTCTACAAGTGATCGACACATCAGAAGCAAAAACTCATTCCATTAAATAGCCAGTAGAAATATAGCCATTAGAGAATATTGTTGGCTGTTTGGAAAAGAGACGTTGTGATATAATGAGTTGTACTAACATATCTTCTTTTTGCAGAAGAGATCTTTTCTTGGCCAGTGTGTACAATTAACTCACAATGGTAATATTTAGACTTTGATACTTCAGTGGATTCTGATGTTAATTTGATGAAGCATGAGTGGAGTCTTTATAGCAGAATATCTGATGCTTCAAGTCTTCCGTTAATTGAAGAAGTCCATTAGGAATCAGTCTTCAGAACTTCAGCACTTGGTCTTTAAGAGCGTTATCCTTTTCTTCTTTAAGTCTTTCGAATCTTCAGAGCTTGTCTTCAGAGTCTTCATAACTTCTTGTTTGAGACCTTGATCTTCAGAACTCGCCAGTCTTCAGAATCTTTCTGCACTTGGTCTTTAGCGCCTTCAGCCATTAGAACTTCAAGTCATAGGAGTCTTCAGAACTTTGGTTCTTTCTGAGTGTACTTCTTCAGAAGCTTCGCTATCTTCAGAATCTTGATCACTTTCAGAGAGCATCCACAAGAGCATTGCAACAGCAATCTTTGCATCCTTGGATCTGGCTTATTATGACTAGATAAACAAGCATTCTTGCTTCTCGCGACTTTAGTCACACATAGTAACTTCGCATATATATATATATATATATATATATATATATATATATATATATATTCAATCATAGTACATCGGGCTGGTGTATGTTGGTTTTGATGTCTTTAGTTCTTATGATCTGCACACAACACACGTTAGACCATAAAATGGTTCTTTCACAAATATTTATTGTTATCATCAAAACATAGATTGACTTGTAGAGATAATTCTTGCTCTCACAATCTCCCCCTTTTTGATGATGACAAAACCAAGTATTTTGATTGAACATTTTATACAAGGTAATCACCAAAGCAAACAAATTCAGAGTGTGGAACAACAGCTCCCCTGAATGTGTTATCCTCAAAGCTTTATCTGAGATCATCTAAGATTTTATATAATCCACAGATATACAGAGTAACATCTTGAGTTGCCAGAACAGAAATAGAAAAGAATTACTTTTATATCTTGTCCTTAAGAAAACGAAGAGTCTTTAGCATCTGGACTAGTTCAGCAGAACTTCCATCTTCAGATCTTCAGAACTCAGCTTCCTTTGTTGTCATATCAGAGCTTGTTATCTTCAGAGTCGTCTGAAGCATTTCTACTTTTCAGTAGATTCAATTGAGCACAGAATTAGAGCAGTTCTTTGACTGATAAACATAGCTTCGCTGTATATCAGAAACTGTCTTTTGAGATACTCCCCCTGAGTTTCAGGCTATATGAAGACTTTAGATTTTGCATTTTGGTCTTCTGGGTAATCTCCCCCTGATTTCCATAAGTCAGATATTGGGATCTTTCAGAATTGAAATTCAGAGTTTCTAAATTTAATCACCAGTGTTGATCATGACTTTTTAGAGTTTGACTTTGAACACAAGTTTATTTCAGACCTTGTTATTGTCACAACTCAGTTAAATTATCATAGCTTGATTTTTTGATCAGATACCAATTGAAGGTTAAAACTTGTGATCAATCACACTTGATTCTGAATCTGGTACATCTTGTTTTAGTTGGATGTAAAAATGATGTGTTGACTCTTATACCAGAGTATTTTGAGTTTGATACCAAGTGAAGGATTTCTTCTCATACGCTTAAGAGGTAATTCCTTAGAGTACTGATATTGATACCAATGAGGGTATTTGACAGTAATCCACAGCTTTGCTTTGAGAGTCTGATATTAATCTTTGTGTACTGAATCTGATTTCCAATTGATGATTTAGTCTGATACTAAATCGTCTTTAACGATGGTTTCTTTCTTGGATCTTTAATCCAGATCTTCAGACAGTTTTTGACTTCTGATTTGCACAGATCTTCTGAGTGAGCATCTAGAAATGTACACTTTGCCTTGACTGCTTTCATAGTTTTCTTACTTAATCTGATTTGTGGTTCTTCTTCTTATCCTGTCTTTAGAATGCCTAGTGAACTTGTTTAGAGTTCCTCAGATAACATCAAACAACAACCGTTAGTAGTAACGTATTTTATAAGATTACTTTGTTGAGTTCTGCATTCTTTCAGATTTCCTTCTTTCAATCAAAATTAATATATTTCTCCCCCTTTTTGACATCATCAAAAAGTGTTAGGGCATATAAGCATTTAAGCATGTAGTCATTTATATTCAGTTACAGAGTCACAGAGTTATTTAAACATTTAGAAGCATTTAGACTCATTTTAGTGAAACGCATCTATAACCAGTATGTATTTAATTGAAGGATAATAGATGGAAGCCAAATGTGAAGGACATGAACTGGTGTTCAGGTACCTTAATGGCAATTTAGGTTTGTTTTACTAATTTTTCATTATGGCAAGATTAATCTGAAGAGCAATTAGACAAAACCAATAAGAAGCTCTTTAAACAGGCTAATTGTATTCAAACATAGATTAGATAAAGATTTAAATACAAACATATAGATACAGATTTGGACTCGACAAAAACAGGTTCTTATAAGAGAAAAACTTTTAGAGTTACGTACTTCCGTGTTATGAAGGATTGAGATGTTCCTTACTAGTTTATTAGTCGAACGACTGTATGCGTATTTCAAGAGAGTTGAACAGCTGGGAAATTTCTAGTAAGAAATAGGGAAGTAGCCTTTTGTACGCGATTTCCTAGATGGGATAAATTAATGAGTTTCTTTTAATTTAGCCGTTTTGATTTCTAATACTGGTTAAATTATCTAAGAGACAAATAAGACATTTTCATTAATTCAATGGTGATTGTTCATAATGAACATAACAACTGCTAAATGAACATCACCACCTTAATCATCAGAATCCTCAACATTGTTCATAGTTTCACAACTGATTTCGATATGAGAAGTACGAGGTTCAAGCCTGATAATTAAATCCTAGGCCCTTTCTTTTAGAAGAATTTCTGAGATGATTCTTCCATATGGAATGAAAGCTTGCACTTTGTTTCTGGAGATTTTGATGGAATGACTCATATGGTTAAAAATGGTTTTAGGGAGATCTATTGTAACATGACGTGTTAGAAGAAAGATAAAGATTCTGTCGCTATGTGTCAGGGTGCTTCTAGCATCTCCACGAGGACGAGGGTTGGTCAAAGAAAATTTGAACCAGGTTTTTGGAGACGGGAGAAGCTTCTCTGGGTTGTTTGGTTCATATGGATCTGAGTTATCGAACAAGATTCTGCATCTATCCAGTATACTTAGATCAGATTGAAAGTCTTCAATCGTGATTCCGTCAGAGACACATTCTATGATTCTCTCTATCGAAGAGACAGAGATAGCAATGGGTTGTTAGTGAACTTCTGACCAGATGGTTTTGCTATCATTGCTGATTCTGGCATATTTCTAGAATTCTTTAACAAGGTTTGGATAAATGGGACCATATAGAAGACCATAATAACTTTGCCAAGATTGGGCTTGCATGCTTCTAAGTATCTCCAATCCATTTTCTCCGGGATGAGCAAGGTTGAGTTTCTTCTCAGGAATAAGGTGTAGATTTTCGTTGTTTCCATGGAAGGTTGGTCCAGTCCTTCGAGAGTTCATTGTTCTTAGTAAGTTTAGAATTTTGTATTTGAGAGTTGAAAGACGGAGAGAGGAATCCTACCTTTTATGGGTGAGTTAGGATGAAGTGTGATGATTGCTTTTGGGGATAGGATTTGATTTGTTATTTCCTAGATATTGTATTAATTCTTGGGTATATAGAGAGATGTAAATGCGTGTAGTTAAAAAGACGAGTGAGTTGTCTATTTATTGGGAAGGATACTAGAGTTAATGATGGCTTTTCGATGAGTGGTCAATGAGTTGGGTATATTAATGATGGTAATAAATTTGAGTTTACAGAAAATAATTTTAGTAGGTTAATATTTTTAAGTTTTAACTGTAAAATTCTAATAAAGCTTATTTTCTATGGAACATTTTATTGTTTGAAGAGAGACTATAATTAATGATCATAGATTTGACAATACATTTTTTTCTTAAATAGTCTAAGGATAATTGAGCACAAACAAAGCAATTGAAGCACAATTAACATAGTTTCTCTAGTCATTAAAGACTTCACAATATGTCTTTAACAGACAGTTTTCTGGAAACTCTTCAGGACCATCTTCTTCAATTCTTTCCTTGATCATGTCCACAATTCCATCTCTGAAGAAAATCTCAGACAAAACTCTTCCATAAGGAATGTAGGATTTTGTGAGGTTCCGAGACTCAAGAATGGTTTTCCAGAGACAGTTGAAGATTGAGTGTGGTAAATTTATCCGAAAGTCATTCATTAGTAAATAAATGAACTTATGGTCGTGAAAACGAATTAGGTTATTGCTATCTATTTTGGGAACAAAGTTTGACAACATGAATTTGTACCAGGCTTTGGGAGTTGGTAGGAGATTCTCAGGATTGTAGGGTATGTATCTGGAAGATAAGTTGTGAAGGGATGCAAAATTTCTTGCAGGAAAGAAATTGTGTTTGTCAAACTTAACATGAATTCCAACATCCTCGCATCCAGTTGCAAGGATTACTGAAAATGGGTTGATGTCAATAGGGATTTCAAAAACATAGGAAGTGATGCAATTTCTTTCAACATCAAGATCGGCATGTTTCCAAAATTCTTTGACCAGGTTTACATAGATAGGTTTTTCTAGCATCATGGAGTACCTAGTCCATTGTTGAGTATACAAAATATCTGCTATACTACATGCAGTGTCTCTTGAGAGTGAAGGAGTACTGAATACGAATCGTTTCTCAGGGATGAGTTCAAGAAGGTTTAGATTATCGAGAAAGGTTAGTGGAGGCATGATAGTGGATGGACAAAGAGGCTTGGAGTTTTAGGGTTTTGAGTATAGGAGCATGAAAGGGAGACGTGACTTTATAGAGTAAGTGTGTAGATTGATTTATGCCTAGTCTAGGAAGGATATAGGTCAATTCAAAAGATTTTAGTAAGATCTTATTAAATTGTCAGAGATATGTTGTGCAATGATGATGGTATCTTTTGCGTGTAGTTTTGTTAAAGGGTTTTCTTGGATTTAGCAATTTCTTTTCATCTATGCTTAACCGATTTTCTATTGGTTGATTATTTCCCTAAGGAAACATGTACGAATTCCTAAATAATTATCTAGTAAAACATGTTATGATAAATTTGAAAGAATTCTAATTAAGGCATCTCATGAGTTTAACAAATTATTAGTAAAAAGAAAAGTGTACCTTAGACCTTTCAGACTTGGCTTGCTTTTAGCATCTTTCTGCTTTTGCATATTTCTGAGTAAGCTGCAGATGTCTCTTGGGTTCTTCAGGATAAGCTTATCTTCTGACTTCTGAAGAGAATATTTTCTTGGAAGGTGATCCTAGTTGAATCATAGCTTTCTCTCTCTTTTCCTGTTCAACCTTGTCATTTAGTCCTCTAGGTTACAGTAACCGAGATTGGGACTTAGTATGATCAGAGTGACCATTTTAGTTGAACTAAGCCAATTCCATGCAATCCTTTTTGATATGGCGATATTCGTATGCGTGGGAGCAATACTGAGTGAACAGTAAATTTTATTTGATGACCCCATTCATAAATAACATATTACATCTGTTTTGAATGTTTCTCACTTCTCATTTCCTTGATCCATAGAACCTGTTTAGTTCTGATACAGTTCTTGAGATATGGATCCGAATCTTAAACAACAAACTTTGAGAATTGGTTGAGCCTGAATTCAGTTTGTGTTTGTGAGAGTTTCTTCTCTTTGAAGGATGATTTATTTCACCAGTTCAGTGAGAATCTTTGAGAGGTTATTCAGGAAAGAGTTGACATATCAACATCTGACTTTGTTCCTCAAGGTTGTTTCAGAACTTGTTCAGACCAGAACATCATCATGCCTCATGTGTACGTCACTAGACATGATTTACGTGAACCTCTTGTTCTCACAATGATGATCAACTTAGTTGGGGTTGTTCACACATATCTAAGAGTTAACTAATTTCTTCAAGCTAACATCTTTTACGCCATCTTTTATGACATCAGTTGGAGAAACTAGATACCTGAAATGATAGCATCCAATTTCATAGCACAAGTGGTTCTGAGAACACTTGATCTGTTGAAAATCAGTTTATCAACATTTGATCTTTACTAGGATGATTTCAGGTTGTTGGAGTTTGATCACCGAACCAGTTAAGAGTTCGTTCGGAATCAACTGAATCTTTGGGATTCAGTTTTCCATTGAATCTTTTGATCATTCTAGATTCTGACATTGAATCATTTCTAATAATTTGAATTTTCAAATTCTGAATTTAACAGATTTCTTTCTGAAATTCAAAGTCTTAGAACAACAATCTTCCTTCTTTACATGAAGAGATCCAGAATGAGTTTTTAAACGAGAAAGTCAAGGGTGAACCTAATCCGTTTCTTGAAAACATCTCAAAAACTCATAATGAATTGATCTTCAGCAAACAAGATTTCTTGCTTTCTGATGATTCATCTTTTAATCATATACGTGGTTTTATCCACACGTATCTTCCAGAATGAGCATTCAACAGATACTTCCTTTTATCTGATGAATTTATATTATCAATTGATTCTTCAATTTTAGTGAGGCTTCATCTAGAATCAGTGACTTGCTCACGAAGTAATCAGATTGATTACAATTTTGTACACAGTTAACTGCTGAACTGTTACAGAAATTGTAAGTGGATTTCAATATCACCAAGAGTACTTCTACGCACCACGTCTGGATCTTTTTCTGACACTATTAAGTGTTTGATGTGAATCAATAATAGAACCGGAGCTTTGATACCAATTGAAGGTGCGAGAAAGACACAAGAAAGGGGGGTTTGAATTGTGCATTTACTCTTTCAGTAACTTTTCGCATCTTGTTAATTTGACGCTCAAGAACCTTCAATGTTCATTGAGAGATTATGATCTATTAACTAATGAGTATGAGAACCGTATGAGTTCTGTTCATAAGATACGATACTCAGAACTTGCAGTGCGGAAGCATATTAGAGGGAGGTTGCAAGGTTCTGACTTTGCTTAATATGAGTTCTGATATTCAAAGCAGGAACATAAAAGGAGATACTAAGCAAAGGATTAAAGGACACATAATATATCCTGGTGCACCACGCGGGCTAATCTAGTCCACCCTCCTCAGGTGATTTCGCCTTTAACACAAGGACTTATCCACTATAACCAAATCATGATTACACTTGCACGTGCAACAGCCGGTGACTAACTACTTGCACAGCCGCACTGTGACTAACTACTTGCACAGCCGCACTGTGACTAACAACCCAATGAACCGTTCAGGGATCCAACAGGATATAACGTTCATTGACCGAGCAGACCCACTGCTGGGATTTCACAGCTAGCCGTTCAGGGATTCAATTCAATGAATATAACGCTACTGACCATATTTCAGGATTTTCCACAATGACCCTCAGCCATTGTCATATCAAGTGTCTGATCATCGTGTGATCTACTTAAGGGCCTCAACTCACAGCTGAACCGTTCAGGGATCCCATCAGGATATAACGTTCACTTGAGGAGTCTCAATTCATCTAGTTGAATTGGCAAACTGGAGATTACAAATTGTGCTTCTTAATAAGCAAGTTTCTCCTAGGTTTAAGTACAAAGAACACACACATGTGTTCAAGCAAGTTTTGAGCAATCAGCTCCTTGCTTTCCTAAGAAACTACTAAGATGTATTTAGATATTATGATTGTTGACATCTTGCAGATCTTCTTCTTCTTCGTCTTCTGGCTGAGCAAGCTTTGAGCAGCAACTCCTTGCTTCAGATCTTCAATGAGCTTTTGACGAGAAGGTAGGTTGATGACTTGACTGATCTTCAATTGTTGTCTTCTTCATCAGCAGCTTCTGTTTGATTGTTATTGTTGTGTTAATTTGTTCTTTGGAGATTCAACAACAATTGCCATGAGTGAATTAATGACAGCTTTGAATATTCTAAGTGTTACAACGAGAACTCATCGTTGTTGCTATCTTCACACGATGACTTGGTCAATTTTGTAGATGAACATTCAGTTCGTAATTCTACAAGTGATCGACTCATCAGAAGCAAAAACTCTTTCCATTAAATAGCCAGTAGAAATATAGCCGTTAGAGAATACTGTTGGCTGTTTGGAAAAGAGACGTTGTGATATAATGAGTTGTGCTGACATATCTTCTTTTTGCAGAAGAGATCTTTTCTTGGGCAGTGTGTACAATTAACTCACAACGGTAATATTTAGACTTTGATACTTTAGTGGCTTCTGATGTTAATTTGATGAAGCATGAGTGGAGTCTTTATAGCAGAATATCTGATGCTTCAAGTCTTCCGTTAATTGAAGAAGTCCATTAGGAATCAGTCTTCAGAACTTTAGCACTTGGTCTTTAAGAGCGTTATCCTTTTCTTCTTTAAGTCTTCCGAATCTTCAGAGCTTGTCTTCAGAGTCTTCAGAACTTCTTGTTTGAGATCTTGATCTTCAGAACTTGTCAGTCTTCAGAATCTTTTTGCACTTGGTCTTCAGCGCCTTCAGCCATCAGAACTTCAAGTCATAGGAGTCTTCAGAACTTTGGTTCTTTTTTAGTGTACTTCTTCAGAAGCTTCGCTATCTTCAGAATCTTGATCTCTTTCAGAGAGCATCCACAAGAGCATTGCAACAGCAATCTTGGCATCCTTGAATCTGGCTGATTATGACTAGATAAACAAGCGTTCTTGCTTCTCGCGACTTTAGTCACACATAGTAACTTCGCATATATATATATATATATATATATATATATATATATATATATATATATGTTCAATCATAGTACATCTGGGTGGTGTATGTTGGTTCTGATGTCTTTAGTTCTTATGATCTGCACACAACACACGTTAGACCATAAAATGGTTCTTTCACAAATACTTATTGTTATCATCAAAACATAGATTGACTTGTAGAGATAATTCTTGCTCTCACATTACTATCATCTTTTGGAACAATAAAAACATCTTACTTTTACATGATAAATTTGGTATTTTTTTCAACAAAAAATAAATGGTAACATATACTTGTAAAAAAATCATGAAAGTTAAAATAAATACCCCAACATGAGTCCATATACTTGTTTTCACTTCACTATCAACCTCCAGCCTATTATATCCTCCACAAGTCAATCTATGTGGATAAATATTTTTTGTCCTATTTTCCTTTCCTCTTTGACTCTTAACCAGGAATTCAGAAGTGCTATGAGACTCGACAAACTTATCCCAAGTCTTCTGATCAATAAAACTATACATCTAAGGTGGAGGCTTTAAGTTACAGTTGGTTTTTTTAATATAATATGTTGTGAGTTATGTCTTAAACCCCCTCAAATGCTCACCAGTGTAGATAATTCATTTTTTTGCCAACTTACTATCATCTTTTTGACCAATAAAAATATCCTACATTTACATAATAAAGTTGATATTAGTATTAAATAAAATAAATAAATGCTCATATATATACTTGTAAAATAAATTATGAAAGTTAAAATAAACACCCTAACATCGCGCCATATACTTGTTTCCACTTCACTATCAACCTTGCTCGAATCCTCTAACAAAATACTCGTTTTTCTCCTTCCAAGTAATGTCACATAACTCTTAAAAGTCGTAGCATGTTCACCATTATACTTATCATTTTTTAAGCAAAAATCGATCAACATCCTAACATCGATGTTGCAAACTTTTGTCAACTTAATCATCATTGTGGGACCTCTAGAATTTTTAGTACTTTTAGTCTTAATATAGGTGTTTCTAGGAGATATGGTGGATGAATTGCTCATATTTGTTTAAACAACAAAAACGACAATAAACATTTTACGTAACACAAATCAACAAAGGCGCCTAATGTGAGATTCATATGGTACATATGGTACATTTTACTTAACACAACATCAACACTTCCTAAAAGCACTCCATAGGTTTAGCCTAATAATTATTTTACTGAACATAATATCAACAAAGAAAGTTAAGAGAACTTCCTAAAAATAGTCTCAACAAAGGAATTTAATGTGATATTCATGGTGCATATGGTATATTTTACTTAACACATTCTTAAGAGTACTTCATAAGAATATCATCGTAAACATTTTACTCAACACAACATCTACATAATAATATCTAATAGAAAATTTTGCTATATGCGCAGCGTTTTCTCTTTCCATCCATCATCGGGTTAGATGCTTGAAATCTACATTCATGTTCGTGTCGAGCTTCGTGTTTAAATCAATCAAACTGCCATTGTAGTTTAATTATTCTAGCGCGACGTGATATGTTGCGATGATATGAATGAATTCCAAGAGCTTTTCATTTGAGATCAGTTATTTTTTCTATTGTGATGACAACGGGTCATAATTTCATTCAGTTTATGTTTTTGAAAGAGCAAGATCTAAAGGTAGAAGATCGTTATTGTTACAACACTTCTTTCTCAATATCCTTAATTATTGTAATCGGTGTTAATGTTGGATCAGAACGTTTGGAGGAGTTCTCTGGCTCAAGGTTGGGGACAAAGACTATTTTTAGTTG
This sequence comes from Lathyrus tuberosus, assembly GCA_022829125.1. Taxonomy (NCBI): domain Eukaryota; kingdom Viridiplantae; phylum Streptophyta; class Magnoliopsida; order Fabales; family Fabaceae; genus Lathyrus; species Lathyrus tuberosus. The sequence continues at coordinate 6,391,102 of JALAZF010000222.1, read as the reverse complement.
TTTAAAAACTTAAAATAAAACAAAAGTTTTAGCTCAAGTGAGAATCGAACCAATTCATTTTCCTTTCAGAGGTTTTCGCATGACCACTAAGCCACTTCATTTTAGTTGTTAAATTTACATTTAAAATGTATATAATATTAATGAAATAGAAATTTCATATATTATTTAAATTTTTTACACTAATTATCATTAAAATTATATTTTATTTAAATTAATAAATTTTAATGAGTTAATTATTTCTATAAATATATGTTTTATTTGTTAAAATAATGTAATTGTGAAATTGTGATTTTAAAATGAAAATAAAAAAAAAAGGAGAAAATTGGGAGGGGAGTAACTTAATAATAATAAATAAAAAATTATTAGTTACCGAAATTTCTGTCACAAAATTTTTTTATGAATTAATTTATATAAAAAAATATTATTTGAGACTGGCAATTATGGTCACTAAATCTCAGTCGCTAATTCAGTGGCTAATTTTATTTTGTGACTGATTTAGTGACTTTTAAAATTTTACTAAAAAAATGTCAAATTTTAGTGGCTAATTCAGTCAGTAGAGTTACCAAAATGTATTAATCACCAATTCCGTCACTAAAAGAGAATTTTCTAATAGTGCCTCTTTACTATTGCGATTCAATTGCGATTTGACTTTTGGATCAAACGAGATTCTAATTGTAGAATTTCATGGAAAACAATTGTCGCTTTTCACACACAGCACCACTGTTTAGTATTGGAACCATAAATGATGGACTTCTAACGCAGTGGTATATCTCCAATACGACAGCAAACATTCCAATGTCCAAGTCAATTATAAAGTTTAAATTGAGTAAAATGTAAGTTTGAAAAGATAATATATACCTTATGGCTTATCTATTCTAGTTTATATATGTTTGATAACTTTAATGGACTTTGTGTTATTGAATTTAACACTTGGGCTCCATCCGTATTGAAACTTTGCCAACCTAAAACAAATTGTAAGCTCCAACAACTTATTCAATAATTTGTTTGTAGAAAAAACTGTTAAAATATTAATGTGTAAAAAAATTAAAGTTAATACATATTTAGTAACTCATTTTTATTTTAAAAATATATCAAAATATTTATTTAGTTAATTTATTATTGATAAATATTTGTTATGTATATCATTTTCATCTTTTAAAAAAAGTCACATGAAGTTCTCTATATCCACCTTATCTTTTTTTAAAATAGTTAGAAAAAATACAGTACATAAAATAAAAACAATAATAAAAAAAATAGAATGTGATTGAAAAATTATATTTAATAATTTATTATTTAATAAATGGCTCTTCAGCGCCTCTGACACGTACCATGATCTGAGCACGGTTTCGGAGAAGATTATGGGATCATCATAGTTTTTTGGGGTGTGTTCGGTGTAAACTCCTAATTTTCGAATTAGGGACCTTCGCATCTTGATTAACTTGTTGGTGCCTGTGGTGTTTTCGCTTCCTGTGTCGGTTGTGCTTTCGTTGGGTGTGGGTTTTGGTTTTTCCATTGACATGGTTTGGGAGACTGCTTCAAAGAAAGGGTTTCGTTTCATATCGCCTAAATGGGATGTTTACTCGAAGGGGAAACGCTCTTGGGATGAATCGTCTGTAGTGTCGGTGTATTTCTCTGAGTTCCCTGATCGTATGAGATCAGTGGAATTTTTTGAGTTATTTGGATGTGAAGGAGATGTGGTGGAGGTGATGATTTCTCCTAGGCGAAACATTTTGGGCAAACGTTTCGGTTTCGCAAGGTTTACAGATGTGATAGATGCAAGGGTACTTGCGGTGAAGATCGATAATATTCAGATTGATGGACGGAAGATTCATGCTAGCCTGCCTAAGTTTGAAAGGGGTAATCGGTTCAAGTCGAAGGAGGATAGTGGATATGCTTTTGAAGGCCATAACCAGCGTTTTGTTCGACGTACTGAGGTTTCTAAGAATATTTCTTCCCCATGGAAAGAGGGATGTAGCTCTTATGCTGATGTTGTTCGAAAGGTGGGTTTTTTCGGATCAGGTAAATGTGAACGATGGAGTGAAGTCTGGTGTGGTTTACTCGTCAGATAGTTTGCAGAAAGATAATCTTAGAAAAGCATATATAGGCTCTGCAATTTTACCCGGAATGTCATATAAAGTGAAGTTTGGTTTGGATTTGGAGGGGTACTCTGCTATTAAAATCACTCTGATTGGGCCTTCGTTATGCCTCCTTGAAGAAACAGTGGAAGGTGAAATCTTCAATTTGATTGAAAATGGTGAATCAGTTTGGAAGAAATGGTTTATGAATATAAAGCCATGGAAGGAAACTGATGTGGATATTGATAGGGTGGTTTGGTTGCGCTTGATGGTGCATGCGTGGCACCTGGATTTCTTCAAGGTCTTTGCGGGTTCCTTAATTCGGAACGTTCATCAAGGCCGATGAAGCCACAGAATCCGGTCTGTGTAAAGATGTTGCAAAAATTCTGGTTAAGGTTCCTTTTGGTTTTATTTTTCTGGATTTCTTCGACGTTATCATTGATGAACTGCCCTTCAAGATTTTCATCCATGAAGTTTTTATGGAACCAGTGAGGGGATCTTCGGTGATTAGTGTAACGCTCCGATTTTGATTATTTCCATTTTGTCGAGTCTTTTATTTAAATTGAGTGGTAAATTATTTTATTTGTGAAATTGGTGTGTTAAATGTTATTTTACCATTTTTGAGAGTTTTCGGGGAAATTAGAATGGAGGGTATTTTAGACTTTTCTCAATTAATCATAAGTTAGAAATTTATTGGAAATAGAATTATGAGAGAAAATGAATTAATTGAATTGGTGTAGAAAATGAGAGAAAAGAAATAGAAAAGAAAGAAAAAGAGATAAGAAAGGAAAATAGAAGGAAATAGAAAGAAAAGAGAAATAGAGAGAAAAAGGAGAGAAAGAAAGAGGAGGAAGAGAAAAGAAGGGGAAAAGAGGAAAACTTAGGAAATCATCAAGAACAATCATCTAGCAAGTTTGGAATCCGGGTAAGGGTGTGAAATCTTGTTATCTTATCAATGTGTACGATTATGTATGATTATGTTGTTGTTGTTGTTGATTTTTATGAGTTTTGGGTATAAACCATTTTTGAGAAATTGATTAGAAATTGATCCAAATGTGTTAAAACTCTTGTTGTTTGTGATCTTGGTTGTCTATACATGTTTGATATGTATTGTTACACTTCAAATCGTTGTTTTCTGAGATTTGGATGATGAATTGGAGGATTTTGGGGTGGAAAACGCAGAACTCAGTTCTGCAGAATTTTTCTGAGTTTCCCCTGGCCATACGCGTAAGGGGCATGTCCATACGCGTATGAGCCAGGCGATACACGTATCATTGGCCTGTTTTTGGGTCAATACGCGTATGGAATGTGGCTTTTCCCGGCCCTCTGGTGATACGCGTATGGGCATTGGGCGTATGCGTATGGTTTTTGGAAAATGTGAATTTGTGAAGGAAAAGGGTTCTGCCCATACGCGTATGGGCATTGGCAATACGCGTATGGACTGGAGGAATGTAAAAATGGGATTTTTCAAAATGTCGTTTTCGTTTTCGTCCGTAACTTTTGTTCCGATTATCCGATTTTTACATTCTTGGTGTCGTTGGAAAGGTATTGAGCTGTACTTTCTTATTATGATGATTTGGAAATTGTTAGCCGATTTTATTATGTCGGAAAGTCGGGAATAGTGATATTTAGCGCCTTTTACCGTTTTGACTATGTGCTTGAATGCGAATCATACAATAGTGCATTGATGTGAATGTATATAGATTGTATGTGATTGTATGAGAAGAATGCATGAATATATTGTGAATATGTATGCATTTCAAGAATGTCTTGAGTCATTTTGCATGTGAAGCATAATGGTGTACATTCTTGTGTTGTGTGATTCTAATGAGAATCCACTATAACGTCGTGTGCCCATGTGGGGTGTGAGCGATGATTATAGACGATCGTGTGCCCGTGTGGGGTGTGAGCGATCGGGTCGTGTGCCCATGTGGGGTATGAGCGATCCATAAACATTGTGTGCCCATGTGGGGTGTGAGCAATGGGTGAACATCGTAGGCCCGACGGGGAGTTACATTGGTAACGAGCGATGGTTCCAGCAGAGTTCCTGAGTGAACTAGTGATGATTGAGTCGGTACCGCATTGCATTTGCATAGAGTCGTGAGTCGGTCTCTATGATTTGCATTTATCATCTTTATAATGATGCATTGGTGAATAAACATAAATGTGTATGTTTATGTGGAATGATTGAGAATTGTGAAAGTATGCATGATGAATATGCTTAGTTGTGTATATATATACAATGTGACGTATATGAATGAATTGTGATGGATTGTGGTGAGAATATGGAATATGTGTATTATTATGCTAAGGTATATAATTATATGCATTGTTATTATGATAATATTTCTCACCCTTCTGCCGTTTTATGATGCTCTATGAGGCATTGCAGAGTAGGTATGCTGGAGGTCTTTTGTGAAGCGTGTCTTCATTCTTTTGGTCGGTTGGCTCTGATATGTAGCACCGGGTAGCTAGGATGTATATGATTCTTTTGTGATACATTTGTACATGTATCTTGTTGATGAATGTTTACGTAAACATGAATTATGTATTGGATTATACTCGATGATGTATATATATGTTATATATTATTCAATGTTTAGATTTTCCGCTTTTATTCTAAATATTGAGATGTGGGTGCAAGGACTAAGTTCCTCTGTTGCAAAGTTACCCCACTGTTGCATATCAATTGTTGAGCAGGTGTTGAATGATTTAATTTTATGAACAATGTGACATGCCTCTTTTATACCATGTTTATAATTATACTCTGGCAAAATATTTAATATGTGCCTAAATGATTATGTGATTATTTAGGGGTATAGAAAGGGGGTGTTACATTAAGTGGTATTAGAGCCAGAGTTGAGTCAGTTGTGCTTGTCTTGTTGTTGTGTTGGTTGAACTGTGGTTTAACCTTGTTGTCATTTTTGGGAATGATCAGAATATGGCTGGTAGAAACGACAATGCGATGGCTGCTGCTTTGGAAGCAATGGCTAGGGCGGTGCAAGGTGCGCCGAACGTGAATGCTAATGACGAGTTCAGGAAGAATCAACCACCGATTTTCAAAGGAAAATTCGATCCCGATGGAGCTCAAAATTGGTTGAAAGAGATTGAAAGGATATTCAGAGTCATGGACTGTGCGGAGGAGAATAAGGTGAGGCTTGGATCTCACATGCTGAAGGAAGAAGCCGACGATTGGTGGGTCGGTATACGTGAAGTTCTTGAAGTGGATGATGAAGAAATAACTTGGAATTTATTTCGTACTGAATTCTTGAGAAAGTATTACCCTGAAAGTGTGAAGGGGAAGAAGGAGATGGAGTTTCTTGAACTAAAACAAGGTAGTATGTCGGTGGTGGACTATACTGCTAAGTTTGTGGAGTTGGTTCAATTCCATCCTCACTATGCTGCAATTACTGCTGAGTTCTCAAAGTGTATTAAATATGAGAATGGTTTACGTCCTGAGATTAAGCAAGCTATGGGATATCAAAGGATAAGAAGGTTTACAGATTTGACGGAATGTTGTAGAATCTTCGAGGAAGATAGTAAGGCTCGTTCTACACATTACAAAAGTTTGAATGAGAGGAAGGGAAAGCAACAAGCTAGAAGTGGACCTTATGTGACACCCGTTGATAAGGGCAAGCATAGGGGAAGCTTTGATAGGAGATCAGGAGGAGGAGGTTCCGGTTCCATTAAGTGTTACAAGTGTGGTGAAATGGGTCATAAATCATTTGAGTGTGGGAAGACTGTGATGAAATGTTCTAACTACGGAGGTGTAAGACATGCTACTACTGATTGTAGAAGGAATGTAGTGAAGTGCTATAATTGTGGAGAAGTGGGTCACATTAGTCCTAAGTGTACTAAGCCGAAACAAGCTCAAGCGGGCGGAAAGTTGTTTGCATTGGCGGGAACTCAGACCACTAGTGCAGACCGTTTGATTAAAGGTGCATGCTTTATTAATAGTACACCTTTAGTTGCTGTTATTGATACGGGAGCGACTCATTTGTTTATTTCGTCTGAGTGCGCGAAGCGTTTGAATCTTGCCTTGTCTTTGATGGGTATTGAGATGGTTATTGAGACTCCTGCTTCAGGGTCGGTAACTACGTCTTTGGTGTGTGTAAGTTGTCCTTTGACCATGTATGGTAAAGACTTCATTATGGATTTAGTATGTTTGCCGTTGGAGGGATTGGACGTAATCTTGGGTATGAACTGGTTACAATTTAACCGAGTTCATATAGATTGCTATCACAAGTTAGTAAGGTTTCCTTCTTTGGGAGATGATGAAGATGAGAGTTTCCTATCCACTAAAGAGCTGAAGAAACTTTTAGCGGACGAAGCTCAATTGTTTGGTTTGTTTGCATCATTGTCGGTGGAGAGTAAAGTTGAGCTTGATGTGTTCCCAGTGGTGTGTGATTTTCCAGAAGTGTTTCCGGAGGATATTACGGATGTACCGCCGGAAAGAGAAGTTGAGTTTTCTATTGATCTAGTTCCGGGTACTAGACCGATTTCGATGGCACCGTATCGTATGTCAGTATCGGAGTTGGTAGAATTGAAGAAGCAATTGAATGACTTGTTGGACAAGAAATTTGTAAGACCAAGTGTTTCTCCTTGGGGTGCTCCGGTATTGTTGGTAAAGAAGAAGGATGAGAGTATGCGATTATGCATTGATTATCGACAATTGAACAAGGTGACAATTAAGAACAAGTATCCGCTTCCAAGGATCGATGATTTGATGGACCAATTGGTTGGTGCGCGTGTTTTTAGTAAGATTAATTTGAGATCAGGATACCACCAGATTCGTGTGAAAGGAGAGGATATTCAAAAGACGGCCTTTAGGACACGGTATGGTCATTACGAATATTCCGTGATGCCATTCGGGGTTTCTAATGCGCCGGGTGTGTTTATGGAATACATGAATCGTATTTTTCATGAACAGTTGGATCGTTTTGTGGTAGTGTTCATCGACGATATTTTGATTTACTCTAAGTCACAAGAGGAGCATGAAGAGCATTTGAGGATTGTGTTACAAATTTTGAAAGAGAAACAATTATATGCTAAGTTGTCAAAATGTGAATTTTGGTTGTCGGAAGTAAGTTTTCTTGGACATGTTATTTCCGGTAGTGGTATTAGTGTTGATCCATCCAAGATTGATGCGGTGATGCAATGGGAGGTTCCTAGGTCGGTTACGGAGATTCGAAGCTTTTTAGGCTTGGCGGGTTATTATCGAAGGTTTATTGAGGGGTTTTCGAAGTTGGCACTTCCGTTAACGCAATTGACTTGTAAAGGAAAGGCTTTCATTTGGGATATTCATTGTGAAGAGAGTTTCAATGAGCTAAAAAGAAGGTTGACAACGACTCCGATCTTGATTTTACCGAATCCTAATGAACAATTTGTTGTGTATTGTGATGCTTCGTTGATTGGTTTAGGTGGTGTTTTGATGCAAGAGGGAAAAGTTGTGGCTTATGCTTCAAGACAATTGAGAGTGCATGAAAAGAATTATCCTACACATGACTTGGAGTTAGCGGCCGTGGTGTTTGTTTTGAAAATATGGAGGCATTATCTTTATGGTGCGAGATTTGAAGTTTTTAGTGATCACAAGAGCTTGAAATATTTATTTGATAAAAAAGAATCGAACATGAGACAGAGGAGGTGGTTAGAACTTTTGAAGGATTATGATTTTGGTTTGAATTACCATCCGGGTAAGGCAAACGTGGTGTCCGATGCCTTAAGTCGGAAGTTGTTACATATGTCCGCATTGATGATGAAAGAATGGGAACTTTTGGAGAATTTTAGAGACTTGAGTTTAGTTTGTGAAATGACGCCGAGAAGTGTGAGACTTGGTATGCTACATGTTACGAATGATTTTCTTGCAATCGTATGTGAAAAACAAAAGTTGGATTTGAAATTCGTTGATTTGATGTTGAATGAGAATGAGGATTTCAAGGTTGATAATTTTGGAGTTTTGAGATTTCGTGGTCGTATTTGTATTCCCGATGATGCGGAGTTGAAAAAGATGATATTGGAGGAAGGACACCGAAGTAACTTAAGTATTCATCCGGGAGCGAACAAAATGTATCAAGATTTGAAGAAAATCTTTTGGTGGTCCGGATTAAAGAGGGATGTAGCTCCATTTGTGTATGCATGCTTAACTTGCCAAAAGTCTAAGGTGGAACATCAAAAACCTAGTGGATTGATGCAACCGTTGGACATTCCGGAGTGGAAATGGGATAGTATATCGATGGATTTTGTTACGGGATTGCCGAATACGCAAAGAGGTCATAATGCTATTTGGGTAATTGTGGATAGGCTTACTAAATCTGCTCACTTCATTCCAATTGATATTAGTTATCCTTTGGAGAGGTTAGCCGAGATTTATGTTCTTGTGGTGGTGAAGTTACATGGAGTTCCTAAGAGTATTGTATCAGATAGAGATCCTAGATTTACATCGAGGTTTTGGGAGAGTTTACAAAAGGCTTTGGGTTCTAAGCTAAGATTGAGTTCGGCTTATCATCCGCAAACGGATGGTTAAACCGAAAGGATAATTCATTCGTTGGAGGATTTATTGCGTGCTTGTGTGCTCGAGCAAGGTGGTGCTTGGGATAATTATTTGGCGTTGATTGAGTTCACCTACAATAACAGTTTTCATTCGAGTATAAGTATGGCACCATTTGAGGCTTTGTATGGTCGGAGATGTCGAACCCCTTTGTGTTGGCATGAAACGGGTGAGAGGACGATAGTTGGACCGGAGATGGTACAACAAACGACGGAGAAAGTAAAGTTTATTCGGGAGAAAATGAAAGCTTCTCAAAGTAGACAAAAGAGCTATCATGACAAGAGAAGGAAAGATCTTGAGTTTCAAGAAGGCGACCATGTGTTTTTGAGAGTTACACCGGTTACGGGTGTGGGTCGTGCTTTGAAGTCGAAGAAGTTGACTTCTCGTTTTATTGGTCCTTATCAGATTACTTCACGAGTTGGTGTTGTGGCTTACCGTGTGGCGTTGCCTCCGAACCTTTCGAATTTAAATGACGTATTCCATGTTTCGCAACTTTGGAAGTATGTTCCGGATCCGTCACATGTTATTCCTATGGACGAGGTTGAAGTGAGAGATAACCTTACGGTGGAAGCTTTACCGATTAGGATTTTGGACCGTGAAGTTAAGAAGCTAAGGGGTAAGGATATTGCGCTTGTGAAAATGGCGTGGGGAGACATTGCGGAAGGCAATATGACGTGGGAACTAGAGAGTGGGATGCGAGAGTCGTATCCGGAGTTGTTTGTATCAGGTAATATTTTCGAGGACGAAAATTTCTAAAGTGGGGGAGAGTTGTAACGCTCCGATTTTGATTATTTCCATTTTGTCGAGTCTTTTATTTAAATTGAGTCATAAATTATTTTATTTGTGAAATCGGTGTGTTAAATGTTATTTTACCATTTTTGAGAGTTTTCGGGGAAATTAGAATGGAGGGTATTTTAGACTTTTCTCAATTAATCATAAGTTAGAAATTTATTGGAAATAGAATTATGAGAGAAAATGAATTAATTGAATTGGTGTAGAAAATGAGAGAAAAGAAATAGAAAAGAAAGAAAAAGAGATAAGAAAGGAAAATAGAAGGAAATAGAAAGAAAAGAGAAATAGAGAGAAAAAGGAGAGAAAGAAAGAGGAGGAAGAGAAAAGAAGGGGAAAAGAGGAAAACTTAGGAAATCATCAAGAACAATCATCTAGCAAGTTTGGAATCCGGGTAAGGGTGTGAAATCTTGTTATTTTATCAATGTGTACGATTATGTATGATTATGTTGTTGTTGTTGATTTTTATGAGTTTTGGGTATAAACCATTTTTGAGAAATTGATTAGAAATTGATCCAAATGTGTTAAAACTCTTGTTGTTTGTGATCTTGGTTGTCTATACATGTTTGATATGTATTGTTACACTTCAAATCGTTGTTTTCTGAGATTTGGATGATGAATTGGAGGATTTTGGGGTGGAAAACGCAGAACTCAGTTCTGCAGAATTTTTCTGAGTTTCCCCTGGCCATACGCGTAAGGGGCATGTCCATACGCGTATGAGCCAGGCGATACACGTATCATTGGCCTGTTTTTGGGTCAATACGCGTATGGAATGTGGCTTTTCCCGGCCCTCTGGTGATACGCGTATGGGCATTGGGCGTACGCGTATGGTTTTTGGAAAACGTGAATTTGTGAAGGAAGAGGGTTCTGCCCATACGCGTATGGGCATTGGCAATACGCGTATGGACTGGAGGAATGTAAAAATGGGATTTTTCAAAATATCGTTTTCGTTTTCGTCCGTAACTTTTGTTCCGATTATCCGATTTTTACATTCTTGGTGTCGTTGGAAAGGTATTGAGCTGTACTTTCTTATTATGATGATTTGGAAATTGTTAGCCGATTTTATTATGTCGGAAAGTCGGGAATAGTGATATTTAGCGCCTTTTACCGTTTTGACTATGTGCTTGAATGCGAATCATACAATAGTGCATTGATGTGAATGTATATAGATTGTATGTGATTGTATGAGAAGAATGCATGAATATATTATGAATATGTATGCATTTCAAGAATGTCTTGAGTCATTTTGCATGTGAAGCATAATGGTGTACATTCTTGTGTTGTGTGATTCTAATGAGAATCCGCTATAACGTCGTGTGCCCATGTGGGGTGTGAGCGATGATTATAGACGATCGTGTGCCCGTGTGGGGTGTGAGCGATCGGGTCGTGTGCCCATGTGGGGTATGAGCGATCCATAAACATTGTGTGCCCATGTGGGGTATGAGCAATGGGTGAACATCGTAGGCCCGACGGGGAGTTACATTGGTAACGAGCGATGGTTCCAGCAGAGTTCCTGAGTGAACTAGTGATGATTGAGTCGGTACCGCATTGCATTTGCATAGAGTCGTGAGTCGGTCTCTATGATTTGCATTTATCATCTTTATAATGATGCATTGGTGAATAAACATAAATGTGTATGTTTATGTGGAATGATTGAGAATTGTGAAAGTATGCATGATGAATATGCTTAGTTAGTTGTGTATATATATACAATGTGACGTATATGAATGAATTGTGATGGATTGTGGTGAGAATATGGAATATGTGTATTATTATGCTAAGGTATATAATTATATGCATTGTTATTATGATAATATTTCTCACCCTTCTGCTGTTTTATGATGCTCTATGAGGCATTGCAGAGTAGGTATGCTGGAGGTCTTTTGTGAAGCGTGTCTTCATTCTTTTGGTCGGTTGGCTCTGATATGTAGCACCGGGTAGCTAGGATGTATATGATTCTTTTGTGATACATTTGTACATGTATCTTGTTAATGAATGTTTACGTAAACATGAATTATGTATTGGATTATACTCGATGATGTATATATATGTTATATATTATTCAATGTTTAGATTTTCCGCTTTTATTCTAAATATTGAGATGTGGGTGCAAGGACTAAGTTCCTCTGTTGCAAAGTTACCCCACTGTTGCATATCAATTGTTGAGCAGGTGTTGAATGATTTAATTTTATGAACAATGTGACATGCCTCTTTTATACCATGTTTATAATTATACTCTGGCGAAATATTTAATATGTGCCTAAATGATTATGTGATTATTTGGGGGTATAGAAAGGGGGTGTTACAATTAGTGATAACGAGGTTACAGAAACAGAATCGGAGCTGTCCAGTTCGGAAGATGAAAGAAGGAGCTGTTTTAATGGTTTCCCGGTTGACGATGACGAGATTTTAGCGGAGGAATCGGGTTTTCACTTACTCTCTCCAGTTTCGGAAGAAGATGATACGTTGGAAGCTGGTAAGGCCAAGAGGGCTACCTCTTGCCCAGCGGTTAATTTGAATCTTTCGATGGACAAAGTGCAGCAGTACTCAGTACCATGTGATAGTGACAGGGGGAGGGAAATAGAAGAGTTGGCAGGATTTGGCACTTTTGATAAAGCTATTACTTCTTTAAAAGAGTTTTCTCAACAGATTATCCCTAGGTGTCAGGAGGATTTTGTTGATGGGAGGAGTGAGCTGGGCAGCGTGGGGACAAATGTACCTTGTACAGTTTCTATCCTTCAGCCAGCAATTGGGAAGAGTGCGCAGGGTTGCGTGGGGACCAGTACACCTTGTACAGTATCTCTCATTCAGCCAACGCATAAATTTATAGAAGATGGGGTCAATAAAGTGGAACCAAAGAAAGGTTCTTTTAAAAAAAACAGTAGAAGGAAGGTTTTAAAAAGTTTAAAATTAAAACACCTTTATGAGGTGGGTGGACATTTTTCTGGCTTTAATAAGAAACAAAGGAAGCACAAGAGTTTCATAGGGAGGAAGGGAGATTCTCGTTATTACTCATTGATGTCGGGAGGAGGGAAGGCGTATAGTGAAAACAGTAGGGACAACAGGGATTCTGATAATAGGGCGGTTTTCCATGGCGAAAACTCGGCGGAGTCTGGAATCGATAGATGCAACCTAAGAATAATGGAGAATTTAGATTCTAATATTGGTGATATTTTATGGAAGGCTATCTCAAACTTGGGAGTTGAAAAGGGCGAATCAAAGGGAGATTTTCAAAGAAGAATATCTGAAATGGAGAGAGTTGATAAAGAAAAATTGTTTAGTGGGAAGGCGAATTTAAATTGGTTGAAATGATTTTGGGAACTATGAATATTAGAGGGGGAAGCAACAGAGCTAAAAGGAGTAGGATTTCACATATTATTGCTAAGGGCAAAGCGGACATGCTTTTGTTACAAGAAACAAAAATTCAAGATTTGTCGGACCATGTGGCTCGGAGTTTTTGGAGAAGGGAGGAAGTTGAGTACTCTTTTATTAATTCGGAAGGGAGGTCGGGTGGCTTACTCATCCTTTGGAAGTCTAACTCTGTTGAAGTTGTTTGCAGTTTTAGAGGATCATGTTTCTTGGGTGTTAAGGTTAGGTGGAAAAATAAAGTTTACTTTGTTGTCAACATTTATGCTCCTTGTTCTCTCTCCTCGAAAATATTTTTGTGGAAGATTTTGTTAGAGTTGAAAAGTAAATTCGTGGATGGTGAATGGGTTTTTGGAGGAGATTTCAATGCGGTTAAAAATTTGCATGAGAGGAAAGGTAGAACCGCTTTCAATTCGTGTTCTGAATGGAGGGAGTTTGAGAAATTCATTTTGGAGGGAAAGTTGGCGGATTTACCTTGCAAGGGGAAAAGGTTTAGTTGGTATGGTGAGGACGGCAAGGCTAAAAGTAGGATTGATCGGTTCTTAGTAACAAATGGTATAGTGGAAGAGTGGGGGCGGTGGGTCAATTGATTGGTGAGAGGGACATTTCCGATCATTGTCCGATTTGGCTTTTAGTCGATAAATTGGATTGGGGTCCGAAACCTTTTAAAGTTAATAATGAATGGTTTTCCAACTCTTCTTTCCTTCCTTTTGTCGAAAAGGAGTGGAAAAAGATTTATGTGGCCGGGAGGAAAAATTTTGTTCTTAAAAAAAAGTTGTGGTTATTAAAAGAGAGTCTCAAGTGGTGGAACACCAATATTTTCGGTAGATTCGATTTGGGAATGGAGGAGGGATTTAAGGTTTTGAATGAAGGGGATGACGAGGAGGTGGATTTAGGGCAGTTAGAGGAGGAAGAGCTCTTGAGGAAGAAAAAAAGGGCTAGTAGCAAGTTTTGGGTGAATTTGAAGATTAAGGAAAATATGCTTATTCAAAAAGCTAGATTGAAGTGGCTTAATGATGGGGATTCTAATAGCCGCTATTTCCATAGAGTAATGAAAGAAAGGAGGAGGCGTAACTTCATCGGCTCTATTCGGATGGAAAGTGGAATTATTAATAAGGTGGAGGAGGTAAAGGAGGAAGTGAGGAATCATTTTGCTTCAAAATTTTTGGAAACGGATTTGGCTAGGCCGAGGCTTGATGGCATTGACTTTAAGGTTATTCGCCTTTCGGAGAAATCTTTTCTTGAAGCCCTTTTTTCAGAGGAGGAGATTAAGAGGCGGTTTGGAGTTGTGATGGTTCAAAAAGTCCAGGTCCTGATGGATACACTTTTCTTTTCATTAAAAAGTGTTGGCCCTTCATGAAAGAAGATTTTATTCGTTGTTTTCAAAGCTTTCACTCCAGAGCCTTTTTCTCTAAGGCATTTGTATCCTCTTTTTTGACATTGGTTCCTAAATCTTCTAATCCTATGGGATTGGACGATTATAGGCCCATATGTCTCATCGGGTGTGTCTATAAAGCTTTATCGAAGCTTTTGGAGGCTAGATTGAAGTTGGTTTTGAATTCGGTTATCTCCATTTGTCAAAGTGCTTTTGTTCCGAGGAGGCAATTGCTCGATGGTGTTTTGGTGGCTAATGAAGTGGTAGATTTTGCTGAGAAGAAAGGTAGAAGTTGTTTGCTTTTCAAGGTTGATTTTAAGAATGCTTATGATAAGGTTAGTTGGAACTTCCTTCGTTTTATGCTTCGTAAAATGGGTTTTGGGGAGGTTTGGATGAAATGAATGGAAGCTTTGATTTTTTCAAGTAAGGTGTTAGTGCTAGTTAACGGTAGTCCTACGAAGGAATTTATTGTGGAAAGAGGTTTAAGACAAGGAGATCCTCTCTCCCCTTTTCTTTATGTGATAGTCGCGGAAGGTTTGAAGGGTATGGTTTCTAGGTCGATGGCGAATGAGGAGTTTGAAGGGTTTAATATAAAGGGTAAGTGCCATGTTGATATCCTTCAATTTGCGGATGACACCCTTTTGTTTGGTGAGGGAAGTTGGAAGCATCTTTGGGCTATTAAAGAGATTTTGAGAGGGTTTGAATTAGTTTTTGGTTTGTGAATTAATTTTCATAAGAGCAAACTTATTGGCGTTAATATTGAAAATAGGTTTTTGGAGGTTGCTTCTTTTTTCCTCTTTTGTAGGAGGGAGGATAGTAATTTTGTTTTCCTTGGAATTCCTATTGGATTCTTTTTCAATAGAATGGATATGTGGAAGGAGTTTGGTGGGGAAGATGAATCAGAGGCTTTCTTGTTGGAACAATAGACTTCTTAGTTTTGGAGGAAGACTTACTTTGTTAAAATCGGTGCTTTCTAGCCTTTCAATATTTATGCTTTCTTTCTACAAAGCTCCGATGAAGGTGGTCAAAGAGATTACTCGAATTCAAAGTAATTTTCTTTGGGGAAGCAAGGAGGAGAAAAGAAAAATTCATTGGGTTAGTTGGAAGGAAGTGTGTCTTCCGCTCTATAAAGGTGGTTTAGGTTTGAGAAGGGTGGATGATTTCAATTTGGCTCTTATCAATAAATGGAGATGGAAGATTTTAACGGAAAAAAATGCTTTATGGTATAATGTTTTAAAAGCTAGATATGGAGATATAAATTTGGAGATAGTGGATAGTAGTTGCTCTTCTTTGAAGGCGAATTGTTCTTCCTTTTGGTGGAGAGATTTATGTAGCTTGGAAAAAGGTTTACCGGGTAATGGTTTTGTTTCTAATTGTAAATTTTCCATTAGTAATGGTTTTTTATTGTCCTTTTGGCACTCTTGGTGGATAGGAGATTGTTGTTTAAAGGATAGTTTTCCTATTCTTTTTCACTTATCTTGTCTTAAAGGTGTTTCGGTGGCTTGCATGGGAGGATGGATAAAAGAGAGGTGGTCTTGGGGTGATTTTGGGGTGGCTGGTCCGATGGTTGATGGTGTAGCCGCGGAGTTGGTGCGGTTGCGCTCCTTGTTGGAGGAAGTCCGTCCGGTCCTTGATGGCGTGGGAACGGTTGTTTGGATTAGGCGTCCCTTGGAGGGTTATTCGGTACGTGATTTTTATAATATTCTTTTAAAGTTCCGCATTCCTTTTGGGCCGACCAATAAATTCGATGAAGCTTATTCTTATATTTGGACTTTAGAAGTTCATTCTAAGGTTAAGGCTTTTGGTTGGAGGAGTTTTTTGAATAGGCTTCCTACTAAGGTCGCTCTCATTGGTAGAGGTTGTGTTTTTCCAGGTAGTGGTTTGGAGTGCATTTTTTGTTCTTCGGCGGAGGATTCATTAGACCATATTTTTTTGAATTGTTGTGTTTCTATGTTGGTTTGGAAGGAGATGGCCGATTGGATCGGTTTTGAGGAATTGGGAGCAAATAACATTAAAGAAAGTTTTTTAAAGTGATGTGCTTTTTCTAAACTTAGGAGGGTGAAGAAAGGGAAAGTTGGTTGTGTTTGGTTGGCTACGACTTGGTATTTGTGAAATTTGCGGAACGGAATTAGTTTTAGGAACGATAATTGGAACATGTTGGATATCGTTTGAAATATTAAGACGATAATTTGGAGATGATCTTTCATCGGAAAAATTACCCGCTTCAATTTTAGCTTTTATGAGTTTAGTAGGTTTCATTTGTACTACTTATCTTAAGGTTTAATTGGATTGTAATTTTCTTTTTGACTCGTAGTTAGCCTCGATTTTTGTAAGTGGGTTTAAGAACCTATTGTTCTCGCTATCAATGAATTCTTGCTTATAAAAAAAATTATTATTTAACAAAGTTAGAAGAACTATTTTGCCAATAATTTTCTCCCTTTAATTATGTGTCAGTATTTGAGATAAGGGCAAAATTAAAATTTACAAAGGAGTATGTTTTCTTAAGTCTATGGTGATTTATAGTTATTTTCTCAATTTTATCTTTAATATCTTCGTTTAAAAGATAAACTCACGTGATTGATAAGCTGGCTTTCATTTTGATTAAATATAATCGGATTCACTTTAATAAGATAAAATATGCACGCAAAAGCAACAAAAGCATTTGTGACACTGATCATATTATATACACACAAGCTTTTGAGACAAAATTAAATTACTTATATTTTTGTCTTTTCAATATTCTGGACTTAATTTCAACATTTGAGTTGTTTCCCACCATAAAACCACACAACATGTGATTCATGCAATGCAACTGTGCCTCTCTTTTATTTTTCTCCGTTCATTATGTTCTAAATAATTAATCAAACCACCCACGGATTGGGTCTTCTAGAAAAGGTTAAATCCTCAAAACATTACTAATTGAAATTCAATGTTTAGTTGAGTGATATTATTAGTACAGAATCTAGAATGTAAAATTTGTTGGTGTCCAAGAAAGAAGAAGATGAAGATGAAGATAATGAAGATGAAAGAGAGTTAGTGAGAAGAGAGAAAAATTATAACTAACTTTTTTAACAAAATTTTTGAATTCAGTTATGGATCAATTCTCTATTACAAACTAAAACCACACTTAGTTTATATGCTAATCAAAACCTAAAACAAATTCAAATACAAGCTAAATTAAACTCAAATGTAAATGAATGTGAATTATATCTAACACCATCCATTAATTCATATTTAGCTAATCAAAATCTACAACACCAATTTCATCCCTCTAGTGGATAAAGTGTTCAGTTTGATAGCCTTAGTCAGTACATCTACCAGCTGCTTCTGAGTGCTACAATACACAACTTCAAGCACTACATTTTGAACCTGGTTTCTCAGAAAATGAAACTTTGTGTAAATGTGCTTGCTTCTTCCATGCAACATTGGATTCTTGGACGGATTTGTAGTTGATTTGTTGTCAATCATCAACTTCACATGTTTACTCACCTTGATCTTTAGATCCTGCAGCAAGTTCAAAATCCACACTGGTTGACAATGCAACCACTGGTTACTTCTTCGAGCATCAAGAAATAGGACCTCCCAGATACTTAAAGAAATATCCAGAAGTACTTTTCTGTCAACTCTGTCTCCACACCAATCAGAATCTGAATAGCACATCAACTCTAAATCAAATTTAGCATCAGAGGGGAACAAAACTCCATATTTCAGAGTCCCTTTAATATACCTCAATTTCCTGATAGCAGCTTAGTAATGTGACCACTTTGGTTTGTTCATAAACCTACTCACCATTTCAACTGCATAATAAATGCCAGGTCTGGTATTACAGAGATAGCTCAATGATCCTACCAGCTGTTTAAAAGTTTTAGCATCTACATCATCACCCTCAACATCAGAATCCAATTTATGATTTGTTTCAGCAGGTGTGTTTGCAGGCTTGCAATTTGTTAGCTTAAATCTTTTCAGATGCTCAAGTTCGTACTTCAGTTGATGCAAAATTATACTCTTATCAGAGTACATAATCTATATCCCTAGAAAATATGTCATATTTCCTAGATCAGTCATCTCAAACTCATTCATCAGCACCTTCTTGAACTTAGTTATCTCATCTGAACAGCTCCCTGTTAGCAATATGTCATCAACATAGAGACACACCAAAATGATATTGCTATCAGATGTATGCTGAACATAAAGACCATACTTCATCTCACATTTTGTGAATCCTTGAAGCTTAAAAAATGAATCAATTTTTAGATTCCAAGCTCTAGGAGCTTGTTTCAGTCCATACAAGGCTTTATACAACTTGTACACCATCCATTCCTAATTCTTTTTCACAAATCCAAGAGGTTATGACACATAAACTTCCTCTTGTAAAGGATCATTCAGAAATGCAGATTTCACATCTAAATGCATCAGGGGCCAATTTTTACTAACAGCTATAGCAATCACCAGTCTGATTGTTTAGCTACAAGTGAAAACACTTCAAAGTAGTTTAAACCAGATTTATATAGAAATCCTCTAGCTACTAAACTTGCCTTTTTTTTTCCAATTGATCCATCTGGATTCAGTTTCAACGTGTAAACCCATCTCACGCTTATGACTTTCTTGTTCTTTGGAAGCTCAATCAACTCCCAAGTCTTGTTTCTTTCTATACCCTTAAGTTCTTTTTCTTGGCCTTCAGCCAAACTTTCTTCTTAATAGCTTCTTCATTACTAACTAGTTTAGAGTCTACAACCATGGTGCACTGAATGACTTCTCCTTCATATTCTATCTCAGTATCTCGCAACATGTTAAACTCTAGAAATCTTCTTGGTATTTGTCTGATTCTTTGTGGTCTATGAACTTGTTCAAAATCTTCTACAGATGCTGGAACAATATCAGATGTTTGACTACATTCTGAGGCCTGACCACCTTCAGAGGCATGACCACCTTCAGAGGCTTGATTATCATCAGAGTCTAGATCATCATCAGAATCTGGATCAGAATCAGATTCCCCTTCAAAGTTAGATTCGCCTTCAGACTCTTCTTCAGCATCAGAATCTCCTTCAGAATCTAAAATGTCTTCGATAGTTAACTCAGGTGTTAACACTGCACTAGAGTTGGATTGAGACTTGTTCCAATCCCATGCATCTGAATCTTTTACAATGACATCTCTGCTAAATTCAACTTTATTGGTGACAAAATAGTAGAGCTTATAAGCACCTGTACTGGGGTAACCTACAAGCAACATAACTCTGCTTCTGTCATTCAACTTCCTTCTCTTAGCATATGGTACATGCTTATAACAGACAGAACCAAACACCTTCAGATGGATTACACTTTGCTTATCTCTAATCCACTTCTCTAAAGAAACAATTTCCTTCAACTTCTTAGTTGGACATCTGTTGATCATGTATGCTACAGTGGCAACAACTTCTCTGCACAAGGTGCGGGGAAGTTTCTTCTTCTTCAACATGCTTTTTTTCATATCAAGCAAAGCTATGTTTCTTCTTTTAGCAAGATCATTGTGTTGAGGAGTGTATGGAGCAATAACCTCATGCTCAACTCCATTCTACTCACAAAACTTATTGAACTCTATAGAGTTGTACTCACCTTCACCATCAAGTTTGAGAATTTTTAGCTTCTGACCATTTTGTTTTTCAACCTTCCTCTTGAACTTATGAAACTCAGCAAACACCTCATACTTAAACTTGATGAGTGCTACACATGTCATTCTTGTAAAATCATCCACAAAAGACACAAAGTACTTGTTTTATCCAAGTGAAGGTACTTCAAATGGTCCACATACATCAGACTGCACTACTCCCAAAACCTGTTTTCTCTTGGGGCCACTTCTGATGCAAATGGAAATCTAGGTTGCTTGCCTTTCATGCATATCTCACATGAATTCTCAAGCTTTAAAGTCTTAGGAATGTCATGTACCAACTTCTTAGAACTCAGATGCCCTAAGCTTCTGAAGATCATATGCCTCAATCTCTTGTGCCACGACTCACTGTCACCTTCAGCACCTTCAGCACTAAGGCATTTAGTGTAAGCTATTTCTACATTCTCCTTGAATGTTCTGTTGCTTCCCTGTTTAGACTGCATAATCAACTTCTGATCAGAATCATACAACTTCAAGAGATTTTCCTTCATATTAACTGAGAAACCTTTCCCAATTAGCTGACCTACACTCATCAGATTGCTCTTCATGCCAGGAACATACCAAACATCCTTCATCAAAACTGTTTTTCCATTCTTTAATTTGACCTTGACATTTCCCATTCTTTCAGCATTCAGATACTTATAATCAGCACATCTGATATTTGTCCTCTTTCTAAAGTCAAAATTAACTAGCCATTGTTTGTTTCTAGTTAAGTGATTTAAGCAGCCAATGTCCATATACCACCGATCTACCAAATATCCCCCATCAGATTCAGAAGCCATCAATAGCACAAGTTCATCATCAGACTCTCCTCTAGCTATGTTTGCTTCTTCTAATTTCCTCTCCTTGGTTAACCAACAGTCAGTACCAAAGTGACCAAACTTCTTACAACAGTAACGTTGAACCTTCTTCTTGTCAAACTTACTGTTTCCATTTTAATGTTTCTTCTCATCAAAGTTAGAGGCTTCTGAATTATGATAACCACCACCATGTCTCTTCTTGGCCTCTGACCAAGACTGCTTCTGATTCTTCTTACCAAAAGATGCCTTCAGAGCCTGATATACCTCTCTTTCAGAGGTTCTCTCAGACAGACGCAACTCTTATGCCTCTAGACTACTCTGCAGCTCTTCAATTCACATGGTGTTGAGGTCCTTAGAGTGTTCAATTGCTACAACAATGTAATCAATCTGAGGAGTAAGTGATCTCGGTACCTTTTCAATGATTACTTGTTCAGAGAGAGTCTCTCCACAAAATTTCATCTCATTTGTGATCAGAATCACTCAAGAGATGTAATTAGGTACCTATTCATTGTTATTCCTGTTTAGATTCTCATACTGCTTACGTAGTGCCTGAAGCTTCACCTTCTTCATATATGCATCACCGTCGTAGCATCGTACGAGTGTGTCAGCTCAGCCTTTGTCGTCGTTGAATCAGCGACTTCTCAAACACATTCATATCCACACACTAATGGATATCGAACAACACCTTCTGATCCTTCTTCCTTGTATCTCTATGTGTGTGTCTCTGTGCTTCAGTTGCATGTGATGCAACCGCTGCGTAACCGTCATTGTTGAGATCAGGAATATCTTGAGCATTAAACAACACACACATCTAAATCATCCACCGATTCTAATTTTTTCCATCAAAGACTGAAAGCTTTGTATTCTAGCTAGCGTTTCCACCGTTCATCTTCGATCTTGTGCAAGAATTCACTCAGATGTCACCAAATACTCGTGTTTCACAATCCTTTAGAATCAAGAAATGTGATTCTGTTATGATTTCAAACTTCAATTCATTGTGAATTTCAGAACCGAAATCAGTCACACATGTCTCACGTTCACTCGTGTTTCCCATGGTGTTTCCTGTGGATCTGAACTGGAGCTCTATATACCAATTATTGGTGTACAAGAAGGAAAAATATGAAGATCATGAAGATGGAAGAGATAGAAGAGATAGAAGAGAGAAACGTTGTAACTAACTTTTCTAACAGAATTTTTGAACTCGGTTATGGATAAATTCACTATTACAATCCAAAATCACACTTGGTTTATATAATAATCAAAACCACTATACAATAATCACAAAACTTGAGATGGTATTATCAAAAAAATAGTGACGGTCACGATTCTTATACAATAATCACACTACTCCTATTAGTAGACCACCACCCTCACACACCGTGAACGACACATGTAGAGAGTAAGGGATTAAAGCTTGAAGAACTCCATTGAATCTTGACAAAGAAAAGGAAGCATACCAAAACTCAAGATTGAGAAGACAATTTAAAATGGATGAAATATACACCAAAAACCTAATAGTACGAAGATCCAAGTGTTGCTAACAAGAACGACCTAAGTTGCAAGCCACACCTCAGTTGTGTTCGACCATGCTTGAGGGGAAATTATTATTGCATATGTCTATCGGTATATCAAATAATCCAGTAGGAGTGATTGCCCATAATAGAGTCTAATTTGTCTCCTCAACCTTTTTATGAAGATTAAAGGTCATTAGATCAAGAATAATCTTATTGATGTGATGTTAGACTAATTAAGTCATGTTGATGACATCACTTCTCCAACTATATACCCAAAGAAGGTTATGAAACTTCAAAAACATTTGCAAAAATGGCCAAAGAAAACAACGTATGCAAACGATTGGAGGAAGGTCGTCAGATGAAAGCACGAGTAATATTTTTATATGTCTCTTTGGACAACTATTATGCAAAAGAAGGTTATAAGTCCCCCCAAACCATATAACATGATTACACAAGGAAAAGCATTATGTTTAATCAAGGCACACATTTTTTAACATAAAATGCCTCCCAGTGTTAATAATCATTGACTTAAACATTGAAGTATCTGTACGTAACACCACCCATCAACATCCAATCAAACATTGGATCATAACACAACTCTTAGAAATTACATTAGATATGATATTTCTCGCAGCAACAAATCTATATCAATTTATTTTCTAGATTCACACAACTTAAATGTAAAAAAGATTAAATTTAAACTCAATCATCATCATCATCACATAATAATAATAATAATAATAATAATAATAATAATAATAATTAAATAGTTTTGAAGAGAAGAATTTGAGTCAAAGAACCAAAATTGACTGGCTGAGGAAAGGGGATAGCAATTCTGCTTTTGTTTATGCTAGGCTTAAAAGCCAAACAGCCCAGAATCAAGTTCTTTCTCTGATGAATAATGCTGGTGAGATTTTGGCAACTCAAAAGGACATGGAGGAGGAAGTTCTTAAGTTCTATAGCAACTTAGTGGGCAAGACTGATCCTAGACTGAATGGAGTAGATATTGTCGTGCTTAGAAGAGGTAACCAGCTCTCTCTTGATGATAGGGAGAGCTTTATTGCTCCCATTTGCAATGAAGAAATTGATAAGGCACTCAAGGATATAATTCTTCTCCAGCTATAGATGGCAATGGTGCTAAGTTTTTTAAAGCTACTTGGAATGTCACAAGGTATGATGTCTATGATGTTGTTAAAGATTTCTTTGAGAAGAACATAATGTTTTATGCTTTTAATAGCACATTAGTCTCTCTTATCCCTAAGATTCCAAATGCTAAAATGGTTAAGGACTCTAGGCCCATTTCCTGTTGTTCTGTTGTCTATAAGCTCATTGCTAAAATCTTAGAAGCCAGGCTTGGAAAAGTGCTTAAAAGTATTATACACTACAGTCAAGCTGCTTTTGTCCCAGGATTCCACTTACAAGATCATGTTCTATTAGCTTATGAGTTGATGAATGATTATAGTGCTAATGGAGGGCCTCCTAAATGTATGATGCAGATGGATATTCATAAGGCCTATGATTCAGTGGAGTGGCCAGCTCTAGAGTCTATCCTAAAGGAAATTGCCATGCCTACTAAATTTATTAACTGGTTCCTGCTTACCATGAAAACAGTGTCCTATTATTATAATATCAATGGTGTTCACTCTAGAAAGTTGCGAGCCAATAGAGGTTTAAGGCAAAAGGACCCCCTCTCCTCCTTGCTTTTTGTTATTATAATAGAGTACCTTAACAGATCTTTTGGAAAGTTGGCTAACAACTCTAAATTCAATTACCACTCTAGATGCAAGAAGATGAAAACTGATCATCTTTGTTTTGCAGATAACCTGTTGGTGTTCTCTAGAGGTGATAAACTTTCTACCCAGCTAGCCCTGAAGGTGTTTAATGAATTTTCTACTGCTACATGTCTGATAGTTAATCCCCAGAAATGTCATATCTTCTTTGGTAATATTGATGATGAGTCAAAGAAATAGATTCTGGCCTTGACTGGTTTTTTTGAAGGCAGTCTTCAATTTAGATACCTAGGCATTCCTCTTTCTAGCAAAAACTTGTAAGTTTTTCATTGCAACATTTAGGTGGAAAAGATTGTGGCAGTGGTTAATCATTGGAGCTCCCATTTATTAAGCTTTGTTGGCAGGATTATGTTGTTAAAAAGTATTGTGTTTGCTGTCTTAAATCTTTGGTTACAGGTGATTTCTCTTCCTAGAAAGGTGATTCGAAAAGTGGAAGCTATTTGCAGATCTTTCCTTTGGACTGGGAGTGGTGAGATATCCATGATAGCGCCTATTTTGTGGAACAAGATTTGCAAAAGTAAGAACCAAGGATGGCTTAATATTGTGAATTTTGATGATTGGAAATGTGCTAGCCTGCTCAAGTTTTTTTGGAACTTAAGTGGTAAAAGAGATAGCATGTGGATTAAGTGGATTCACACATACTATATGAAAGGTGCATACATAATGGAAGTGGTGGTTAAGAGTAATTGGTCTTGGATTTACAAGCCTATATTCAAGCAAAGGCATAGAATATATGGTGACCAAGATTGGATAAATATTCTGCAAAAACAAAGTGCCAAAATCAGATATTTTTACAAGATCATTAAGCAGAATGGTGAGAAAGTCGGATGGCGTAAAATCTGGTTTGATAATCCTGCCAGACCGATAACTATTTTACATTATGGATGGCGTGCAATGGTAGATTGGCTACCAAGGATCGTCTTCAAAAATATGGATTTCTGGATGATACTAAATGCAACTTTTAGAATGAAGAGGAGTTTTTAAACCACCTCCTGTTTTCCTACTCAATGACACAAAATATATGGAATTATGTCCTAAAGTGGCTTCACTTTGATCACACCCTTCATGGGTGGAACGATGAAATTAATTGGGTTCTTTCTAATATCAAAAAGAAGAATTGGAGGAGTAGAATTCTCAAATGTGCTTTTGCGGAGACAATATATGAATCTTGGAGATTTCGTAATCAAACTTGCTTTGGAGAGAAGTTGAACATTGGTCCTAAAATTGTTGATATTATTGTGTATAAATGTTGGAATAGGCCCAACCTTAGAAAGAACATTAGTGCTTTATTGATGCATTAAGTTCTTTTGTGGTTTGGTTGGTTTTCTTGTGTTCTGGCCGGGTCTTCGGATCGCCATGTTTTGTATCGTCTTTTTTGGATTTAATAAAATTCTTTTTATTCCAAAAAAAAAAAAAAAAAAAAATAATAATAATAATAATAATAATGATAATAATAATAATAATGATAATGATAATAATAATAATAATAATAATAATAATAATGATAATAATAATAATGATAATGATAATAATAATAATGACAATGATAATAATAATAATAATAATAATAATGATAATAATAATAATAATTATAATATTGATAATAATAATAATAATAATAATAAAAAAAATAATAATAATAATAATAAAATTAGAAATAATAATAATAATAATAATACTCTCTCTCTTCCTGTGTCTGGTGATTTCCGGTGCGATTTCTAGTGTGTTAGGTTTCCGGCGAAGACAAAGAAGTGAAGGACTATCGCCACTCTGAAACAGGTGAATCGTTCTGAGGATGGTTTAAAGTCCTAGTCTTAGGACTAGGGACCGAATCAGAAAGATTTAGCTGTATGAAGAGTTGCTAGGTCAGACGGGATTGGGGCAAATGGGACGTGGTTATGGCAGGCCAAAGAAAGTGGTTGCTACGACACCTCCGACGATGGTGCGAGTTTTTACACCATCACCCAACGCTCGATTGGAAGGGACAAGTAGGAAGACAGAGGAAGCAATGGACAAGGATTCATCTTCAGCATTCACCATCTATAAGCCAACAACACTAGAACCCATTGATGAAGAGAAGATTGAGGAAGAACAAGAGGGACCACATGAAGAGACGACACAAGAGGACAAGCCCTGGGTGGATATAATAAAAGGTAACCGTTTACCCTCTAATGGAACTGAGATAGAATATATTGCACCTAGGGTTATAAATGGGGAAATTGAAGTAGTCATAGAGGAACAAGATATAGCATCTGAATTAGTTTTCTGGGAAAACGCTCTGATTATGTATACATTTGACAAAGACTTGTCAATGAATGCGGTTAAAAAGTTTATGATGAACATATGAAATTTTGTAGCCTTACCAGACCTGTACTACAATGAGGAGGGGTATTTCATCATCAGGTTCAAAACTAAGATTGATAAGGACCTGGTACTTAGAAGATTACCATATACAATATACCACAAACCTATGAGGAGGGGTATTTCATCATCAGGTTCAACACAGGACTTTACATTAGAAAATGATATGTGTAGGGTACTACCTATTTGGGTGATTTTACCTCAGCTACCACTGATTTATTGGGGAGAGAAGAGCATAGGAAAGATAACAAGTGCTTTAGGGAAACCCCTCATGACAGATGAATGCACATCCAAGAAACTGAGAGTTTCATATGCTAGGGTGTTGATTAAGGTTGACATTACAAGGGAGCTTCAGGATTCTGTCAGCATAAGAGACCTCTCTGGGAAATTTTTTAATCATCCAGTGGAATATGAATGGAGACCACCATATTGCACTAAATGCAAGAAAGTGGGACATGAATGTAAGGAGATCAAACAACAGCCACAAAAAGAGAAAAAAAATCAAATGTGGGTTGCAAAGGCATAAGAGGAGCCAGAAACAGAAAAGGTTAGAAGTTAAGGAAGAAGCACCAACTGAGATAGTGGACAAAGAGATAGAAGACCAAGCAGGATGGACAGTGGTGGTAGCATCAAAAGGGAAAAAGATCATGAAAACTGGCAGAACCACCTTGGGATGCAGGAATGAATTTGAAGTGATAGGATATGGAGAAAGTTTAGGAAGCAATGATGAACTAGGATTATTAGTTGGAACATCAGATGACTGAATAAAAGAGCCAGACACATTGAGATCATTGCACATATAAAAAAACTCAATGTGTCTCTGGCAGCCTTACTAGAAACCAGAGTTAAGAAGAATAAGGCTATATCAATAAGGAAGAGATTTGGTGATGATTGGAATTGGGAAGATAACTACAACCATCACCAAAATGGGAGGATTTGGATCACGTGGAAAAGGCATCAAATGGATATCAAAGTGATTGATACTTCTGACCAGTATATCCATTGTGACACATATGATATGCAGGGCAAATTCACTTTCCATCTAATTGTTGTGTGTGCTCAGAACCAAAATCAAAACAGAAAGCAGCTGTGGATGGATATTGCATGAAAAGCCAGCTATATCAATGGACCTTGGATCATTATGGGGGATTTTAACAATGTACTCAAAATTGATGACATGATTGGAGGGAATCCAGTGCAGGCTAGTGAATACAAAGACCTTGAAGAGATGATGAAAGAAATAGGTTTGTCTGGACATGAATCTAAAGGAAATTACTATACTTGGTCCAATAGACATACCTAAGGGGTTATATATTCCAGAATTGACAAGGTGTTGTGCAATGAGGAATGGCATTTGAGTTATCCAGATTATGAAGTAGAGATTCTTAATGCCCATATATCTGATCACTCTCCCGTCAGAGTTAGGAAATGGGGTATACCGGGGAGGATACTAGTCAGCATAAAGGCCATTTCAAATTTCTGAATTGCATGACTGATAATAAAGACCATATGGGGACTATTGCTGACAGTTGGAGGCCTAGACTGACTGGAGATCCAATGTATGTGGTGTGGAAAAAGTTACAAAGGCTTCAAAATCCTTTGAAAAACTGATGAGGCAAACCACAGATGGAGTAAAGAGGATTCAAGAAACTAGAGCAAAGCTTGAACAAGCTGAGAGCACCTTGAACCAAGACATGTTCAACACTGAGAGTATGGAGAAAATTAAAGAGGTAACAGAAGAGTTGGTCAGAGCTACTGAATTAGAAGAAAAAAATTTACTCCAAAGTTCTAAAATAACTTGGCTTCAAGCTGGAGATGGGAATAATGCATATTTTCATGCCACCATTAGAGGGAAAAGGAAACAAATTAGTATTCACACACTAGAAGACAATCAGGGAAAGATGTTAACTGATCACAAAGATATAGAAAAGGAAGTTATTGATTTCTATAAAGAGTTAATTGGCACTAGAGCTCCTAGCAGGATAAAAGTGGATATTGAAGCCCTTAGAAGTGGTCCTCAACTGAAGGAAAATCATAGAAGGCTGTTGGATCAACGAATCACCAATAAAGAGATTTGGGATCCTTTGCAAGGGATTGGTGACTCAAAAGCCCCAGGTACTGATGGTTACAATGCTAAATTTTTTAAGTCTGCCTGGAATGTAATTAAACATGATGTTAGAGCAGCCATTAGGGAGTTTTTTTGAGAAGGATAGATTTTACCCTGCTGTGAATTGTGTTTTGGTAACTTTGATCCCTAAAACCCTAGTGCTAGAACCATGAGAGAGATGAGACCTATTGCCTGCTGTACCACCCTCTATAAAATAATTTCAAAAATCTTGAATGCTAGATTGAGCAAGGTGATTAATGTAGTAGTTGATGAGAGTCAATCTACATTTTTACCAGGCAAGGTCATTCATGATAACATCATAATAGCCCAGGAACTCTTAAGAGGTTATGGTAGGAAGTATATCTCCCTTAGATGTGCCATTCAAATGGACATCCAGAAGGCATACGATACTGTTGAATGGGATGCCCTAGAAGAGATTATGAGAGATATGGGATTCCCTGGTAGATTCATAAATTGGACCATGTTATGTGTAACAACTGCTTCATATAAGTACAACATCAATGGGCAGCATAGCAGGTTCATAAAGGCTGATAGAGGATTGCGACAAGGGGACCTCATTTATCCTTTGCTCTTTGTCCTGATTATGGAGTATTTACACAAGGTCCTGAGAAGACTTCAAAGATTTCCCAACTTCAAATTTCATCCTAGATGTGATAAGCTGCTGATAACTAACATTTGCTTTGCTGATGATTTAATTTTGTTTGCTAGAGGTGATCCTATGTCTGTGCAGATTATGATGAGAGTGTTCCATGTCTTCTCTGCAGCAACAGGGTTAAAAGCCAACCCATCAAAGTGTAGGGTCTACTTTGGAGGAGTACCAATTGACAACCAAAAGAGAATTTTGGAGGAAACTAATTTCAATAGAGGGCAACTTCCTTTTAAGTACCTTGGGGTACCTCTTGACAGTAGGAAGCTTACTACTCACTTGCGCAGGCCTTTGATAGACAAGATGCTAGAGAGAGTTAACCACTAGTCAGCAAAACTTTTGAGTTATGTAGGCAGATGTCAACTCATCAGAAGTACGATTTTCTCAATTGCTAACTATTGGCTCCAAGTGTTCACATTGCCTAAAAAGGTCCTCCACCAAATTGAACAGATTTGCAGGGTATTTTTATGGACTGGGAAAGATAACAAATCAAAAAAGGCATTGATGGCTTGGGATAAGGTGTGTAACACAAAGAAAACTGGTGGCCAAAACATCATTTCTTTGATTGAGTGGAACCAAGCAACAATGGCAAAGCTGCTTTGGAACATCCAAATGAAAGCTGACAAGCTTTGGATCAAATGGATCAATATCTATCATATGAAAAATCAGGATGTTAGAGATGCTCAGGTCTTCAACCAAGCTTCTTGGATTCTGAAGAGCATTATAAAAACTAGAGAGAAAGTAGTAGATACAAACCATTTGAGGGCTATGCAACATGGAGCAAAATACATCACTGCAACAATGTATAAAGATCTAAGAGGGGTTAGAAACAGTGAGCCATGGAGCCATGTTCTGATTGAAAACCATGCCAGACCTAGATCACAATTCATTTTGTGGCTAGCTCTTATGGGGAGACTGTCAACAAAGGACAGGTTATATAAATTTGGCATTGTAACTGATGAAAAGTGTGCTTTTTGTGACCAAAAGGAATCTTTAGATCACCTTTTGTTTTATTGCAACATAACAGATAGGCTTTGGGAAGAATTATTGGTATGGACTAGATACACAAGGCATGCAAAAATGTGGCAGGAGGAAAAAACATGGATTACGCAGGAAGTTAAGAAGAAAGGTTGGAGAAGGAAAGTGCTCAAAATGGCCTTAGAGAAACAGTGTATAAAGTTTGGAGGCAAAGAAACAATATTTGCTTTGGCAATACCTTGACTAATAACAGCTAGAAAAATGTAATAGTAGAAAATATTGTAACTAGATGTGCTACTCATAGGATGCTAAAGAATCATGTTAGTGGTAGCAATCTAATGTAGTTGAACTTGTCTTTGGCCCGGATTCTTTGGGATCGGTTTTGTACCTTTATTGTTTTAGTTAATATAGTATATTATTTTCCAAAAAATAAAATAAAAACATAATAATAATAATAATAATAATAATAATAATAGTAATAATAACAATAATAATAACAATAATAATAATAACAATAATAATAACAATAATAATAATAATAATAATAATAATAATAATAATAATAAAAATAACAATAATAATAATAATAATAATAATAACAATAACAATAATAATAATAATAATAATAACAACAATAAAAATAATAAATATAATAATAATAATAATACTAATAATAATAATAATAATAATAATAATAATAATAATAATAATAATAATAATAATATTGCCTTGTTTCCATAAGAACTAGACATTGGAGTACTAAGTTGTTGAGCTATGCTGGGAGAGTTCAGTTGGTTAGAAGTGTCACTTTTGCCATTACCAATTACTGGATGCATTGTTTCCTTCTGCCTAAGAATGTGGTGAAGAAAATTGATGTTATTTGTAGAAGGTTCATTTGGACAGGTGGTAAAGAGCATAGTAGGAAGAGTCCTGTTGCTTGGAGCACTGTTTGTAGTCCTAAGAGGCAAGGTGGTCTGAATATTATTGCCTTGAATGTGTGGAATAAGGTTAACATTCTGAAGCTCCTATGGAATATTTGTAACAAGACAGACAATCTTTGGGTGAAGTGGGTGAATACATATTATTTCAAACATGAAGATGTCATGGATGTTGAGATTAGCAGGAACAGTTCGTGGATTATGAAGAGCATGATGAAACAAAGAGATAGCATTAACAGTGTTAACCAGTTGTGGATAAATATGTTGCAGGAATCTAGATTCAGCATGAGGGTTATGTATCAGTGCATGATTGATGATAACAACAGGAAGTCCTGGAGGCACATGTTTCTGCATAACAGTGCCAGACCTAGAGCTCTAATGGTTCTTTGGTTGGCTTGCCATGGCAAGCTCGCAACGAAGGACAGACTTATAAGATTTGGCATATGCTAGTTGACAGCAAATGTTGTTTTTGTATGCAAGAAGATGAAACCATCAATCACTTGTTGTTCAGTTGTAAGGATGTTAGTCCTATTTGGAGAGATGTGCTAAAGTGGATGGATGGAGATCACCGACCAATGGATTGGAATAATGAGCTAAGTTGGCTAGAACAGAACACGAAAGGAAAAGGTTGGAAAACTGCCATGATGAAACTGTTGGAATTCAACCACAACCTATGGTAATTCCTCTTTCAATCTTGATCTCAAGATTGATAGCAAACCACACAATACGTAATGACAATGAAGAATATAAAGAACAAGAAAAGCAAGGAAGTTAAGAGAGAGAGGAGAAATATTTGGAGGAGAAGTGTTACCCACTAACCGTGGGATTTCTGTTTCTATTGTACTTTCACTGCTAACCGCAACTGTGAATTGAATACAATCATCTGAATTACAATGCAAGGATACTCCCTATATATAGATTTAGATTTACAAAGGCCCAAAACTCTAAAGCCCAAAATATCAAATCTAATCTAAATCATATCTGAATCCAATCAAATCAAATCTAAAACGAATCTGTCGAAACGCCTTCGACAACTCGACACAAAGCTATTCGACACTAGAATGATTCAACTTCGACACTATGAATTACATTTAACACGCCACCTAATTCATTGTGTCTAAACTATCTACATTCATCATAGTCCTTAGCTTCTTGAACACTTCGACCTGCACTCCCTTCGTCATGGTATCTGCAATCTGATTCTCAGTTCTGCAGTGTTCCAAATTCATCTTCTCTTCTGCTACCTGCTCTCGAAGATAATGGAACCTCATTTCGATGTGCTTGCTTCGACCGTGAGCTATTGGATTCTGCGCCAAGTTGATAGTTGACATGCTGTCGATCTTCATGGTAATTGTTCCATGATTCTTCCCTGTAATCTCTTCGACCAAGTTCACCATCCAAGTTGCTTGACATGCACAAAGAGAAGAAGTTATATACTCTGCTTCGCATGATGACAATGCCACTACTGGCTCCTTTCTCGAACTCCAAGCAACTGGTGCACCACCTAACATAAACACATATCCAGCTGTGGATTTTTTATCCTCAGCATCACTACACCAACTAGAGTCGGTGTATCCCACTAACTTGCATTCTCTTCCTTCATCAACTACAGGAAATAAAATGCCATAGTCGAGAGTCCCTTTCAGATACCTAAGTATCCTCTTCGTCGCTGTTAGGTGTGATACCTTTGGCTTCTGGATGAATCTACTTACCATACCCACACTGTATGCTAAGTCAGGCCTTATGTGACAAAGGTATCTAAGTGACCCAATGAGTCTTCTGTATTGGGTTGGGTCGACATCATCTTCATTTGGATCCTTCGACAGTTGCAATCTCGTCTCAGCTGGAGTCAAAGTTGGGTTGCAATCTTGCATCTCAAATCTCTTGAGTATTTCACCTGCATATCTTCTTTGGTGCATCATCAAACCTCTACTAGTCTTGTAGAATTCGATGCCAAGGAAATATGAGAGATTTCCCAAGTTTGATATTTCAAACTCCTCACTTAGGTCATGTTTGAAATCTTCGATCTCCTTCTTGCAACTCCCTGTTATCAACAAATCATCGACATAGAGGCATAGTATAAGCAATTCATTATTGTTTCTTCTTACATACACTCAGTGCTCAGTTGTACACTTCACAAATTCCTTCTCCCTTAAGAAGCTGTCTATTTTCTTATTCCAAGATCTTGGAGCTTGCTTAAGTCCATACAGGGCTTTATGCAGCCTGTACGCCTTTCCTTCTTCGCCTCGTTTCACATACCCAGCTGGTTGTGCGATATAAACTTCTTCACCTAAGGGGCCATTAAGGAACGCACACTTCACGTCCATCTGACACGTGTGCCAATTGTTCACATTTGCTAGACCAACAACCAACCTGATTGTTTCGATCCTAGCAACAGGTGCGAATACTTCATCGAAGTCGATTCCTTACTTCTGAAGAAATCCTTTCGCCACAATTCTTGCCTTGTGTCGAATTACTTCTCCTCTAGGATTCACCTTCACCTTGTAAACCCATTTCACATCAATTGCCTTCTTGCCTTGAGGCAATTCGACAAGTGACCATGTGTTGTTGACTTCGATGGACTCTAACTCTTCATTCATCGCTTTCACCCACTTCAAATCTTTTAATGCCTCAGCTGCATTGACTGGTTCGACATCTGCGTAGAAAGCATAATGTACCAGCTCACCCTCTTCATCGACCACATCATCTGATGTAATTACACATTCTTGTAACCTTGCAGGCATGTGTCTTGTTTGTCGAGATCTGCTTGAACCTGCTTCATCTGCGACTGGTTCCTGTCGAACTTCTCTTTCGACTTCAGTGGCTGGTTCTTCACAAGAGATTCTCACTGAATCCTTCTTGGCATTCTCTGTCCAATCCCATTCTTTAAGCTCATCTATGATCACGTCTCTGCTGATCACTACTTGCTTATTCACTGGGTCGAACAACTTGTAACCTCCAGTCGAATGATATCCTATCAAGATCATCTGATTTGACCTGTCATTAAGTTTCCTTCTCAACTGATCTGGCACATGTCTATGTGCTATAGATCCAAACACCTTCAAGTGAGTGAGGCTTGGCTTGACACCAGACCAACATTCTTCTGGTGTGACTCCTTCAAGCTTCTTCGTCGGACATCTGTTCAAAATATACGTTGCTGTCGAAACTGCTTCTTCCCATAATTCTTTGGGTAGATGTTTTCCATTTAACATACTTCTCACCATATTTATGATGGTTCTGTTCTTTCGTTCTGCAACTCCATTTTGCTGTGGAGTGTAGGGTGGAACCACCTCATGCACAATCCCTTCTATTTCACATAATGCATCAAACTCTTTCGACACATACTCTCCACCACCATCTGTCCTCAGAATCTTCAACTTTCGACCACTCTGTCTTTCGACCATGGATTTGAATCTGGAAAATACCTCAATCACATCACTTTTCTTCTTGATGAGGTAATTCCACAACTTTCGACTGAAACATCTATAAACGTGACAAAATATCTGTTACCACCAATCGAATCCACCTGGATTGGACCACATACATCAGAGTATATGACTTCAAGAATTGCCTTTGACTTTCTTCATGCATCCTTGCTAAAGCTATTCTTGTGTTGTTTCGACTGAACACACTCTTCACAGACTTCACTTGGAATGTCGATTTCTGGTAATCCTAAAACCATATTTCATTTTTTCAGCTCCCTGATGTCATTGAAGTTGAGATGGCCTAGTCGAAAATGCCATAACCATTCATCTCTGCTGGCTGCTGTTCCTAGACACTTGTGCTCCATCACATTGAGTTCAATCTTGAAGGTCCTATTCTGAGACATTGGAGCCTTCAAGATCAACCTACCACCTACGTCGAGAACTCTCATCATCTTGTCTTCGATAACTACCTTGTAGTTCTTTTCGACTAGCTGCCCTATACTGAGCAAATTACTCTTCATGCCTGGAATGTACAACACATTGGAAATTCTTGACCTTTTGCCATCTTTCCTCATAATCAGAACATCACCAACACCTTCAGCTGCTAGAGTGTTGTCATTTGCAAACTTCACCGTGTTCTTCGACGAGGGCTTCATGTTGACAAACCAATCTTTCCTCCCAGTCATGTGTGATGAGCATCCTGAGTCCAAGTACCACTGATCTTGGAATCTTTTTTCATCTTTTGTTGTGACCATCACCAATGTCTCTTCTTCTTCATGCTTCGCCAGATTTGCATCAGTTTCTTGATTTTTCTTCTTTTCTAGACAGTTACTAACATAATGGCCATACTTCTGACAATTGAAACATTGAATGTGACTTTTGTCAGATTTTTGATCACCACCTTTTCTTCTACCTGCAGCACCACCTCTTTGGTTGCCTTGGTTCCAAGGTTTCTTCTGATTCGAATGGTTTCCTCCTTTGTTGCCATTCCAGCTTCCTTTACCTTTCCTTTCCTTTTCTGACAGCGCCTGCAAAGCCATATCACTCTTCGACTTTCCTGCCGCTCTCTCAGCCATCTTTTATTCATGAGACTCAAGCGTCCCTTGAAGCTCTTCCTTCGTCAATACTGACAAGTCTTTCGACTCTTCTATGGCTACTACCACGTGGTCAAATTTTGGAGCCAATGACCTCAAGATCTTTGCAACAATTAATCTTGATGTCAACACCTCTCCACATACTTTGATTTGATTCACCAGCTTTGTAACTCTGGTGAAGAAATCTGTAATGTTTTCGTTGTCTTCCATCTGAAGTAACTTATAGGTTCTCTTGTGAGTTTGTAACCTCACCTCTTTCACTTTCTTTGTGCCTCCAAACGACTTTTCAAGAATCTCCCATGCTTCCTTTGCTGATTCTGCATCGCTAACTTTTTCAAAGTTATCTGGATCAACACATTGATGGATTATAAACAGCGCTTTATAATCTTTCTTCTTTAACTCTTTGTGTGCAACCTTTTCTTGATCCTTCGCGTTTTCTGCAAGCGGTGTTACTCCTTCCTTCACAAGATCCCAAAGATCTTGATAACAGAAAATCACCTTGATCTGCTTGCACCAATTCTCATAATTATCTTTCTTGAGAATTGGTAGGGTCGCCGGAAAGTGCCCATTTGAATGATTCATAGCCATCACATTTTTCTTCCTTGAATCGCAACCGGAGCTCTAGATACCAGAAGTTGGAGTTCAACCACAACCTATGGTAATTCCTCTTTCAATCTTGAGATAACCGCACAATACGTAATGACAATGAAGAATATGAAGAACAAGAACAACAAGGAAGAAAAGAGAGAGGAGAAATATTTGGAGAAGAAGTGTTACCCACTAACCGTGGGATTTCTGTTTCTATTGTACTTTCACTGCTAACCGCAACTGTGAATTGAATACAATCATCTGAATTACAATGCAAGGATACTCCCTATATATAGATTTAGATTTACAAAGGCCCAAAACTCTAAAGCCCAAAATATCAAATATAATCTAAATCATATCTGAATCCAATCAAATCAAATCTAAAACGAATCTGTCGAAACGCCTTCGACAACTCGACACAAAGTTATTGGACACTAGAATGATTCGACTTCGACACTATGAATTACATTTAACAGAAACTTGCTGCCGCTGAAACAGTCTATGGGATATGGCAACATAGAAATAACAGGATTTTCAATAGTAATGTAAATAATAACCATATAGCTGATAAAATCATAGAAAATATTATTTATAGGGGATGGTATAGTAGTAAGCATAAGGCTTATATAGCCAAGTTAATGTGTAATACTTGAACAGTTTGTATTTGTGGTTTTGTTGATATATAGTATTAAAGTTTCTTGTTCAAAATAATAATAATAATAATAATAATAATAATAATAATAATAATAATAATAATAATAATAATAATAATAATAATAATAATAATAATAATAATAATAATAATAATAATAATAATAATAATAATAATAATAATAATAATAATAATAATAATAATAATAATAATAATAATAATAATAATAATAATAATAATAATAATAATAATAATAATAATAATAATAATAATAATAATAATAATAATAATAATAATAATAATAATAATAATAATAATAATAATAATAATAATAATAATAATAATAATAATAATAATAATAATAATAATAATAATAATAATAATAATAATAATAATAATAATAATAATAATAATAATAATAATAATAATAATAATAATAATAATAATAATAATAATAATAATAATAATAATAATAATAATAATAATAATAATAATAATAATAATAATAATAATAATAATAATAATAATAATAATAATAATAATAATAATAATAATAATAATAATAATAATAATAATAATAATAATAATAATAATAATAATAATAATAATAATAATAATAATAATAATAATAATAATAATAATAATAATAATAATAATAATAATAATAATAATAATAATAATAATAATAATAATAATAATAATAATAATAATAATAATAATAATAATAATAATAATAATAATAATAATAATAATAATAATAATAATAATAATAATAATAATAATAATAATAATAATAATAATAATAATAATAATAATAATAATAATAATAATAATAATAATAATAATAATAATAATAATAATAATAATAATAATAATAATAATAATAATAATAATAATAATAATAATAATAATAATAATAATAATAATAATAATAATAATAATAATAATAATAATAATAATAATAATAATAATAATAATAATAATAATAATAATAATAATAATAATAATAATAATAATAATAATAATAATAATAATAATAATAATAATAATAATAATAATAATAATAATAATAATAATAATAATAATAATAATAATAATAATAATAATAATAATAATAATAATAATAATAATAATAATAATAATAATAATAATAATAATAATAATAATAATAATAATAATAATAATAATAATAATAATAATAATAATAATAATAATAATAATAATAATAATAA
The DNA here is from genome assembly GCA_022829125.1 of Lathyrus tuberosus. Classification (NCBI taxonomy): domain Eukaryota; kingdom Viridiplantae; phylum Streptophyta; class Magnoliopsida; order Fabales; family Fabaceae; genus Lathyrus; species Lathyrus tuberosus. The sequence continues at coordinate 6,353,160 of JALAZF010000222.1, read as the reverse complement.
TAATAATAATAATCTATAACATATATAATGACAAAACATGAGGTTTTGGTGTAGCGTATTTTTTTACCAATTTTATCCTTACTTTAACGTGTAACTTACACAATAATTTCTGTTAAAACTACTACTAACTTCCTACAATTAACTTTCTACTAATAACTTCCTGCATAACTTCCATTTAAAATTAATATTAAATAAAAAATATCATTTAAATTTTTACGCGTGTGCCTTAAAAAAGCGGACAGACGGACACGTGAGTGCCTGTCTGGACGCTAGTAATAATAATAATAATAATATGTTAGATACACAAGGCTAGAGTGAGAGAATTAACGTGCATTAGGTGAGTTGTCTTGTGTGTTGTATTACACAAGAAAGAATTGATCCCTGCCATCAGATTCGGTTGAAAATTTGGAGAAGAAAAAAGATGTATTGTTATTATTATTATTATTAATCAGTTTGGAATCTAACCCAATTAGTTGCTTCTTCAAACTCAATTATTTCCACCATTCAAAGCAATGTTCTATTTACTTTCACCTTTTTAAATCCTTCTTGTCATTTTCACACACAAATAATTTGCACTATATAAGTCAATCCCTCTTGCAAATCACACTTACACAAATATAACCATTAGTACTCTTTTGTCAATGGAGAAAAACAACAAAACAACCTCAAACTTTTCAATTTGTAGAAAAATCCGTCAAGTACTTGCAACCAATCTTGCTTTCAAAACCGTTGTTCAAATGAAACAACAAAATCAAGAATCTAAGCCACAACAACAAATGAAGACAGTTAATATAGAAGGAGGAAGTGGAGGAGGAACAATCCCTATCACATTTGATTATTCAATGGTAAGTGAACATACTTCAAAAATTGCTTCACCACTTGTCGGAATAGCGGAAAGAAAAGGTGAGTCGGTTATCAATCAGAATTTGGCCCAGCTCAGAACAGTTGCGACAGACGATGAAGGAAATATAAATATTAAACAAAAGATGATAGGTGAGAATTATAATGGGAAACCTTTGAAGGTTGGGTTGGTGAACTTGGAGAAACAAGGTGAGAAATCATTAAATATTAATGATGCTTTTAGTGAGTACATTCAAAGTATTACTAACGGAATTGGAACTGTCTCCAACTTTGGTAAGGGACATAACAACCATGCTCAAGACGAGGCTAATTCTTTCAACAAGATGGAAAATCTGAATAATGATCATTTTTCAGATTTTATTATAAAAACTAGGAAGAGAATTACAACAACGTCAAATGTCGGAAAGACAAATTCTTTGAAAAGAGGTTAAGATATTTAGTGTGAACATTCGTTTGGTGGTTTTCATTAATTATTCAATGTGTTGGGAATCTAATTATTATTATTATTATTATTCGTTGTTGAGTGGTTGGATTGGAAAGTTAAGGTTTTTAGTCTTTATTATATGAACTATACTAGGATATAAGTATGTATCTTTCTTTTTCTTCTTATTATATTTGCTTATCCAATTGAAATTGGAAAGGAGTATAAGTTATAATGATTTCTTATAGTTAGTTCTTCGTGCTTATTAAGTTTTAGTAACGAAAATTAGTATCACAGAATAAAAAAATATCATTAAAAAAATTCTTGACATTATTCTAGCTATTTCAAATGTACAAAAATATTATTAAAAAGTTACAAAGATGAGCTTCTAAACTATTTCAATTCCATTCCAATTACAAATAAATTACAAATTAAATTTACATCAGATAATTATAGGGAATCTTCTATTTTCAAGTTAATTCTTTTTCGTTTTTTTTATTTGGCTTTTTCTTGTTTTCATTTTTATGTCTCAATACCAAAGTCACTGCATCATTATATTTTGTTTCTACCATAACCATTCATGCATTTTTTACCTTCCACCGCCATCTTATCAACTGTCACTCCGTCAAAAATTTGTTTCTACCATTCATGCATTTTTTTACCTCCCACCACCATCTCTCATCAACATGTAATTTTGACATCTTCTACAAACTTTAATCTAATTTCTCAGTATAAATAGGAGTGCAAATTAGAAAAAAATAGAATTCAAATTTATAAAAAAAAATGTGACCAAAAGATCAAATTTTCAATAAGTGATAGAAGTGTTTAGACACCTTTACATAATGTACTTGTCAAAAAAGTATTCAATGCGTGGTGGTTAGAGGCCGTAGTAGTGTTTTAGGAGTTAGGACTTACTCACGGTGACAGGAGACTATGTTTGAGGGTGTTTACGGTGATGAGAGAGTAAGCTCACGTGAGATGAGAAGCTCTGTAACTTTAGGGGGTATATTATGTGTATTGCTATTTGTCTCTTCCCGTGCTAGGTATGAGATATTTAGAGTGGCTTTAGGGAATGCAGTTAGGGTTTTTTTGGGAACGATAATCGTCCACTTAGTCAGTGGTGGATCGTTGAATTCTTATTTTCTAGAGAGATGTTGATTAGCTTGTTGACCCTGACTTCTCTGTAACTGAGTGACAACTTTTTTCACGTTTCCCATGACTGAGCGAGTAGGGAGCACTCAGGGCGAGGTAATATCTAATTGCAGGCAGAAGATGAGATTCGCCTCTCATGGACAGTTGTAATCCTCCCGCCCTTAATAGATCATTTACAAATATATCACTACATAGTCCCTCAATCACAAGGGTTTTGATAAAGGGTAAAGTGCTTTGAATGACAGAGCATTGGGGGCATCCGACTGATTAGATCCTAAGTTGACTTATTTCAAGAGTGTTCTCGAAGTCCATGCACTGATGAAGATGGAAGATAAGAAGACTAGAATAAAGATGGAAGAGATGAAGATTAGAAACTACTTTTATCTTAAATATGTTTTTGTGTTTTTTTGTTGTCGTATCATCTATTTTGGTGGTTGTCATTATATAATTGACATTACTTTATTATTTTGATATATTTGTAAGACTTGATATTTTGACAATATAATTGAAATTTTCTTTGATGTTTCTTTAAATTTTGTGTGGTGCATATAGAAAGTATTGATAAAATTTGATTATTAAAAAATATTAATTATAGGAAAGAAAATTTTTTTTTAAAAAAGACATATACCAACAGCTAATTTCATCCTATAAGAATTAAAAAAAAAAGATATATACCGACAGCTAATTTCATCCAATACCAACGAAAATATGTGATGAGTAAAGTTATTAAATAGTGTAATTAGTCGTTGCTATAGCCTTGAAATTTTGTCCAACGCCTGAAAATTGTCGTCAGTATAAGATATTGGGACAAAATATGTCGTTGGTATAGGGAATTATAGTTGACGAAAGCAAATAATCGTTGGCATAGATATTGGACTTTTACCAACGGTTTTTGGACCTTTACCAACGATTTTTTATCGTTGGTAAATGGCAAGTTTTTTGTAGTGGTCCCTCAAGCAAGGTTATATGATGAGCTGTCTGATGAGACTCCAGTTTCTCACGCGAGGTTGTTGACTTGGGATTTATGTCTAATAGGAAAATCAAATCAATGTTGTATTTTATGAAATACTAAGTGTAACAAGTGATGGAGAAGAATCGACAGTGATAGCACGTCGACTAGATGGTCTCGAATGGCATCTTGAGATGTTAGTTTGGGAAAATATATTTTGAGATATTAAGTGAAGGAGTCTCAAGAGTAGACATAAATGATCATTTGACACCATGTCTAGAGAGGGCTCTCCGACAGACTTTGGATACTTAAGAGGATTGAGGAAACCAAAGGAAAAGTATGTTATGCATTGTGACTGCCTTCGATGAGCAAGCAGTTACCAGCCTCTAGCAGTTAGAGAACGTGGGATAATGGTTTCAGCAGTTTTTGAGCCTTAACAATGTGGCGAGGCATGGAGTTAGAAGTTATATGCCTTCAAATGATGTGTCAGTTTCTGCAAAGTTAAATTGTCAAAGACAGTTATTCAATTCCTAGTTAGTATTTATAGTAGACTCGTATATTGTATTAAGGGGTTTGCAACTTTTCACATACAATTCTCTAGAGAACTGGAGTACCCAAGTCAAAGAGTGAAACAATTTGTGAGGAATTATGTGAGTCTACATCCCTCTTTTCTATGTGTTTTTGTTGTTTCCTTAATTGAAACATCTTTATCTTTCTTGTCACTAACTACATTTTATTTAATGATGGTTATTCCAAGTTCCTTTGACTGCAATTTAAACGTTGTCGTTTTTAAAGTCTATTTAAAAAATGGCTGCAATCAGACATTTTTGGTTACGTCTTACACATGCGTCATGGTAACATTTTTCACACAAAACCAATCTCGAGATTTTTTGAGTTAATCTCAAAGACTTTCAAACTCGTGATTGTTCGCTAAAAACACCCGCGAACAAATTGGCACACCTGGTGGGACCCGCGTGTTTTGTGAAAATTTAATTCTTCTTGAAAAATCATTGTAGTTTTTACTCCTTTGTTTTCATTTTCGATGTCCATTGACTTATGCATTTGAAGAGTGGGAGAATTTGTAATGTCCACGATCACACTTGTTTGTGGAGTGGTAAGATTTTAGCATCAATGGCTAACCTAAAGAACAGATCTCAAGGTCGAAATGATGCTCCAGACCTAAAACCACCAGTTACAACCGCTACTACAACAGGGACGATGAATATTATAGGGGAAACATGCCCTATTTTAGATCTAGTTTTGGCTTCAGTATCAATAACAGGGATGGTGCTTACTTTATCATACATAACAAATGTACCAATATCCCCCAGGCCAACTGCAACAGTTATTGGGGATAATAACCCCCATATGTCCCAAGTTTTAGCATGCCTTATTTTACTAGGGACTATCCTTATGGCATACCAATTGCCATGGTGGCAGGCATGCACACCCATGGTTCAACGTTTTCGGACAACATTGCAATGATAATGTCACTTTTTAATCCACATTTAGCGTTAGGATCTGCCATAAGCAACAATGGTTGAAATGGGAAACATTAAGGGGGATTTCGATATGCTCCCCCCATAATGCGAACTTTTACTACCGATTCTGTAACGACCATGAGGTAGCAAATGGACGAAAGTAACCATGAAATGGTTGTGAGTGCATTCTTCCATCTAGCCATGTTTTGAATGATGTCAAAAATAGGAGAGTGCGTTAGCGTTTTTGTATATTGGCGGTATCAACAAAAGTTTAGATGTACATTGATCATTTTAGTCTTAGGATGCATACAAATTGTTTTAAAAATGATTGGAAATGTCTTGGCATGCTTCATACATCAAAAACAAAGTTTTATGTGTGAACATTATTGCATAGGCCGACACATACGAGTTCAGGTCGACCTATAGAAACTTTTGATTCAGTATAAGTCAACACATTGCTTGTACAGGCCAACCACCACGCATCAATATTAAAGTCTGTAGGTTCTCTCCATAGGTTACCTTACTTAGGTCGGTCTGGGTACCTTGACAGGCCGACCTATTGCTTTCATGGGCCGACCTGTAGCATTCAAAAACTTAATTTTTTGTTTTGAATCTTATTTTCTTGCATCCTTTTTTTGCCTATTTCTATACACACATTGTCACATATATATACTCATACATGCACCTTTTTCTAGCATGGTACATGTGTAAAACATAAACGAAACCATAATTACAAAGTTTTCCCATCATCTTCAACTTTTCTTCTATGCATACACACAATCAAACTACACATAATCATTTTTTAATTGGGTGACCATCTAGATTAGGGTTGATAACGTCCAATTAGGTTGTTGTAACCAAGAATATTGGGTTTGAATCTTTGTGTGTTTCAAATAAGAAAACCAAGGCGGGGTTTTCCTTCAAGATCATTAGGATTTGAAGGTTTTGGACAAGATCACGCTAACACGGATTCCACCAAGGAAGGCATTTTGACAAGGTTGCTTCCTAGCAAGGGAGTAGCGCGAGACGGTGAATCGTGTTCGGGAATCTTGGATTCAACATGTGTATGCTAGGGATTAATATGACCGAGCGAAAACCTTGTAGACGAGGAGGTCTTGCAAGCAAGTAGTTAAGAACAGGAGGATTGTAGCATCATAGTTGGTGACTTGAACAAGCTTTGATCAAGGGTTTGGAGGTGGTATAATAAAAAACAAACCATAGGGTTTGTGGGGTTAGAGTTATTCATCTCTTGTATAAACATTTTTGCAAAGATAAGGCTAATTACAAGTATCTCAATTCGATTTTGGATTGAGGGCAGACGTACACATAGCGAGGCCGATTGGGGAACTGCCTAAACAAATCATTGTGTCTCTCTGATAGCGTGAAAATGTATTATATATTCTGACCCAATTCATATGATATTTAGCATTTTTTTTATTATGCTTTTGTAGTATTATGCAGTACTTTGTCTCGTTTTCAGGTGCATAGCTAAATAAGATCCTATCACGAAGAAAAGAAGCGATTCGGATGAAAAACTGAAGAAATGGAGCAATTTGCACATAAGGCGTTCGTTATAGAGAAAGCCAAAAATGAGAAAAGAGAAGGAAAAGTCCAAGAAAGAAAAGGGAAAGCCCACCTGTTAGGATGACAATCGATTGCAGTCTTAGTGAAATCAAAAAAAGATGTTGTTTTACCCTTGTAGTGTTGTCCGATAATTCTGGCCATAACTTTTGATCCGTAAGTCCAAATAACGTCCCGTTCGAAGGGTTAGAAAGCTAACGCTTAGATCTACATCATGGAAAATGGACTCAGGAGTTCTCCATGGCCCCCATGGTGTTCGCCACCCTTTGTTTTTTCTAGGCGGTTGGAAATCTGACCTAGGCTTGGTCCCCACTTCCTCCACTCGCCCCTACTTTCCCTCCACATTTTTGGAGCGGCTTGAATGAATTTTTAGGGTTTTTAGAACGCTATAAATACCCCCTGATGCCTCCACTTTCCAGTATCCAGGCTTAGTGCATTACTCTTAGGCATATATTTTCCATCTGTAAAGCTTTAACTCTTCACACTGAAGGGTTATCGCATAGTCGATTGAGTCTGTATCAAGCTTTAAGCAACCCTTTATTTTCCCGCCGTTATTTTATCGCATCGAAGTCTATCAGGATTTATTTCATTTTTTCTCTGTATCCAGACGGAAGTCTCTTCAGAGCAGTTTTTTATTTAATTGCTTTATTTATTTATATCGCCTTCATTTAATTTCTCGTACGCATTCTACTTTCGTTCATTACCGCACTTCGCACCTTTTATATTTTATTCCGCTGTCAGATCTATCACATTTATTTACTTTACAATTATGTCAAACTAATTTTATGAGTGTTGAGATGTGAGGACCTTAATTAAACATACCTTCGTTGTTCTTGTAGGAATACCTTTGGGGATGTTTTGGTTTTTAATCAATTTTACTGAGTCTTACTTTAATCTGCCTTCACGCAAGTGAGACAATGAAACACCGGGTAAGATCGAAATTCGACCGGTACAAATGATTTAAATTGTTAAGTGTTTAATTAATAAACTCCGCGAACGTCCTTTATTAATTAATCAGGAAAGTCTAAGGTTTCTAGCAAGTGGTTTTAAAACTATTTACGAACGCACGCGTTTATAGGTTTAGGATCTAGTACTTAAGCTAAAGATTAAGAACCCTTTTTAAATTATACTTTCAAATCAAAAATCACTTTCTATTTAGTAAAGATTTGATTTCTTAAAAATGTATTTATTACTTTAACGCATTACGCGCCCACCATGAGTGACGATGGGTAGGGTATAAATTAGAGAGTAAATCCGGTTCCGCCTGCGAAGGCAACGATTCCTGTTAAATCAATCCTTCTCGAAATAAGAAATACTGCCCCATTGAAAAATCCCTTTTAGAAAAAAATAAAGTACGGGTTAATTAATAGAGCCCCACATCTCCGCACTGCCTGTCCAATTTTATTTAATACAATCTATTTTAATGCACTTTTATTTCTGCAAATTAACTCTCTTATTGTTCGCCTTAAATAAACACCGTAGCAATCAGTAACGATAAGTTTTGACTTTTGGTCTCTCTGGGATCGAAATCTTTTAAAACTACACGATAGGATGTGCACTTGCAGTTAGTTGGTTTACACCCGATCAAGTTTTTGGCGCCGTTGTCGGGGACCAATTTCGTCAAATATCGTAACCTCGTTGTTAGATGGTCTAGATTAAGGCACCCTTTTTCCCTATTACTATGTATCGCCAAAATTTTCTCTTCAATTACCATTCCCAGTATTTTGAGGAACCGCAATATCCCTATAAATCAAACCTTGAGATGTTGGTCAAAAACTTTGTTAATTCAAAAGCTCTCTCTAGGTTGGAATCCATGGTGAGAAGGTTTGTAGCAACTCAAACTGCCTATAATAGGGAATATAGGAACCGTATTCTCCTTGTTAATGAAAACCTCAAGCGACTAGACAATTCCATCTAGTCCTTAGTACTTAGTTATCAAGAATTAGGGACGAAAATAACATTGTTTACACAGTTACCCTTTGACACAACAACCTATGAGGTTGCCCCCATGGGAAAACCCGAGGAAAGCGATAAATTAATCAAGGAAAGTTATAGAAACCCTTTTTCCACTAAATTCTCTAAAAGCTAGGTCAAAAAGGAATGTTGCTACAACTAAAAGAGAAAAACCCAAGGATCATAAAACTAGAGAAGAAATTAACACAAAACCAGAAACCCTAACGCCTAAGAATGAGCCAGACCTAATCCCGCCTTACTTAAGGTATGAACCACTCTACAATGGAAAAAGAGAAATGGGGAAGGATATGAGAGACATGTGGATGTTGTAAAAACCAGTAGTGAAAAAAAATCGAAAATCCTAAGGAGAGTGATAGAGAGAGTTATAGTGAGAAAAGAGTAGAGATTAAGAAAAATCCGCCGACACCACCCGAAAGAGGGGCTGTTGAAGAAGTAGAGAAAGAAGCACCAATTGTTGTTTCTCCTCCCTATAACCCACAAATTCTTTTCCCGCAAAGGTTTGTGGAATCTAAGGTAAACTCCCAATCAAAAAAATATGTGGAGGTATTTAAAAGTATCCACACTAATGCACCTTTGTCCGAAGTCCTGCATAAGAAGAGAAAACTAGAGGACTATGAAACTAGGATAATCATTAGTGTTAAGAGGGGAAGGTTAGGTTTGGAGGTGATAGACGAAAGAGTTAAACTCAAATTCAAAAATCTAATACTTAGAATAGAGCCAGAACCACCACCACAAGCTCAAAAGAATGAACCACCCCACAGAAGAAAGAAAAGAAAAGGTGGGGGTATGTGAGATGGCTTGATAAGTGGCCATGGAAACTAAATTTTGATCGAGAAGTCATTCTCGAAAGAACCACCATGAGTGCTTACACTCCTGGGCCGTCTAGCTAACGACGTAAAAAGAAGCGCTACGTGGGAGGCAACCCACGAGTTTTTAATTTAATATTTTATTGTTTGAATTTGCAGAAAATAAAGAGATGGATCGTCTGTCACGTCTCAACTACATCTAAGCAAAAAAATATCTATATGATGATCCCAGAGATGAGTTGGTACCCACAGACATTCGTACGAATGTCTCTGCTGGTGGTGACACCAATGATGAGTATGATAGGAGAGAACATGGCTCTCCCGTCTATAACTCACCTCCTCCTCATTCTTCGCATGGTTAGGTGTCACCTACATACACCGCACCGTATTTTTCTAACACTTTTGCAGGTACTTCCTCTGGAAACAGGCAACATGAGGAACTGCTTTAAGAAATAACAGTGTCAACAAATTAAGGTATCTCAAAACGCTCGTCGTCGAAGCAGAAGTGGCCAATGAAGACATGGACAACAAGAGCATGATCAGAGAGGATTCAACAAGAAATAGCATTCATACAAGTTCTGTCTTTCCTTTTCCACCTTTTATCAAAACATTGAGGACAATGTTTGGTTTAAGTGTGGCGGGGGGAACTTTACTGCTTTCCATTTATCGCTTTTTTGTTTGATTTATTATTTTCTAGTTTATTTCATGTTTTTAGAATTTTATTTGCTTTCAGTATTTGGTCGAGTCATTGCATGTGTTGTCAAGTCTATATGCGTATTTTTCAGTTGTTACTGAATTTCCCCAAAATTTTAAAATTTAGACCCCAACAAAAATTTTCCTTTATATTCATGGCACACACCCTGAAAGTATATAGGTTGTCACACTTTAGGCTGTGTTAGGGAGACTTGGTAAAGTTTCAATAACATCGATACCGTCCTAACACTATAAACCCCCTGAATATGAAAAATCAATTTGAGTACCTATTATGTTGAAACCTTAAGTTCAGTTTTTAAAGTAACCCTTGAGTAGTTTATATAAGCAGTCAGCACCATCCTAAGCACACACTAAGTAAGAAGCCGATGCAAATAAGTGTATGATCTCTAGCCTAAAATGAAGGAAAATTTTTTTTTAGGAAAATGAATGATAAGATATGTTCCTTCTAAGTTAGGTGGTCCGCACCCGATCACTTAGCCCAACAGCACAAACTCTTTAAGTTCAAGTGATGCTTAAACATATTTGCCAATAAAAAGAAAAGAAAAAAATCAAGTAACGATGAGATCATAGTCACTAACAGGTTTAATTACCATGTATGTGTACGGATAACGGGCTTAATGTGATTGCACTATAATGAAATGGGGTGAAAAAGAAAGAGAGATCTAGGTTGAGTTATAATGGCATGATTCAGATTGGTTTGCATATGAAGGAAGTTTTTGAAATTGTGTCATTATGGTATCCTTAGTATTTATATTTTGTACCTATCGATCTAACATTAGCCTAGTAGCCACGTATGATTAGAGTCTCGTTGTGCCTTTGTTTAAAACCGTTCTTATTTATTTTTACCATGTGGCTTGATTGCTTGAGGACAAGCAATGATCTAAGTGGGGGGAGTTTGATAGCGTAAAAATGTATCATATATTCCGACCCAATTCACATGATATTTAGTGCATTTTTATTATGCTTTGGTAGTATTATGCGGTATTTTGTCTCGTTTTTCAGGTGCATAGCCAAATAAGAGCCTATCACGAAGAAACGAAGCGATTCGGATGAAAAACTGAAGAAATAGAGTAATTTGCACACAAGGAGTTCAATATAGAGAAAGGCAAAAACATATTTCTCAACAATGTCATGGGGTAGGAGAATTATATCTCAACTAGGGATGACTAATGTCTAATCTATTTGAAAAGGGTTTTAAGTTGAAAAGGCAGGGTGGCAAAAGGTTTGAATAAGGTTTGTGTCTTTTAGTCTTGTGAAAAGATTTGAATATGCTTAAAATGTTTTGAAGAATTTAATGAGGAAAGAGTTTTGAAAAGGTCAATGACCTAATGTCAAGGTTTCTATTGAAAAAGATTTTGTGTTTGAAAAGGGGAACCTACATGAATTATCTAAAGTTGAATTGACCTAAGGGGAACTTCCTAAGGGTAAACAATCCTAAAGATAAGCATGCTAAAGGTGACAATGATCATACAAGAGATGTACAAGAAGATAAAGATGCATATGCAATTGACATAAAGTCAACAAAAAGTCTTTCCCATTGGATTGGGCAACAATAGAACAAGATGAACATGTATGTACAAGAACATGTGACATTCAATTGAACTTAAGTGAAGCATGCTACACAACACCAATATAATACATGACTAAACAAAAAGTAACTCAAAGACTTAAAGTATGGCTCAAGCATGGATAAAATGAATCATTTAGCAAGAACATGGCATACAAGCAATACATTTGATCAAAGCATACTTAGGTACAAGCTAACATTCTCATGTGAACAAGAGACATAGACACATCAACCATCAAGGCATGCCTCAACAAGACATCAAAGACATAAGCAAAATGTACATAGGACATGGTTTAAACAAGGGCAACATCAACATGGACTATCAAGCATAAACATGGTATATGTCATCAATCTTTCTACAAGACAACATTCAACACATGGATAAGAAACAAAACATGGATTCATCATGGATTTTAGGTCAACAATAATGATCAAACAAGCCCTAAACCCTAAGCAATTTGAAACAAGGATGCATAACATAATCAACCCTATTTTTGAGTACTTAAGACATAAATAAAATCAAAGATAAATATGTGCATGAATATGAAACCTAATAAATAAACGAGGGACAAATATATTTTAGATTTTTAGAATGTGAAAAATAAATAAGAGAAGAAAAATAAAATATTTTTGGTTTTTTAAAGTTTAAATTAAAATAGAATAAATAATTAAATGGTAATTAACATTTTATGATTTTTAAAGTATAAATAAAATAAAGATAGGAGAAATCAATAATAAAAAATATTTTTGGTATTTTAGAGTTATTTAAAAAAATTAATAAAAAGTGTAAATTAAATTAAAAATAAAAAGGAAATAGAAAAAAGAAAGAAATAAATAAAACAAATAAATAAATAAATAAAAGAGTGGGAAGAAAATGAAAGAGAGAGGAAGCGTAAGAAAGAAAAGCAAAAGGGGGTGGGGAGGTCTCAAACCCACGCACCCTCAGACTACACACATGCTGGACCAACACACTAGCCACTACGCCACATGGGGCGTGTCTGCTTAGTAAATGCAATCACAAAATAATATATAAAAATGAATTTCAAAACTAAATAACGTGCGAAACTCCATAATAGTCTTCTTCCTTGAGACCAAGGTTTCATGGAAACACCATTTTCTTATTCCGGCACCAAACACAACATGTGGATACACTATTCCAACCAGAATTTCACAAGGAATTCAAAAATGGCCACGAATTTCATTTATTTCAATCACAACTCGTGAATTTGACATATTACCAGATAAACCCTAATATTTCTAACAAAAATTAAATAGCATATATGTACAATCAATCAACAACAGCTTAGGGCTTTTGTTCCTTACATTATGGCAAGTAGAATGGTATCAAGAAACGCTCAAAAAGATGCTTACAACATAGATTTTCAAAAATGAAAATTTACCTCAAGAGTGTGAAATCGTGATCCTTGTTAGAGGCTTCCCAGATGCAATGTAATGATCTCTACAGCTCCTCTAACCTCCCAAGAATGTTTTGTAATGCTTGGTTTGCCTTGAGAAGCTTTGAACCTCTATGACCAAATCAATGTGCAAGTTGGAAAAGTGAGGTTATGGTTGATGTGTTAGAGCTGTTACAGATCAGTTCTAAAGGTTTTGGAGGTTCATATGATGTGTATTTATGGTGTTTGATGGATAAATTGAATTTTGCTTGCTGGTTTGTGAATTTCAAAATTCACTTCAATGGTGGTTTAAAACTTGCAAGAACTTGTGATTCTGATATTGTTGATGTTCTTGGTGAGTTTGTTGTGTGTTTTAGCAATGAAATGAAGCCCTTTTTATAGTGAAACGATTCAGAAGAGATGCAATGGTCAATATCATTGTTTGGAGAATTTTGATCAAAAGTCATAAAGTTGGAAAACAAGTACAAAAGTGAATTTTTGCTTTCTAGCTCCTAGTTGACTTCTCCTCACATTGTTTCACAAGTTGTACAAGTTGTTTCTGGCGTGCAGACCAACTTCTTGGCTTTATGGACAAGTTTCCTTAATTTGAGCCACTTTTATGCAATGCCCAAAATAATGTCAAGATAACGCATTGGATCAAGGTTATCTCTTTTGTATGGAGATCAAATATGCAAAAGTTTGGTACCAAAGTGAAGATCCTACATGATGCTACAAGTTTCATGTTGATCATAACCTGAAAGGTGCTTGAAAAGTGCTCAAAAGGTGTCTCTAATTCGTGCACTTGAAACTGACTATGACTTATGCAAATTCTGGTTCATTTGGAACTAGGTTGATCATGACAAAATCCCAACTTTGGACAATCATAACTTTCAATTGGTGAGGGCTTTTGGATCTATTTTCACCAAAATGAAGTATGAAATGTGGTCTTTAATTGCAGCTATCAAGCATCAAAAGAGGTGGATTGAATTATTCACAAGGGATCCATAAAGTCATGCACTTGACCATGCTGAAAACTTAGAAAAATTTATAAGTGTTTTGGATTTTCAAACAACTTGAATCTCCAACTTTAAACATCAATAACTTCCAATCCAAGAAACCTTTTGGCTTGAAATTTTCACCAATTTCTAGTATCAAATGCCATATTTTAAAGTAGTCCTCGAGTATTTCTATTGAATGCTTGAGGAAGAAGTTACAATCTTGGAAAGTAGGTCACTTAACCATGAGAATTTGTACTTAGAAAAATTCAAGAAAACCCTAATTTCATCAATTCTTGATCTTTGAATGATTTCTTTGAATTAACTTGATCAAACCCAATCATTCTTCATATTTTCACGATCTTTGACTTGTGGAGTCCATGTTTGATCAAAAATCGCAAAAGTCAAACTTTAACTTTGGTCAACAGTTGACTTTTCTTAATTGAACTAGAATTCTTCAATTATCAATGAATCAAGCTTCTTGAGCTAATTCAAACACATGAATGGACTAAAATGATGTACTTAAGGCCTTTGAATCATGTCTTGATGGATGAGATCATGCCTTGATAAAAAAGTCAACCCTGAGCTAATTTTGGGCAAAACCCTAATTTGGTGTACCAGATGAGATGGGGCTTGATGAAATGACATTGATGTAATCTTGCACTTGATTGTGGATGAAAGGAGACCCTTAATCATATTGAGATGAATTGGGAACTTGGGATGTTGAAGACCACACAAATCCTTGACTGATCAATTGCTGGAACTTCTTGGTGCCAAAACCCTAGCTTGTAATCAAAGCAAAGTAAGGCACATATTCTTGTATTTTCAATAGGTTAGAAATGCATAAAAGCACTCATATGAGATGCTTGACGTCATACAAAATGATGCAAATAAGGTGGGATCTTAGGGTTAAAAATTAGGGTATGATAGATCAATCCTAACAAATTCTAACAAATTAATAACAAATCTAACTACCCTTAACAAACTAATAACAAACTACTAAATTTATCTTTAATAATAATAATAATAATAATAATAATAATAATAATAATAATAATTTATAACTATCTATAAAGAGGATATCTTCTTTTGAATTGGCCTATTTTATTCTTATATTTACCTAATCACAAATGAATCATTTTAAAAAACCAATCACCACATATTTTAAATGATAACTGCCCTACATAACTTCTCACACTAAAACTTATCTTCGTTCTTTTTTTTTCTATTTTTATGTACTGCGTATATCTCTCTCTTATATTGATTACTCATTTGTATTTTCCTCCTCTATGCTACATGAGGATCATTCACCTAGTTTATCCTTTCATCTGATTATTTTAAAAAAAATATTAGTACTCTATATAGTTAACATGAATTTTCTTTTGGATCCATAACTGCACTATAAAGAATTGGTTAATTGATGTTTCCTGAATTGACGTAAAAGAAATATTCAATAAAGATATATTAAATCCAAAAACCTACGATCCAAATATTTAACGTAAATATTCTAATGCAAAACTAATTGTATTTATGCATGGTTGACTGCATTGGTTTTATAAAAAGAAATTAGAATGTTAATTCATTTTGCCAATGTTGTAAATTAAGAATAACTTGATTTTTATAAATAAATAAAAAAATAGACTTTCATTTTTGTTTCAGGCTCATTTAGCATGATATATGTATTATGTGTGAGAGAGAGAGGAGAGAGAGCACCTTTAGACCACACACATTTATTTTTATTTTATTTTTAAATCTATTAAATGCGTGAATAATAGATGTACACCAAAAACCTTTTAAAAAATATATAGAAATTAGCACAATAAAAAAAATGGACAAATAGGCACTAGAGTAATAATAATATAACTATCAACTAAATTGTATTTATGATAGTGAATAGTGATTGTGATATCCAATACTAAAAACATACCGTTTAAATTAATGATTTACTTTATTTTTATAAAAGGAAAACCTATTCAATTTCTTTTCAGAACCATTCTTCTCAGGTATTATACCTAACGTTCTCTCTAAAAGTTTTCTCCTCCTTCTCTCTAGAAGGGGGTTAGGGATTTTGAGTCGAAGCAATGAGGGGTGGCTTCCCCCATCACCAGAACGGTTGGGTTGAAGCGAGAAGAAGGGCGTTCCGTCAATGGACTCCCCAGTGGGACTGCTATCCGGGAGGAAGACGATCAGAGAGGTTGGAAGAAGCACTTTTGACGTCGATTTATTTCTCTGAATTTCCGGAGCATGTTAAAGCCAGCGACATTCATCAATTGTTCGGTTGCTTAGGGGAGCTGGTGGAGGTTTCGATTGCTCCGAGGAGGAACAACATTGGGAAGAGGTTCGGTTTTGCGCGGTTTAAGGACGTCGTCGATGCGAAGATGCTGGCGGTGAAATGTGACAACGTATTGATTGCTGGAAAAAAGATTCATGCGGACCTTCCTCGTTTCCAAAGAAACTTGAACAAGGGGGGTTTACATTTCAGGGGAGGGCCTTTTGCGAAGACAAACGACGATCAAGGAGGTGCTAGGAGGCGAAATAGGCAAGAGTTTATTCCGGTTAGAGGCGAGAGATCTTTCGCGGAGGTGGTGGGTGTTAATGTTAATGTTACCAATCAAGTTCCAGCTGATAAGGTTTATGTGGAGTTTGCTTCAAAGTTGGAAGACAGAGATAGGCTCAAAAAAGCTTTTGTGGGACGTGTTGTGATTCTAGGTTCTGCTCACTCTCTCCAATCTTATTTTGAACGGGAAGGTTATTTCTCCTTAAAATTGTCACCTTTGGGAGCCAATTTGTGCTTGATTGAAGAGAAGGAGGAGGGAGCTATTGAAGATCTTCTTGGGGATGAGGACCCTTGGTGGAAACAGTGGATTTCGGAAGTGCAGCGTTGGAGCGTGAATGAAGTGGATTCCGGCAGATGCGTGTGGATTAAAGTTTTCGGTATTCCGGCACATGCGTGGAATGGTGAATTCTTCACGGCATTGGCGAACTCCTTTGGCACCTTCATCTGTGTTGATGAATCTTCGGCGAATGGAAATTCTTTGGACTTGGTGAGAATTAAATTGGCTGTCGATATCGCATTCATATGTCCAGAAGCTGTTCATGTCAAGATTGATGATACTATCTTCAAGCTGTCTATTAGAGAAGAGGTGGTAGGCTACAATCCTCTTGATTCAGGTATTTCTTCTGCTCATCTTTATGATTGTACTCCTTCTGGTTCAGAAGGAGCCTGGTCTGATGATCTTGTGGGGGGATTGGATCATTCGGGGAAGGAAGATAATAGTGATAGCATTGAGAACTCCTCAATTCTGTAGCTCATGTTCCGTCCCTGAAGGTGGATACCCAATTTTCTAAACCGGTCGGTGATCCTGTTTCTTCTGATTCAGCTGTTTAGAAGGCGAAAGTGTTGACAAGAGGCATTTCTGCGGATCCACCATCGTATAGGCTAAACCCTGTAGCTGTGAATCATGCTTCTGTTAACATGAATAATGAAGCTTCCTTTGAGCTGCAGAATTCAGGGTCTATTCCGGTACGGCAGCTGCGACGTTTGGGAAAGAATAATTCTGTGAAGAAATTGAAATTTATGAATCTGTGGGAAATAGGCTGTGGTTTTAATAAGAAGAATCTGAGACATATTAGAAGAATTAAGAGTAGGGGAAAGGATGTGAACTTGGTGAGGTAGTCCGGTATCAATAGCTTACTAAATCATGATGTTCATTCGTATTGTTCTGCCCCGACGGTGCAAGAAAGTCGGAATGGTTCAGTGTGCTATGGTCATCAATCCGAAAACTCCATCATTCTCAGAAACAATGGGAAGCAATGGAATTTTGTTGATAATAATGGTGGTGCCAAATTGTGGGCGGCAATGGAGGCGTTGGGTGTGGTGAACTTGGAAGGGAGAAAGGATTATGTTATTAGAATTGAGGAGAGGGAGTCGGTCGATAGAGAATTGAAGGTTGGGAGGAAGGAGAACAATATTTCTTCACAATGATTATAGGATCTCTAAACATAAGAGGGGGAGGAAATGTCCTCAAAAGAAGAAGGATTAGTTCTTTGATTAAAAAGGGTAAGGCAGATGTTTTTTAATTCAAGAAACGAAGTTATCAAATCTTCAAGATTCTTTTGTCAAAAGATTTTGGGGTAATACGGAAGTTGGTTTCTCTTTTTCTAATGCATCGGGGTCGTCGGGGGGGCTCTTAACTATTTGGAGGGAAGGAGTAGGGGAAGTGATTAATAGTTTTAGAGGAATTGGTTTTTTGGGTATTAAAATGATTTGGAATCGTAACATTTACTACATTGTAAATGTCTATTCCTCTTGCGTGCTTTCTTCTAAGAAGTTACTTTGGAGTGAGATTTTAAAAATGAAGGAGACGTTTAATGATGGTGAATGGATTATAGGTGGAGATTTCAATGCGATCAAGAATAATCGTGAGAGGAGGGGGAGGACGGAGGCGGGGAATAATAGTGAAATGAGAGCTTTTTCGGATTTCATTCTTAAAAGTGGATTGGTGGATATTCCTTGCAAAGGAAAAAAGTATTCGTGGTATAGTGGAGATGGTAAAGCGATGAGTAGGATTGATCGGTTTTTGTTATCCGACGTGATTGTGGATAGGTGGGGAGTGATCGGCCAACTCATCGGGGATAGGGACCTTTCAGATCATTGTCCTATTTGGTTGGTTATGGATGAAGTGGATTGGGGCCCAAAACCTTTCATTTTCAATAATGAATGGTTTTCTTTCAACTCCTTTATTCCGTTTGTAGAGAAAGAATGGAAAGATATTAATATTGTAGGAAGAGGGGATTTTGTTTTAAAAGAAAAACTTCGTATTCTTAAGGGAAGACTTAAATGGTGGAACAAGGAAGTTTTTGGGAGGATTGATATGGAGGTGGAGGAAGGTGTGGGAGACATTAATTATGGGGATGAGGGGGCGGAAGTGGAGGATGTTGACTTGAACCCCGACATATTATTCAATAGAAAGGAAGCTACTAGTCGGTTTTGGAGTAAATTGAGAATAAAAGAAAACATGTTAATCCAAAAATCGAGAATGAAGTGGCTCAAAGAGGGTGATTCTAATAGTGGTTTTTTTCATAAGGTGATGAAAGAGAAAAGAAGACATAATCATTTAGGCCCTATTCTCACTTCTAGTGGCTTAGTGGATACGGTGGAGGAGGTGAAGGAGGAGGTTTGGAATCATTTTTCCAATAAATTCATTGAAAATGAGAGAGTGAGGCCGGTTTTGGATGGGATCCCATTCAAATGTCTTAGTGGGGAGGATAGTTCTTTTCTTGAAGGTCCTTTTCAAGAGGATGAGATTAAAGAGGCTATTTGGAATTGTGGTGGAGATAAAAGTCCGGGGCTGGATGGTTTCTCTTTTCTATTCTTTAAAAGATGTTGGCACTTCTTAAAAGATGATTTCTTCCGCTTTTGCAATTATTTCCATAGCGGTAGTGTTGTCTCCAAAGCGGTGATTTCATCTTTCCTTACTTTGGTTCCGAAGTCTCCGAATCCGGTTAGTTTGGACGATTATAGACCAATTTGTTTGGTGGGGAGTTTGTATAAAGTGATTGCTAAACTTTTAGCGGGAAGATTAAAACGTGTTCTTAATTCCATTGTTTCCCCGAATCAAAGCGCTTTTATTCCGGGAAGGCAACTTCTTGATGGAGTTTTGGTGGTCAATGAAGTGGTGGATTATGCTAGGAAGGAGGGTAGGAATTGTTTACTTTTCAAAGTTGATTTTGAAAAGGCGTATGATAAAGTTAGTTGGAATTTTTTGAGATATATGTTGAGCAAAATGGGTTTTGGGGAATTATGGAGAAAATGGATGGAACTTTTGATTTTTCAAAGCAACATGTCGGTACTAGTTAATGGAAGTCCAACTAAAGAGTTTGTTGTTGAGAGGGGTTTGAGACAAGGTGATCCTCTTTCTCCGTTTCTCTATGTTTTAGTGGCGGAAGGTTTAACGGGGTTGGTTAGAAAATCCATTGAGCTTGGTGAATTCGGTAGTTTTGTCATGGAGAGGAATTGCTCGGTGGATATTCTTCAATTCGCGGATGATACTTTATTGGTGGGAGAAGGGACTTGGAAGCATGTGTGGGCTATCAAATCCGTTTTGAGAGCTTTTGAGTTGGTGTCGGGTTTAGGAATTAATTACCATAAAAGCAAGTTGATTGACATTAATTCTAACACCCATTTTTTGGAAGCGACCGCTTTTGTGCTTTCTTGTAAAGTGGAAAATAGCAATTTTGTATTTCTTGGTATCCCTATTGGTTGTAACCCGAGGAAGCCTTCTTCTTGGATACCTCTCGTTGAGAAAATGAAAAAGCGGCTTTTGGCTTGGAAGAATCGGTTTCTAAACCTTGGAGGTAGAATCACGCTTCTTAAGTCAATTTTATGTTCGCTTTCCATCTTCACAATGTCTTTTTATAAAATGCCGAAGGAAGTTATTAGAGAGTTTACGAAGATTCAAAGTAATTTTTTGTGGGGAGGAGTAGAAGACAAAAGGAAGATTCATTGGGTTGGTTGGAAGGATGTGTGTTTACCGTTTGATAAAGGAGGCTTAGGAATTAAAAATATGGCGGAATTTAATATGGCCCTTCTTAACAAGTGGAGGTGGAGAATACTACAAGGTGGTAATGCTCTTTGGTATGGTGTTTTGAAAGCGAGGTATGGTGATATTTCTTCCAAAATTCTTTGTGGAGAAGATTCTAAAAAGGTTTCCTCTTTTTGGTGGAAACATATTATTTCTATTAACAAATATTCCTTGATCGATCCCATTGTTTCTTTGAGTCGTTTTAAGGTGGAAAAAGGTTTCAACGTTTCTTTTTGGGAGGTTAAATGGTTGGGGGATGATATTTTGAAGGAGGTTTACCCGGAATTATTTGTAGCTTCTAGTTTGAAGAGAGTTTCGATTGCTAGTATGGGGGGTTGGAGCGACGGTAGATGGATTTGGGGTGATTTTGGTTTGAAAGGAGTAGAGGAGATTGATTCTAATTTTGT
Source organism: Lathyrus tuberosus (assembly GCA_022829125.1). Lineage (NCBI taxonomy): Eukaryota > Viridiplantae > Streptophyta > Magnoliopsida > Fabales > Fabaceae > Lathyrus > Lathyrus tuberosus. Next base: position 6,332,274 of record JALAZF010000222.1, on the reverse strand, counting down.
GGCCGATTTAGTCTCTTTAAAAGCTCGGCTTAGCAATCCCGGATTGGTGGAGGGGGGGGGGGGGGCGGAAGTGATTATGTGGGAAAAGGATCCGGTTCTCGGTTTTTCGGTGGCATCTTGCTACGCTCACTACGCTACTTTCCGTTTGCCGTATGGCCCCCCTAATAAGTGTGATACGGCGTTTAGTTTGTTGTGGAAAACGGAGGTCCCTTTTAAGATAAAGGCCTTCGGTTGGAGACTTTTTGTGAATAGGCTTCCTATGAAGGATCTTTTGGTGTATAGAGGCATTAACTTTTCTAATGATTCTTTGATATGTTCGCTTTGTGGTTTAGATTTTGAAAGTAGAAATCATTCTTTTTTCAAATGTCATGTGGCTAAGAAGATTTGGAGGGAGATAGCTTTGTGGATTGGTAAATCGGAAGGGATGGAGGACGAATGCCTTCCGAAGTTTATGGAGTGGTATTTGTTTTGTCGTGAAAAAAAAGTTAAAGATGGCAAACTTGGGTTGGTTTGGTTAGCTACCTCTTGGAGTATTTGCCTTTTGAGGAATGGTATATGCTTCCGATCGGACGCTTGGAACATTAACAATACGGTGTGGGGTATAAAATTTTTGGTTTGGAAGTGGGCTTTTTGTGGTCAAATTACTCATCCCAATTGTAGTTTCTACGAATTTAGCAAAGATCCTTTGCTCTTTATTTCGTAGTTTAATTGGTTTGTAATTTTTCCTTTTGTCGGGTTGTTTTTCCCGTTCTCGTGTAAACAGGTTGGAGAACCCTTAGTTCTCCCGTTTGAATATATCTTGATTACACAAAAATTTTTTTTTTTATAAAAGGAGTAATTAATAGGAAAATTATAAGCAAGATTCATTAATGCGAGAATAAATAGTTTCTTGAACCCGCTTACAAAAAAAACGAGGCAAAACTCAACAAAAAGAAGATTACACTCTAATTGGACCTTAACATAAATAAAACAAAGAAAATTTGTTAAATTCATAAAAATTGCAATTGGGACGAGTAATATTTCTGATGAAAGACCATCTCCACACAAGAGCCTTGATATTCCAAACGACATCAAGGACATTCCAAGTGTCATTCTTGAAAATAATCCCATTTTCTCAGAAGCCAAATACTCCAACTAGTATCCAACCAAATGACTCATTCCTTTCCGCGTTTTATATTTTTCCGACTACAAAATTGACACCACCTCTTGAAACTATCTTTAATATTGTTGGATGAGTAATCGGCAAACCCCACTAGGGATGACAACAGATCGGGTCGGGTGCGGGTTTCACACTACACAAACTCTCACCCGAAATCACCACCCGAACCCGAACTCGAACCCAAAGGTTATTCGGGTGGCAAAATAACACCCACACCCACACCCGTTGGGTTCGGGTTTTTCCACCCAAATCCGAACCTGTACCAAAAACACAAAAATACAACAACAACATTGAAATTTGAAACACAAGAATTCCTTCAAGGTCTCTCAAAGAAATTAAGGAATTAAATTACAACTTTCCATCAAGTTTGGTAACATTACAATTAAAATTAAGGTCTTCAACATCTTAACATTACAATTAAAATTAAAGTTTACATATATATTTAGAGGCACTTATGTAATTTCATGTCTAATCGGGTGTGGTTTCGGGTTTTGAGTGCGGGTTTAATACTACCCAAACCCGCACCCAAAATATCGGGTGGCATCCGAACCCGAATCCGAACCCAGTCAACTCGGATTTTCACCCGTTGATTCGGGTTCGGGTGCGGGTGAGCCCTGCGGGTTTGAATCTGCCTGCCAGCCCTAAACCCCACCCACTCCGCCACCTCTTTCCACACCAAAACAGAGACACCACAATAAAGCAATAAATGATCTATCGACTCTCCGGAAGCATTGCAAAAGACGCACTCAAGGTTACTATTCAAAAGAGAAATGCCTCTAGAAAATAACAAGTCTTTGGTAGGAATTCTATTGATAAAACACCTCCACCCAAAAACTTTAATTTTAGACGGAACTTCCAAATTATAACAACAAAAAGCCGAAGATACAAAAGGATAGAATGATAATTAACGTGCATAATGTGAGTTGTTAGTTTCGTGTGTTGTATTAGACAAGAAAGAATTGATCCCGGCCATCACATTCGGTAGAAAATTTAGAGAGAAAAAAAGTTGTATTATTATTATTATTAATGCTGTTTGGAATCGCACCCAATTAGTTGCTTCTTCAAACTCAATTATTTCCACCATTCAAAGCAATGTTCTTTTTACTTTTCATTTTTCAAATCCTCTATGTCATTTTCACACTCAAATAATTTCCACTATATAACACCACCCTCTTGCAAATCACACTTAACCAAATATAGCCATTAGTACTCTTTTATCAATGACAATGGAGAAAAACAACAAAACATCCTCAAACTTCTCAATTTGTAGAAAAATCCGTCAAGTACTTGCTTTCGAAACCGTTGTTCCAATGAAACAACAAAATCAAGAGCCTAAGCAACAACAACAAATGAAGACAGTTAACATAGAAGGAGGAAGTGGAGGAAGAACAATCCCTATCACATTTTATTATTCAACGGTAAGTGAACATACTTCAAAAATTGCTTCACCACTTGTCGGAATATCGGAAAGAAAAGGCGAGTCATTTATCAATCAGAATTTGGCTCAATTCAGAACAGTCACATAAGATGAAAATATAAATATTAAGCAAAAGATGATAAGTGAGAATTATAAAGGGAAACCTTTGAAGGTTGGGTGGGTTGGTGAACTTGGAGAAACAAGGTGAGAAATCATTAAATATTAATGATGCTTTTAGTGAGTACATTCAAAGTATTACTAACGGAATTGGAACTGTATCCAACGTTGGTAAGGCACATAACAACCATGTTCAAGATGAGGCTAATTCTTTCAACAAGATGGAAAATCTGAATAATGATCATTTTTCAGATTTTATTATGAAAACTAGGAGGAGAATTACAACAACATCAAATGTTGGAAAGACAAGTTCTTTGAAAAAAGGTTAAGATATTTAGTGTGAACATTCGTTTGGTGGTTTTCATTAATTATTCAATGTGTTGGGAATCTAATATTATTATTATTATTCGTTGTTAAGTCGTTGGATTGGAAAGATAAGGATTTTAGTCTTCACTATCTGAACTATACTAAGATATAAGTATGTATCTTTTTTTTTTCTTCTTATTATACTCCAATTGAAATTGGAAAGGAGTATAAGTTATAATGATTTCTTATAGTTAGTTCTTCGTGATTATTAAGTTTTTAGTAAAGAAAATTAGTATCACAGAATAAAAAAAGTGCCCTTGGGGCATATGTTAAAAAACCTATAAATAAAATTTTTTTTATGGAAAAGAACAATAACATCATTAATGTATATTAAATGTATAATACAAATTTCAAGAATTTTTTACTATATTTATCTCTTAACTTGTGCCCTTGGGGCACAAGTTAGCATTACTCTAAAAAAAAATATAATTTAATTGGTATGCACTTACAGTTTTATTTTACACTGTCGACAACAAATCACCCTTCTGTATTCCATCACATCAGACTGTAAATTTTAAGTTACTGGTATGACATGACAGATTAATAAATTTATATTGGATGACAGTGTAAACTTATTTTATATTGTCAATGCATACCAATTAAATTAAAAAAAAAATATCATTAAAAAAATTCTTGACATTATTCTATTTCAAATATATAAAAATATTAGGGATAAATATACTTTATCCCCTGCTAATGTAGGGGGTTTTGGTTTTATCCCAGACGAGGGAATCTGCACATGTACCTATATTAATTCGCTGAAATTATTATTTTTTTTTAATTTTAATTTTGGTATTAAATTTTTTTTCTTTTTGTTTTTTAAATATTATATATTAATTTTTTATTATGAATTATAAATTTGATGTTTAATTAATTTTTTTTTAAATTTTTATTTTGTTTTTAAATTAAGAAATATATTATATAAAATATATATTAAATACATTGAGCTCATAGTCTATACACCTAGATCCTATTTTCAATTTTGTTAGATTTGTGTGTGTTTGATATATAAACACTAATATTGTTATTAAAAAGATCAATGTGGGACTTCACATAGCAATGGAAAAAACAGGTACTGTTGTTGGATTAATTTCAATGTAGCCATTCAATCCCTATATAAAGAAACAAACTTCAACAATTTCCAAATCTAAATAATATAAATCACAATGCAAATCATGATGCTTTCTAAATCTAAAGCTATCAATTTGTTTAATGTTGTCAATCAATTTGTATAAATCATGATTTCACTATGAAAATGAAATCTAATTATTCTTGTTGTTTGGAAAGTAGAGATAGAATGTCCACTATCAATTTTGTATATCCATTGTTGCTTAAGTTTAATATCCATAGTTTTGCACTTGTATCCAAAGCAAAAGAAAATCGTTATTAACGTAACAGTTAACAATATCAATATATGCTACTCTTAAAGTTTCACAAACATAGAAGTGCTAAGCTATCTATTTGTCTTTTATGCATATATATCATAGACACAATCTTAGTTTTCAAGGGAAAGAAAAGTGCTAAACTATTTAACATAGCAAGAGATGTTGAACAAATTAAAGACATAAACTTGTTGTCTTCCTCTTAGGTACATATGGTTTGTCCTCAGCAGCCTTAGCATAGACACTACGCCAAAAATATGATTAGACAGCACCAAAAAGACAGCGCTTTTATGCAAAAGCGCTGCTAAAAAGAATAAAAAAATTTCGCTAAAAAAAAGCGCCTTAAAAGAAAGGCTTTAGAAAGCGCTTTCCAAAAAGTGCTGTAAAAGAATGTAAAAGAGTGCCACCTTAGACAGCGCTTTCAAAAAAGCGCTGCTATAGGTATCACTTTAGAGAGCGCTTTTAAAAAGCGCTGTCTAAAGGCCACCTTAGAAAGGGCTTTCAGAAAGCGCTCTAATAGGGCTCAATTTCTTTTCACTTTAGAAAACGCTTTATAAGAAAAAGCGTCATCTAAAGTCATTTACTAATTATACTGAAAAACATCAAGAATCACAAAAAACGGCAAAAGTGGGGGTCGAACCCACGCCCTTTAGGTAGGGAAAGGAATTTTAAATTATATTAATATATCAAATTATATTTAATATATTTAAATTATATATTTTAACTTATTTAAATTATATTTAATATATATAAATTATATTAATATATAATTTAAAATATATTAATTTAAAATATACTTTAAATTATATTAATATATCAAATTATATTTAATATATTTAAATTATATTTTAATTTATTTTAAATTATATTTTAAATTATTCAAATAATATATTTAAATATATATGTTTTAAATACAAACATTTTAACTTATTTAAATTATATTTAATATATATAAATTATATTAATATATAATTTAAAATATATTAATTTAAAATATACTTTAAATTATATTAATATATCAAATTATATTTAATATATTTAAATTATATTTTAATTTAATTTAAATTATATTTTAAATTATTCAAATAATATATTTAAATATATATGTTTTAAATACAAACATTTTAACTTATTGAAATTATATTTAATATATATAAATTATATTAATATATAATTTAAAATATACATTAAATTATATTAATATATCAAATTATATTTAATATATTTAAATTATATTTAATATATATAAATTATATTAATATATAATTTAAAATTTACTTTAAATTATATTAATATATCAAATTAAATTTAATATATTTAAAGTATATTAAATTATATTTTAATTTATTTTAAATTATATTTGAAATTATTCAAATAATATATTTAAATATATATGTTTTAAATACAAACATTTTAACTTATTGATATTATATTTAATATATATAAATTATATTAATATATAATTTAAAATATACATTAAATTATATTAATATATCAAATTAGATTTAATATATTTAAATTATATTCAATATATATAAATTATATTAATATATAATTTAAAATGTACTTTAAATTATATTAATATATCAAATTAAATTTAATATATTTAAGGTATATTAAATTATATTTTAATTTATTTTAAATTATATTTGAAATTATTCAAATAATATATTTAATATATATATGTTTTAAATACAAACATTTTAACTTATTGAAATTATATTTAATATATATAAATTATATTAATATATCAAATTAGATTTAATATATTTAAATTATATTTAATATATATAAATTATATTAATATATAATTTAAAATGTACTTTAAATTATATTAATATATCAAACTATATTTAATATATTTAAATTATATTAAATTATATTTTAATTTATTTTAAATTATATTTGAAATTATTCAAATAATATATTTAATATATATATGTTTTAAATACAAACATTTTAACTTATTGAAATTATATTTAATATATATAAATTATATTAATATATCAAATTAGATTTAATATATTTAAATTATATTTAATATATATAAATTATATTAATATATAATTTAAAATGTACTTTAAATTATATTAATATATCAAACTATATTTAATATATTTAAATTATATTAAATTATATTTTAATTTATTTTAAATACAAACATTTTAACTTATTTAAAATATATATTTATAGAGTGAGAATAAACAATGGATGAGGGCGTAGTACCGCTGGTCAAGGAGGTTTGTGTATGTGTTTGCCATGCTTTGAGTCTGGGGTTCGAATCCTCCTCGCCCCAGACTCATTTTTAGATTTTTTGACAAGGCTTCTAAAAATAGCCTTTAGAAAGCGCTTTTGAAAAGCGCTGTCTAGTCACCTCACCTTAGAAAGCGCTTTAAGAAAAGTGCCCTCTAAGGTCTTTAAGTCTCCTCACCTTAGAAAGCGCTTTGAGAAAAGCGCCCTCTAAGGGCTCACTTTAGAAAGCGCTTTTTAAGGAAAGCGCCCTCTAAGGTCATTTATTAATTAAAATATAAAACACATTTTATTTAATTGTCTGAAACTGGTTCTAATCATTTTCTTCTCTCGACCCTTGCTCTGCTGAAACCCTTTGCTGCCGTCGTTCAAGAGCTTGATTTTCCGTCGTTCTGCTGCCGTCGTTCATTGTCGTGACCACTGCTGCCGTCGTTTTGTTGCCGTCGTGACGAAGAAGAGGTACATTGTTCTTACTTCTAACATTGTTCGTTGTTGCATGTTATTTTTGTTCGTTGTTGCTGTTTGTTGTTCGTTGTTACTTCTACTGCAACTTCTTCTTTTTTTTAAACTATTTTTGTTGTTGCTGTTCGTTTTTGTTGTTACTGTTGTTCGTTGTTGTTGTTGCTGTTCGTTGTTCATTGTTGTTGTTGATGTTTAAACTAGACTGTTATTTTTGTTGCATGTTACTGTTGTTACTGTTGTTGTTGCATGTAGATATGAATTTAAATTATTGTTGTAGTATTGAACTGGTATTGTGTGGATTTTGGTGTTAGTTATGCTTGGATGCATTAGGTTAGTGGAAATGATATTAGAATGATAATGTGGTGACTTAATTGAGCTATGGCATGCTTGTAATTTGAAACAGAACTGTTAGTGATTGAAATGGATTTGTTAGCATAATGGAAATGTGATTGATGTTATTGAATTGCAACTAAGCTAATGTTAGGAGTGGTTAATTATACTAAAAAGAATTAGGAACTGTTAATTATTTGAAAGATGGTGGCCTTGTGCTAGTTTGTCAACTTGAATTGCATATTAATCAAGATGTTGACATGTTGTGATGCATAATAATTTTGAATGCTATGTAAGATTGTTTTGGTGTGAAGTTTGGACTGTTTGGAAAATGAATTGTTGCAATGTGAAGAATTAAAAAAACTAGACTGTTGATGATAAAGTTATTGAAGTAGGTTAAATTGATACTAGAGAGTTAGTGAACTTATTCTTTTGTTGCTTTTAAATGTTGGTATTTGACTGTTATTTCTTTCTTACAGGTAAAATGTATAATAACCAGGAAGACACCCACGAGACACATGATTCAGAGGAAGCTCAGAATGAAGCTTCGAATGTAGAACATGGAATAAAAAGAGGAAAAACCATTATGAAGAGCATCATCCGTGCTAGAGATAAGGGGATGAGATTTGATGTACATTGGAGTCAACAGAACCAACTAGTTGAGCCTAACGGTTCAATGTTGGCTTCATACATTGGTTCACTCGTCCGTCAGCATATTCCAATCACTTGTGATAATTGGAGGAGTAAAGCGTTGGATGCCGGTAAAGATATGTAGAGGTCCTTTAATATTGAAGAAACCCGGAAAAAGTATTGTCTTCAATTGGCCGGAAAGAGACACAGAGGGTTTAGAGCCTTGTTATCAAACAAGTATCTTAGGGATGAAGACAAAAATTTTGTTGAAGGAGAACTTCCACCGTTGTATGCGGATTTGATTACACCGGAAGAATGGAGCCTTTTTGTAGACAAACGGAAAACCGAAGAATTCAATGTAATGTTATCTTGTCATGTCTATTGATTGTGTTATATATTTTATTCATTAGTTTGTTTTGATATGACTTAAACTTGTTTATCAAGAAATTGAGTGCCATTAACCGCGAAAGAGCATCAAAGCCCGCGTATCCATACAAAAAAGGGCGTTTGGGATATGCACGGTTACAACAAAAATTGGTAAGTATATATATTAATGCTATGATTTTATTAATTGTATTATTGTGTTATAATTGATGAAATTAGTACATATCTAAATGTGTAGTTAGAAGAGTCTAAAAGTGAAGAATCATCACTTCCGGACCATGTTTTGTGGAAGGAAGCTCGCGTGGGTAAGGGTGGAGCTGTTACAGAAGATGTTCAACATGTTTATGAAGAATGTGTAAGTATAACATTATGTCTCAAAGTTAATTGATATTTTATTAAATTATAATTAATTTTTAATCCCCACTAATTATTTTCGATATGTCAATGAATTTCAGGAGAATATATCTAAATCCATACCCGCAGATGAGGCTGATTGCAGGAGCATTCTTAGTCGAGTACTAAATGCTCCTGAGTATCCCGGTCGGGTGAGAGGTAAAGGATTTGGTGTGACTCCATCATCCTTGTATAAGCAATCAAAGAAAAAAAATCCCACCAACCAAGAAATCATGCAAACTATGATGACACTACAAGCGAAAATCCAAACATTGGAGCAGGATAAAGAGAGATATGAGGCGGAAAGGCGCGGTTCCGGTTTGAAAGATGCTAGTGACAAAGCTAGTATCAATTCTCCAATTAAAATTCCCGAGGTAATTAGTACATAATTAACACATTTATTTTATTTGACCTTTATACATATTAACAGTTACATATTTATTATTACTTCAGGGCATTTCATCTTGCCAGCTGTATTTGTCGTTTCCGACTTATCGCATGGTTGGCAAGGGAAAAGTGCATAACATTGTGGGAGCGTTACTTCACCATCATCCGCTCCCACAAGGTTATCTGAAAGTGTCGGTTGATATCGCTTTAGATACGGATGCGTTACTACCGATACCAGACTCGGTTTCAGAGGTTACATTGCTGCGGGATGCAATAGGTTCGTTTGTTGCATGGCCGTTAGACCTCATTTGCATAGGTGATGAGGTATGTTGAAAACCATTACGAATCTCTTAGTATTCAAATGTCAATTCTGAACGATTATGAAAATCATTCTGAACCATTACTTACATTTTTTTCATGGTAATGTTAGACTCCTACAAAACCCGCAGCAAAGAATAAAGGGGTTTTGCTGCAAAACGAGTCTGTTGAATCACACAGAGAGGTAGCTTTTAAGTGTTATTCAATTATCCGAATTCATGATTTTCTACTTTACCTAACTTATATGATTGTTAGGTTACTGCTCAACCTTCCCAACAGACCGGCAAGAAAAAAGCTCCTACAAGGACCGTGAAGGAAAAAAGTAGACCTCACTTTCAGACGTGTCTAGGAACACTTTTGGAAATGTCAGATTTGATGCAAGGTGTTATTCGTCAAATCAACATGGACGAAGGTGTTTTTGGTTTTCCTCATTCCGAGATAATCGGAAAAGAGGACATGGAGCAGGTTCTGAATCATACTGAATTAGGCATCGGTGTTATGCATTCATACATCTGGTACTCCAATCAATCTATTATTTATTTAGTTGAACAATTTATTTACACATTTCAATGATAATAGTCTAATGTTTATTATGTTTTTATTTAAGGTGCACGTATGAAAAATTCTTGCGGGGGACGAATTTGGCAAACAAATTCCGTTTCTTCTCTTGCAGCCTTGTGAATGCACCGAGAATTGGTACGAATGCAATTGACGTAAGAGACCACTTACTTGAGCGATTTACGGCCAGCACCACAGAATGTCTGTTTCTTTTACCGTATAATACTGGAAATGGGTAAGATTTTCATTATAATTTCATTCTAATCTTTAATTTGTATCTTTTGCGTACAAATTATCCATCTAAACTTTTGTTATACTTTATAGTGGACACTGGTTGTTGGTTGCAATTAATCCTATTACAGAAGTGGTCTATTATCTTAATTCATTGGATACTGATTGGTCCACATATCAGAATATGAAGGATGTGGTTGACACGTAAGTGAGACTGTTCGTAATATTCGTGTGTATTTGTATATCTAATTATTTCTGTGACATTGTTCTAAGTTTACGTTTTTCTTTTATAGAGCTATACTACTATACCGTGCACAAAGAGAGACTCGAGTAGCACGGGCTAGGTCAACCAATATTACATGGGTCAAAGTGGAGGTATATTAATTTTCACAATATTGCTTATTAGTGATGCTACTTAATAACACAAAACATCTATATATTATTTCTTATTTATTTGTGTATGTGTAGTGCCCTCGTCAGCGTAATGGCATAGACTGCGGGTACTTCGTTTTGAGGTTCATTCGAGAAATCATTCAAATGGACCAATTGGAGATTCCTAAAAGGGTATGCATGGTTTTATAACTTAGGATTTATTTTAATATTTATCGGATATGTCATATAATTTATTATTTTTAACTAAATAATGCGTATTTTGTTTTGTTATGTAGTATTTTGAAGATATGGCGTGTTCTTCTTACACAAGGAAACAATTGAATTATATTACGGAAGAATTGTGCGACTTCTTTCTTCTAAACAAAATTTATTGAATGTATAGTTTTGGGAATGTAAATTTTAGTTTTGTGAATATAAGAAAATTCTGTTGTAAATTCAATTCTGTTGTAAATTCTAGTTTTGTGAATAGAAGGAAATTATGTGTTTATTGAAATGTATATGAATTCTGTTGTTCAAGAATTCTATTTATTGAAATGTAAAAAATTCTGTTGTTGCAAGAAATTCTATAAGAAATGCAGGTTTGAAGCTATGCAGGTTTCTGCATAAAAAAAAATGGTTAAAATGGGATTTTTAAAAAAAATCTTTAAAATTATACGTAGACAAAAGAGAGCGCTTTTGAGGAAAAAGCGCTTTCTAAAGTTATAGGAAAAAAATCAATAAAATTATAGGTATACTTTAGAGAGCGCTTTTAAGAAAAAAGCGCACACTAAAATCCTATTTAGAGAGCGCTTTTAGGGAAAAAGCGCTCTCTAAAGTTATATTAAAAAAATCATTTCCATATACATTAGACAGCGCTTTTAAAAAGCGCTGTCTAAAGTCCCATTTTAGAGAGCGCTTTTTAATAAATAAAAAAGCGCTGTCTTTACCTACGACAGCGCTGGCTTAGACAGCGCTTTTAAGCGCTGTCATAGGCCAAAAAAAGCGCCCTATTTTCCCTTGTTTGGCGTAGTGAGATCTCTCTCCCCTCTCTTGGAAATACCTCTTGAAAGCTCTAGGAAGGAACCTTGGAATCAAGAATCCATAGAGATCGATGGAGAAATAAACAAGATTAATGTGTGCATTTGGTGGAAAAATGTTGTTGAACCAGACATCAAGTATCCAATTAATATCCACAAAATCCTTCTCACTGTATACATAAAAGGCACCAAAGCTCTCACAGGAGGTGAAAACATTGACAACCCATTTATTATATTTTCAGTGAGTATTTGAAAAGAGATAAAAAAAACAAGTGTGGACTTGCAGATTTCACATATGTTTATCTTTTCTGCCAAATCCACCCAAAACATAAGCCAGAGGCAAGAACAAACCCATTGTTGTTCCAACAAAAGCATACACTCGAAAAGCCTTGCTTCCATGGAAAATAGTTTGAGACACTCCATGACATGATGGAAAAACAAAACGTGAAAGTGCTAATAGATAGATAGAGACAGACAGTAAATAGTAGATCAAGGAGTGGGACAAGACCACTTGCTGAGAAAACCAATACAAAAGCTACAAGTTGTAGCTCTATTACATGTAATGAGCCCATCATATTCCATGTTGTTGCCTTTTCTCGGTTTCATTTCCACAACCAGCCTCAAGTCCCACGTCGAAAATGTTATTCCAAATAAAAGAATTTATATACTACTGTAATACAATATTTTTCAAAACTTCATATAATGGACTTCTAAAATGATATTGGGCTCTAAGCCCTAAAATAAATTTTAATGATTAATTTAAAAATAATTAAAAAAAAGTAATACAAATTAATATAAAATATAAAATATATATAATTAAAAAAACGAAAAAAGAATAAAAAATAAAAAAAATATTTTCTGAGTATTTATTTATTTAAAATTAATACAGTCAGCATTTAATATATCCAGTCAACAAGGCAAAATTGACACATATGCTAAATTCTTGAAATATATTTATCCCAAAATATTATTAAAAAATTACAAAGATGAGCTTCTAAACTCTTTCAATTCCATTCCAATTACAAATAAATTACAAATTAAATTTACATCAGATAATTATACGGAATCTTCTATTTTCAAGTTAACTAGTAACATACCCGTGCTGTCGCACGGGTCTCATATGAATTCAAACATTGTGTTATAAAAATAAAAATTTAAAGTATCATTTTTTATCGGTATATATCATTAATGCAATCAATATAATGTAATAGATTTTAGAAAATAAAAAATACATTTTGATTATATTTTTAAGGGAATGATTTCTTAATAAATAGGTAGTGATATGCCATTATATTAGATCAAAATGAAACGATATGTTTTCTTAATGTATCAATCAAGCAGATAAAATGCTAAACCATGAACAAAATTTATAGTTTTCCCTTTATGAAAAAGAGACAACCAATTCGCATGTTAGAAATGAAATGGCATTCAATATATAAAAGAGAAAATACTCAAAATTAATGTTTATCGGTATCCATCAATACATAATTCAGGCTGATTGTTCATAAAACAAAAGATTAAAACCATTCCACAAAATATTTCAAATGATAAACTATTGATTAACTTAGGAACTCATACTACGGAAAAAATTCACTCGTCTTCTTGACCACCGAAACATAAATCGTATTTGAGGATTGTTTAATTTTGAAACGAATACAATCTCCCTTTTCAAGCTTCCTATCCTCTACGAATCTCATCCACCCATGCCACATGAACTTTTCAAGTTTTTTTACCTCGCCGTTACGCTTTGCACAGTGAATTCTAACAGTGTAAACCCTTCTGCGGTCTGTATCCACAAGCTGAATGTGCCTCTGGTTTATGTCCAGAAAGTTTCTGCTAACAGTGCAAGGAATGTGTTGCAATGAATTGAACAAAAAAGTTTCAATTTAGATAAATAAGTGTCATAATCAGAGACATAATTTAATATAACTATGATAACTCACCATGACATTTTTCGACCATTTTACGCCACAGCTTACTTCCTTCTCCCATTCATATGCTTCGTTCAAATGTTGTTGCAAAGAATCCTCGGCAGATACAGACAACTCCTGTGCAGCATCACATCCATGAACTTGAGCAGCCTGCTGCTGCACTTCCAAAGCCGGCATTTCGGAATCTACATATTGGACTGTACCTTCAACCTGGTCTCCTAATGCTTTGTCGGTCCTACTGTTATGATAGCATACGATTTAGATTCGACAATAACTTTACGAAACTTCGACAACATAATAATATGAAACATACCTCTGTGTGTAGTGCTGTGAATCACCGTCCAAGGTTACAGGTGGTAGGATTAGTCGGCTTGAAACATTTGATGGTGGTTCAGCAAATCTCACCTTCTTGATTAATACACCATGAACCATATCCGGGTTTCCATTATTTGGCTCCCCGTAAAGTTGAGACATCTTATTCTCCAACTCCCTCTTCTCTCTCAAGTAAGCTTCAAGATTTCTGGGAGAACAAACAATGATCAGCTTTAAGAGTTTATTTATATGCACCGTGACAAACCATGATTACATATTAAACTCACCATGAAAGAATCAAATGAGAATTATTAATGAAACCATGACAGAATCAAATGAACGGTATTAATACAAACCATGACAATGAAATTAAACTCACCATGACAGAATCAAATGAGCAGTATCAGACACAACATGAAAAATCGTTTTATATAAACAGTGCATTTTTGGACAAACAATGTTATAGAGATACATAAACAGCTAAATCAAATAGAAACAGTGAACTTTTCTCCAAACACTCAATGTTTTTATTGCAATCAACAATCAGATAAGTATCTATTTACAATCTTTTATCCCCTACCTTAACTGCCTCTGTTTAATCTCCTCATATGACCGCTTGTGTGCTTCATCCTTTGCTAAAAATTCCCTACAAAACAGAAATATATATATATTAGGTTAAGATTAAGTGTTGTTTGTTGCAATGCTGATCATCGTCCTATACAGGGCATACTGGGTACTTGACATTATGCTGTTCGAAAATGATTCATATTCTGCAATAACATGCTTGAGAATGATTCTTACCTGGAATCGTCGGTCAGAGTTATTTTACGGGTTCGATGCTCTACCTTTGAGAGGTCGAGAACCGCCTTCCCCTTTGCATCACGAAGCAATATATTTTCATTTGACATTGCTTGATTCAAACTGGATGCATTAAAGAAGAAAAGAACACACATAAGACAATATATACAAACTAAATCAGTTACATGCACAGACAGAGATTAGACTTACAGTTCAGAGTGAGTGTTGGGTTTGCTTTGTTCCATGTACAGTAATTTTTCATTTTCTTGAAAGTTCAGCGTAAGTGTATTGAAATGCCAAAGGTTTCCCATTCAAAACTATGTATACCAATTATCATTAAATTTTGTCATTCATTATTTTTATTAGCGCCTTTCCACTACCAACCATTTTAAAATCTATTTTTTTAACTCTTCATATATTCTTACATATAAATACATTATTATTTATACTAATAAAAATAAATAAAATTAATTATTAATAATTATTCTTTGAATTTAGTTAAATATTAAACATATGATTTGATTAAAACATAATTAATTTTAATTATTTTAATGTTACATAATAGGTCATTTGTTGGTATTAGGCCCATACCTAAAATTAACCTTGTCATTTGACCTTTATGCATGTTGCATGTTTCATCAAGTTAGTGAAGAACAATGGCAGCCTCAAAGGAATTGAGTTGTACAAAACAGAACGATGACGACAAAGAATCGATCAGGTAAACCTCTCATTTAGATTGTATTTGTCAGAGCAAAAGTTTGTCATACGATTATATATTCATTTGTTGTTGTTCAAGATACCATGGGAATTGTTGTATAGTTAATCTTAGATATTTTATTTTACAACTGACTTATTGGGTTTATAAACAAATGGGATTTGTGTTTTACATAAACGGATTGTAATTCTTAGGGTTTGTAAACAAATCAGATTTAGGAATTGTATTATAAGATGTGATTGTCATACAGATAAATGACAATATTTTTTATTTATTGCAAGTTTTCAATATGCAAAGGAGATAGTAGATCAGCTGTATATAGAAGTTACTGGACATGCACCCGGAAAGAAACCTATGAAGAAAGTGAAAAAGCCTTGTAATTCTAAGAACATAGGTGACAAGACACATAAAAAGGGAGACGATCATCAACTAATCCTATTCTTGTTGGTGACGATGATGAAATCATAGAAATTCCTCGTAATGAATTTCGTTTGGCTGTGCAGGCAAGAAATGAGGAGGTATATTGAATTTGATGCTGTATATGTTATTATACTTCTGTGTTAACTTAAAATCTAATGGAAATATGTATTGATGCTGTATATTGAATTTGATGTTTGTTATAATTTACTCAGATGTTTGGAAAAGGTAATGGGAAGATGGTCCAAACTAAAAGGAAAGCTAAATTGAATGGAACTAAAGGCAACTGCTATATTCTTGGAGCTAAAGGGGATGATCATCAAGGTGTAGCAAAAGGGAAGGAGGTGATGTTTGTAGGCTATGTGAAAGAGCAGGTAGCTGATAAAGGCAATGGGAAGAATGTTGCAGGCAAAGGGAAAGAGAATATGGTTAAAGATACATACAATGAGATGATGGTCAAAGATAAAAGTAATGAGAAGATTGTTGCAGCGAACAGAAAAGAGAAGCAGAGTCAGGCTAAAAGAGGTATTGCTATGCCTTACCAAGGAATAAGACAAACTGAGTTGAATAGAAAAAATTCAAACATAGTGTACGAACAAATGGAGAATGGTAACAGAGTCTTTGTTTGGGAAAGCAGTGTAGTTGATGCAAAAATGAAAGTCAGTAATGTATTGGTAATATTCCTTATATACAATTGTTTTTAATTTAGAACAAATATTTATCTGAAAATATATTTCTGTTGTTTCCTTATATATATATATATATATATATATATATATATTTACAGCATTTCCCCAGAGATATGGCTCAGAAATGCCTCCGTCTTAGAAGCCATGATATCAAAATAATTGATGTTCAAACTCGGGAGTCCTTCAAATGGGCAATTCATACGGCGACACAGAACAATAGACCAAGTCAGTACGAAAGGTTTTTCGCAAGAGAATGGTTTGATTATGGCAGAAATAAACAAATTAAGAGTGGAGATACATTGGTTTTCAAGATGATGAGGTTTCCCCCTATATGTACTTGACAATTAGGAGGGGTTGACGTGTTATGGATTCATATTAAATCAACTTGTGTTTTAGCTAATCCTTTTGCCGTTGTATGGGATATGTTGCTGAATATCAGCATTTTTTGGTTTTTGCAAATGTAATTGATGTATAACTCAGACATCATAGGCATTGGCTTGATTTCTCTTTAACATTTGGATGCCAATGATTTGACATGTTTATATACTTTGTTAGAAGTATTATCTTTAGAATTTGACAAATGAGGTTATGCTTAATGTTATAAGATTATTGACTCAGCTAATATAAGTATTACGTTTAATGCATCTGTTTTTTACACATATGTAAGTAATGCTGATTGAATGATATATGGTTGTCTTCATGTTTTGTTTAGTGCTCATTCTTTGCAAGAGTTAATATATCCTGGCACTATTTCATAGCTGAATAAATATTTTTCCCTTGGCAATATTGTAGTTAGTCTCCTCATTGTATATTTTTTTAATTGCATTTGTTAATTTGTTGTATTAATGGCATGATTATACAAACAAAACCTTCGAGACAAATTTCTTATTTAGTGCCTCTTATTGGGTAGTTAGGCAATGGTATAATCCCATTCAATGAGGTAATTCGGGTATCGTTTCAAGGACTGTTTGTCATATATCTTATGTGCATTCTCAAGTATTTTTTGCACAAGATTTCTTAGTTAGGGAGTTTTTTCTTTGGCCTATACCCTTACACCAATATTGTCTGAATGATGCATTATTAAGTTCTTTCCAATGTTGCAGTGATCCTGAGCGAGATGCGCCTGAATTTGCTTGGAAAATACATGAAGAGTTTGAGGAAGAGCAAGATCAGATCTTTCAAACTCTCATAAGAGATGAGTGGCTTAGTGAAGCCGACAGAAACAATGAATGTGACAGCTTTTCTTCGTGGACATGGAACGTAACCAACATAAACATGTCAGTGAAAAATACCATGGTATGTCTATAATACGTTTGTACAGAAATATGATTTTATAAATATTGATGTTTAAATATAATAATTTAATAAGCATGCGTTTAATGTATAACAGTGTATTCCAATGGAGATATCCAGAAGTTGTTTTACTAAAGAGCTAAATGTTATAAGAATGGTAGATTTTGATAATGCAAAAGGCTATAACTGCGTGATTGAAAGAGTTGGAAGATCTGATAACTTTCAGATACATTTTGCGGAAGGATGGAATGAGTTTGTGGAGGACAGAACACTTCAAGAAGGAGATGTTCTTCAGTTTTCCATGATTCCTTTGTCAGATCTGGTGTATGTTACTCTGCTAAACCGCTAATGTTGCCGCAGATAATAGGGATATGTTTATGGATCAAACTGTTCATCGTATTAATGTTTGTATTGATTTCGTGATTGTTGTAATATGATTGATATTTTGTGTTAGCACCTTTTATTTCGTACTTGATCATAATCTGTTGTACTGCATCGTATAAATGCTAACTTATGCGTATAAGGAATTTATACTTTTCCTGCTAAAAGTCTTCTTCGCATTAATATTGTTAAGATCCTACAATTAGGAATTGGATATTTGGTGAGCATTGTAGGAATTGGATATAAGGAAATAATTGAGATCAACTGTTTGAAAATTAAACTCCTCATTTAAGTTCAATGCTCTTAGCAACAAAAAATCAATAGCATGTGTTTTAACAGTCATTAATTTGAAGAATGTTAAAAAAAAAAAGCGCTGCAGTAAGATGGAGATCATATCTCTATATATAATAGCATATACCAAAACATTGGAGAATAAGGATTAGAGTGAGACATTCCCTTGCTTTGTTTGGAACTTATGATTAGTTTGGGGCCTGCACAGGAAAGAAATTGCCTGCATCAGTTCAAGATAATATACTTAATTCAATTAATATACCAAAGTAACTATAGCATTTATTTCTCATTTTCATCAAGCAATAAAAGAGGGAGAAATATAAGATTAGAAAGATTTAAAATGGATATTAAATTACTTTCTCCAAAAGATATAAGATTAGAAAGATTACCAATTACAGAAGTGCTTGAAAAACCTCTTTATACACAACATTTGTAGTAGTTGAACACATTGCATTCTCATTGTCGTGTATTAAGATTTTCAGACCTCTTTTGGTCTTAACTCTTGAAATTGCAACATACAATTGGCCATGACTAAAAACAGGAGTAGGAAAGTACAAACCGACACTATCAAGCGATTGACCTTGAGATTTATTAATTGTCATTGCGTATGAGACAATGATAGGAAATTGTCTCCTAATCAACTTGAATGGCCACGGTGACTTGGAAGGTGACATAGACATTCGTGGAATGTAAAAAATGTTACCTATGTTCTTTCCAGACATGATTTTTGCCTCGATGACATGATTGGCTAACCTTGTAACAATCAGTCTTGTTCCATTGCACAATCCATCAGCTTGATCCAAATTTCTGATAAGCATAATAGGTGTACCAACCTTTAATTTGATGCTATGATTTGGAATCCCAGATGTTCTTAATTTATTAAGAAATTCAGGGGTTAGGACTTCATATGCTTCACTATAACTTCCATCTGTTCTATCAATCGAATCGAAACTCAGATACTCTTTCTTAACTCCTGGAAAAAATATTTAAAATGAAAAACATAAATAAAATATGTCAGGTATTATACATCAATGTATTTTATATATATAGAGAGAGAGAAAAGGTAACGATTTGTTTTACCTGGCATCAATTCTAATACATAATGATTAATTTTGTCTACAACTTCAATAGTTGATGCAAGAATAGCTTTTCCTTGTAAGAACTCTGCAGCATTGAACTTTTCGGACAAATTTGGATACGTGTTATCAACAATTGCTCTTATGGGATCATTAAAATTAGATATTAAGAGTTCTTGAGGAATTTCTATATCAACCAATCCATCATTTGGTCCAGAAATCTTACCATCTCCCACATTAAAAATCCATTTGGAGAATTCTTCCAATTCAGCAGAACTTGTATTGCCAACTCCTTGTTGAAGCCTCATATTTTTTGTTAGTGTTAACACCTGAAAATAATCCCAAACATATGATGAGCTAATCGATGCATGGACAATATCAGAACACCCTCCTCTTGGAACAACGGGAAGAATTTGTCTAAAATCTCCTCCAAAAACAACAACCTTCCCACCAAAAATTGTCTTCCCAAGACCTTTTTTGCTCATGACATCTTTAAGGGTTCTATCCAATGCTTCAAAACGGTTCTTATGAGACATAGGCACTTCATCCCATATTATCAAATCTGTTGCTTCAAATTATTGTGAATGTTCAGGGTCTTTGTCAATGTTGCAAGTTGAGTTGTCATGTGTTGGGACGAGTATTTTGAACTTGGAATGAGCTGTTCTTCCACCTGGCAACAATAACGAAGCAATTCCACTTGAAGTAACAGTAAGAACAATTTTTTTTTGTGACCGAATTACACTTGATAGTGTTCTCCACATAAAAGTTTTCCCAGTGCCTCCATAACCATGTAAGAAAAACACTCCTCCTCTCTGTTTATTGACGGCTTCCAGGATTATATCAAATATTGAATGCTGTTCGTCTGTAATTTATAAATAGAGATTTATAAATGCAACAAACAAAAAACATTCATTTTACAAACTAAACATGAAAAACATAGTATAACCTGTGAGAGCACGGAAAAGTTCTTGGAAATTGTGTCTTTCAACATCGACATTATAATTACGTTCATAATAAATCAGTCGATTGCCGATGTGCCTTGTGACATATGAATCTGGATAAGGTATTCCACTAAATTCATCCAAACTTCTTCCATTTATTTGTAACAGATTCTCAATCTCAATGAGTATCAAATTCTTTAACTCAGTCTCACTTAACTGCATATCTGTCAAAAACATATCAATGACTGTATTATATTAAGAATAAAATTTAAATCACTATTACCAGCAAATTATTTTAAATAACTGCAATCTTAAAGACATCTTTCAGTATAATGTTGCGACTGTGTTAAATACTAACAAACCATGACAATCATTTAAGGTTATATGTCTTACAAATAATATATGTGATTTGCCAATTATATAATGGGACACTATAAAACCAATAGATATACTATAATTTCATTCTGTTGATATAAATGCAATAACAACATATTAAGGTTTCAACAAAGAATTACCTCTTATATTTGTGGTCTACCGCTGTTGATATAGAATACCGTCAGACAGAGTTCGCCAAGTCTTATTCCAAACATGTCGTGGTCTGTTAATTGTACCGGATAGTAACATAGTAACAAATAACTTTCTCAAATAATGCCCAGAACCCCAATCCTTTGCCTCATTTATGGCTGCAACATATTCCTTGTCATCACTAAGAAGTCCCATCTCAAAGCATGCATCCCTAAAACTATCCTGAACCTTTCCACCGACATATTTGATATCCTCGTAGCAAGTAGGTCCCTTGACAATTGTAAGCTTCATTCTCAAGTAATACAACTCACCTATACTCGGAGGAACCCAAATTAATCTACCAACAGTGTTGCCTCTTTTACGCGGTCTCCATTGTCGATATCTTTTATCATAGACAAACTTGGAAATAAACTGAGTGTAAGTTAAATTCTTAGCCTCTGGATATGTTTTGTTTGCTTCCATCCAAGCAGTAAACATTGAATCTTTCACAGTTGGTTTATCAAGAACCTCATCAATGATTTGATAATCGGTATATCCTTCCTGATCAACAATGGTCTGAGTCTAAAATTGTTTCAGAAAGTATTTTGAGCACTTTCCATTTTTCATGCAAGGTGAAGATACGTTTGCTAGACCACATGGACCATGCATCATATGTGTCTTGACCAAGAGATAGAGTTGCCTATCATTTTCTTCTTTTGGTATCTCAGCCGAAATGATCTTGTTTATATCATCAGGAGTTGGATACTTGCTGGACGGATGCAGAAATAGCAAAATATGGGCATGTGGTAAACCCAGTTTCTGGAATTCAATTGTGTAAATGTCTACAAAACAATCAAGAACAACATTTCTTTACACGTTAAAGATTCAAAATGAGCATGTCACAAAATGAAATATTCAATGATAATCTTTTAATTTCACTTACGTGCAAGAACTCTTCCTAAAACATGCTTCTTTGTTAAATCGTACAACAACTCATCAAATTTTATTTTGAAGACTCTTGAGATGATATCTGGATGATCTTGTGGATGCAAGTTAATCCTACTAATCAACCTTTGAATTTCAGGCCAGTTTGGATTGCAAGTAAATGTGATAAAAATGTCTGGAAACCCAATATGGCTGCAGATCGCCATTCCATCGAAATAGAGTTGTTCCATAAATCTCGGACTCCCAACATAAGTAGATGGTAAAACCACTCGCTTACCTTTGTCTGATCCTTGAGTGGTTCCGTGCTGTTCGGATGCGGTCAACTTGCTGTATTTGGAGACTCTAAGCTTTTTCTGATGTTTACGAAGATAATTTAACCTCTGTGACTCCATCATAGTGAACCCATCAACCAAAAACTGTTGAAACAACCTTCTTGATCGCAACAGAGTATGCGCTTCGTTATGTTTGGTTTGAACCCTAAAGGCAAGCCATTCTCTGATGGTAAGCTTATTCCTTTTTCTTTTCTTTTTTGAATATTTTTCCCTAAGAAGCACACCAAGTCTAAAACCATCTTCCCCGTATGGAAACAAAAGTGGATACTGAAATGCAAGGTAACTTGGATGAAACTCACTTATTCGTTTCAGCTTTCCATTTTGTCTCTCAAGAAGAATATCCCTTTTAGTTCCTGTATCAACATCACCAACGATAAGAGCAGCTACCTCTGAGACAGTAGGTTGATTATAAATCCTCCCATCCGTTGACCTATCAGATATTAATCTAAGTTTCAGATCAGGATGAGGACAATCCTTTAATCTATCTGTTGCCATCCTAAAAGACTTGGCATGTATGTTGTATTCATCCAACATATGTTTCAATCTCTCCACAGTTTCTGGAATAATATTTGGGTTATTTCTGCATATTATAACAAAACGTATAATGTTACATGTATATGCAGAATAACATGAAATAACTGTAGTCGACTAATAAATTAATTGTAATAATGTTTTGAATCAAAGTATGAATCAAATAATTACCCTATTCCTTGCATCCTATGTTGAATCTCATTGTCGGTATCATTGATGTATAATTGAGGAAACTTCGGTGATTGTCCGGGTAAAGGTAGCATGCTCCCAATTCTATGGCAAGACTGTCCATCTATTCTGATGTTAGGTGGGCCTCTACCGGCTTGAAATCTATTGTCGATTTTCATACCCGGTGACGTAAAAGCAAACATCATGTTATATAATCTGCAAAACTTTTGATAATTTTGACATTGTGTTTCATTATTATCAAACAACAAATGTTTGAGTAATAAAGGTGGTGTTTCTAAAAGTGGCAACACAACTTTACCATTACCACAACATAGGTTGAATTTAGGAACAACACTGTGTTTCCATTTGTCGGTCTTTTCTTGATACCACATCAATGCTCCACATTATGTGCATTCCACTACAGGATCACCAATATCTACATAATCTATGGAAATAAAATGAATTTTAGCAAATCATAGATTATAACTAATAGAGCAACAACAAATTTGAAAAGTATTGAAGCATGACAGTATGTAATGTAAAATATAGATATATAGAATTAGTCTTTTGATACTTGTGGTACATACCAATGTTGTCACAATCCACTGATGTAGAGTTAGGAGAATTATCTTCATCATCATCAATAGTTGAACTTGTGTCATAGTTTGCATCTTGAACATTGAACTCACATGAACTATCGCTGAATGAATCATCGGTAGAGACTTCATCAATATTATCACCGTGCACATTGACGACATTTGGAGTAGCGTCCAACGTTGGAGGTCCTTCTAAATCAACATTGGTTGTTGATGATGATGCGTTAGTAATACAATCGTTTAAAAAATTATCGAAGATCCTGACAGCCATAGCTTGAATAGCACCCACATTCAATTGCCTTTTAGATGAAACAACTGATGCACTTGGCTGTGTATGAATGTTGTTGTTACCTTGCGAAGAATTTAAGGGGGTTATATCAGTGACAGGTCTTTTTAAATTAAAAAAAGATGGAGTATTTACCCCGAAATGGTATGTTGTGCTGTTGATAACATTCTCATCAAGATTCTTAGATTGGTACATCTTATTCTCCATAATACATTTCCTCCTCTGTCGTGCTAATGCCGATCTTTGTTTTGTAGAAAGATTCTCAGAACCACTTATTGCTTTTGATGTGGATGATACAGATGATGGTGTGCGTAAAACATGGTTTCTTTCACTTTGCAGAGATGAAGTTATATCAGACAGTGGTGTCCTGATATTAACCCTGGGTGAGTAATGACGACTTTCAGAACCTCGTCCAAACTGATTCTCAGAACCACGGATTTCATTTGATGTGGATGATACAGATAACGGTGTGCGTAAAACATGGTTTCTTTCATTTTGCAGAGATGAAGTTATATCAGACAGTGGTGTCCTGACATAAACCCTGGGTGAGTAATGAAGAGTTTGAGAACATCTGTTGTGGTTAATACTATTCTCATCAATCCTGAACTTTTTCGACCTTTTATCTCTAAGAATTCGCTTCCGTTTGTGATGTACGAATTTAGAAACATCTTTTTTTGTCAGATTAAACGAATCCATATTGTTGAAGGTGGGTGTTTGACAAAGGTTTTTGCTGTGGAACTAAGAAGAATTCCTTAACAGTAAGGATCCTGCAATAAGTCCTGCAGACTGTATTGTTAATGTTATGTATGTAAGAATTGTTAATGTTATGTAAGCAAGACCAAATATATCTCTCTGATTTTGTTTTTTGGCTGTGAAAAAATCACTACAATAAATTGTTTCTGCATAGTGTGTTTAGAATACTGTGTAGACATCAAGTAATCATCACAGCAATGCATGCAGAAAAAAAACTGACATACAATTAAATACAATGACCTATCTCTTTATTGGAACATGGACCAATTATTAATATTTGGCTACACACGTTTTTCATTAGAACCTTAGAATTAATAATTTATTTCTTCAAAACCTCATTAAATATATATAATATTTGCTACACTTATTATATAGTAATTTGCTCAAGAGGCAATCAAAAACACTTTTAGATGACGTCCTCAGAAGTCAAATGGAAAAAACAGGTATATGTATGTTGGAGCTGGATCCTACGATTTATCTCCCTCCAAAAAAATTTTGTATGTCGGATTGGGCAGACGCCGTAAATAAAAGTATCTTGAAACGCAGCATATAATCTTTGTACGAAAACACCAAGCAACATCTAAATATTATATGATATCTGTTTGTTTTAATTATGAAGTTGTTCATTCCTTTATTATGTATTATAGAATTTCACAGTCAATCCTGATTTTAATATATAATTCTGAAGTATGAAATTAGTTTTGTTTCTGTTATGTATCTAAAAAAATTCAGTATGCATGAACAAAATACTATTTTATTGATCAACAATTAGATGCAAAGCAAAATCATGAACAAAAACTATTTTATTTATCATTTAGATGGAAAGCAAAATCACAAACAAAAACGGTAGTGTTCAATTCAATATGGATAAAAAGACAAATTGTTTTCAATATATAAAGGAAACAACATTTCTCAAACATTCAGCATGTTCTTATAACAATAGATAAACATAATCCAACAAAAGCTTGAAATGATTGACTAAAACATAAATAAAGGTCTCAGCTAATATGTGGCTACTTCTCCTCTTTTATGGCTTTCGATAACTTGGTTGAGGACAGTTGAACACTCTCAATATCTTCCACAGAATCAGTTAAAGTTCTTTTTAACAGAGTCAACACAGGATTTGATATAGCAGGATCATAATCAGCAGTTGCAGACATAGCCTCCTACAAACCAAAACTAAAATCTAATTAAAATAGATGAAAGGCTTAAAACTATTTCTTTCGCTATTCACCGATGGATGAAAAGACATACAGAATAACTTCTCAATTCATCTTGTGAAGAAGGTTTTGGCATCTTCAAATCCGATGTATGCTGCCAATTGGAAGTATTATGAGAAAATCTCATCAAAATTTAATTATGACACAATTTTATATCTTGAGCAAGATGTATACAAATATTACCTCTCCAGTTTTGAATAACTCCCGCACCTTTTTACAGTATTCATCATCATCTTTAAATCCAATTACAGAAAGTTTGCCGTATTTTGGATGAAACACAGCTCTTACTGCCAACTCCTTTTTCAAGATAACATCAAATTCATATGGAAATTCCAGGGGGTCATAATCACCGGCCTGTTAAAATTGAAACATGCTTGTTACACAGTCATGATACAACATATATATATATATATATATATATATATATATATATATATATATATATGTCATTTAAAAATGTACAACAAACAAAAACATTAACCTCAATCAACTGCGTTTTCATTTGCAAGGCAGACTTTCCAATTAACTTCACACAGTCCCTGTCCCAAAACACGAATTTCGCTTTGTCATTGCCATCACTGCCCAAAATTTCTAGCTTGTACCTACAACAATTAAATAAATTTCATATCATAAAGCTTATCATCTACATAAATAGTTATGTACAATCAGTGTTGTTTATGACATGCCGTCACAGGTTCATCCGTTGTGTGATTCGCAAAACATCTCAGCTTTCCATCCTTCAAAGACACACTTTTTGTACACTGACCACATCCATCATAAAACCACCCTGCCTGGCCTACCTCAAATTTCATCAACTTGGCAACAGTCACAACGGTTGTTTCCTATAGTACCAAGAATGAGAACAGTTATCAAACATATAGCGGTTTAAATATTAATAAAAGGAAAGTATACAAACAGGGCATACATACTGCAAGTTTAGGATCTCATCCAGAGTAAGAATTTTGGCCTTCCACACAAACTTATCAAATTCTGAATATTGTGAATTTTGTGTAGTTTGCGCTTGTATGCTAGAAGAAGACAACTGAGGCAATTCGTCCTTAAGACTGAAAAAAAAAACAATAAAAAAAACTATGATTTTACTGGTGAGACAGATGGATAACAATAAGGTGGGCAACAAATTACCTTTCCTTCAGCTTAGAAATCTCAGCAATGCTAGCGTCATTTAAAATTAACTTGGTGCCATTCCATGCACTGGAAACATTCAACGGATAAGTTCCTGCAGTAGGTATAAAAACAAACTCACATCAAAGTAAGATGAAATTATTTGTGATATACATAACAGCATGGTATACTATAGGGTAATGATTTTGGTATACCTTGAGCAGCCTTTATACGTGCATTCTGTAACAAAACAATAACATTTTCACCCTCTGTGTGTTTCTTATAATAATCGTAAAACTGTACAGCAAGCTGGCCCCATAAAGTACACTGGACCAATGATTTGCTGAATAAATGGAAACATCCAAGGTCACAACATATCAAAAGAATACAGACAAATAATATGTAACAAACATCAAAATGAGAACACAAACCATACCTCATATCAGTTATCGTAAACACGACTTTACTTTTATTGTTATCAGTATTAAATTGGGACTGTGTGATCTCAGTAACTCCTCCGACGATATCTAACCATGTCACATAATCAAACAAATATAATAATACCGAAACAGTACGTATCCATTAAAACAACACTTACCAACCAACACGTCAGTTTGAAATCGTCCACTCAAGATGGATGCCAAATCAAGTATTTTGAAGTAATTAACAGGGATGTCAGGCAAGTCAGTTTTCTTAATAAAGGTCGACCCGCAGA
The DNA here is from genome assembly GCA_022829125.1 of Lathyrus tuberosus. Classification (NCBI taxonomy): domain Eukaryota; kingdom Viridiplantae; phylum Streptophyta; class Magnoliopsida; order Fabales; family Fabaceae; genus Lathyrus; species Lathyrus tuberosus. The sequence continues at coordinate 6,304,465 of JALAZF010000222.1, read as the reverse complement.
ACACTAACTTGAATTTGTGTGTGGTCGACTTAAAAGAAAAATCATTATAAGAAACCTTGAAATTCTACATAATGTATGAACTTCCAACAGCCAGTTCTGCTCTGAACTTCGTAACCAAGTGCGGCGGAACAATGACTTGAATCATATCAACCTACAACAGGAAATTTAAGACTTTATACATTGAAATACAACTATATCAGAATATAAACATGATCTTTAAACATGCAACGCAGTAAAATAGTTTAGAATATAATCACTCTGTTTAAACATGCAATGAAGTAAAACAACTTTCCATGTTATATTACATTTGAATCAAGCAGAACCATCTCCAAATGCTCTTTGTTGGAGGTACTCACGACAGTCCATAGTTTTTTTGCAACGAACAGCTATTTTCCATAAGTCCTTTGAATCATCGATGTCCCTGACGGCTTCCATCGGGCGAGACATTTCCTAATAAGAATCTGAAACAATAACACAGAGTATAGAATTATTAGCAACGAATGTGTGAAACAAACAAATATACAATGTTGCGGAAGAAAGAAGACGAAGAGCATACACTGTGAAGAGTTCCGGTTGCAGTGAAGGTGAATGCGAGAGTGAAGGTCTTACAGGGTTAGGGTTGAAGTTCTTCAATATGACCATAATCTTTCCATATTCTACATGGATATTATCAGAGGAACCTCTCCACTTCCAAGAAAAGAGGCGCTTGAATATTGTGCAAAGAAGTTGCAAAGCCGTGTATATATTGTTTTGTGATATGATTCTAACCGTGTAATTAGGATGTAAGGAAAAATAATAGAGTGACACATCAGCTGCATTAAATGCAGAATCAATAAAAATGAAGTATGCAATCAAAAGACAGATTTGACCCTGGAATAAGAATAGGTTTAGTTGTTAATCAGAGGATTAGAAATGGTAATTCCAGGTACTTTAATTTTAATAGTTAGATATTGATTCTTTTTTCTTTTTTTTATTTGGCTTTTTCTTGTTTTCATTTTTATGTCTCAATACCAACGTCACTGCATCATTACATTTTGTTTCTACCATTCATGCATTTTTTACCTGCCGCCGCCATCTCATCAACTGTCACTGCATCAAAAATTTGTTTCTACCATTCATGCATTTCTTACCTCCCACCACCATCTCTCATCAACCTGTAATTTTGACATCTTCTACAAACTTTAATTTAATTTCTGAGTAAAAAGGAGTGCAAAGTCATAGTAGAAAAAAATAGAATTCAAATTTATAAAAAAATGTGACCAAAGATCAAATTTTCAATTAGTGATAGAAGTGTTTAGACATCTTTACTTATAAGGGTGGTACGAGGCTTTAGTAGTATTTTAAGAGTTAGGGCTTGTTTATGGTGGTGAGAGACCTGTTTGACAGTATTTACGGTGATGAGAGAGTAAGTTCGCGTGAGGTGAGAAGCTTTGTAGCTTTAGGAGGTATATTGTGTGCATTGCAATATGTCTCTTCCCGTGATAGGGATGAGATATTTATAGAGGCTCTGGAGCATGCAGTTAGGGTTTTCTTGGAAACGATAATCGTCCACTTAGTCAGTGGTGGACCGTTGAATCCTTATATTTTAGAGAGACGTCGATTATCCTGCTGACCCTGAATTCTCTCTGACTGAGTGACAACTTTTCCCACGTTTCCCAAGACTGGGCGAGTAGGAAGCGCTCAGGGCGAGGTAATCTCTAATTGCGGTTAGAAGATGGGATTCGCCTCCCATGGACACTTCTAATCCTCCCACCCTTAATAGGTCATTTACAAATATATCACTACATAGTCCCTCAGGCACAAGGATTTTGATAAAGGGTGAAGTACTTTGAATGACAGAGCGTTGAGGGAATTCGTTTGATTAGATCCTAAGTCCCTTAAGCGAGGTTATATGATGAGTCCGTCTAATGAGACTCCAAGTCCCTCACATGAGGCTGTTGACCTGGGATTTTCTGTCTAATTGGAAAATCAATTCAATGTTGTATTTGGTAAAATACTAAGTGTAACAAGTGATGGACAAGAGTCGACAGTGATAGCACGTCGACTAGATGGTCTCGACTAGCATCTTGAGATGTTAGTTTGGAAAAATATGGATATATCTTGAGATATTAAGTGAAGGAGTCTCATGAGTATACCTAAATGATCACTTGACACCATGTCGAGAGAGGGCTCTTCGAAATACTTTAGATACTTAAGAGGATCGAGAAAACCAAAGGAAAATAGTGTTGTGCGTTGTGACTGCCTTCAACGAGCAAGCAGTTACCAGCCTCTAGCAGTTAGAGTACGTAGGATAATGGTTTCAGCAGTTTTTGAGCCTTAACAATGTGTCGAGGCATGGAGTTAAAAGTTACATGCCTTCGAATGACGTGTCAATTTCTACAGAGTTAAACAGTCGAAGACGGTTATTCCTAGTAAGTATTTATAGAAGACTCTTATCTTGTAATAGGGGGTTCACAAGTTTTCACTTACAATTCTCTATAAAACTAGAGTACCCAATTCAAAGAGAGAAACAGATTGTGATGAATTATGTGAGTATGTGTCCCTCTTTTCTATATATTTATGTTGTTTCCTTAATTGAAACATCTTTATCTTTCTTATCATTTACTGAATTTTATTTAATGTTGGTTATTTCAAGTTCCTTTTAATGCAATTTATACTTTATCATTTTTAAAGTCTATTTAAGAACTGTTTGCAATCAGACATTTTTTGTTACGTCTTATACGTACGTCACAGTAAAAAATTTCACACAAAACCGATTTCGATATTTTTTGAGTTAACCTCAAAGACTTTCAAACTCGCGATTGTTCGCTAAAAACACTTGCGAACAAATTGGCACACCTGGTGGAACACACGTGTTTTGTGAAGTTTGATTCTTCTTGAAAACCCGTCGTAGTTTTTATTTTTTTTTCATTTTCGATGTCCATTGACGTATGCGTTTGAGGAGTGGGAAATTTTTAATATCCACAATCACACTCATTTGAGGAGTGGTAAGATTTTAGAACCAATGGCTAACCCAAAGAACACGTCTCAAGGTCAAAATGTTGCTCCAGACCCAGAACCACCAGTTACAACTGTTACTACGACATGAACGATGAATATCATCAAGGTAACAAGCCCTATTTTTGGGTTTGTTTCGACTCCAGTGTCAATTCCAGGGATAGTGGATACTTTACCACATGTAACAAGCATATCAGTATCCGCCAGGCCAACTGCGACAATTATTGAGGATAATAACCCCCTATATGTCCCAAGTTTTACCATACCTTATGTTACTATGGATTATCCTTATGACATGTCAACATTCATGATGGCAGACTTACAAACCCATGGTTTGAAGTTTTTGGACAATGCTGTAATGATAGCGTCACCTTTTAATCCACATTAAGCGTCAGGATCTTCCATAACCAACGCTGGTCAAAATGGGCAACATCAAGGGGGATTTTAATATGCTCCCCCCATAATGACAACTTTTACTACTGATTCTGTAGCGACCACGACGAAGAAAATGGATGAAATTAACCATGAAATGGTGAATATGTTGACACAACAAATTGGCATGGTGTTTAATCCTTTGATTTAGAACATCGTCATAAGTTACCCACAGTAAGCCCATCAAATGGGTAGGATTGCTGATTTTTTTGGGGTGCCCCCAGCACCAGTTGCCCCTCTAATAGTTAACCAAGTTCGAGTCGAGCAACCTCAATTAGAGGAGGTCAAGAGGAACCAAACCCAGAATGATCTTGAGATAGTTATGGTGCCAGAAAACAGGATGCCGACCAAGTACTTATAAATATCCAACAAAATAATTTTGGGGGATAGAACAATATAACAAACATGGTCGAAAAGATTTTGGAAAAAATAATGGCCTTAGTATTGACCTTCATAGGGGATGGAAAGTCCCCAAATTTACTAAGTTTTCTGCCAAAACTAACGAGTCGACAGTCGAGCATGTGGCTAGATACCAGGCTGAGGCAGGAGATATAGATAATAATGATAATTTAAAGATGAAATATTTTCCAAATTCTCTAACAAAAAATGCTTTTACATGGTTCACAACACTTCCCCCAAATTCCATACATACTTGGAATTAGTTGGAAAGAATGTTTCATGAGCAGTTTTGTATGGTCCAGTAAAAAATTAGCCTTAAAGAATTGGCAAGTGTTAGGCGTAAAATGCCTGAGTCGATAGATGATTATCTGAATAGGTTCAAACTTCTTAAAGCAAGGTACTTTACACAAGTCCCTGAGAATGAGTTAGTCAAAATGGCTGCTGGTGGCCTAGACTATTCTATCTGGAAGAAACTAGATACTCAGTACCTTAAGGACGTGGCCCAACTAGCAGATAGGGTGCGACAGGTCGAGCGCCTAAAGGCAAAAAAAAGTCATATCGAGTAAATACCATAAAAAGAAAAAGTAGCTTATGTCGAGATAGATGAAATAGATAGTTTATCCTACATATATAACGACTATTTTAAAGAGAATGGGGTCAATGTAGCAGAATTAAAGCCATGACCTCCCTATGTATGTAAATTACTGAAGCCTTCAAATGGGAAAGTCCAATAGAACCAAAGAACGAAAAGTTCTTCACAAAGACTTATATATTTTATGTAACTAAGTGTGATGAGATTTTAGGCCTAATTTTCTTGGACATAAAACCTCACAATGTATACTTTTCAGGGATTTGGTTCAAAATGCACTTAGGGACGGAAGGCTCAAATTTACTGAAAAAGTTGAAAGCTCGACCAGAAGGGGAGCCTGACCCCAAAGTGGAAGAGGCTCTGTTTGTCGAGCCTGTTGACGTATTTATGGTGGACATTGTTAAGGCCAAGGAATTAGCTGAGCCTGATTATCAGGAGCAAGTGATGGTTGTTTTTCCAAAAAATACTCCTATGTATCGAAGAACTACATGGGAAAAAACCCAATGACTCGCACACAATGGAGGAGACATCAAAGAAATAAGAAAGCTGCCTCTAAAGTTGCAAGTGCTAGGAAAAATAGTAGTGTTAATGTACTGGCCGATGGTCAAAAGACAAAGAAGCATGTAAAGCAAAGGTTATTTCCCCCACTACCTCCAATGGTCAAAAGTGAGCCTAAATCTTCCATCGGATCAGATCAAAAAAATGACCAGCAATTACTTTGACTCTGCGTCGGAGGGAAAGTTGGCTATCATATGCAACATGATATATGTGATGCCATTGGAATACGACACAATTACTACATGACAATGGTGTAGATGAAATGTGAGTAAATAATAAGATACAAATAGTCACTCCTGGACCATCTATCTTATTCCTACACCCAAATGGTAATAATGCAGATGATTAAAAACCAGAGACTAAAAAGTTAATGATCAACCATTGGACTTAATATGTAACGCCCTGTATAATATTTATCTAGAATAATACCATACAAGTGTTTTATTTGGTACTGACACAATCATAAGTGCCTAATGGCATAATTCACATACTTGACCATTCTAAAAACATAATACAATCTATGGTACAAGATATGGGAACTAGCCAAAACAAGAAATCTAAGATCAATATACAATATTCCTCATTGTACAAGAAAATAATACACAGCGGAATAAGCTCAACTAAGCTTCTCTTGAAACATCCAAGCATAGCTCCACTTGTAAATCAAACATGTAATCAATGCTTGAAAAATAGCTACAATAATGGGGTGAGATATACATCTCAGTGAGTTCCCTATCTTATGGATTCTCTCGGCTTTACAAGGTTCTATCAATCCTAACTCAAGTCAAAGGGGAAGGGAATTGACTTTGAGTTTACAATCTCACACTATATGGAAACATGTTCATGAGTTCACCAACTCAAAATTTATCACTAATCGATAACCTTACCAAGGCATCCCCTTTTCCCGTCTGCTTCTACGTCTAGAAGTCGACTCGAGTCATGGATCCTTGTATTTACTTAGCATACGAAATGGATTCGGAATTAAGGGACGCATTATCTCCTTAATTCGTCACTTCACACGGTCTGTGCATCGTCACAAGTCTCTTTACCCGTAGGCTCCATTCGTACTATAACATTGGGAATCAAACCTGCCAAATACCATGCATACGTTTCAGAGGAGCTCGAGACTCATGAAACTACAACCCGAGTGAAATGGTTACGATTACGTGATCATATACACAACGTGATTGTATTCGACAATCACAAGGCCACATTCGCCTTAAGACCTCTTTTGTATTTTCTCAAAACATAACACAGTTACACATGATCCATACTAGTGTAATTCTTTCCTATACCATTCTGTATTAGACGCATGCCTCGGCCTCTTCTGCAGTAGCGTCGTCATTAGGTTATTCATCAATGTCCTAGCCATTACTAGGTTCCACTATCTTAAACTATGCCATTTTGTTTTGGGATAAAGTTTCCTCACTCTTCCTAATTCATATTTTAAACATGCATATTTTCTCATTCATACTTAACAATGATTAGTTAGACACGGTATAACATAATCTGCATATAACAATATCAACCATAAATCACACATGATAGCATAACATGTCAAACATAATCCACATAGTAGTTCACAAATATTTTAAGGCATACAAGCCACTACTATCCTCTACCAAGCATTATTAGTTAAATCATGGTCTCAAATCACCATTCACTACCTTATTAGATCATCTTTCCAAAGGCTTTGGACTCGTATCAATCGGATTCCCGATTCATGAATTATGGTAGGAATAAGAACTCATACCATTCACATTCATTACATTTTCATCTCTATCTTATTAATCCATGGCATAAACATATGTTTCCACTTCACTATCATAAATAGCATTGAAATAGCTTTCCAACGCTTCCGACCGTGCCTCAATCCGAGTTACGGATCAAAAGTTATGAAGGAAACAAAATGGGGAATCTGTCACGTTCGCTTTCATGTTCGCAATGCGAACCCGGGGCGAACAAAACAGAACCAAAAAGGGCATAAAGTTCGCAAAGAGAACTTCTAGGTGAACCATCGCCTTCCCTTCGCCTTGGGTTTGCTAGGCGAACCCGCGAACTCAGAAACTCTCAGCAGTGTCAATATAGGTCATTTGGGGCCAAAAACCCTCATTTTTTCACCCAAAACACTTCTAATTCATACCTTATCAACCAAAACATGTTGCAATCATAACAATAAGTATTCCCAATTATATTACGCAGTTTATTTCACGTTTTATCCGTTAGATTTCATTTTCTCTCAAATCTAACATAAGTTCAAATCATGGATTTCTAGAACTTAGAGTTTCTAACTAGAACCCACCTGATAATCGAAGAGGAGGTTGAAGAAGATGATGAATCGATGAAGAGATGATGAAGATCTAAGCTCTTCTTCTTCCATGAGCTTTTTCTCTTCTTTCTCCCTTTCTTCTCCTTTTCTTCTTCTCTTCTTTCTCTTCTCTTACTATATATATATATATATATATATATATATATATATATATATATATATATATATATAACACTTATTATATAATATAATCTAATAGAGTAAAATATCTCCAATCGATATTTTATCGTCTCACACCAATTAATCAATTATTAGAGTTACCTCAAAATCCTTTCTTGAATTATAATAATTGATCTCTTCAGAGTTCATATGTTGCTCTATTGATCCCAATTGACAATACTTAAAGTACTCAGAGGATTCCATTAATCCAATTTACTAAAGGTAGAGCACATAGATACTCATCTGATCTCATCTGACATCCAATTGAGCATTTAAATAATATGGGGTATTACACTCTCCCCCCCTTAAATTGAAATTCGCCCCCGAATTTCCTCTACTCAACAATAACCGCAACTTGTATAATTGTCTTATATTCACACTTATCTTTACCTCCGTTAAAATTTCTGACGTATTCCAATTCCAACTAGACTTCACAGACCAAAAATCTTATTTTCACAAATTAACAAACTTCACGTCCATAATCATACTCTTGTTCCAATATTGGGTTAACTTCTAACTTTGCTTCTCCTTAATTCATTTGTTGTTTCTTACTAAAATACTTGGTCGCATTCTACTTTCGGCAAGAATGTACCATTATATACTCCTCTACTGAGTCGCAACACAAATCCAAAATACCTTATCTTGGTTTAAGATAACAAACACTCATCAAATCCTTGCGAGGTAGTTCAGTGATTTATTATCATCATGCAATTACTGATAACTATTCTTTCGTAAATCCCATTAACATTTAAACCACTTCACAACTAGTCAAACGACTTCTTTACCAGTTTCATCTGGTCTGATGTTGTACATCGTAACCATTAAATCTGATATTTCCTTTCTTTCATGTCACAACAAAAGGTAACACACTTAAAAACAAAATCTCCTTATTTCCAATCTTACAATCAATTTCTCCTCCGATTTTTATAAATATGACTAAACCCTTTCATCTGTCACCGTCCACTGTGCAACTCCAATTCTAACAATGAAATACCACCGATTCTTAAGCATTACTAAGTAGCTAACAGTCCACGGAGAAACACACTTATCCACAGGGGTCCTTAATAACCAATCGGC